>OY757011.1:176207785-176807785 GCA_963580285.1 Lucinisca nassula
CCCAAATAAGACCCTTTAAGACACTAGGAGGGGGAAATCCACCCCCTTGCATACATTTAAGTTTGTTGGAAAGGATATCGCTCTATATACTGATCATGAATTTTCCCTGTCCGTCGGTATACTGATCATGAATTTTCCCCGTATGTGAAACTGTCTTTATTAAAGTAAGTATCCATATAGAAATGTGAGAGTGGACATTGGCACGTGGGAAGATGCTCTTTATTCCATGAAAAGAGGAAATAAAGCAAAAATGGTGAAAATAAGGTCTGCTTAAATTTCCCCCTATGTTTAAATTTCCCCCTATCGTATATCTTTCGACCCGTATCTTTGAAATACCCCAAAAGATAAACAAGCCCCTTTTCCTGTTTTAAAGTCCCCCAATAAGACGCTTTAAGACACTATCTATCTTCTTATACTGAGTCGGTCATATCTGGCCATTACCTCAGTTGATTGGGTGGCTAAATTTAGAATTTAGCTGAAAAAAAAAAAAAAAAAAAAAGAAGAGAGGCACTGGATGCGTCCTTAAAACTATTTACAATCTGCATAACAGAGGTATCCTAAAACGCATACCTCTGAGACCCAATCTTACACTGTGCGGGCTTTGAACTCTTCTGCGGACTTGGCATTCACCGCAGAGGAGGGAAGACTATTCCATTGGGGAATAGTTCTAGGAAAAAACGAGTTCTTCAGGGCATCGCTATAGGACTGGTATCTACGATATTGTGAGTCGTTTAATTTTGATGCCCTTGTTTGGGTCGACAGTGTTACAGGGGTCAAGTACCTATCTTTATCAATAGACACTGAATCAGAGTGTATCTTGTAGAAGAAGGTTAAAGAGGACTGCTCACTACGGGCCTCCAGGGACGGCCACTCTAGCTCATTAAGCATGTCACTGACGCTACTTCTATTTCGCCATCGCCTATAGGTCCATCGAGCAGCTGTCCTCTGCACCTTCTCCACCTGCTGAGTCTGAGTTTTAACATAGGGGTGCCAAATGGGTGATGCATATTCGAGTTAAGGGCGAACCAATGTTTTATATGCAACATCCTTTGTCTGCCTAGGTGCAAAAGCCAAGTTCCGTCTAAGGAATCCCAAAGTCCTAGTTGCTTTAGATGTAATCTCTGAGATATGTTGACCCCAATCAAGATCGTCAGTGATGGTGATACCAAGATATTTGGCGGATTGAACATGCTCCAAAACTTGCTGGTGAAGAGTATAGTCAAACTTAATTTGCTTGTCCGGAGGGTGTCGTGACACTCTCATTGAGTGACATTTGGCCACATTGAACTTCATTTGCCAATCGGTCTCCCACTGTGCAAGTTGATCCAGGTCATCTTGTAAAATAAGACAGTCAGAAGGAGAATATATGTTCCTATACAGGACACAATCATCAGCAAACAAACGGACCGATGACCTGATATTATCGGGAGATCATTAATGAAAACCAAGAAAAGGACCGGTCCAAGGACCGAACCTTGGGGGACTCCAGATAAAACAGGGACTGGATCAGACGCTTGGCCATCAAGTACAACTTGTTGTGAGCGCCCAGAGAGCCATGAGCTAATCCACCTATGCGTGGATCCTCTTATCCCATAGTACTCCAGTTTATGTAATAGCCGTCTGTGAGGTACCTTGTCAAAGGCCTTAGCAAAGTCCATGATGATCAAGTCAGTCTGTTTGTGGCCACGATTTATGGCCCCATCCAGATTGCTCACAATGTCATGGTAAAATTGAACAAGCTGCGTTTCGCAAGACCTTTGACTCCGGAAACCATGTTGACAGTCAGCAAGAATGCTCTCAAAGGCTAAGTGCTTGTTGATGTTGCTTACTAATATATGCTCCAAGGTTTTGCAACAGATGCATGTTAGCGACACTGGTCTATAATTTGCTGCATCATATTTTTCCCCTTTTTTATAGACCGGGGTTACATTTGCTTGTCGCCAGTCATCTGGTACAGTGCCCTGGGCAAGTGATTGATTGAAGATAAAGGCCAACACAGGAGATAATTCAGCACTACATTCCTTAAGTACCCTGGCATTCAGGTCATCGGGCCCAGATGCCTTATATATCTTGAGCTTACCTAACAGTTTAGCGACCCCATTGGGGTCAACTGTTATGTCCCCCATAGAGGGGAATGGACTTGCACCTTTAGATGGTAGCTCACCATCAGTTTCACGCGTAAATGCTGATTGAAACTGTTTATTGCAAATATTAGCCTTATCGCGCGCATCTGTTTTTAGAATTCCATTTTCCCTTAGCCAAGTGATCCCAAATGCATCCTTTTTCAGGGACTTTACGAATGACCAAAACTTTTTAACTTTACCATTCTTTTGGGGACTATCGGGATCTATATTGTCATCTTCAAAGGTAAAGATGCTGGAAACATGCTTCCAATATGCATCTCTTATAACCTTTTGCACATGTGCTCTGAACCGTTTGTAATGGTTCTTAACGTCAGGGCTGCTAGACTTGCGAGCACGAAAATACATTCTATTCCGTCTTCTGATGAGATGCTTGATCGTGTTATCGATCCATGGTGCCCTATATTTTGTTTTGGTCATATTAGTTGGTATAAACCTTTCCATTGCTGTGGTTAATTCGGACTTAAAACTGACCCACAGGTCATTAACTGACATGTGTGAGAGGTCAGAGGAAAGGAACGAATCCTTAAATCGCGCCATATGGTCTCGCAGACCATCCATATCCGCACGTTTGTAGAGAAAAACTTTACGCGGGACTTGCCTGATTCGTTTAGCTTTTATGTCATACTCAACAAGGACTATGTCATGATCAGCTTTGCCAATCGGGGGCATCCCCTTAACTCGGCACTAGGAGGGGGAAATCCTCCCCCTTGCATGCATTTAAGTTTGTTGGTTAGGACATCGCTCTATATACTGATCATGAATTTTCCCCGTCCGTCGGTATACTGATCGTGAATTTTCCCCGTATGTGAAACTGTCCTTACTACAGTAAGTATCCATATATAAAATGTGAGAGTGGGCATTGGCACGTGAAAAGATGCTCTTTATTCCGTGAAAAGAAAGAAGAAAGACGAAAACCGTTGAAAATAAGGTCTGCTTAAATTTTCCCCTACGTTTAAATTCCCCCCTATCGTATATCTTTCGACCCGTTTCTTTGAAATACCCCAAAAGATAACCAAGCCCCTTTTCCTGTTTTAAAGTCCCCAAATAAGACCCTTTAAGACACTAATAGGGGAAATCATCCCCCTTGCATGCATTTAAGTTTCTTGGATAGTTTTTTATATATATACTGATCATGAATTTTCCCCGTCTCTCGTCTAATAAGAATGAAATGTTGACGGGGAAAATTCATGATCAGTACATATGTAAAAATCCTATGAAAGAAACTTAAATTGATGCAAGGGGGAGGATCCCCCCCCCCTGTTAGTGTCTTAAAGGGTCTTATTTGGGGACTTTAAAACCGGAAAAGGGGCTTGGTTATCTTTTGGGGTATTTCAAAGATACGGGTCGAAAGATATACGATAGGGGGGAATTTAAACGTAGGGGGAAATTTAAGCAGACCTTATTTTCACCATTTTTACGTCTATCTTTCCTGTTTTCACGGAGTAAAGAGCATCTTCCCACGTGCCAATGTCCACTCTCCCATTTCTATATGGATACTTACTTTAATAAAGACAGTTTCACATACGGGGAAAATTCATGATCAGTATAGCCCGGCGTTCGGGAACATCGCGTTGCTAACGGAAAAAATAAAAATAAATAAATTTGCAACACTTACCTTAAAGCAGTAGTTTAGTGGTTGTGAAGTTTATTTATTCTTCTATAATCTTATGTACCATGAAGTCCTTGGAAATCCCAAACTTAGTGAAATGTGTGGTCCAAATGGTAGCCATCTTGGAAAAAGTTTGCCAATGGAGAGAATCCTAACATCGCGGTAATCACTTGAGGCTCCATAAGGGGAATATAAATAAATATTTTTTGACATCATTTACTATGAATGTATGAACACTGAATACAAGATTGTGATTGTTTAAGTTTGACCAAATTAGAACACCTTCAGTAGAAACCATGAACACATAAACAGAAACTTAACATATTTACAGGATATTTGTTTCAGTGTTTTGACATTTATGGTTGAGAGAGGCAATGTGGACACCTAAAAATGTCACCACGCCTCACAACCCTGACTTCAGAACAATAAATAAGGTGTGTCCAGTGAGAGCAAAAATCACACTGAGCCCATTTAGCAATAAGGATACTGGAACACCCGCGAAAAGCCTCTGGCTCCCACAGCCCACATTTACAACACTTCTCTCTGTCATCATCTGAATAATCACTGTCAGAAT
The DNA here is from genome assembly GCA_963580285.1 of Lucinisca nassula. NCBI lineage: Eukaryota > Metazoa > Mollusca > Bivalvia > Lucinida > Lucinidae > Lucinisca > Lucinisca nassula. Next base: position 176,212,113 of record OY757011.1, read on the forward strand.
TGTCCTCAGAGGTTAAATTAAGTGGAGCTCCTTTGTTAGTATTTAAGCCAGATGTACTGGGCATGGGTTTGAAGTTCACTTTAGCTGAAGCTGGGGCAACTTTGGATGGCTTGGGCTTGCTGTGACCTGACAGTGTCTTAATAGGGGTCTTTTTTAATATGGTCTTCATGGGGGTGGCCTTAGCAACTACAGGCTTGACTGACAGTTTGGATTTCTTCGCAGTGGCACTAAGTATTTCCACATTTGCCTTTTTCATTAAACTACCAGCAAGGAAGGGTGGGACAAATTTACGCCTAGGCTTCTTTACAACTACATTAGTGATTGTCCTTTTTGTAAAGAAATTCTCTTCACTGTCAGACTTGCTGTGAGGTGGTTCACATGACTTGGGTGCATGTAAAGTCTGCTCAGGAATATATGACACAGCAGGAGGTGTAACTGTGGAGTAGTTGATGGTTGAGTCAGAGTCAGCATCAGAGTCATCAGCAGGATGATCATGATGGGGTTCCTCAGTGTCTTGATATATTACAGAAGGTGCAACCTGTTCCTGAGAAATTACTGAGCTATTGAAGGGATATATTCCAGCTTTCTTGAATGCAGAAGTAAGGTTCTCTGGGCTCATTGCTTTTACATATGGCTTTGAAGTTAACTCTGCAATGGCATATTTTGTGATGGAAATACCTGGATTGTTCCGCATGTAAGCCTGACATTCACGGTTATACATGCATTTCAGAGGACCAAACACTCCAAGGTCTAACGGTTGTGTTAGATGGCTAGAATGTGGTGGGAGCACAAAAAGAATTACATTATGGTCCTTGGCCCAGTCAGTCAGTGTCAGTGAGGCATGTGATTTATGTCCATCATACAGAACAAGTGTCTGTGGATCACTTTTATTGTCTGTCACCCCAGCATACTTTACAAAATGCTTGGTTAGATAATTCATGAAAACAGCTGAATTAGACCATCCTGTAGGGGACATTTCACCATCGGCTCCTATGGGTGCACCTTGTAAGAACTCACTATTCCACCTTTTACCTGGGAAAACATAGTAGGGGGGTATACGATTACCCAGAGCATTTCCCCCTGCAATTATTGTAACATTAAATGTTCTTGGGGATGTCACAGACTGAGCAACTGAGTCTTTGCTGCATACAATTTTGGGGGGTGAATGTTCTGTGCTTATTCCAGTTTCATCTATATTAAATATTTTTTCAGGGTGGTTTTTCAGGTTATGTGTTGTTAGGAGAGTCCCTAGCTCTTTAAAATAATTGGAAAGAGTTTCTTTAGAGGCACATTTGGCTCTAGCTAATGAGAGTTTTTGAGGTTTGACAATTTTTAAGTCATGCCATCTCTTCAGGAAGTCATAAAACCATGCATTGCTAAGATGATCACTTGATTTTACAGGCTTATTCAATGCTAAGGCATAATCTCTAGCCATATACTGGATACCTGATTTATTATAACCATACCCAATGCTTGCCATATACTTCACATGATCCACTAGTTGTTTCTCCTCACTTGTACTGAAAAGTGTTTCAACGCCAACTCTGGTATCTAGTGTCACATTACCCCGTGATTCGGGTACACTAAACTCTCTGGCAGCCCGATACACTGACATGCCCCTTGCTGTAGCATCAAAAGCACGCTGGAGGTTTGCCCGGTCATACTGAAGGCGTAGCCTTTTAGGCTTTGGATCCTGAAATATATAGAATGAAGACACATTATATTTACTTGCTGTATAAAATTTTTATCTGAATTTTGTTTTTAGTATATAACAATATATACTGAGAACAAAATTACAGAAAAAACATCTACATTCAACCAATATCTTCATCACAGGATCCAAAATCTAAAAATAAAAATATACATGTGTGCTATACATAACAAGTGTACTAGAAACTGTTACAAACAGGCACTATGTAAAAAAAATAAAAGCCCATTAATTGCCGATTAGTAATTTTCCCCTTTGGAGCCTTATTTTGTGTGTAAACTTTGATAGTGGTGCGTGCGCACCCTGGCGTCACCACGTGATCGCAACAGGCCGCCATTTTTAAATGGCTAAGCAGACGATCTGCTGTCAGAACCGGGTCAACCTAGGATAATTTTCTCAGCTGCTAGAGAAGGGAAAGTAACACTAGGGGTAAGCAGACATTCTAAAATGCGAGTTTTATATAAGAAAAGTAAGAATAATCATTAAACTTACCAGGAAACGATTCATTATCCCATTTTCGTTTTGTAAACATAAAAACGTGACTTCCGGGTTGCGGATTTCAACTGGAACAGGCGCTAGGTGGCGTTGCGCAATTACGTCAGTGGAAAATACCGATAACGCGATGTTCCCTAACCCGCGATGTTACGAGAAGCGACTATACCGACGGACGGGGAAAATTCATGATCAGTATATAGTGCGATATCCTATCCAACAAACTTAAATGCATGCAAGGGGGTGGATTTCCCTCTATTACACATAGTGAAATGTACAAGTGACTAATTTAAGTACCAAGTGGCTATAGGCAGCGATAAAATGCCTTATAGATATACAACAACAACTCTATTAGTGTCTTAAAGGGTCTTCTTTGGGGACATTAAAACAGGAAAAGGGGCTTGGTTATCTTTTGGGGTATCTCAAAGATACGTTTCAAAAGATATACGATAGGAAAGAAAAACACACCAGTCAAGTATTTTATTTTGACAAGCGTCTGGATGACACAGATCATGATAAGGTTTTACGACATAAAAATCTGAGCAAAAAAATCTCCCCCCTACGGGGAAATATCACAATATAGCCCAGTTATCAACAGGCTAACAACCATCAGATATTTACATCTTAGGATATAATAACTCGATACGATAGCATTTCCACTTTCTGCTTTCTCTCGTTGTGCCTCGGTTTCATGCGATTGCCCGGATGTGGGTCCACACAGGTGCGTAAATTTACCGGAATGGACTAATAGCCGGAATGGACCAAAATCAGAATTGTTACTGGTGTGTCAAATGGGCTAATTTTAATATATCTGATTATTAAAATGATTAATTATGAGTATTATTATATCCGTCAACCTTACATACAATAGTGTAGCTATAGGTAGAACAGTTTAAAATTGTTCTATTCTATTCAACATTATTAGTCCAGTATTCTATTCTGTTCAACACTATTAGTCCAGTATTCTATTCTATTCTCCTTATTCATCAAACTAATTTAACTTGTTATGACTACCTCTATGATAACAAGTTTCTGATTGGTCAGGAACTTGTGGGTGAAAAGGTGCAAGTTCATTTACATACTTCAGGCACAGCTTGTGTTATCGTCATAGAGGACGGATGTCTATTGAAATTAGTGTTGAAATTTGTGTTTCATTTCTGGCTCAGTATTAGCTGTTACTGGTGGTGTAAATAATAGCCAGAATACAGTTTTCATTTGTGAAAAGCTAGCTGAACATTTAAAATGTTGACGTGAATCTCTTACGAAGATATTATGTAAACTTTCGCTCTTTGAGCAGCAAACTTTCTTTACAAATTGTGTGATTTTTCATCATTTATTTACCGTTAACTTGTACAATGATTCGAGGTTCCATTGGGTTATAATGGCTACTGGTACTGATGACATAGTGAGACCCAAAGACCCTAGTATTTTGACCAGGGCCGCTTCTGGTAGAGGCAAAACGGTAGATTATAAACAGATGCTTAGTGGTAAATCTCATGACAAGAAGGAATTGGATTCTTCCAGTCACAGCGATAGTCAGTCAGATACCGGTTTTTATCATGATCCTTCGGGTGCCTCCAAACAACCGGATATGGATGGTTTCATGGGTTGGGTTTGAAGGTTCCGTTGAAGATTGTCACACAAAAAATCATTTTTGGCAATATAAAAATCATAAGGGGGCAACAGAATATTCGGAAGATATTTATAAGTATATTAAAAAAGAAAGTAGATATGGTGCAATTATTGGACCCTTCAAAAACAATCCTTTTAAAGAAAAAATTGTTATTTCTCCCCTGAATTCTGTACCTAAGAAAGACACATCAGAGAGAAGAATCATTATGGATCTTAGCTTTCCAAAGGGTCATTCAGTGAATGATTTTATAGACAAAGATAAATATTTGGAAGAAGAATGCAAAATTATTTTTCCTAAAGTTGACGATTTTGTTGAAATGATAAAATCAAAAGGACAAGGATGTTTATTGTACAAACGAGATTTAAAACGAGCTTATCGTCAAATAAGTATTGATCCGAAAGATCTACACCTTGTTTCTTTCATATGGAACAAACATATCTTCTGTGATTCAGTTTTAAGCATGGGGTTAAGGTCAGCGGCTAATATCTGTCAACGAACAACTAATGCAATATCATACATCATGCTACAAATTGGTATAGCCATTTTAAATTATTTAGATGATTTGGCAGGAGCAGAAAGAAAAGAAAATGCAAAATTTGCCTTTCTCTGCTTAGGAGAAATTTTGCAAAAATGTGGTTTTGAAGAATCAGCTGAAAAGGCTTTTCCGCCTTCAGAAATCATGTCTTTTTTAGGCATATTATTTAATACTTTGACTATGACTATTGAAATAACCCCTGAGAGATTACAGGAAATTAAAAAGCTTATACAGTTATGGCTTGATAAAGATTCTGCCTCTTTGAAGCAAGTTCAATCATTACTAGGTAAATTAAATTTTATAGCTGCATGTGTGAAGCCCAGTAGAATTTTTGTAGCAAGACTTTTGAATTGGTTAAGATCCATATATGGTTCTTCAAACTTTTTACATTCTATTCCACACTATGTTAAGAAAGATTTGATCTGGTGGAATAAGTTTTTGCCATTGTATAATGGCATTTCCATGATGGAATATGAAAACTGGTCTAAGCCAGATGCCATATTTAGTTCTGATAGTTGTCTCACAGGTTGCGGAGGTTTCTGGAATGGGTTTTATTTTCATACACAATTTCCAGTTGAAATTTTAGAAAAACATTTTCATATCAGTGTACTAGAAATGCTAGCAGTTATTATTGCTTTGAAATTATGGGGAGCGAGATTTAAAGGTCTCCGAATTATAATTTATTGTGATAATAAAAGTGTGTGTGATATAATTTCAAGTGGCAAGTCAAGGTCTGAGCCATTGCAGGATTGTCTGAGAGAAATATGCTATTTAGCTGCAATTCATCAGTTTGAAATCAAAGCTCAGTATCTGACTTCAGAACAAAACAGAATTTCTGATTTGTTATCAAGGTGACATTTGGATAAGACAAATGAATCAAAATTCAAAGAGTTGACTGAAGATTATTATATACAGAAGTTTGATGTTGGGGATTATTTTTTCAATTTTATCAATGATTGGTAATATTTATTTTCAGATTATCAACTACATAATTTGAAGAGAGATCTGGATTGCTCAAATAAAGCTGCTTATGCAGAAGGTACCAGAAAAAATTTGAAAGTGCAGTGGGAGTCCTATTTATTATTCTGCAATTATTTTGAACTGGTTAGTTTACCAGCTACTACAAAAAATCTGCAACTATTTGCTCAATTTTTAAGCAGAACATTTAAGTCAACGGACTCCATAAAAAACTATATAAGTGGAGTAAAATCAATGCATTTACTTTTAGGATATCCAACTGATAAAATAAATCAGTTCATTTTGAATCTATCCTTGAAAGGAATTGCAAAATTAAACCCATACTGTATAAAACAGGCTGAGCCAATTACACCAGAAATCTTGTTAAATATTGCTGAAAACATGAATTTTTCTGAAAAAATCAATATTGTGTACTGGTGTCTTTTTCTATTTGCCTTTTTTCTTTTGGCTAGGAAGTCTAACTTAGTTCCCACTACCTTGAAGGATTTGACTGAGAAAAAATTTCTATTAAGGCAAGATGTTCAAGATTATGGCAATCATTTACTTGTCTCAATCAAATGGACAAAAACAATTCAAAAAGGAGAAAGAGTGTTGCAAATTCCTCTAGTTAAAATAGAGGACAGTATTTTATGTCCAGTTCGTGCATATAGATCAATGTGTAAAGCAGTTCCTGCTCAGTTATATTCTCCTCTTTTCATTTTACCAAATGGAAAACCTATTACCTATAATCAATATCAATCTAAATTAAGGTATTTTATTCAAAATATTGGTTTAGATCCAAAAAGGTACAGTTCTCATTCATTCAGACGAGGTTTCGCAACACTTTTATTCAAGGCGAAAATTTCTTCTGAAAAAATTCAGCTCATGGGTGATTGGCGTTCAGACTCTTTTAAACGGTACTTATTTTTCCCTTTGGAGGATAAGCTGCAAGTAGCCAATTTTATGGGAAATTATATAGTAAAATCTTCAGCCGATTCTTGATTTACTGACTGATCTCTCCCTTGATTCACTTGAACAGGAAATGTCATACAATTTAATCCTCATATCCAGTGTGACAAAGACAATGTGAGAACAATTAAGACAGTAGGAGCCTACAGTGTTGTGCACAGTACTAAATACAGTGAAGTTTCTCTATTGAGATCGGCTTTTATACAGACTGATTCCCTTTTTTGAAGCTATTTTAACAGCATAATCAGTCCTTATTGTTTGATGTTTTCTGATCAGTGACCACCTTCGATACTGTTCAAGAGGGGTCTTATAGACCATTTTTAGACGGTTCCAAGAGTGGTCTTAATAGAGGAATTTTAAACTGTATATTGTATCTGTCATTAATGGAGGAATTGGTGTATATTATGTTTTGTTTGTTTTAGTGTGGCAGATTCTTATCTTTCTGTGCCCTTGACAAGATACGTAAGGATTGTTACTGCAATGTAATGACGTTTATACATTGGGTACATATCCACTGTTGGATAAGATATCTGCTACCTTAAACTAAATGAGATATGTATTAACATGTATATACAATATATATATATATATATATCCCCCCCTAATAATTCATTATATTTCTCTATAGGTTATCCAAGACTAGACAGAGTGAGGATAGAAACTGCAATGAAAAGAAGTTCATTCATTGAGTTTCTTTAACTTCAGAGAAATATACATGTATTTAGTTATTTTGTATCACATCTTATTTTCAGAACTACAAATGTAATAAGGCTGTTGTAACTCTTAAAAAAAAAAAAAAAAACAACCTTTTCCATTGATTTTTAGTTCAGATTTAAGGGAGTCTTCATGGCCCATGGCTTGGTGAATGAGAGCGCTGACTCTTAATCATTTATTCATGGTTGTCAGCAGGTTATATGGTTTTTCATTAGGTATTCAAGTTTGTTGTCTGACTCTGGTTAACAACACACCGGAGATGTATAATAATCTTGAATGATTTATAAAATCTAATTATTCTTGTACTAGGTAATATTTTAGTTTAGTTTCTGCTATTTAAACTAGTTATTTCTGTTATTTACAGAAAATAGACGAGTTATCATTCTGGGTGATTCCATAATCAAGGAACTGCCGCCTATAGATGGAGTCTTCATAAAGTCCTTCCCTGGTGCTACAATTGCTAAACTTGCATGGCATGTTGACGCAGGACACGTAAATTTGACCAACTTTGACTATTTAATACTGCATATTGGAACAAATAATATCAATAATGGGGATGCTAAGGGATCAATGATGTCAGATTTTGGTAATCTCATAGCAAGGATTAAAAAGAAAAAATCTTCAGTACGTATTATAGTATCTTCTATACTTCCAAGACCGTGTGATCATGATAAAACTGATAACTTGATCAAAGATTTTAATAAATCCTTGCGCCTGGAAATGGCTTCAGATTTGGGCTTTCATTTTGTAGAATCCTGGAAGGCTGTTAGTAAATTTGGAACGTATAGAAGATATTTATTTGCTAAAAAAGATAAGGGACTTCATCTAAATACTGAAGGTAGCAGGCGGCTTAGATATTTCTTTTTGAGAGTTATTTCTACTATTGATTAGGAATTAAATGTATTTTGTATTATACATATTCTTTCAGAATCAGTGATACTTTGGGTAAGAATTCTGAGATTATTACGGACAAGATTATGTGAGTAATTTTATTAATATTAACATTTGCTATCGTTCAGTTAGCAAGCAGCTGAATTATATTCAAATATTGAGTGAGACGTGACATTTTAGCTGAATTCTCACTGGAAGTTTACAAACATTTCATTAATATTGAATTTGTTTTTTCCTGTTGTCTTTTGATCAAATGGCACTATATATTTTTATGTCTCCTATTAGAGACTCCTTATATATAATTAATAGATATATACATGTGCATGTATGTACACACAAAAATGCACATGTGTATGTCTTTCATCTTTCATCGGTAATCGATGGTGTAAGCGAGAGTATGTTGAGCATAAAGCCCTTAAGGACTGGAAACTTAGCATTTTAAAACTAGTGAATAAACGCATTTCTTTCTATTCTCAAAATACTAACTTATTACCTCCTAAGCCCAAGACGTCTTTACGTCATCTTAAACTAGGTATTCAAGAATTTCATAAGAAGTTTGTTTTGGCCCCTGCAGACAAGGCCGCTAACAACGTCGTCGTTGTGTGACGGCTCCACTATGTTAACACGCTTAAGCAGGAGCTTGGTGGTACTAAGGCCTATGAACTTCAGCCTTTAGCTGAAGAGAGAGCTATAGTAGATAAACATGTTTGTCTTTCAGCCACCAAGTTTGCTGTGTGTGTTAACGAAGGCCAAGACAAGCTTCCTACGCTATACTGGTTACCAAAACTTCATAAAAAACCTTACAAAGCACGGTTTATTGCAAATTCTAGCTCTTGCACTACCACTGAACTTTCTAAATTATTAACTTCCTGTCTTACTGCTATTAAAACGCATGTAATTAAATATTGTGATAAAGTCTTTGAAAGATCAGGAAGAAATCTGTTTTGGTCTATAAAAAATTCGAATGATGTTTTAAATAAATTGAAATCTAGACAGTTTCGTGCTTCTAGTCTGTCTACCTACGATTTTTCCACTCTTTACACTACACTTCCTCATAATTTTATAAAAGAAAAGCTTAATGATTTAATTGAATGGGCTTTTCACAGAGAAGATTCTCTCTATCTTGCATGTAATGTCAGAAATGCATTTTTCACTTCTAAAGAGCATAAGAATTATACACTTTGGTCATGTCAGAAAGTGTGTGATGCCCTCACCTTTCTACTTGACAATATTTATATTAGATTCGGTACTAAGTTATTTAGACAAATTGTGGGTATTCCGATGGGTACTAATTGCGCACCTCTTGTGGCTGATCTGTTCTTGTATTGTTATGAAAGAGACTTCATTTTGTCGCTTTCCATTGATAACCAATCTGAAATTATTGAAGCTTTTAGCTCTACTTCTAGATATTTAGATGATTTATTAAATATTGATAATACCTATTTTGATGGTTTGATCAGTCAGATTTACCCCCTAGAACTTCAGTTAAATAAAGCAAATTCTTCTGATACCGAGGCCCCGTTTTTGGATTTACATCTATCTATTGTAGATGGATTTGTTTCGTGCAAAATTTATGATAAACGCGATGACTTTGATTTTGAGATTGTAAATTTTCCTTTTTTGGATGGTGATGTTCCTCGTGCGCCATCCTATGGCGTTTATATTTCGCAATTAATTCGATTTGCTAGAGTGTGTAGTCATGTAACTGACTTCAACACTCGTAATAAATTATTAACGGCTAAACTCCTTAATCAGGGTTATCGGTACCATAAACTACGCAAAGCCTTTTCAAAATTTTATAGACGCCATTCTGATTTAATTTCAAAATTCAATATTGGACTTAAATCTCTTCTGCAACAAGGTCTATCGGAACCCGAATTTTATGGTGACTTAGTATTTAAATTCAGAAAAATATATAACCGCAATGACTTCAGTACCCAATTTCGTAAAATCATTCTTCGATATAAAAAGATTGGGTACAACATGGATATTATACGACAGACTGCATGCATGGTAGTTAACCCAATCACGGTTGGCAACTTTGCTTCCCTCTTTAATTGCACGCCGGTGGGTCAGGCCTCAGATTCTATGACGGCTCCAACGTAAAGGCTTATTGAGAATTAGAGAGATCTAATTCAAGGTAATGTTGGTTGGTGCCTGATGCTCTGTCTCTGGTCGGGCTCATCGGAGTCTAACTGTTGGTTTTCTTTTGCTCCAGCATTTCAGTGGTTTCTTGCTGTCGAGTCCTCACCGTTGTCTCACCTCTGTGGTTCTTTGATTTTTGTGTTCACGGAGATGTTGCACTGATGAGTTAGGAGGCCTTCATGCGGACTGAACAAATTATTTGTCTAAATCGCGACGGAAGTAAGGGCGAGGATTGTGGCCACGTAAAATCGATTTAAGCCCCCCAGTGGAAATCTTCCACTGACCGTTCCAAGGCGGCTCTTCTGTGGCGATTTATTTTATGTTGTTGTTTGTTACTTACTGTGTGTATCACTTGTGTCTTTTAGTTTCGGATGACCATATGGCCATTTTGTGGGAAAGTAACTGTCCTTATGGCCTTCCTTTGTTTAGGTTTCCATTATGGTCTGGTCGCTTAATGTTTGTATTTCTTTCCCTTTGGTGTCTTTTATGGGTGGAGTAAGTTAATTGTATCAATTCCTGATCTTTGTTTTACTTCTACTTTCATTGGTTTATACAAAATGTTTCATAGTGCAGTTGATCAGAACAGAAATTATCTTTTAAGCCTTGGAAGATAATTTGTAACTTTTTTCAGAAATCAAATGTTCCCATGTTTTTTCTTAAACTTTATTTCTGTTTCATTTGTATTAATTTTGTTACAAATTTCTCAATCACTGAAAATATACTGGAATCTTCATTTTCTAGTGTGCCATATACTATTGGAAGAGATTATTTTGGGGGCAAGTTGCTATTTACAGTATACCTATTTAAAATACCACTTAAATCCATTTACTTTTGGCACCTGGTTAGTCTGGTTTGGATATATACTCTTTGAGTAACAGCTATTCTTATTTACTTTTATCCTAAATATTCATGTTTCTTAAACTTAAATCTACCAAAGTTTTGCGGCACACTTAGTTTTCTTTTAAAGTGAAATATTCGGTCAGACTCAATTATTAATATTATACATGAAAATTTAAGTTGCACTGATTCCAGAATCTTTTCAGTTGGAGACTGTCTGCGTCTTTCGTGTACTTTATTATTTGAATTTATTTATTTATTGATTAATGGCCTTCGGATTGGCGGATATGGAAATTTATTGCATAAATATCTGGAAATTATCTTTCCGCATTTGCGTTAGCTAGTAATTCGTGTTTACTATCAGACTAGAATTTAATTTGTAAGAACAGTAAGAGAATATGGCCTAATTAAATTATATTTATAAGTATCTCTTAGTGGTCAATTCTATTCCTAGTAGATATAACATAGGGAATAATTGGCTAATTTTAATATATCTGATTATTAAAATGATTAATTATGGGTATTATTATATCCGTCAACCTTACATACAATAGTGTAGCTATAGGTAGAACAGTTTAAAATTGTTCTATTCTATTCAACATTATTAGTCCAGTATTCTATTCTGTTCAACACTATTAGTCCAGTATTCTATTCTATTCTCCTTATTCATCAAACTAATTTAACTTGTTATGACTACCTCTATGATAACAAGTTTCTGATTGGTCAGGAACTTGTGGGTGAAAAGGTGCAAGTTCATTTACATACTTCAGGCACAGCTTGTGTTATCGTCATAGAGGACGGATGTCTATTGAAATACCCTCCCTGCAACCCACACTTATTTTACTTATTATTTGTCTTGTGTTTTGTGTTGTTTGAATGTTATGTTATGATTTTCCCCCCCCCCCCCCCTCTGTTTGTTATTCTGTTTTAATTAATAGTAGGTGTTGTAGTTCAATTATGATGGAATTGATAGAGGTATATTTTACCTATTTACTGAACATTAGTTCTTACAAACTTTCGTCTTTTCTTGATTGAAAGTTGTATTAGTTGTCTATTCTAGCTGGCGGATATGGAAATTTATTGCATAAATATCTGGAAATTATCTTTCCGCATTTGCGTTAGCTAGTAATTCGTGTTTACTATCAGACTAGAATTTAATTTGTAAGAACAGTAAGAGAATATGGCCTAATTAAATTATATTTATAAGTATCTCTTAGTGGTCAATTCTATTCCTAGTAGATATAACATAGGGAATAATTACATCAGAATCAGAATTGATTACTGTGTGTCCTTAGATAATTCTTCACCAGGACCTTCGACCGAGAGAACTAGTCGGTCTAGACGGTCCATCGAATTACCCCAAACCACCCCAAACCACTTTAATTATATATATTTAATACATGGATTGCACTTCTATGGTTAATTTACACGAGGGTTAAGACATTTAAAGGCTCATTTGCAATAAACATGTTGCGACGGGGTTAAGCTTTGTTAACTTTTATTTTGAAATTGGATGTGGGTGAGTGGTAACTGGGTGCATATACATGACAATTATAAAGGTTCCTTTCTTGGTTATTAAAAGCCCTAAAAAGGGCTGTTTTATTTAAGTGGGGAAGCCCTCTGTCTAATATTGCTTGGCAAGATAAGAAAGTGCGTCTGCAATGCTGTACGCAAAAAGACGCTCTGCAGATTTTCTGAGATGAACCCTGTCTTTCGGATCAATGACATCATTGTTGATGAGGCCTGGACCATGATCCCAGAGGTAGTGGTTGTGCAGTTTTCTCAGTCGTACGCCTTGTCGTTGAAACTCTCTAATGATGTCTACCATGGCGTACATCAGCTGATGGTTGCTGAGATCCATCATGTCATTTTCGCCGATCTGGACGAAACAAATGTCGAACATCGACAGATTTCTTTCTCTTAGCAGCTGTAGCAGGCGCTTGACTCCAAGACCGCCGGTTCCATAGGCCTCCCCGGAGAAAGGAAGTTCTTTGTTGAAACTACGTCGATTCCATTTGACGCAAAGTCTTCGTATGAAGCTATGACCAAAAACGCCGCAGTATGGTCCCTCGCCGTTGTGCCAGTGGTTCGTTTCCTTGAAAGTCATTGCTGATTACTGATGATTCCTCCCACTAGATGGGGATCTTTAAGAGATCATAATGACTTGACACTTCTCACTCTAAATGATGTTGAGAAGAAAATTGTCCTTAGTGCAAGAATTAATTAGTAGGTAATTATTTGATTAGGCAAGTGATTAGTAATCAAGAATTAAGCTAATAAGCTTCAACAGTGTATTGATTATCAAAACCCGACAATTGTATACTGAAATGAAAATATAGCACTGAAAATGTCGAAAATTTATTCAACGTTTTTTTGTTGTTGTTGTTGTTTTTTGTTTTTTTTGTGTGTTTTTTGTGTGTTTTTTTAGCTCACCGTCACGTAGTGACGAGCTGAGCTTTTGGGATCACTTTTTTGTCCGTCGTCCGTTCGTGCGTGCGTAAACAATTTCTTCAAACGACATCTCCTCCTAAACCACTGATCGGATTTGACTAAACTTCACAGGAATGATCCTTAGGTGGTCCCCTTTCAAAGTTGTTCAAATGGTTCCGGTCCCGGGGCCATTTGGTTTTACATAGGCTTATGTAGGGAATGTCTTTAAAAAGTCTTCTTCTCTGAAACAGCAAGGGCCAGGTCTTTGATATTTGGTGTGTAGATTCATCTAGTGGACCTTTGCCAAGATTGTTCAAATTATAGCCTTTGTTGATATTTGGTATGAAGCTTCACCTTTTTAGACCTCCCTCAACATTATGCACATTATAGCCCTGGGGTCAATAATGGCCCACCCCGGCCCACTTCTTACTCTATGAATCAGGTGAGCGATCCAGGGCCATCATGACCCTCTTGTTTTTTTTTTTCACATATATATTGTGGAAAGATTAAATAATTAAACAATTAAAAAAATGTATGTGGGGGAGAGGGGGTGTTCGAGTTTGAAAAGTCATTTGGACAAATAAAATGAGAAACGCATCGGGTTTAGTGTCCCGGCAAGTAGGTATGACATGACGGAGCAAATGCTCGACAGTCAGGTACTGATGGTGTCCCCATTGCACGGATCATAACAGTCTGTCAGGTATTACAAGGGCAGAGTTTGTCTTCTTTTTTGTTCCCATGAAATTGTTTTGTGCGTTAGTTAAAAAGGAAAAACAATCTTATATTATATATTCCTGCTCGAAACACAGGTTGTCGGTAATACATTGTGGGTACTGGTAAGAAACGCCTCGTCGAAACTGTTCTAACGAGTATGCACAATCTATGTTTTTTTAATAGAATTGAGAAAAATAACGTGTACTTCTGTAAACAATATAAAAGTATGATTTTAGGGCGGGTGGGGGTGTAAATATATTGTGTTTCGTGCTGACTTTGGTCAAGTGTGTTAATCCCATTACATATTATAAATGGACAAGTAGTTAAATCACATAACACTTGATAAGCGCGTGCCACGAGTAGGTGTGAATTTCACCAAATTAAACTATTAATGTTAATATTTAGAGCACGCGACTCATCACGAAAACACACCTATATAATGCAGAGAGGTAAACCTTATTTTTCTTATTTCTGTATTAAAATATGGATTGTGGATACCCGTTAGAAACGCCTCGATGAGGCGGATCTAATGTGTACCCACAATCTCTATTTTGATTTAAATTCAAAACGGGTTCCGATGCAAACAGTGCAGGCCCAGAACGCGGCATCTGATCAGGGCCTCCACTGTTTGCTAAACGTTCAGTTTGGATGAAAAGATATCCTGACACCCCCTAAATTTTGAAATGAACTCCTAAGAAAATACCTATATCATAATATTTTTAAAGTGGTTTGGGGTATTTTGGTGTGGTTTGGGGTGGTTTTGGGTGTTTTGGGGTGGTTTGGGGTAATTCGACGGACCCCGTCCCTAGACCTCACAAGAGTGGTGAATCTAGAGATGGAGTCGTCTGCACCTTCTGCAGACATCAAGAGAGAAGAGGGTCGGGTATGGTCGGGTATGAAACACCCTTCCCGATCCCGATCCGAAAATCCCCGATCCAAAATTTACTATTTGCCCTAGTTCATTAATTAGAATATATTTTAAGAATTTTTTTGCGTTTATTTTATTACTTTTAAGTATTTTAATCATTATTTATGTGCATTTTGTTTAAATAAGTCCAATCTTTAATTTTATCCTAAATTATTCCTCTCTCAGGGGTATGAAAGATACTGCCGAATTTTCGTAAAAATATTGGGGGGAAGGTATAATTTGATGACTTTTACTGGAGGACCAGAGGACTGAGGACCAAGTCCTCTAGAGGACCAGGGGTATAATTTGAGGACCAAATACAGGAGGACCAGTGCTTTAATCGGCCATATAATTGCTTTGATAATTGAAGATAATTACTGTTTATTGAAAATGACACCTGCTGGTATGGTATATCACCTCATGAGCATATATACAGAAAAAAAAGGAAAAAAGAAATATTAAAATAAAATAAATAAAAGGAAAAACATGTTATTATGCTTAGGAAATTTTTCACCATAGAATTTTATGAAATATATTTTGGCATCTTGTTACTCTGATAAAAATGTTTAGTTGAAATTAGAATTTTTGTACTTTCTATAAACTTGATATTACCTTTTTTTCTTTTTTTTTATTCACAAACTGCATGATGAACAGTGAAAATCCTGATCGGATGGCATCTTGTCTGTCTTTTAGAAATGTTCACTTGAAATTAGAATTTCTCTACAGTAAGTACTTTCGATATACTTATATAATCTATTTGTTAAATTCACAAACTGCATGATGAACAGTGAAGATACTGATCAGATGGTTTATCTGGAGCTACACTGTTTGCAAATGTAGGGATTGTCTTGTTTCGCGGTATTGGTGAAAAAAGAATAAATGAAAGGAAAACATGCCATGAGGAAATTTTTCACCATATAAATAAATTAAATATTGTTTGTATTGGAGTTTAATGGCCCAGTCAACACTATTTTAGGTCATTTTTGAGCCGGTCAGTTTACCTATCCACACTTTTCCTGGGCAGGCGTATATGTAAGCGGTTAACCAGTACAGTGCACATTCTTTCGCTAGAAACTGACAACTGCCCTTCTTGAATCAGCGGAAGGGAGAGAATGTCCGAAGAAAAGATTTCATGATCAATCTCCGCGAAAGAAAAGAATGTTGCCGACCCCGGCAGTAAATGAAATATATTTTAGGCATCTTGTTTCTCTTATAAAAAATATGTTCTGTTCTAATGGAAATTTCTCTACTAGGAAATAAACACAAAAACAAGCAGTTATTTGTTTATTTATTTATTTATTTTTTTTTTTGTAGGACAATTTGGCCAAATTAATTTGTCCTAGTGACTTATTTATTTAATTTATTTACCTTTTTTTTGCCACAGAGACACATTACATGCAAGTTCAGACCACCTATAATTAGCTAATGTTAGGAAATATATTCATATATATAGCATACTTCCAAGTATTACATTCAGAGCTGTATATGGGAAAAAAAAAACTTTTAATCTCAAGCAGAAGAATGGCATTCAAATTTTTTTCTTTTGTTTGTTTCAGAGAACAACATTTCCATAGGACTCATACATGAAAAAAGATAAACAAGATTTTCTCTGAGAAGTAAAGAAAAAGGCATGATATTGAAATAGTTGTGACTGGCAGTTTAATGGTTATTTGTAGGTGGGGCTTATCCTATTATAGGTGGGGCAAAGTTACATATTATAACCAATGGCTGTAAGCCTATGATTAGGTTGAAATTTTGCAAATGATTGAAAGTCTTCATTTTTAAAATGTGTTGTTAGGTCTTCCAGAAGCATTTTTTTTCTTATTATTTTGGGCATCAAATGGAATCTTCCTCTTCACATATGGCAGAAATCCATTTTGAAATGTAGGGGTGACAGGTTGTACTATCTTCAAAATTCATCAGAAAATAGCTGAACTTTTTGCAAATAGTGTAGGCCCTGATCAGACGCCACATTCTGCGGCGTCTGGTCAGGGCCTACACTGTTTGCCAATGGACCCATTTTGGGGTTTCCGGTACCCAATCGGTTTATTAGGGCCTTTTATTATTAAGTTTCTTATGTTGAGCTGAAAAGTGAAAAAACGTGACCTTCCATTGATTGCAGTGCTCACACAGGACCCATAAAACTTAATAAGCATTTATTTATTTAATTATTTAATAAATTATTTTTATTTATTTTTATTATTTATATATTTATTTTTTATTGTTTATTTCATTTATTGTGTAACAATCGAGGAAAAATAAACCTAGGAAAAAAAGATCTTAGTTCTGGGCATTTCAATAACTCACCCAAGTGACAAGGTGCCATCAGGTGAACATGTCCACAAAATGAAAATCGCACCCCCTCCCCCCCACCCCACACACACACCTATAAAAACATCTAATTGAGAAAACTAGGGTTTACAGGGGCAAACATTATCTTTCTTATTACTGCTCCAAGAAGTAGGTCGTGGGTGCTAGTTAGAACCACCTCAATGAGGCAGCAATCTATGTTTGCAGTATAAATAATAAAAATATCAAAGATTTTCATAAAAAAAATAGCCATTTTGGAGATGTGAAAAAAATGCACTTTGTCGCATGTGTGTGTTATTGTAATGTTTCTTCCACAAACTTAAGATTGACATTTTCCGTTTTATTGGTGACATTCTTCTCATTTCATCTGCAAGCATAGAATGTGTGTGCTCATTAGACCAAGGTGGTTCTAACAAGTGTATCTCACGAGTACCCAAATCACGGAGTGGTTCCCAAATCACAGAGTGGTTTTGAGCAGGAAACCATAGTTAAGGCGATTTCTTTTATTTTTTTTTTAAACATAATTTATGGGTGCTCAGTGTGCCACATAGACTTAGGGGGTTCTTACAAACACAGAAAATACATGTATATGTTTATGAGCAAAAATAATGAAAATAATGCGAGCCTGTGTTAACCCCATTTTTCTTGGTAATAACTGGGCATTAAAACGATGCTCAATACATTAACCTTTTTTCTTTGAAGTTGAGTAAAAACCTACTCTATCAACTTTATTTCTTTCAACTCAGGTCAATACATGACTCATATAATTGCCTGTATTCAATTCAAATTCCATGTAAGCGTCTGTAGTCAACTTTAGAACATATATTTAAAGAGTGAAAGCGCCTCATTGGACAATTCTTATGAGCAACCACAATATAAATAAGTTTTTGAGCAAAAATAAGGAAAATGATGTTTACCTATATAAACCCCATTTTTCGCTGTAAAAAGTGTGGTTTATAAGGGTGTTCATTACATCCACTTAAGAAACTAGTGGGTAGAAGGGTAACAAACCGACAGCTATTGTCTTCAATATATTCATGTTTTAACCCATTTTGTACTGAATGAAATCTTCCACCTTATATATAGCACAAGTCCTTTTCAAAATTAAGTGGTTCTTCAAAATTTATTTTGAAAATGGCTGAACGTTCTGCAAACAGTGTAGGCTCTGATCAAACCATGCAGAATCATCTGATCTGGGCCCGCACTGTTTGCTAATAACCGGTTTTGGGATTTCTGATACAAAAATGGGTTAATGTGTACACTCATTCTGAAAAGCCATTATAGAATGATAACTTAATAAAACTTAGCATTTGATAAAACATCAGAATATAGAACTTCAAAATCAGTGTAGCTGAACATTATAATTAACAACAGTCATGGTAATTAAATTAATGAATATAACCATTTTCTTGCAACAAAACTTCTCTGAAGCCTTTAGTACACCTCTGATGAACGATCGGCACCATGTCCATGCAATTGAAAAGTAGAAGTAAAACAAAGATCAGGAATTGATACAATTAACTTACTCCACCCATAAAAGACACCAAAGGGAAAGAAATACAAACATTAAGCGACCAGACCATAATGGAAACCTAAACAAAGGAAGGCCATAAGGACAGTTACTTTCCCACAAAATGGCCATATGGCCATCCAAAACCAAAAGACACAAGTGATACACACAGTAAGTAACAAACTAGAATACTGTCGATGGCGCGCCATCGCAAATCCCCACGTTTTCTACAGAGGGGCCAAGTACCGAAAACCCCTCACCCTGGGCCCTAATTTGACTCCATGGTCAAAATATTACCTGTATTATATTCTACTAATCATGCCCTTCAATTTCATATGCCACATGACTATGTTTCAAAAAACTTAAATTTTGACCCTTTGACCCCTCTCCCAGGGCCCCAATCTGACCCCAGGGTCAAAATTTTACTTGTAGTTTATTCTACCCATTATCCCCTTCGCATAGATATGCAACATGACTATGTTCTGAAAAACTTTAATTTTGACCCCCGACCCCCCCCCCCCCCCCCAAGTCCGACCCCCAGGGGTCACGGCTAAAATCCCGTTCAATATGTTTTACTTTTTTCATAACTAAGTACATGTGCAAAGTTTGGCATCAAAATCTTCAAAATTGACTTTGTAATTGAATTTTATTGATATTTGACCTTTTGACCCCTCCCCAGGGCCCCTGGGGGCGGGGACAAAAAAAAATGTGCTCTTGCGCAAGCCATTCATGTAAGCAACTCGCATACCAAATTTGGTTGAATTCCGGCTAACGGTTTAGGAGGAGATAGCCGGACAGACAGACGGACAGACGGACGGAGGCGATAACAATATCCCCACTTTTTTAAAAAAAAAACGTGGGGATAACAACAACATAAATAAATCGCCACAGAAGAGCCGCCTTGGAACGGTCAGTGGAAGATTTCCACTGGGGGGCTTAAATCGATTTTACGTGGCCACAATCCTCGCCCTTACTTATTTAAAATTTTATTATTCAAACTCACTTCAGTGATTACCGATCATTATTGCTTTTTATAGTAAAGAAAACTGAATCGGATGTGAAAGAAATGACTGGAAACGGACCGATCTTGAGTTTCACATTGTCTCAAAAATCGTATATGTGACATATAAGTATATAACAATTTACCATTGTGCGAGTGATAGAGTTTCACCATGTTCTATCTATCTATTTTTTATTTTTGAGACAATATGAAACTCAAGATCGATCCTTTTGGGTGATTTCTTTCACATTCGGTTCAATTTACGTTACTTTAAATAGCAATAATGATCGATAATCGTTTTCGATAAAAATATGCAAAAAACACTTCCGAAACTCTTTTTAAGTTCTCTTTTATTCTAAAAAAGCCATAAAAGTATATAAAAATTCCTTTATGTTGATTTTTTCATTTAGTTATTGGTTATTTTTGTTATTAGAGGCGGAAGAATACAATAATTTTAGGAAGAATCGACAGGGTCTTTCATACCCCTGAGCGAGGAATAATTTAGGATAGAATCACAAATTGGACTTAGTTAAACAAAATATACATAATTGATGATTAAAATACTTAAAAGTAATAAAATAAACACAAAAAATTCTTAACATATATTCTAATTAATGAATTAGGGCAAATAGAAAATTTTGGATCGAAGATTTTCGGATCGGGGTAGGGAAGGGTGTTTCATACCCGACCATCGGGTATAAAAGCCAAGGCCACGCCGGGCCGGGCCGAGCCGCCGAGCCAAAAAATGCCGATCCAAAGATTTTATATTTCGTCTCTTGTCACAATGAAGATATATATTGTAGTCAGTTTGGTATAAAATTATTATGAATAACATATTTGATAAGTGCATGAAGATTATCTCTCTTCATTGTTTTATTTTCTTTAAATGACTATTTTTCCGAAATCGAGGGGTATAAAACCCAAGGCCGAGAAAAATGGAAATATGTCTTAATTTCTTACGATTTTATCGGTTAAAATTTCTTGTTGTCCTGCTGATATTTAAAATTGATTATTACTATCATGTGCATATAGATAATATCATAAACATATCAAAATCGCCTTAAAATGATCAAATTTCTTATTTTCTAATGATTTCTATTTTTAGATTAACTTTACTAAAGGAAACGAGCGAAATGTACCGAATAGGAAAAAACAGTATTCAGCTGCTAGCTGGAATTAAAGAAATATAAAAAATGATTGTTATATTTGTTAACATGTATGTGTATATTAAAATGATGAAGAGAAAAAAGTTATTTTTTTATTTTTCTATAATTCCAGCTATCAGTAAACAAAACTTTCTTCCCTTTCCGTCCTTTTCGGTCGTTTTCTTTAACTAAGTCAATCTAAAAATAGAAACAATTAGAAAATAAGAAAATTGATAATTTAAGGTAGTCTTTTATGTTTGGTATATTTTTCTATGGACAAACGATGACAATAATCAAATGCAAATATTTTCAGAACAAAAAGAAGGACTTTAACCTGTAAATTTGCAAGAAATTAAGAAATATTATCATTTTTCCCGGCCTTGGCTTTTATACCCCTCGATTTCGGAAAAACGGTTGTTTCCAGAAAAGTAAACAATGTAGAGAGATAAACCTTCGTGAAGTTATCAAATATGTTATTTTAACAATTTGATACCCAATGGACTACAATATATATCTTAATTATAACAAGAGACGAAATATAAAAATCTTCGGATCGGCATGATGTCCCATTCCTTTGAAAACCAATCTGAAATCATTGAAGCCTTTAGCTCGACTGATAGATATTTGGATGGTTTATTAAATATTGACAATACCTATTTCGATGGTTTGATCAGTCAAATTATTCCCCCCCCCCCCCCCCCCCCAGAACTTCAGTTAAACAAAGCAAATTCTTCTGATACCAAGGCACCGTTTTTGGATTTACATCTGTGTATGATCTCACGTCTCAAGTTTTCAAATTTTGTCCTGAGTTTACCACTTCCAGTCTTTTTTGCCTTTGCATGAATCTTATTTCTTCTGCGAATCTTTCTGCTTATCTCTGGTGTGATCCAGGGAATGGAAGATAAAGATCTACTTGTTTTTTAGGAAATATGATTTTTAGCCGAAGTATGGGTGAAAGAAGTTACCAAATCAAAGTTCTCCTCTACAGACCGAGCATCAGAATGACCATTAAAGTATTTCTCCTTTGCAAATCTGAGCGCATCCTTCCTCGAAGTTTCATAGTCACCTTTCTGATATAAGTACACCTTCCTCCAGGGTTTCTTAATTGGTGGAATGTGTATTTTTTATATATCCGGAAACAATATCATGAGCACTTAGTTTGTCTGGAGACCGAACGTCTTCAAACTGCCCTGGCAAAGCTGTGAGAATCAGATCCAATGTGTTCTTATCTCGAGTAGGGAAGTTAACAATTTGTTCCAGGCCATGATCGTTCATAATGTCAATTAATATTTGTCCTTCAGACTGACTTAAATTGTACCTTGTTTGCTGAGCCTGTCGGGCCAAACAATGCCTCTGAAGTTGAGATCACATAAAACATGTACAGCCGGAAGTTTTTAGCTCACCAGAGCCGAAGGCTCCGGAGGAGCTTATAGAATAGGCAGTGATCCGCCGTCCGTCGTCGGTCGTCGGCGTCAACATTTTCCAATGACTTCTCCTCCAAAACTCCTGGGCCGATTGAAGTCAAATTTCATTTGGAGCATCCATGGGATGGGGGAACAAAAGTATGTTCGCAGAGTCCAGGTCACATACCCTTAAGAAATCTTCTTCTCCTGAACCAGTAGACAGATTGTGATGAAACTTGGTATGTAGCATAGGGGACTCGGGCCCATCATAGTTTGCTACAATGGTGATCCTCGGATGACCTTGACCCATTTTACGCCAAGGTCAAATTTGGTTACATAGACTTTTGCATGGGAAATAGTCAAAACAGCATATTTTTTTTAAACTATTGCAGCCTGTGACCTGAAAATTAGTAAATGCAGTGGGCAAAATGTGCTAGGGAAACTACATTAGTTTTCAAGGTCAAGGTTATTCCCTGACCTTGGCCCAAGGTCATTCAGATATGAAAATTAAAAATTTGTTTTTCACTGAAACCACTAGGCCATTTGCAACCAAATTTTGTCTGAAAACTTTTTAGAACAAGGAGATGAAATTTAATTAATTTGAGTTTGGTCACATGACGGAGATAGCCGCTATGCCTATATGAGGTAATAACCCTTAAAAATCTTTTCCTGAACCAATGGGCCGATTGTGATGAAACTTGGTATGTGGCATTGGGGACTCGGGCCCATCATAATTTGCTAAAATGATGACCCTCGGACGACCTTGACACAATTTACGGCAAGGTGAAAATTTGGTCACAGAGACTTTAATATGGGAAAATGTCATAGCATATATCTAGCTCACCAGAGCCGAAGGCTCCGGGGGAGCTTATAGTATAGGCATTGGTCCGTCGTCCGTCATCGCCGCCGTCGTCTGTGTCTGCATCGTCAACATTTTCAAACAGCATCTCCTCTAAAACTACACGGCCAATTGAAACCAAATTACACGTGGAGCCTCTATAGGAAGGGGGAACGAAAGTTTGTTCGGGAGGACTGGGTCACATGACCAATATGGCCGCCATGCCCATATATGGTAAAAAAACTTTAAAAATCTTCTTCTCAAGAACCGAACAGCCGATGATCATGAAACTTGGTATGCTGCATCGGGGACTCGGGCTCTATCAAGTTTGTTCAAATGATGACCTTTGGTTGACCTTGACCTGTTTTTACGTCAAGGTCAAATTTGGTCACTTAGACATTTGTATGGAAAAAACGGCAAAACAGTGGATTTGTCTGATTGTATGTTAGCTAGTGGCATCAGAAATGGTATTTGCAATCAACTGAATGGTACTTTATCAGTTTCAAAGGTCAAGGTCTTTTACCGACCTTTGTCCAGGACGGCTCAGATTCAGTATTTTTATCTTCTTCTTCACTTAAACTACTCGGCCAACTGAAACCAAGTTACATGTGGAGCCTCTGTGGAATGAGGGGACGAAAGTTTGTTCGTGAGGACTGGGTCACATGACCAATATGGCCGCCATGCCCATATATGGTAAAAACCTTTAAAATCTTCTTCTTAAGAACCGAACATCCAGTGATCTTGAAACTTGGTATGCAGCATCAGGGACTCTGGCCCTACCAAGTTTGTTCAAATGATGACCTTTGGTTGACCTTGACCTGTTTTACGTCAAGGTCAAATTTGGTCACTTAGACGTTTGTATGGAAAAATGGCAAAACAGTGGATTTTTAGCTCACCAGAGCCGAAGGCTCCGTGGGAGCTTATAGTATAGGCAGTGATCCGCCGTCCGTCGTCTGTCGTTTGCGTCCGCGTCCGCGTCCGCGTCCGCGCCTGCGTCCGCGTCAACATTTTCAAATGACTTCGCATCCAAAGCTTCTGGGCTGGTTGAAGTCAAATTTTATGTGGAGCATTTATGGGATGGGGGGAACAAAAGTTTGCTCGCAGGGTCCAGGTCACATGACCAAGCTGGCCTCCATGCCTATATAAGGTAAAAACCCTTAAGAAATCTTCTTCTCCTGAACCCGCAGGCAGTTTATGATGAAACTTGGTATGTAGCATAAGGGACTCGGGCCCATCATAATTTGCTAAAATGATGACCCTCGGATTACATTGACCCATTTTACGCCAAGGTCAAAATTGGTTACATAGACTTTTGTATGGGAAATAGTCAAAACAGCATACTTTTTAGCTCATCAGAACCGTAGGCTCCGGGGGAGCTTATAGTATAGGCAGTGATCCGCCGTCCATCGTCTGTTGTCCGCGTCCGGGTCCGCGTCAGCATCGGCTTCAACATTTTCAAATGACTTTTCAAAAACTCCTGGGCCGATTGAAGTCAAATTTCATGTGGGGCATCCATGGGATGGGGGAACAAAAGTTTGCTCGCAGAGTTCAGGTCACTGACCAAGCTGGCCTCCATGTCCATATAAGGTAAAAACCCTTAAGAAATCTTCTTCTCCTGAACCAGTGGGCAGATTGTGATGTAACTTGGTATGCAGCATAGGGGACTCGGAGCCCATCATAGTTTGCTTAAATGATGACCCTCGGATGACCTTGACCCATTTTACGCCAAGATCAAATTTGGTTACATAGACTATTGTATGGGAAATAGTCAAAACAGCATATTTGTTTTTAAACTATTGCTGTTTCATGTTGGTTTACGGCGTCCCGCAAACCCCCATGCGTGATCTCTGACAGGTGTACGGGCAGCAGTGGGGTAAGGCACAAGAAAGATATCAAATGGATGACATGAATTATTTACAGTATCTATATACAACAATACTAACACAAAACACCACATTCATTTGCTTCTGTAGCCCACTCACGACGTCCGCCCAGAAGGCAAAACGATGTTCTGTGCTCGGAACGGGGTGACGTGAGTGTCTACAGCAGCAAATAACAAACACAACAACAAAAATAAGAAAAAGAAGCACAAAACGCGACTGGCCAGATTAAACGTTCATTTAGGGTGAACCACTTAGCGCGCACTGCTCAAAACTAGTTCGTCGACCTGAAAACTAGTTTGTCGACCTTGTTGTCGACCACAAGTTGATTTATAATATTTACGATTCGTATTCACATGAACTTGAAGTCCCGGTAACTTCTTCGGTAAATTGATTCTAGGTGGTTTTCTAGAACCTGTTTATATTGGTCTCGACGGTCTGTTAATGGGTCTGTCCGCCCTTGCTGGACACTGAACCGACAGCGTCGTACCTGTACCTGCTCCTATGTGGCAGAGAGCAGCAGGTCACCACACATTGTCGTACCTGCAAATTACGATAATTCGACTAAGATACAGTTCACAAAACATACATACTATATCATGATCCCCTCCCGGAGAAGTAAGAATATGTTCATGCATATACCGTTATTGCGCATGCGCCGACCAGACACACAGGCTGATTAGTGCATGCGACAAATAACTGCACAGCAGAACTCAACTTGATTGTGCATCAAATTATCAGCACCCAGCGCTTGACACAAGAATACTCAAAGTTAAGTTTCCTTACTGAGTACTACAGAAATCAATTAATGCTCACTACTACTGAGCATAATACTCATCAATTCGTGCTCACTACATTATCACAGGTAAGAGGCAATTGAACAGCCCACGCCTTTGCGCTACCTGGTCAGCGGCCAATTACAGGAAACATAACAAACTCTATTTCATATCCTTCTCCGCTACACGGCTCACAAATATAGCTATTCACAAATTCATTACATTTACAACAGCTAGAAACTAAAAACAGGAAGATTTTCATCTATTCTCCACAACATTTGTTAGTGTCTCATAAGGACCAACACTGTTTGCCGTAAATTCTTTCTGTATTTGGTAGGCACCACGTCATAACCGTCCTCGTGACGCTGATGACGCAGCTGACGTCATCCACGCCGCTCAGGCCGTTATAACGTGCGGCGGCCAAACATTCTCACTTATCATTATCACATTCCTTTTATGTACATACATGTCCGAACCGAGTTCTCAAACAAAAACGGCATCATTACAAAATGAACTCGTAATTCTTCTTGAACAAAATTATTTCTACTCAACATGAATATGCTTGTAAAATCAAATTCTTCACGGTTCATCATCACGGATAACCCGACAGGCTCTTGTAAGAGTTTGCCCTGATGATGAAGATATGATTAAACCCGTCTTAATTTTACGTCCCCTCTACATCTGATATCATATAGAGACGGGACCACGGTTTTCTAACCACTGCTAGTCAAAAGTTATGGATCAAACAAGTGACCCGACGTTTATTAGTTATATTCTACAAAAGTGGCCTAAAAGCCTAAATGAATCTAGAATGAGCGGGTGTCCAAACTTTACGTCTCACCAACATCTAGGGTCAGAATGAGACAGGACCTCGCTTAAAAAGACTCATTCTACTTCTGGAGAAGCCTGGGACCGGTCCTGCGACCTCTAACTGGAAAAGCTAGTAGCTTAATCACTACACCACAAAGGCTTCAAAAGTGAATTCAGAATATGCTTCAAAAAGTTGGGGTATACTAGAAGTAAACCCCTCCAAAACCTACAAGCATGTTCATACAAAAATAATACTAAACATAGATTTAACATATCTTTCGATATAATTTCGTTGTCCCGTCACGATGTTGTGTTCAATCGTTAGAACTTGACCTGCTGCTGAAAAGTGTTCGTTTTTCAGGGTATTTATACCTATGAATACTACCGGAAAATCATGCATACTCGTATTGGCTAGCTAAAATCGTGACGAGGTGCCGATACCGTCCACAATCATACCCAGATAGCAAAAATCGAGTAGATAATGGATTTGCGTTCAAATAGTATTTCACATAGGGAAAAAATGATGAAACGTCCCTACAAATCAATGGTATAACTCTCGTCAAAAAGAACACTCACTACATCGTGACCAGAATGAAAATTATATATCGCACAATTCGACGGTTCGCGATTTTTAGGCAAATTTTATAGAAATCAGCCTTATAGCGGCCAACTGTATGGAAAAAAATCTCCACAAGCCACTCATGCATACATCGTATGATATGTGCATGACTTGTGCATGGAGCAGCACATTTTGCCTACCGTATTTCACCCAAAATATTTCACTCGCATCGCCTTGCCATATACCTACTAAAAATTTAGATGTGCATAAGCACCAGAGAGGTTTCCTATTCCATCTCGTAACAATTGCAGCCTGTGACCTGAAAATTAGTTAAAGCAGTTGACAAAATGTGCTAGTGAAACTACACTAGTTTTCAAGGTCAATGTTATTCCCTGACCTTGGCCCAAGGTCATTCAGATATGAAAATTAAAAATTTCTTTTTCACTGAAACCACTTGGCCATTTGCAACCAAATTTTGTCTGAAAACTTTCTAGAAATGAAATTTAATTAATTTGAGTTTGGTCACGTGACCAAGATGGCCGCTATGCCCATATAAGGTAAAAACCCTTAAAAATACTCTCCTCCTGAACCAGTGGGCCGATTGTTATGAAACTTGGTATGTGGCATTGGGGACTAGGGCCCATCGTAGTTTGCTAAAATGATGACCCTCGAACGATCTTGACCCAATTTACGGCAATGTCAACTTTGGTCACAGAGACTTTTATATGGGAAAAAGTCAAAATTGCATATATATTTTAGCTCACCAGAGCGGAAGGCTCCGAGGAAGCGTATAGTAACTGAAATGACTCCTGGAGAGCTTATACAATAGGTAGTGGTCCGTCGTCGTCGTCTGTCGTCAACATTTTCAAACAACTTCTCCTCTTAAACTACTGGGTCAATTGAAATCAAATTACATATGGAGCCTCCATAGGAAGGAAGAAAGGAAATTTGTTCGTAAGGACTATGTCACATGATCAAGATGGCCGCCATGCCCATATATGGTAAAAAGATTAAAAAAATTTCTCCTCTGGAATCAAATGGTGGACGACCTCGATACTTGGAATGCAGCATCAGGGACTTCGGTCCTACCGAGTGTGTTCAAATGATGACCCTCAAATGACCTTGGTCTATTTTACGCCAAGGTCAAATTTAATCACATAGAATTTGTATAAGTAAAAGTCAAAATTGAGTATATATTGAAAGCAGTTGCAGCATGTGATCTGAAAATTTGTAGATGCAGTTAACTAAATAAGTGAATGAAACTACATGAGTATTCAAGGTCAAGGTCATTTCTGGACCTTGACCCAAGGTCATTTAAATATGAAAATTTAATCTTGTTTTCCACATAAACCACTGGGCCATTTGTAACCAAATGTCATATGAAAGCTATAAGGAACAAGGAAAGAAATGAAAATTAATTAATGTGAGTTTTGCTACATGACCAAGATGGCCGCCATGCCCATATAAGGAAAAACCCTTAAAAATCTTCTTCTCCATAACCATTGGGCAGACTTATAATGATACTTGGTATGTAGCATTTGGGACTTGGGCCCAATATAGTTTGTTTAAATGATGACCCCCGGATGACCCTGACCTAATTACCTCAATGTCAAATTTGGTCACATTATATGGGAAAAAGTCAAAACTGAATATTTTTTTAACAAATCGGTAGATGCAGCTAGCTAAATGAGTGAATGAAACTACAGGAGTGTTCATGGTCAAGATCATTCCTTGATCTTTGCCCAAGGTCATTCAGATATAGAAATTTAAACTTATTTTTCCACAGAAACCACGGAGTCATTTGTAACCAAATTACATACAAAAAGCTTTTAGGTACAAGGAAATGAAAATGATCAAATTGCGTCTGGTCACATGAGCAAGATAACCCCTGTTCCCATATAAGACGAAATTCTTCAAAGATCTTCTCTGGAACCAATGAGCAAATGGTCATGAAACTTGATGTGTGGCATTTGGGACTTAAGCCTATCAAATTGTGTTCAAATAATGACCCTCAGATGACCTTGACCTGTTTTATGCCAAGGTTATATTTAGTCATATTGACTTTTGTGTGAAAACTATGTACATGTAATTTTCAGAAACTATTGCAGCTTTATTGTTATGTATTAGCCAATGGCCTTAGGACCTCTGGTGAGCGTAGTGACCCATGGGCCTCTTGTTTTATACCCTGCTGCTGCTTTATGCAATCCAGCTGATCTTTAAACAAATGGAAGATTTCGACCGTACCATTTGGTGGTCTATACCAACTTGCTACGAAGTGAGAAGTTTTATTTGCAAAAATCTTAACCCAGACCGATTCGGTGTCGTTTACCAGTTCCATGAAAGGCATATGAGGGATTTCTCTGTGAATGAGCAACATCACCCCACCGCCATGAGAATTCCTATCTTTTCTATAGACACTGTACTGACAAGTTTCAGGGAAAAGCTCAGATGTGATAATTGAATTGTCAATACTTGTTTCGATAGACATGGTGGGCGAAGCTTGCTTACCAAGTAATACTTACTATCCGCGGACGCCTGATTACACTCTTCTGGAGTCCATGTCTGTTGATCTGAACATTGATATTTGCCATTTGTCTATGGATTAATGATTTTTGATTAACGCTTTGGTACGACGACCTAAACTACTTTCCTGTATAACCACAATATGTGGTTGATGAATATCAAGGAAAGCTAAACTTTCAAGATTTTTTCCTCTTATTCCATTGATGTTTATACTACATTGTTTCAAACCTTTTACAAAATTCAGCTTATTTTCGTCAGCAGTCGAAGAATTATCTCTTTTATCCTTTGACAGGGGTTCAAATTTGTTCGGCTTATTGGGTTCTATATATTCATTGAAGAGCTGCACACCTCATATTTTGGGGAGATCCATTGGCAGTTCGAGTTTACCAAAGTACCATAATCGGCATCTGAAATGAAACAACATTCAGTGTGTATCCACATTTCACAATGATCACACTGAACAATTTTGTGGCTATTAAGGGCAGCACCGCTGCAAAGACCACGGTCAGCTTTGCAGTTTTTGCAATACCAAGTTCCAGCACCAGATTCAATTTCTAACAATTGACTGTTCTGCAAATCAGAACATGAGGTGTGAAAACGTTTGTTACAGTCCTCACATTTTTTCCATTTCTCGGAACCTTTGCAATATTTTTGCAGAGTCCGCAGCGAAACCTTGGGCCGGGGTTAGTTTCAATGTCTCCGGCAAAAATTATGAGTATAGCCAGATTATTTTTTGCTCTTATTTTTCCAATCCTCAGGGATTGCTTATGCAATTGCTTTTCACTGTTCCATCAATTGACATCCTTTAGATACCTGTTGAAGGTCATTATTAAACCGATGTTCGTTCCTCGTTGTATTACAACTGCTTGTTTGACATCCCTGTACTTTAAGTAGACTAGGATGTTTTGTGGGCTTTTGTTGTACCGACCTTCTATTCGAAGGAATCTTCTTCAGTAATTTTATTTATTTAATAACCGGTATGAACATCGCTTTAGTTTTGACGGTATCACAACCTTACTTACCAAAATGAGTATTACAAATACATTTAAAATATCAATATCACCCCTTAGGTTACACTCTGCTTCTTCTGTACGGATTCCCCATTCTATTAAGAACTTTAATACTATGTTGCCTTCGGTATTGGTTAGACCCTTAAATTTGTCTTCTGTAACTTCAGTTAATCTCAAAGGAGCAGGCAATACCAATGTTTTTGGGAGTAGTCTTCGTATAAGACTATCTCCTCTCAAATCACCCATCCTTCGAAAATATACTAATCCGTGGAAAAGAAGTGGAATGTATCCTAGTATTTCTAAGTGCAATGCCAAGAGGTGCAGATGTTGTTCGCATTTAACCACTGCGTCTACCGTTACTTCATCTGTAAACGGTAGACGCTTCTCTGTAGTTAACATGTCTGATTTGACATGACAGTCTACAGATTTAATTTATCTAATTACTTGACGTGCTGCAAACTGTAATATGCAGTACGTCGGTCAAACTAACCGCATGCTTAAAACTAGATTGAACGAGCATTATCGTAGAATGAGTAAGCCTAAGAAAACTGACACTTTCTTGTACCGTCACTTTCGACATACAGGTCATTCTGTAAATAACATTATTATACAACCAGTGGAAAAACTTTATTACGATGCAAATTCTACATCTAGATTCAAAATAATCAAAAGACATGAAGCTGAACTGAAATGGATTAAATTTTTACAGACCCCTTTTCCACTGGGATTTAATGACAACATTTATCATGAGGGTAATATTTCCAGAATGCCGGACTTTGATATTTTCTCACTCCTGGAATGTCGAAAACGCAGAACTAGATCTCACGGCACCAGGAAAAATGGTAACTTTAAACGTAAATCACGTGCGTTTAAACGAAACAATACTAGACTGAAGTGACTGTCAATTATATTATTAAATCATGGACGCCACTCTATGCTTTCATTTTTAAGTTCATTACCCGTTTCTGTTTTACGTCTTCTGGACACCGAGGCGAATAAATTCTACGATAGTTCTCATCAGTTATATGATGCGGCTCTCTTAACTAGAGGCTATACTCAGCATACTCTCCGTCCTTACATTGATTCTGAAATTAATCATAAACGTCATTTCTTCAAAATATCCTTCATTAATAAGGGTATGGATTTTATAGATTTGCCCAGTATCTTCCGTGAGAAATCGGTGCTTTCTTCCATTCCTGCTTATTTTCAAAATACTGAAACACCTATAATTTGCTATAAATATAACAAACCTGTTAGATCTATCATTTTTAATTTCAATAAACTTGTTTCAGATCTTGATATTGATACTAATACTCCTGATTCATGTGATTGTAAAAACTCAAAGTATTGCTATCCTGCTGCTGGTCATGTAATTACTGGCAATTTGAAAATTATTCCTGATTCTAGGATAAGGAATATAATTTCTAAAGGACCGAAATATCGGTTTCCTTCTAAAATTGATTTCAGTAAATGTAGAGATGAAATCGCTGCTTCCTTGAATGAATTCGGTAATCGATGGTGTAAGCGAGAGTATGTTGAGTGTAAAGCCCTAAAGGACTGGAAACTTAGCATTTTAAGACTAGTGAATAAACGCATTTCTTTCTATTCTCAAAATACTAACTTATTACCTCCTAAGCCCAAGACGTCTTTACGTCATCTTAAACTAGGTATTCAAGAATTTCATAAGAAGTTTGTTTTGGCCCCTGCAGACAAGGCCGCTAACAACGTCGTCGTTGTGTGACGGCTCCACTATGTTAACACGCTTAAGCAGGAGCTTGGTGGTACTAAGGCCTATGAACTTCAGCCTTTGGCTGAAGAGAGAGCTATAGTAGATAAACATGTTTGTCTTTCAGCCACCAAGTTTGCTGTGTGTGTTAACGAAGGCCAAGACAAGCTTCCTACGCTATACTGGTTACCAAAACTTCATAAAAAAACCTTACAAAGCACGGTTTATTGCAAATTCTAGTTCTTGCACTCCCACTGAACTTTCTAAATTATTAACTTCCTGTCTTACTGCTATTAAAACGCATGTAATTAAATATTGTGATAAAGTCTTTGAAAGATCAGGAAGAAATCTGTTTTGGTCTATAAAAAATTCGAATGAGGTTTTAAATAAATTGAAATCTAGACAGTTTCGTGCTTCTAGTCTGTCTACCTACGATTTTTCCACTCTTTACACTACACTTCCTCATAATCTTATAAAAGAAAAGCTTAATGATTTAATTGAATGGGCTTTTCACAGAGAAGATTCTCTCTATCTTGCATGTAATGTCAGAAATGCATTTTTCACTTCTAAAGAGCATAAGAATTATACACTTTGGTCATGTCAGAAAGTGTGTGATGCCCTCACCTTTCTACTTGACAATATTTATATTAGATTCGGTACTAAGTTATTTAGACAAATTGTGGGTATTCCGATGGGTACTAATTGCGCACCTCTTGTGGCTGATCTGTTCTTGTATTGTTATGAAAGAGACTTCATTTTGTCGCTTTCCATTGATAACCAATCTGAAATTATTGAAGCTTTTAGCTCTACTTCTAGATATTTAGATGATTTATTAAATATTGATAATACCTATTTTGATGGTTTGATCAGATTTACCCCCTAGAACTTCAGTTAAATAAAGCAAATTCTTCTGATACCGA
Source organism: Lucinisca nassula (assembly GCA_963580285.1). Lineage (NCBI taxonomy): Eukaryota > Metazoa > Mollusca > Bivalvia > Lucinida > Lucinidae > Lucinisca > Lucinisca nassula. The sequence goes on from OY757011.1 coordinate 176,245,455, forward strand.
GGCCCCCTTTTTGGATTTACATCTATCTATTGTAGATGGATTTGTTTCGTGCAAAATTTATGATAAACGCGATGACTTTGATTTTGAGATTGTAAATTTTCCTTTTTTGGATGGTGATGTTCCTCGTGCGCCATCCTATGGCGTTTATATTTCGCAATTAATTCGATTTGCTAGAGTGTGTAGTCATGTAACTGACTTCAACACTCGTAATAAATTATTAACGGCTAAACTCCTTAATCAGGGTTATCGGTACCATAAACTACGCAAAGCCTTTTCAAAATTTTATAGACGCCATTCTGATTTAATTTCAAAATTCAATATTGGACTTAAATCTCTTCTGCAACAAGGTCTATCGGAACCCGAATTTTATGGTGACTTAGTATATAAATTCAGAAAAATATATAACCGCAATGACTTCAGCACCCAATTTCGTAAAATCATTCTTCGATATAAAAAGATTGGGTACAACATGGATATTATACGACAGACTGCATGCATGGTAGTTAACCCAATCACGGTTGGCAGCTTTGCTTCCCTCTTTAATTGCACGCCGGTGGGTCAGGCCTCAGATTCTATGACGGCTCCAACGTAAAGGCTTATTGAAAATTAAAGAGATAATTTTGGTTGTTGCCTGATGCTCTGTCTCTGGTCGGGCTCATCGGAGTCTAACTGTTGGTTTTCTTTTGCTCCAGCATTTCAGTGGTTTCTTGCTGTCGAGTCCTCACCGTTGTCTCACCTCTGTGGTTCTTTGATTTCTGTGTTCACGGAGATGTTGCACTGATGAGTTAGGAGGCCTTCATGCGGACTGAACAAATTATTTGTCTAAATCGCGACGGAAGTAAGGGCGAGGATTGTGGCCACGTAAAATCGATTTAAGCCCCACAGTGGAAATCTTCCACTGACCGTTCCAAATATGTTCTATAAAAGGGTTGTCCTTTGGAAGCAAGGAATGCACCAAAGAACTAGAAAATATGAAGTGCGCATGTTTTCTGGGCCAGACTAGCTAGTTTCGGCCAATTTGGCCTCATCAGTGACCCTCAGGTATTTTCAAAATTCCACAATGGAATCAATGATCCCAAAGGACAAGAAAATACAAACTACACTATGATGTAGGGCAGGGAGACGTTTTACCGCCGCCACACATTCCCAGACACCAGCTGTAGTGACGTTAAATATGTTCTATAAAAGGGTTGTCCTTTGGAAGCAAGGAATGCACCACAGAACTAGAAAATATGAAGTGCGCATGTTTTCTGGGCCAGACTAGCTAGTTTCGGCCAATTAGGCCTCATCAGTGACCCTCAGGTATTTTCAAAATTCCACAATGGAATCAATGATCCCAAAGGACAAGAAAATACAAACTACACTATGATGTAGGGCAGGAAAAGGTTTTACCGCCGCCACACATTCCCAGACACCAGCTGTAGTGACGTTAAATATGTCACAAGGCGGCTCTTCTGTGGCGATTTATTTATGTTGTTGTTTGTTACTTACTGTGTGTATCACTTGTGTCTTTCAATTTTGGATGGCCATATGGCCATTTTGTGGGAAAGTAACTGTCCATATGGCCTTCCTTTGTTTAGGTTTCCATTATGGTCTGGTCGCTTAATGTTTGTATTTCTTTCCCTTTGGTGTCTTTTATGGATGGAGTAAGTTAATTGTATCAATTCCTGATCTTTGTTTTACTTCTACTTTGTATCGATTGAGGACTTGAAGTTTCGTAAGCCCTCCGAACACCGTCCTTCTGGCTTTCCGCTTTTGATGTTTCCATTAGGGTCTGTTGTTCATGTTTGTGTTTCTTTCCCTTTGGTGTCTCTGATGGGAGCTGTGGGTTAATTGTATCGATTCCTGATCATTGCCTCCACTTCTATTCTACTCCCAGGCTTCCTCGTAATTGCCAAGTACAGTGACAGCTTTCCTTATTTGTAATCCTGTGCTCCTGATTTCCATCATTAGGATGCATTCTTTTTGTTGTTTTCCAAAGAGTGAACCGAAGGATTAAGACCACGGGAAATAGGAAGAAATTCATTTTGATATACTGAGTTGTGATTTGATGATTTCCAGAGATTTATGATGGGTATCAACAGGTCAAGTAACAATCCTGATTCTGAGTTTATCAAAGCCTGTGCACTGACAACTACACAGGGCTAATCAGTACACTGGCCAAAATATATATAGCTCAGCACACTCAAATATCTGACAACTCATCGGTTCTTCAGAAGAATGAATGTGACAAGCTACCCAATTCAGATCCTAAGAATTTCCGTTTGAGTTACCCCACCCACTAGTGTGGTAATGGCGGGAAAGAATGTCTCTAAGAACTGAGTATTCTCTGAATTTTGATAGCGTCAGATCGCACACTCAAAATCTACAACTATTTGTCCGATATGGACCTTGTAAGTCATTGTGACAGATTAACACTGAAACATTGAACTTGCGGGACATATTCGTTTAACTTATCAGTTCAAGATGATATACATAGATGGTGCAGTGGTTACGCCACTCGCCTTGTAAACCAGGGATCGCAGGATCGATCCCGGGCTTCTCCAGACTTTCGGATGAGTTTTTAAACCGAGGTCCCGTTTCCGTATGACCTTAGCTGTTGGTGGGACGTTAAACTCAAACACTCACTCACTCAAGATGATACACACAAAGAAATATTAATCGGAGTAATTATCTTGTTAGCAGGGCACACTTAAAGGCAAATGTTTTCAAAACACCATAAATGGAACAATTACTGCTTAATTGCTGTTTTAGTCATTTTTCGCGAGTCTTGGATCAAACGTTTTAGTACCGCCAAGAGTCGCAATTAATGTAAAAACTATAAACTTATAAAAGGAAATATTAAGTTGATGATTGATAATGATTTGTATATTTTTGATAGAAATAATATTAGAAACTATTAAATTCGATATAGCTTTATTATTATTTGTGATAGCTCAGTGGTTAGTGCATTTGCCTCTGATGCTAGAGGTCCCGTTTTCGATCCCCGGCAGCGGTGATAAAATTTCGGTGTCCGAATACGCTCCATTGGCATAATTTGCAGGCAGGAATGTCATAAAGTGCACCGTCCTTTGGATCGGGACGTTTACTGGAGCCCCCCTTTGCAGGGAGAGTCATGCCCTGTGCAGGTGAAAGACCCCTGTCGTAATTACATGATTACTGTGTAGGCTTTCACCTGAAAACCTGGTGTGTATGTAATGTACATCTGCCAGTAATGGTCAGCTGTGACCGATTGCAGTATAAGTAGAAAGAAAGAAGTAGAAAGAAAGACAGAAACAAAGAAAGAAAAAAGAAAGATTATCCGAGGCTCTGCATTCGATACGACAATTATGGTTGTTGTTATTTCCCTTACTTTTAATATAGAGAACGAAGAATCAGAATCAGAATCAGAATTGTAACTGGTGACACGTCAAATGACATTCATACACCAGAACCTGTGATGTGGGAAGTAGAACATAAAACAAGGATCAGGAATTGATACAATTAACTTACTCCACCCATAAAAGACACCAAAGGGAAAGAAATACAAACATTAAGCGACCAGACCATAATGGAAACCTAAACAAAGGAATGCCATAAAGACAGTTACTTTCCCACAAAATGGCCATATCGCCATCCAAAATTAAAAGACACAAGTGATACACACAGTAAGTAACAAACAACAACATAAATAAATCGCCACAGAAGAGCCGCCTTGGAACGGTCAGTGGAAGATTTCCACTGGGGGGCTTAAATCGATTTTACGTGGCCACAATCCTCGCCCTTACTTCCGTCGCGATTTAGACAAATAATTTGTTCAGTCCGCATGAAGGCCTCCTAACTCATCAGTGCAACATCTCCGTGAACACAAAAATCAAAGAACCACAGAGGTGAGACAACGGTGAGGACTCGACAGCAAGAAACCACTGAAATGCTGGAGCAAAAGAAAACCAACAGTTAGACTCCGATGGGCCCGACCAGAGACAGAGCATCAGGCACCAACCAACATTACCTAGTCCCTAGCTCTAACCAAAGAGGTAAATTTAGCTACACCATCATCAGCACCTTAAGCTGTCGAAATAATCGAATCGGGAAGGGCATTCCAATCTCTAATGGTTCTGGGGAAGAACGACTCTTCATTGACATTTATTCATTCACAACAAAACATTTATTCTCAAAGTAGGAAATATTTTGCATTCAGTACTGCAAGGAATGATACAAGTGCTAGTCAGCATTCATATTCTGTATGAAATGAGATACCGGACGGCTAGCCATGCCTACATGGGTTGGCTTGCTGTCCGGTACCGGACGAGCAGACTCGTTGGTTGGTCATCCGGTGTTGGGCGGGCATATTACACAAAGGTAATCAAAGGACTTTCAAAAATGGTATTTATTTAATGATCAACTCAATATACAGGTGAAAAATAATAATAAAAATAAAATTAATAAAATGCATAAAATGGGAAAAAGTATGAGTCCGTTCAGGTCATTAGGTCCGCTCCGGTAAATTAGCGCACCCGCCGAATTTCCGGTGCGTCTAATAACCGGAACGGGCCCAATAACCGGAACGGACCTGCAATAACCGGAACGGACCTATTTTTCGGTTTATTTCTTACTTTTCTTTCTTTCTTTCTTTCTACTGATACTGCGTCGGTCACATTTGACCATTACCGCAGGTGAACATTACATACACTCCAGGTTTTGCAGGATGAGAGCCTACACAGTAATCATGTAATTACGGTAGGGTTCTTTAACCTGCACAGGGGATGGTTCTTCTTGCACAGAGGGCCTCCAGTTAACGTCCCGATCCGAAGGACGGTGCACTTTATGACATTCATCCCTGCAAATGATACCATTGGAGCGTGTTTGGACACCGAAATTTTATTGCCGCTGCCGGGGATCGAACCCGGGTCCTCTAGCATCAGAGGCAAGTGCACTAACCACTGAGCTATCACGCATCAGAGGCAAGTGCACTAACCACTGAGCTATCACGCTTTCTATGTAATTTTTCCTATCCGAACCTCAATAGTCATATAAATGTTATATCCATGCATAAAGTTAATTGTTTTCACATAATGGAGGGCTAGTATAAGGAATTAAAAGGGACACTATTTGGGGTGGGTGATTTCAAACTTGCTGAATCACACAAAAAATTCCAAGTTTCAAAAACCGAGTGGGTGTCAAAGACAAAAGAAAAAAGAACCAGACTGTATAACCGGTACATAAATACAAAACGGACGAACAAAAATATCGTAACATCGACTGACGGACTGATCACAATCAATGCCCCCAAAACCCATGGGAAGAAACCAAATCAAATAAAGCGCAAAGTAAATGTAAGGACAATGACAATGAAACGTAAAAATAAGAAGACGGTGGACAGTGACGGTGACTTGACAGAATGGACAGAAAACTTTGGTAATTGACAATTGAATAACTTGTATTGTCCCCTCACATTGGGCCTTGGAGAAAATGAAATGGTGTGTGTCAGACCTTCAATGCATTTGAGCCTTTTGGTTCCACTGGGCGATAAGGCTTGAGATGTCATCTCATCTCAAAGTCGGATAAAAGTCCCACAAAATTGGCAGCAATGTCTCCAAAATGACCTACATAGTGATGAATGGAACGTTAAATCTTAAATGAGGAGAAACAGACGTCTGCTACCGTTCAGTCAGTGTTAATTTTGATCTTTTTCACCCGTATGTAAAAGAATATGACCTGAAACGTGTAAGTTATTTCTCAATTATGTGCTGTCTCTATGTTCATTATCTTCGTGTTCATTACATGTTCAGTTTAGTGTTGTTTTTGATTTATTTCTCTCGTATGTAAAGGAATACGACATGAAGCATGTACCGTTTCAAATGCTGGGATGTCCGGTGGGGTAGGGGCGATCATTTCACAATCCCTTTTATGCCGGGGAAGCACATCATCTCCATGTTCATTACATGTTTTAATATTGTTTCTGATGTATTTTTCTCGTGTGTGAAGGCATAATACATGAAGCGTGTACCGTTTCTCAATGTTGGGATGCCCAGCGGGGTAGGGGCGATCATGTCACATTCTCTTATATGCCGGGGAAACACATCATCTCCGTGTTCATTACATGTTTTAATGTTTTTTCTGATGTATTTCTCTCGTATGTGAAGGAATATGACATGAAGCGTTTACCGTTTCTCAATGTTTGGGTGCCCGGTGGGGTAGCGGCGGTCATGTCATATTCCCTTATATGCCGGGGAAACAATCATCTCCGTGTTTATTACATGTTTTAATGTTGTTTTTGAACTTTCTCAATTATGTGCTATCTCTATGTTCATTATGTGTATGTTCATGAAATAAATGCTCATTTTAGTGCTGGTTTTGATGTATTTCTCTCATATGTAAAGGAATATGACATAAAACGTGAACCGTTTCTCAATGTTGGGATGCCCGGTGGGGTAGGGGCGGTCATGTCATAATCCTTTATATACCCGTGTAAAACATTGTCATGAGTCTTTAAACCGACGTCCCGTCTCTGTAAGACCGTAGCTATTGGTGGGACGTAAAATTCAAACACTCGCTTAAAACATTATCATATGACTGTATTATTTCATGTTTAGTGTGCCTCATACATATCAAATGTTCTTTACAGGTCATGTGCTTGCACTTCTTTATGTGTAAATACGTTTTTGTTTGTGATAATGATGCAGTTTTCAATCAACGGGCGCACAACGTCAAACTATCGTGTCAACGTCGATGCGACAACTTGCCGTCGCATTGACGTCGATATGACGTTATTTCAACACCGTGTGTGCGAAGGAGAATACAAAGATATACGATGTTAAGCTGTTACAGAGGATAGATTAAAGAAGAAATAATGAATTGACAGAATATGAATTCTGTTCTTTTTAAATACAACCCATTAAAAATCTTGTCGCAAAAGGAGTATCGCTGCATTATGAAAACACGCCTATTCAACTATATATTGAAAAAAATTACCACCAAATAAAAAACGAAACAAAAGTGGTACTTTTCTGAATATAAAATCTGACATTTTTCTGCGCTAAAGATAAATTGTTGGTATGACGTTATATATTGTTGGTAATTCAGCCTCGATAGCGCAGTGGTTAGCGCGTTCGACTCATGATCGAGGGGTTGCAATTGTGCGTTCGAATCCGGCCACCGGTATCGAGATGTGTCCTTGGGCAAGACACGTAATGACACTGCCCCACTCCACCCAGGTGTAAATAGGTAGCAGTGGTGTAAAAAGCCACTGCCTCTCTCTCGCGCGCGCGTGAAAACACTCGAATGAGTGTTCGAGAGCGATTCAATAAGCTTGAAGCTTTCATCGCAATCGAACTAAAATAAATTAGTATAAACTATAAATTGTTGGTACTCGTTAGAACCACCTCGGCGAGAACTCACAATCTATGGTTTTGGACAGAAATTAGAAAAATATCGTTTACCACCTATAACCCCAGTGTTACTATTTAAAAGTGGGGTTTAAGTGGGTAAAAATTGTATAGGCGTGTTTTCGGGATGGTGCGAAATATCATACCATTGATCGAGTAAATATCGCAGCAGGTATAATATTGTCGTATAAATTAAGTATAAAAGCTTAAATATGGTGTAGATATGCAAGACACTATTCAACTGTTGTAGACTTAGCTCAGACCTTATAAGCTGTCTGGTCTGGTGCTTTAATATTTAGGCACTGTTCTCAGATCTCTTGATAAATAAACATTTTAAGAGACCTATTGCGCTATATACTGGCACCGTTTTCTGCTATAAAAAATATGGGCTAATTTCCATGAAAAAAAGGTCAAATACAGATTCCAAAAATAATATATGGTGTTTTGGGGAGCTTCCATAAGCATTTTTCTTTCTTTCTTTCTTCTGATACTGCGTCGGTCACATATTTGACCATTACCGCTGGTGTACATTGCATACACTCCAGGTTTGCAGGATGAAAGCCTACACAGTAATTATGTTATTGCGATAGGGAGCTTTGACCTGCACAGGGATGGTTCTCCCTGCACGGGGGGGGGGGGGGGGGCTCATGGAGCGTGTTTGGATACCGAAATTTTATCGCCGCTGCCGGGGATCGAACCCGGGACCTCTAGCATCAGAGGCAAGTGCACTAACCACTGAGCTATCACGCTCCAACAATAGCAAACAGAACGGGGGTGGGGGTGGTGGTGGGGCGGGGTGGGGTGGGAGTGGATAGAAAGGAATCGAGACAGTTCCCCGACAAGACAGTTCCCCGTCCCCGACACATTTGAAGACAGTTCCCCGACACATTTGAAGACAGTTCCCCGACACCTTTGAGGACAGTTCCCCGACACTTTTGTTCAAAGTCAAATGATCTGTGACTGATCATGGTGATTATCATAATTGATAGATATTATGTGTTCATAAATATTCTGAAGACAATTCACCGACAGACGTTTAGAAATATTAAATTATGGGTTCATAGACATTTATGAAGACAGTTTCCCGATGTAAAATAAAAGCTTACACTTGGTACCATTATCAATAAGTTTAATGAATACACCTGAAATTAAGCGAACTAGCATGTTCAGTTAATGAACCTGTACACATTTAAACAAAACTACAGAAAACAGCGATAATGATAATTATTCGAACTGTCTTGAAATCAACGAGGAAATTTCAGGCAACTCATAAATATAGTTGCCATAACAAGAAACGTCCAAATTATAACTAATATATCTTATCCCTAATTGCCAATTAGGTCATTAAGACTATGAACAATAGTGTCGGGAAACTGTCTTCAAAAGTGTCTGGGAACTAATTGCCAATTATAATTATCAGTCACAGGTCATTTAACTATGAACAATGGTGTCGGGAACTGTCTTCAAAAGTGTCGGGGAACTGTCTTCAAATGTGTCGGGGAACTGTCTCCAAAAACCGTGTCGGGGAACTGTCTCTTGTCGGGGAACTGTCTTGTTCCCGTTCCGGTTATTGCAGCTCCGTTCCGGTTAGTAGACACCCCCGAATTTCGAATTTGGTTTCGAATCCTATAGAGGTAGTTCGATCACAAACCGTGGTTAACCATGGTTAACCAGTGGTTAACTGGCTGACTGATTTGAGGTTTAACGTCCCCGTCAACGCTGTAAAGGTCATTTTGGAGACGTTGCTTCCAATTTTGTGGGACTTTTACCCGACATTGAGATGAAATGACATCTCAAGCCCTGTCGTCCAATGAAACCAATAGGGTTTATTAGCATGGACGGTCCGCCTCGAACCGCAGTTCTTGGGCAGGAATTGTATCGATTCCTGATCTTTGTTTTACTTCTACTTTAGATCCTCTAAGCAGTTTACCAGTATCAGAATCAGAATTGTACTAGTGTGCGGGCCGGGTTCAGCTCTGCGTGGAAGCATCATGCAGCCCATATATTTCTTCAAGCCCCTATGGGCGGGGGCCGAACCAGTGGTTAACCAAAGTGTGATCGAACTCAGTCTGGTAACTTAGATTGGTTCCCCTTCGTTATTACCTCCCCTTCGGTACGCACAGAATCAGAATTGTTACTGGTGACACGTCAAATGACATTCATACACCAGGACCTGTGATGTGGGAAGTTAGTCCCTAGCTAACGAAGTTAGTCCCTAGCTAGCTAACGCACATAACGATAGGTAGCTAGTAAATTGATTTGAGGTAGAGAATCCTACTCTTACCACTGCGCATGCCTACAGGAGCGCGTCTGTTAATTTAAAATACTGCAGAAGTGGGCCAGCTGGCTGTGTATTGCTCATTGTAAACTGTATCTGCGAGTGTTAAAAAGATACATATTTCAAGAATATCACTAGTCTATGTAAAATAAATTATTATAAATTATTTCAGTATACTAAGTATCGATCTTTTTGTTTCATCAGGTATGACTGACTCTATCTATCTATCTATCTATCTATCTATCTATCTATCTATCTATCTATCTATCTATCTATCTATCTATCTATCTATCTATCTATATATCCTGCGGCACCCTCTCGCGAGGATTATGTGCAGCTGCACGCGTCAGAAAAAGAAAAGTGTGATAGAAGAAAAAGTATTAGATTTTAGGAGAATTGAAAGTAAAAACAGTGTTAGTAAAGTAGAGATTAAAAGCAGATAAAAACAATGTTTCACGGTTCATGGCATTGGGTGATGGAGGGTGCATATGGTCGATCTGAAAGAATCCAGATCGGAGCACACAACAGCATGAGGAGGAAGGTGATTCCATTGTACCACAGCCATGTTGTTGTTGTTTCCAGTTTCCCCGTGTCGCGGGTCGTCAGCTGGTGGGGTCCCAGGGAACTTATCCATTCTGGCACTACACCGTAGCCGTTCGGTGCTATCCCCATTCCACGTTGCCGGTGAATGGGGAGACCATCGCTCGGCTCCAGCCCCGTCCGTCCGTGTCTATCGTAAGTCCGTTGCAGTCTTTTGTCTTCTACTCGACGTTATAATTATTTGCTTGTCAATATGCCGAACCGTGTCAGAGCAGGAAAGGGTCAATTTTGATATTGGTATTTTTGTTTTTTATTTTTATTTTTTTTTTTATTTGATTTTTGTATATTTATGTAACGTATGTACATTTTCACATTGTTTGGTCTGTTTCCCCAGCTTGTTGAGTGGTCTAGTTTTTAAGTATATATGCGGGCGGATGTGCTTACCCCGCCACGGACCTGTTTTGTTTGTTTTTCTTTTGCCTTAAAGGTGGTGTTGTCCGTTTTAGGGCAAGCCCACCCGCTCACACGTGCTGGGGAGGACAGTTTTTGTACCTGCAAGATTAAGCTAGTGGTTTATATTTTGTGTTTTTTTTTTTTTTTGTACATACAATATGTAACATAAAAACATGAAGTGCCGGCCTACGCCGTCTCGGGTTTGAATTCGTATTTATTTTGTTAGTGAGTGACTTCTATCGCGGAGGATGTGCAAAGTAGGTCAATCCCTTTTTATGCATTTGCCGTTTTGAGTTCAGAAAAAGTGATGCCTTCCTCGACGTAGGATGCCGCACTCTACGGGACCATAAGTGGGTCAGTCGCCATGTTTGCATATCATTAACGCATCCTACGTGAAGGAAGGCACCATAGGAGGAAAGTGTATTCCTGCCTAGCCATTTGGAGGCCCGAGACAACGTTTGCCGATCTCATTTGTGGTGTTGTCCTTTTTGGGACAGGCCCATCCGCCCACAGTTGCTGGGAAGGACAATTTTTGTACCTGCAAGGTTGTGCTTGAAGATTATATTTGTGTGTGTGTGTTTTTTTTTTTTTGTTGTTTATTCTGTACCTACAACATATAACATAGTAACATGGTGTGTTGGCTTCCGCCGTCTCGGGCCCAAATTCGTATTTATTTTAGTTAGTGGGTGACCTCTATCGCGGAGGATGTGGAAAGTAGGTCAATCCCCTTTTATGCTTTTTCGTTTGAAGTTAAGAAAAAGTGATGCCCTCCTCGACGCAGTACCACAGCCAAGGGGAAGAAACTGTATTTATAGTAACTGGCAGTAGTAGGGATTTGAATATAGTGCATAGTATGCATGTTTTTAGTAGTTCTGATTGGATGTCGGATGTATGTAGGGAGCGAAATCTCGACAAGGCCATATACTATCTTGTAGAACAATAGGAGGCGAGCATCTGCCCGCCTCTGTTCCAATGATCTCCATTCCAGGGTATTAAGCATCTGGGTCACACTACTATATGAAGAGTAGTCATGTTTGACCCACATGTTTGACTCAGCAGTTAACCTTGTTCTATCTATCTATCTTCTTATACTGAGTCGGTCATATCTGGCCATTACCTCAGTTGATTGGGTGGCTAAATTTAGAATTTAGCTGAAAAAAAAGAGAGGCACTGGATGCGTCCTTAAAACTATTTACAATCTGTTGAACTCGGGTATTTCCAATACCGCGTCATTGCTTATGCTATAAATAGACGTAATGGCTTCTGCTAGCTACCAATCGTTATGTTGTAGCCACCTAGCGGAGACATTTACGACAAGGGAACCAATCTATCTGGTAACTGTCTGGTAGCATGGCGGAAGTGTCGTGACGTCACTCTGGTCGAACCAGACTAAAGCGGGGTTACTCTGGTAGATACGTCACACCATACGTAACAAAGATGGCGGCGAAAGGTGCGATCACTAATGTTCGAGAATTGACTGCTTCTATTAAAAAAATAGAGTGTCTGTGTACCAGTCAACCAAACATCTACCAGACGTCGTTCGATCACACCGGTGAAAAAACATGGAAATCATGGGAAGAACGTGCACAATTTGACTTAGTGGTTAGTGCACTTGCCTCTGATGCTAGAGGTCCCGGGTTCGATCCCCGGCAGCGGTGTGAAAATTTCGGTGTCCGAACACGCTCCATTGGCATCATTTGCAGGGATGAATGTCATAAAGTGCACCGTCCTTCGGATCGGGACGTTAACTGGAGGCCCCCTGTGCAGGGAGAACCATCCCCTGTGCAGGTTAAAGAACCCTACCGTAATTACATGATTACTGTGTAGGCTTTCATCCTGCAAAACTGGAGTGTATCTAATACACCGTCCTGTGTCCCCTCCGGGGGTTAAGGCGAAACCGGAAGAAGAAGAAGACTTCCGCTACCATGGTCTGGTAGATGGTCGAACTCCCTCATAATTTACACACTCCGCATTTGGAAGGACAAAACAAAAGATCAGAAAAAGCAAAACCAAAACACTGCAAGACATAGATTTTGCGCAGTGTTTTTGTTTTTCTCCTCGTACAAATTTAATGTTAACAAAGATCAAACAAGTAGCCCTGACTTAACGGTTAGTAACAGGTTAAACAGTTCGTGTTTCGCACAAACACGTTTCGTCCAGACACCAAGAGTTGCTATTTTGGGTAGCCGGACAAAATCCCCCCCCTGGACAAAATCCCTCCCGCTCATTTTTGTATAGGTGGACAAAATCCCTCCTATGTATTTTGCAACTAGGAAACTAGGACATAATCCCTCCAACTACTTTTTACAAGGTGGACAAAATCCCTCCCATGCTTTTTGCAACTAGGACATAATCCTCCCACTCTTTTTTACAAGGTGGACAAAATCCCTCCTGTAAGTTTTGCAACTAGGACAAAACCCCTCCCGGCTGAAATCAGTTGGCTACTACTTTATCATCTTCCTCAAGACTCAAATTGCACCAGTAATTGCTTGTGGGGTCCTCTTTCTTGCATTGAACATTTCCTACAATAGCAAGTTCTTCAAGTGAAAAATCCTGAAAGACTGCACAGCAACAATTCAAGGGCATTTACCCTTTTTACCAGGGACACATGATAAAGTAGGAAATATTATGCATAGGCTCAATTTTTACAACTACAACAGAAAGACCAAGTCTTTGTCAACAGTTTAATCAGGCATACAAACAAGCATTATTTATTAAACAATTGTTTGTGTCTAACAGCAATGATAACCATTTAAGTATAGAAAGAATATAAAGATAATTGAGTTAACTGTGAACAGTAATAAGGCAATTAGAAAAAAATGATTGACATTAATAGCACTCAATTAGACAATTGCTTTTTAGCACATTTGAAATACAAACATATTCAGCATGAATGGTTAAGGCACTAATTAACAAGAAATGATCATAAAAGAATAAATAAGAAAATAAGCGCAAATTAACCAGAAACCATAATAAATAAAAGTCATCAGCAATATGTACAAGAGTTAGCTATTTTTGCTGTTGCCTTTGGGATTTTCATGTGTTGGTAATAGCACACATTTTGTCATACATGTATTTTCTTAACACATATACATATACAGACGACTGTTAGACAAAACCAATAATTTGTCTTTGAATCCAGCCAAAATTCAGATTAGCATGGACACATTCCCAGTCTGATCAGGGTCTTCACTTTCTTCCGGTGGATTGTGAAGACTCATATCAGACTAGGCAAATTTATATGTTCATGGTAGTCATACATATATTGTGTCCCAGTTGGAACATTTTTAGAAGGGATTTTGTCCACCTTGCAAAAACATGGGAGGGATTTTGTCCACCTTGTAAAAATGTGCGGGAGGGATTATGTCCTAGTTGCAAAAAACATGGGAGGGATTTTGTCCACCTTGTAAAAAGTAGTGGGAGGGATTTTGTCCACCTTGCAAAAAACATGGGAGGGATTTTGTCCACCTATACAAAAATGAGCGGGAGGGATTTTGTCCGGGGGGGATTTTGTCCTACACTCGCTATTTTGCGCGCGGGCCGCAATTTTGTCTATCTATCTACTGATAGGGTTCACCGGCGTGACGTCACTGCCCGTAGCAACCGATAGGCCGCCATTTTTTGAGGTGAAAACAACAGAGCGACCGGCAATTACCCTTTAGATCGCTATCAATTACATTGAATAAAATCGTTTTTTTAACCTGAAAATGGATGTTACTGTAAGTAAAAATGATTAAAAGTAAAGAATAACGAGGGGGGAAATTTCCATTTAGTGAAATAACAGCTGCCTGATAACCGATGTCTACGGACTAGTGTCAAGTATAGGGTTCGCCGGTCATCCGGGTACTTTCGTTTGTCACGTGATAGCAACGAGCACGCGGGTGAATACAAACGCCATTTTGAATAAGCAAATAGTGTAAATAAAACCCAAGTCACTAGCATATTTCTTACAATTTTGATAAAACATGCCAAAAATCTGTAGTGCAGGTGGTTGTACAAATCATCATTTACAACTGGATAAAAAGCTATCGTTCTATCAGTTCCCAAATGGAGAAAAACATCCAGAGAGACGGTCTCGGTGGATAAGGGCCTGCTAGTATTGACATATGTGTACGTTCTTGTGCTATTCTGACAAATCTTGGAGATGGAATTGTATGAAATTGATTACTTGACAAATAAATATGTGTAGGCATTCTGACCATTCCCATCATATTTTTTAAATAATAACCAGGGGCCAGTTGTTCTAAACTAACAGTCTACTTAACTATATAACACTTCACTAATATTTCGATGTTAACTGGTCGTATACACCAATATTTTTTTGTTGACAAAATGCGGGAAGCTTCTCACATTTTTTCATAAAAAATATCAGTTAATTTTGTTACCATAATACAATGATCAAATTTAATCTCTTATCGACCTTGTTAGGCTAACAATGCTTTGAACAACTGGCCCTGGATAATTAAATAAGCAAGCTTAGCATTGATTTGAGTTTTTTACAGGCAAACAGTGTGGACTCAGATCAGAAAGCTCCACTGAGCAGTCTGATCTGTGTTTACACTATTTGCAAAAAATGACATGCAAACAGTGTGGACCCAGATCAAATGAGCAGTCTGGTCTGGATCCACACTGTTTTAAAGTTACCAGCAGGCAAACAGTGTGGGCTTAGATCAGACACCTCCTCTTAGCAATCTGATCTTGGTTCACACTATTTGCAGAAATGACATGCAAACAGTGTGGACCCAGATCAAATGAGCAGTCTGATCTGGGTCCACACTGTTTGCAGAAATGACTTTTAAAGCTACCAGCAGGCAACATTTTTTTTACAGGCAAACAGTGTGGACTCAGATCAGACAGCTCCTCTGAGCAATCTGATCTGGGTTCACACTATTTGCAGAAATGACATATGACATGCAAACAGTATGGACCCAGATCAGATGAGCAGTCTGATCTGGGTCCACACTGTTTGCAGAAATGACTTAAAGCTACCGGCAGTCAACGATTTTTTACAGACAAACAGTGTGGACTCAGATCAGACAGCTTCTCTTAGCAATCTGATCTGGGTTCACACTATTTGCAGAAATGACCAGCAAACAGTGTGGACCCAGATGTGGAAGTCAGTGTTATTTTGACAATAAACAGAATGTCAAACCTACCTTGACACTTGGATAGAGTATATTTCCCGAGTCCATGACACCTCCGAATACACAACACTTGACACTAGTCCGTAGACATCGGTTATCAGGCAGCTGTTATTTCACTAAATGGAAATTTCCCGCCTCGTTATTCTTTACTTTTAATCATTTTTACTTACAGTAACATGCATTTTCAGGTTAAAAAAAAACGATTTTATTCAATGTAATTGATAGCGATCTAAAGGGTAATTGCCGGTCGCTCTGTTATTGTTTTCACCTCCAAAAAAGGCGGCCTATCGGTTGCTACGGGCAGTGACGTCACGCCGGCGAACCCTATTGTGTATTCGGAGGTGTCATGGACTCGGGAAATATACTCTATCCAAGTGTCAAGGTAGGTTTGACATTCTGTTTATTGTCAAAATAACGCAGATCAGATTGCTAAAAGGAGCTGTCTGATCTGAGTCCACACTGTTTGTAAAAAATCGTTGACTGCCGGTAGCTTTAAGTCATTTCTGCAAACAGTGTGGACCCAGATCAGACTGCTCATCTGATCTGGGTCCATACTGTTTGCATGTCATATGTCATTTCTGCAAATAGTGTGAACCCAGATCCAAGGTTATGCCAAGGCTAGGGGGACAGGCTAGTTTGTTAGTTCATTTACAAGGCACACATTCTAAAGACATTGTTGTTGTTTTGACCTTTAGATCAGAGGCATTCATTTTAGGATTAGGCATTTCATCTTCTTTAGCACACCCAGTAAGGAGGGGTTTTTTCCTACACTTTAAAGTTAATTACAATCAATTTCTAAATTTAGTCACCCATCCAACACCTGTGGTGCTGTTCCAAGGGATCGCCTCGGTAAGTGCAGGAATGTTGTTGAAAGGGAGAAATACGAGCACTAGTTCGTGCCGAATTCGTGTTGCTAGAGAGAAATCAACAGACAATTTTACCAATAGAAAGGACAATTTCAGTTCATTATCAACAAAGCATGGCCCAAAGAATAATGTATTGTGAATCAATTACCTGTTATAGAATGTTCACTGCACATGTAAACATATTTTGATGTAGGAATCCAGTCTGAACCATCAGCGTTCTGGCGACTGCAGGCCCTTATGTTATTATGTTGTTGTGGTTGTTTATCTTGCTGTCTGCACCCACTAAGCTTTTTCATCCTAAGTTGTTGTTGTTGTTGTTTCCAGTTTCCCCGTGTCGCGGGTCGTCAGCTGGTGGGGTCCCAGGGAACTAATCCATTCTGGCACTACACCGTAGCCGTTCGGTGCTATCCCCATTCCACGTTGCCGGTGAATGGGGGAGACCATCGCTCAGCTCCAGCCCCGTCCGTCCGTGTCTATCGTAAGTCCGTTGCAGTCTGTCCATTTTGTCTGTTTTTATGCCCCCGCATCATATGATGCCGGGGGCATATAGTTTTTGGGTTTTCCGTACGTGCGTACGTGCGTACATGTGTACGTCCGTCTGTACGTGTGTGTGTACGTACGTACGTACGTACGTACGTACGTGATCCTGTAACCTCAGGTTAAAGTTTTTGTAACAGGTAGAGCCTGAACTTTTAGAACTCATATTTTCCTAACCATTTGATGGAACTGGTTCATCTTTGGTATGATGATAGATATAGGTCCAAAGTTTTATTTAGCAATGCCCCCACCCATGCGTGTGACCTCAAGGTCAAGGTCACAGACTTAGAAGAAATTTTCAATGTTAAAGACTCAGGTTAAGGTTTTTGTAACAGGTGAACTTGAACATTTTAGAACTCATATTTTCCAAACCATTTGATGGAATTGGTTCATATTTGGTATGATTATAGATATAGGTCCAAAGTTTTATTCAGCGATACCCCCACCCATGCCCATGGCCTCAAGGTCAAGGTCATGGACTTAGAAATTTTCCATGTTAAAGACTCCAGTTAAGGTATTTGTACCTGCTAGAACCTGAACTTTTATGATGGTTTTGGTTCATATGATGATATATATAGGTACAATGTTTTATTCAGCAATACCCCCAACCATGCCTATGACCTCAAGGTCAAGGTCACAGACTTAGACAATTTTAATGTGAAAGATTTTAAAGAGCTCAAATTTTCCAAACTATATTATGGATTTGGCTTATGTATGCTATGATGATAGTTACAGGTCCAAATGTTTATTTGGCAATACCCCCACTCATGCCTATGGCTTCAAGGTCAAGGTCACAGACTTAGAAATTTTTAATTAGATATTTTAAGAGTTGATATTTTCCAAATCGTGCGATGGATTGAGTTGATATTTGGTATGATGTTAGATACCTGTCCATTTTATTCAGCGATACCCCCACCCATGCCCAAGAGCTCTAGGTCAAGGTCACAGACTTAAATTTTTTTTAATTATCCCCTCGCACAACATAGCTCTAGCGTCTATATTTCTTCACTGATTTCAATATAACTTCACACAAATGATCCTTATAACAATATCTCGAGCGAGTTTGACTTTCAAGGTCATGACCTCAAGGTCAAGGTCACTGTGGCTATTTTTAGAAAAACTTTGTCATAGCTCTATCGCCTGCATTTCTTCAATGGTTTCAAAATAACTTCACACAAATGTTCCTTATGACAATACCTCAAACGAGTTTGACTTTCAAGGTCAAGGTCACTGTGGCTATTTTTAGAAAAACTTTGTTATTGCTCTAGCGCTTACATTTTTTCACCAATTTCAGTATTACTTCACACAAATGTTCCTTATGACAATATCTCTAGCAAGTTCCACTTTCAAGGTCAAGGTCACTGTGGCTATTTTTAGAAAAACTTTGTCATCGCTCTAGCGCTTACATTTCTTCACTGATTTCAATAAAACTTCACACAAATTTTCCTTATGACAATATCTTGAGTGATTTCGACTTTCAAGGTCAAGGTCACTGTTGCTATTTTTAGAAAAACTTTGTCATCGCTCTAGCGACTACATTTCTTCACTGATTTCAATATAACTTCACACAAATGTTCCTTATGACAATACCTCGAGCGAGTTCGACTTTCAAGGTCAAGGTTACTGTGGCTATTTTTAGAAAAACTTTGTCATTGCTGTAGTGCTTACATTTTTTCACCAATTTCAATATAACTTCTCACAAATGTTCCTGATGACAAGGTCACACACTTAAAAAGTTTTCTTGTAACATGGATTTTCGGGGTGAGGTGGGGCCCTTGGCGGGGGCATCTGTGTCGTCTGGACACTTTTCTAGTTTTAATCTATTTAATCTTTTATGTAAACACACCAAATATCCAATAACACCTGCAGAGTTAATAACCTTATTAACTGTCCGATAATGTTTACACGCGTCAGCAGTTCAACACAGGTGTAAATCTTCTGAGGGTCAACATAGGTATTTTACTGTGGTAAATTCAGAATGGTCGGGCTGCAATATATTTCTTAAGGAAAATTGTCTTTGTCAGGAGATTGGGGCCGTCGGGCGGAAGACCGGGAGATAGGGTTCGAAATCGTGTGATTTAACGTCCCCGTCAACACTATTTAGGTCATTTTAGAGATGTTGCTCCCAATTTTGTGGGACCTTTACCTGACACTGACAGTCTCTGATGTTGAAACAGTTGATATATCTATATTTATAACAAAGAAGAACATAGCTGGAGTCCTTTTAAATTGTTGCATTAAATTATTCATTTTAGAAAGAAAAAAATAAAAAGAAACTTTTTTCCTGCCTACCGACCCTATTATTTTTTCAAGAGTCACCTGAAACACAAGTATTTTTTTTTCTGGCCTTATTTGTGAAATAGGAGCTTTTTTCGTGACGTACTTCCGGTTCTAAAAATAGAACGGGAAAAGCCCTGGCCGTCAACTAGTCGTATTGCTTCAAGGCAGTGGGACAATGAAAATGTTAATTACAGAGTAAAACAGTGGAATTCTTTTAAACTTTTGGAGACAGGTGTGAAATTTCACATTACGAAAACATGCCTATACAAATACATTATCAATTTTTCGGCCAAAATATGGAAATTTTAAGATGAAAAATTGTGATATTTTTCTTACTTCTGCTCAAAACATAGATTGCGGGGACTCAATAGAACTTGCAACGTCGATGAAACGTCTGAACGTTGCGTTGGCGATAATACGGCGTTGCTTAATAAAATGTCATGGACCCATCAAGACTCAGTGGGATTCAAAACAAACGTAGAACACCCTTTCAGTGCATGAGAATGAAACACTCCTTCGCAAGTGCAAGATTTGACAGTAAAATCTGGCAGATTTGTAGATTTGATCAACCTGCCCAGCCCTTACATTAACCCGTTTGGTACCAGACCCCCCCCCTCCCCCCCTCCAAAAAAAAAAAAAACGGTACCCTGGCAAACAGTGCAGGCCCAGAACGCGGCGTCTGATCAGGGTCTACACTGTTTGCAAAAAAAAGTCAAGCCAATTTCCAAACAAAGTTTGAAGAAAACACATCCTGATGACCCTAAATTTTGAAATGGACTCCTGATATATAAAAGGAGGAAGATTCCATTTCATACAAAAGGGTTAATGGCTTATAAGGGATCAGTCAAACCTCTCTCCTCATCTCAACGGTTACGTGATATTGAAGTGAGTTGGAGTGGGTATCGACGGCATGACGTCGAACCAACGTTGACTCGACGCCCGTGTGTCAGTCCACTCATTAGTTTTTTCGACTGTCAGTATGTTTATTTCTCTGTCTAACTGTTCGTCCGTTCGTCTGTAAGTCATTCAGTCAGTTGGTCTCTCTGTCATCTATATGTCAGTCAGTTTGTCAGTCAAACCTCTCTCTCTCTCTCTCTCTCTCTCTCTCTCTCTCTCTCTCTCATCTCAACGGCCATGCGACATTGAATTGAGTTGGAGTGGATGTCGACGACATGACGTCGAGCCAACGTTGACTCGACAACCGTCTGTCAGTCCACTCAGTAGTTTTTCGACTGTCAGTATGTTTATTTGTCTGTCTAACTGTCCGTTCGTCCATCTGTTAGTCAGTCCGTCGGTCTGACTGTCGCCTGTCTGTCTACTGTCAGTTTGTCAGTCAAACATCTCTCTGTCTCTCAACTTAACGGTCATGTGACATTGAAGTGAGTTGGAGTGGGTGACATGACTTCGAACCAAGTTGACTCGACGTCCGTCCGTCAGTCCACTCATAGATAGATAGATAGATAGATAGATAGATAGATAGATAGATAGAGATCATAGAGATAGATAGATAGATAGATAGATAGATAGATAGATAGATAGATAGATAGATAGATCTAAGTTCTGTCCGTATGGCGTATGTGATAGCTATACTTAGATAGCGAATTAAACGAAAAGTTTCGTAAAAAACTTATTTTGTAAGTAAGCTTTCGTGAATAACGGTATCTTAAGCCATTGCCATGGGTCATTCACGAAGAGATTTTCGTCAATTAAAAACGGATCCAGGATAAATGAATTTCAGTAATATAAGTAAAATATCATTCTTTCCTACTCGAGGCATTATTTCAAAGTAAACGGGTATAATTTCTCTCAAAATGTCTGAATATTGTTAGCATTTTAAGTTCCGCCAATACATTTGAATAGCGATGGCCGTTTCAATTGACGGCCAGTACTTTGCGCATGCGCAAGAATGACGTCATAAACGGGATTCCTAAAACCTCCTATAATGACAGTTTGTTTACAGTGTGCAGCTCGTATGCTAAACATCCAAGGGACACGAATCAGGAAGAAAACAGCAAACATGGCGGTACTTACGGAAAAAATAAAGATAAATAAATTTGCAACAGTCACCTTTAAACAATTGTTTGATAGTTGTGAAGTTCATTTTTTCTTCCTCAATCTTATATATCATGAAGTCCTTTGAAATTCAATACTTAGCATAAGTTCTGGTTCAACCAGTAGCCATATTGGAAAATGTCTGTCAAGGGAGAATATCCTAACATTGCGGTAAACAGTTGAGGCTCCATAAGGGGAAGATAAATAAAAAGAAATTACACCTATGGCTGTCAATGTTTGAACACTTAATATTGGCTTGTGATTGTTTAAATTTAAGGTAGATCAGCTTTAATAGAAACCATGAACATATAAACAGAGACTTAACATATTTACAGGATATTTGTTTCAGTGCTTTGACATTTATGGTTTAGAGACGCAGTATCAGAAGATAGCTGGATAGATAGCCTTGTGGGCACCTGAAAATGCAACCAAGACTCACAACCCTGACTTCAGAACAATAGATGAGTTTATGACGCCACCTGTCGCTAAGGAAATGCTATCCCATGATTCCGTATTTTTGCGCATGTGCACTTTTGTGTGGCAAAAAATAACCGTTGTTCAGACTGATCCGATAGCAGTTATTAATTTCTTTGAATTTGACAATTTTAAATAGAGCGTAAGGTAAAGGTGACGTATGTCTTGCATCAATGTGGCGTCCAAAGACCTGCTATCCTTGCATCAGGTATGTGTAGAGGGGAGTGCTCTTATTCCTTCTGTTTCTACAATTCCATTCATTTTCCTCTTTCTCTTCTGTCCTTTACTTTAACCTACGATCTCTTCTGTAAGCCCCCGCCCATAGGGGCTTGAAGAAATATATGGGCTGCATGATGCTTCCACGCAGAGCTGAATCCGGCCCGCACACTAGTACTGGTAAACCGCTTAGAGGATCTAAGCCTGTCCAGGAACCGCGGTGCGAGGCAGACCATCCATGCTAATAAACCCTATTGGTTTCATTGGGCGACAGGGCTTGAGATGTCATTTCACGGGATTGTGTAGCTAAGTTTACCTCTTTGGTTAGAGCTAGGGACTAACTTCCCATATCACAGGTCCTGGTGTATGAATGTCATTTGACGTGTCACCAGTAATAATTCTGATTCTGATCTCAATGTCGGGTAAAAGTCCCACAAAATTGGAAGCAACGTCTCCAAAATGACCTTTACAGTGTTGATGGGGACGTTAAACCTCAAATCAAACAAACAAAAACGATCTCTTCTACATGTTTTTCTCCCTTTCTCTGGGAGATAAGACAAATTACCCACATGGATTGACGTGTCGTTAAACCCAAAACAATTACATGTAATAATCGAATAACTGACAATGATCACGTCATGTTGCGTTAATCGCAAGACAAACAATGCGACAATGAAGATGATTGGTTGGTTGGATTAATTGTGGTTTAATGTCCCCGTCAACACTATTAAGGTCATTTTGGAGACATTTCTCCAGTTTGGTGGGATTTTTACCCGACATTGAGAATGACATTTCAAGCCCTGCCGCCTAATGGAACCCAAAGGTTTATATGCATTTGACGGTCTGACTCACATCACTTTGCCTGGGCAATCTTAGTCCTTCTAAGCGGTTTATCAGTACTCATGCAGGGTTCAAATTTAGCACTCGAATTCTTGCAAAATGTGAGCCGATTTTAGAAAATGCGACTAGAAAATGCTAAGACTTGGTTTTCTTTGTGGGTCCCATTTTCTGTTGGTTTTTACCTAGTGTAAACTGAAAGTAGAAATCCGGCACTTTATGTGCAATAACGGTCAAAACTGAAAGCTGAAATTACAATGTATAATAAAAACGTTTAGTTTTATTTGTTGTACCTGCTACAATCCTGTTTATTTAAGCGCATATCGATTTATTATTTACCGCGGATGCGGCCATGTTTTTATTTTCCTATACTTGATTCAAAATACGTCATACAGCCGTACAAAAGAGCGCGGCTTACGCTAAATACTGGACCAAAATACTGAATCGGATGTTATTTATTAAAGAAATTTTATCTGCTAGAAATAAATTTAATTGGATTTTGTTCAAAATAAAACAAATGCAAAGGCCATTTCCTCTATACTGGCGAATTCCAACAAAATTCTAAAAAAAATAATTGTTTTTATGTTGTCAAAGAGGCAAGAAAATTCACATCCTTCACTCCTTTTGTGAGAACTGGTCGCTAAAATAAAAGAATGTCGCCTCTTGTTTTTGTATGTACAAGCCATTTTCCGACTCGTGTATTTTGCCGCCTGAAATTTGCAAGATTGATAAAAAGCGTCTTTCATTGTTCAATCAAGGTGGTTGTTTACTTTGACATGTGTCAGTACTGACTAACTCATTATATATTCATCGCCTTCGATGATAATCATCCAATGAATGAAACATATTATATCTGTCTCACCTGACGTAATGGACAATTACTGGTAACGGTTTGTAATATGGACTGGCGAATTGCGTATCAATAGAGTTTGTTTTGCGCATATCTTTTGTTTCTGGTTTTCACAAGTTCGGGATTACGATTATTAATTCATAAATAAAATCGTATATAATGATATTGTCAGCATTGCAACATTTAAAATGTATTCATTATTTTAAACCTTTTATGCAGAAATAAAGGATACAAATAAATAAAACAGTGTTCGTACTTTTTTTCTCGTGACATTGTAGTCAATATACGGCTAAAATAGAACAACGTGTACTGCTGTATTTATTTAAAAGGGAACCGTTTTCTCACTCTTTATCTCTGCACAGACTGATCTGTGCACACATGCTGTCTCAGGATGACATATTTGTCTGTCATTTTCTGACTAGCAATGCCTGTACGTGTATACAATCATCTAACCAAGATTACTCATCAATCTGAAGTTTATCTGAGGTGGGCTGCATGCAGTGTATGCTTAATTACAGCTATTCATCTCGAGTAGCCAACAAAATTAGCACCCTGTCGAGCTACTCAGATGTCGCGTCGGCGTCTTTGATGACTGGGAGCACATAATGAAGTTACCTTGCCTCCTGCGGACACAGACGTCATTTTTTTCGCGTCCAGCGCATGTGAAATCACATCCCAGACGCATTTTTTTTTAGCTAGCGCAAATGCTGAATGCAGAAAACAAAACTCTTATGAAAGTATGTTCCAATATTATTTCCATTTTACAATCAACAATAACACATGACATTACAAAATAGATAACAATAAATTCACAAGGCACAATTTACATTAAGTAATAAATGAAAATATGAATAACAATGTAAGCAGCTGTAATGAAAAGAAATGTCCAAATTAACACTTACAGTTTTAATTTAATAATCAAAGCAAGCAATCTTATTTTAAACTGCTCAAGAAAAAAGCAAGTTGAAACTATGATTTAGTGAGTTACAAAAGCATCCACTTGCTAAAATTAGCAAGTGAAAAAAAAGTTAAATTTGAACCCTGTCATGTGTGGTCAGTTTCAGCTCTGCGTGGAAGTACCATGCAGCCCAATATATTTCTCCAAGCCCCAATGGGCGGGGCTAAAATTAGCAAGTGAGAAAAAAAGTTGAATTTGAACCCTGAACTATTTGGGTCATTTTTGAGACGTTCCTTCCTATACCCACATTGAGATTAAATAACATCTCAAGCCCTGCAGCCAAATAAAAAAGATGTGGTTTATAGTGGTTTACCAGTACTCGTGCGGTCAGTTTTACCTCTGCGAACCCAGGGCCTCTCGTATACCGTACAAACACTCTACCGACTGATATACCGAGCCACACCTTCTACCTTTTACATCCCCCACCCCCTGCCTAATGAGATTTGTCCCGAATCTCTAAGTGCTATCCAGTCTGGCTATGGTACTTTCATGTTCAGGTTTTTCAAAGTATCGCTTCTGAAACTCTGCCAGTAATGTTTTTGCTTAACTGCTCTTTTTTTTCTTGCAAGTCAAGTCAGGTCAAAGATTTATTCAGGGCCCCCTAACTCAGGGTATGAGAATTAAACAAGCATTCATTTAAAACACACAACAAATAACAAATACAGTTAAACTTCAATGGCTGGAAAACCTTTGGGACCGTGAAAATTTGTTTGAGACAAAGATAGTTCGAGCCACCGAGGGTTGATCTTACAGCCAGGTCAGGAGGCATAATATGGACATCTTTTCCATTCTTTTCCAAAATATATGTATGTTGTGTGTACTCATTAGAATCGCCTCATCGAGGCGATTCTAATGAGTACACACAACATACAATGAGGCGATTCTAATGAGTACACACAACATACATTTCAAAATCAAAATATTTACCATCAAGACAATTATCCCAAATATATTTATATCTGCAGGTATAATTTTTTTTTGTTGGGGACTCAAGAATGAGTTCGAACGACCCGTGGTAAACAAGCCATAGATGTTCGAGCCATCGAAGTTTCACTGTAGCATGTACATGTATAATGGAATAGTAAAATAACCTATAAAATCGGAGAATTCGGACATGGTATCTGCTAAGTACTGTTGTGATTCAAAAGATTGTGAACTGCAGTTTTTGTTTCTTTGATATGAGGTTTAATGTCCCCGTCAACAATGTAAAGGTCATTTTGGAAACGTTGTTTCCAATTTTGTTGGACTTTTACCCGGCATTGAGATGAAATGATGTCTCAAGCCCTGTCGCCCAATGAAATAAGCATGGACGGTCCGACTCGCACCGCTTTGCCTGGGCAGGCTTAGGTTCGCTAAGCGGTTTACCAGTACTCGTGTGCGGGTTGGTTTCAGCTCTGCGTGGAAGCATCATGCAGCCCATCTATTTCTTCAAGCCCAGATGGGCGGGGCCACTGAACTGCAGTATAAAAGTCTATGAATGTTGTGGATGAAATGACAAACACTATGCTTATAAAATCTTATTTTTCCTTAGTTTACTGTACACACACGGGCTCGATTGATTACTTTTTGCCACACAAGACTGCACGTGCACAGCGTAACCAAGGAAGTTAATCAACCTAAACTCATCTATACATTATGTGTGTCCAAGGAGAGCAAAAATCACATTTAGCCCATTTAGCGATAAGGATACTAGAACACCCGTGAAAAGTCATTGTCTCCCACAGCCCACATTTACAACGCTTCTCTCTAGCATCAACTGAAAAATCAGTCAGAATTCACCTCATATGGCATATGAAGTTAGCCATTGTTAGTATTTAAACTAGATGTACTGGGCATAGGTTTAAAGTTCACTTTAGCTGAAACTGAAGCAACTTTGGGTGACTTTAAAAAAAGAAAAACCTTTAAATGACATCTCCTCCTAGGCAAATTGCCCTATTTGAAAATAATTTAACAGGAATGTTCCTTGAGTGACCCTCTTTCAAAATTGTTCAAATCGTTCCACTCCGTTAAACAAAATGGCCACCAGAGCTAAAAATAGAAAAACCTTTAAATGACATTTCCTCCTAGGCAAATGGCCCGATTTGAAAATAATTTCCCAGGAATGTTCCTTGAGTGACCCTCTTTCAAAATTGCCTGAACTGTTCCACTCTGTTAACAAAATGGACACCATAGCTAAAAATAGAAAAACCTTCAAATTCCACTACAATGAAAAATAGCCTCCAAAGATAAAAGTCTTTGGTCCACATCTCCTTATAGCAGTGAATC
The DNA here is from genome assembly GCA_963580285.1 of Lucinisca nassula. Lineage (NCBI taxonomy): Eukaryota > Metazoa > Mollusca > Bivalvia > Lucinida > Lucinidae > Lucinisca > Lucinisca nassula. The sequence continues at coordinate 176,272,572 of OY757011.1, forward strand.
CCTCATTTCCATAAGCTTTGAAATATCTTGGATTCAGGTTTGCGATTCAGGGCCATCATGGCCCACTTGTAAAAGTAAAATTTGGCAAGCCATTTTACTATTTATTCTGTAAATCGAGTTGCACGACTTAGTGAAATCACCGAAATCTAATGAAATCACCTAATAAATTACCAAAATCACCATTTTGTCGCACCTGCTATTAGCATGACGCGATAAAGGCGCCCAGTTTTCCGGCCGTTCGTCCGTCCGTTTGTCAAGGCGTCAACATTTGCGACCACCCTAGCGTTCACCCTGAGGTTCAAGTTTATTTCTCAAGAACTATTAGAGCTTCATTTATGATACTTGGTACAAACTTGTATCCCAGTATGACAACTTACCTGCAAGTAACCATATTTGACCTTCACCTACATTCCATGGGTCATTATTATATCATTAAATTCTTAAAAACCCAGTTAAGACACATACTGACAGCTAAGGCTGGCACAATTAATTGGATATAGAGGATCTTACATGAGTGTTCATGTATTATTATTAAACGAGTTGGGGAAAAGGGATAAAATGCGAGGCTTTGCCGAGCATTTTATCCCTTTCCCCAACTCGTTTAATAAATTCAATAATACATGAGCACGAATGCAAGATTCTATTTATCATATGACATTTAAAACACATTTTATTCCCGATTGTTTACAAAAATGTCAATATTCTGCCGTTAGTAAATGCGACATCATTAAGGATGTCGTACATGTAAGGTTACAGGACCTATCTATGCTATTTGCATATTTAATCCACTAGTGGATTATTGAAAATATTACATGGCGTTATTACACTCTCAGACACAACGTCATATGATAAATCAACTAATTGGTCCGATAAATTCCGTCAAAAATGATTATAGTTACTGATTTCAGTGATTTGATAAGAATCGATTATTTGATAAGTATAATTTACTACCCAGTGTTGTGTCTAAAATAGCTGGATGATTGGCAAACAGTGCAGATCCTGTTGAGATGCTGCATTTCTCATCAGGGTCTACACTGTTTGCTAAATTCTGTCTTAATACATATAATATTGTATTACATGGCCAGAAAGGTAAAATTATAATCAAATCTTCAGTGATTACTAATGGATTATTGATCACAATGACAGGGCTGATAATTGATTATCATTTCAGCTCTGATTAGCCATTGTTGTATTTCGGGGGAATGAATGTGTCATTTGACATGTCACCTGTAGCAATTCCGATTCTGATGTACATATACATGAGAGGTATTTTCTCAGGTAAAATGTTTGAATCGTCTGGCAAAACACTAATGCAGTGGTATTTTTGGTTATACGCCAGTTTGAAAAACGGTCGTATTATGTTATGCCCCTCGGCGTCCGTCTGTAAACTTTTCGTTTCCGGATAACTCCTACAGTTAATATCCGATCAAGCTGAAACTTCATACATAGTTAGACCATGATGCGGGGCAGCGCATATTGTTTCGAGGTTTAGGTCCACCAAATAAAAATAGAATTATGCCCCTTTGAATTTTTTTGTAAACTTTTTGTTTCCAGATAACTCCTCCCACAGTTTACATCCAATCAAGCTGAAACTTCATACATAGGTAGACCATGATGTGGGGAAGTGCATATTGTTTCGAGGTTACTGTCCACCAAATGATAATAGAGTTATGCCCTTTGAAATGTTTTGTAAACTTTTCGTTTCTGGATAACTCCTCCTACAGTTTACATCCGATCAAGCTGAAACTCCATATATAGTTAGACTATGATGTGGGGCAGCCCATATTGTTTCGAGGTTACGGTCCACCAAATAATAATAGAGTTAGGCCCCTTTGAAATTTTTTGTCAAGTTTTCGTTTCTGGATAACTCCTCCTACAGTTTACATCCAATCAAGCTGAAACTTCATATATAGTTGGACTATGATGTGGGGCAGGGCATATTGTTTCGAGGTTGCTGTCCACCAAATGATAATAGAGTTATGCCCCTTTGAAATGTTTTGTAAACTTTTCGTTTCTGGATAACTCCTTCTACAGTTTACATCCGATCAAGCTGAAACTCCATATATAGTTAGACTATGATGTGGGGCAGCCCATATTGTTTCGAGGTTATGGTCCACCAAATAATAATAGAGTTAGGCCCCTTTGAAATTTTTTGTCAAGTTTTCGTTTCTGGATAACTCCTCCTACAGTTTACATCCAATCAAGCTGAAACTTCATATATAGTTGGACTATGATGTGGGGCAGGGCATATTGTTTCGAGGTTACGGTCCACCAAATAATAATAGAGTTAGGCCCCTTTGAAATTTTTTGTAAAGTTTTCGTTTCCGGATAACTCCTCGTATAGTTTACATCCGATCAAGCTGAAACTTCATACATAGTTAGACCATGATGTGGGGCAGTGCATATTGTTTCGAAGTTATTGTCCACCAAATAATAATAGAGTTATGCCCCTTTGAAATTTTTTGTAAACTTTTCATTTCCGGATAACTCCTACAGTTTACATATGATCAAGATGAAACTTCATAGTTAGACCATGATGTGGGGTAGAGCATATTGTTTCGAGGTTACGGTCCACCAAATAATAATAGAATTATGCCCCTTTGAAATTTTTTGTAAACTTTTCGTTTCCGGATAACTCCTCCTACAGTTTACATCCGATCAAGCTGAAACTTCATCCATAGTTAGACCATGATGTGGGGCAGCGCATATTATTTCGAGGGTATGGTCCGCCAATTAATAATAGATTTATGCCCCTTTGAATTTTTTTGTAAACTTTTCATTTCCGGATGACTAATCCTACATTTTACATCTGATTCAGCTGAAACTTCATATATAATTAGACCATGATGTTGGGCAGTGCATATCGTTTCGAGGGTATGGTCCACTAAATAATAATAGAGTTGTGCCCCATTGAAAATTCTGTTAACATTTTGTTTCTGGATAACTCCTCCTACATTTTAGATCCGATGATGTTGAAACTTTACATACAGACCATGATACGGAACAGTGCATATTATTTTGAGGTTACGGTCTGCCAAATATTACCAGAGCTATACCCCTTTCACAGATTTTTCTAAACATTCTGTTTCTGGATAACACCTCTTACATTTTACATCTGATGAAGCTGAAGCTTTACATATAGTAAGACCATGATGTGGAACAGTGCATATTATTTTGAGGTTACAGTCCGCCAAATATTACCAGAGTTATTCCACTTTCACATATTTTTCTAAACATATTTTGTTTCTGGATAATGCCTCCCATATTTTACATTCTGATGAAGCTGACACATTATGTATAGTTAGACTATGATGTGTAGCAGCGCATATTATTTCAAGGTTACAGTCCACCACTTATTGCCAGAGTTATGCCGATATTATTTTGAGGTTATGGTCCACCAAATATTACCGACCATGACAATTTGTTGGAGACAGGTAGTTTGAGCCATTGAGGGTTATTAATAGTGCCAGGTAAGAATATATGGAGCACATATTGTTCCTTGGTTACATTCCACAAACCCAAACTTGTACAACAGTCAGTATATATATGCTCCACTTTACTTATTGCCACGGGCATATAATGCCCCGCTTGCGGAGCTCTTGTTGAAAATCTGTGTGACTTTTTGCAATCTTTTTTTTTCAGCAAAGACTACCTGACAGAAAAATATGATTCACATAAATTGTCAAGCCCTTTTCTACCCCATAGGTGATTCTCAAACCTGATTTTATGTGCTAACTGAAAAAAAAAAGACTTAGAATTTCATCTATTGCTCAGTTTTGCTTTATGTTTTAACTTTTGTCCAGCTGAATAAATTAATATACCCACACCCATTTCTAACTTTCAACCAATCAGCTTCCAACTAATTCATGACTTGAATGTCAAACAGTGTAGAAACTGATCATAGAAGTCATCAGGGGCCAGTTGTTCAAAACTGACGACGTCCTTAGTTAACGTATGGTTAAAACTTTCATCATTAAATATGGCAAATATGCTGAAATTTTTACTGAAAAAAATGTGAGCAGCTTTTGCATATGCAAAAGCTGCTCACATTTTTTCAGCAAAAATACCAAAATTTATGATATTGCACTTGCTAGAAGAGTTAACAATATGACCACTAACGAGCTCATTAAGCTAAGATGCTTTGAACAACTGGCCCCAGATCTGTATCTACACTGTTTGCAAAGATAGTAGATATTATGGTTCAGCAGGACTAAGGTTAACCCTTATCCTGCTGAACACAACAACCCCTCTCTTGAAGAAGCCATCTGATTAGGATCTACACTGTTTGTCATGCAGCTTGTGAATTGGACAAGCACATTTAAACAAGTAATTTGATTGGTTGATAGATAGCAGTGGGTACCAGTATCCTGCTGAACATGACAACCCCTCTCTTTGCAAACAGTGCAGATCTTAATCAGATGGCTTCTGAAGAAGCCATCTGATTAGGATCTGCAATGTTTGTCATGCAGTTTGTGAATTGAACAAATATATTTTAAACAAGTAATTTGATTGGTCTATAGTTAGCGGTGGGTTTGGCTAAATGAATTTATTCAGCAGGACAAGGGTCAACTCTTATCCTGCTGTTCATGACAACCCCTATCTTTGGAAACAGTGTAGATTCAGATCAGATGCTTCTTCAGAAGCCATCTGATCAGGATCTACACTGTTTGACATTCAATTAATGAATTTGTAGGAATAAATTACACCAAGTGATCTGATTGGTTCAAAGTCAGAAATGGGTGTGGCTAAACTGAATATTCAGCAAGAGAAGGGTTAAGTGTTACAGTGTTTATCATTTCCAGGTTGTTGTTGTTGTGAGAAGGGGAAGACTTGTGTAGAGAAGGGAGACTCCTGTGTGGAGAAGGGAGACACTTGTGTAGAGAAAAGGGAAGACCGATGATGTCACAGTTTAATTCCACTGCAAAGAACCCACCATGGGCTAGGACTGGGACAGGTAACAATGCAGACTGCATTAACTCTTCTTGTACCAAATAGAATCTTCCTCCTTGTATAGGGCAGGAGTCCATTTCAAAATTTAGGTTTTGTCTTCTTCAAAATTTATTTTGAAAATGGCTGAACTTTTTGCAAACAGTGAAGGCCCTGATCAGACGCTGCATTCTGCGGCGTCTGATCTGGGCCTGCACTGTTTGCCAGGGTACCCGTTTGGGGGTTTCTGGTACAAAATAGGTTAACCCTTCAGATGTCATGAAAAACTGCATCTGAAAATGTTGTCTGCTTATGTCATCTGCAGCATCATTTTGCAAACATTTCAAGCATATTTTTGCATTCAGGCAAATAGTGTGGACACTGGTCAGACTAAACAGGGGTATAGTCTGATCCTCTGAGAGTTCTAGTTATCCTTGTTGGTTTGTCCACATCCGGAGCTATCATTATATTAACCCATTGTATACAAGTGGACTGCTCCGTTGCTATATGTTAGACAAGTCCATTTGTCATATAAAGGGGTGTCAGACTTATTTTGGGCCTGCACTGTTTGCCAAGGTACCCCTTTGGGGGTTTGCCGCATGCAATGGGTTAACAAGTCTGTAAAATGAACACCCTTGTAAATCCCACTTTGTATATGGAAAACTGGGGTTTACAGGGTATGTACATTGTTTTATTCGTATTTTAGCTCAATTACATAGGTTTTGGCAATGACGTGGTTCTGACAAGAATGTAAATAAGAATGTAAATAAGAAAAAAATTACAAATTTTCATCAGACTGGAAACACAAAAGAATACTTAAGGGGAATGAGAACACCTGGCAAATTTTTCCATCATTTTTCAAAGGGAGACAACTTGTTCTCTTTTTAGCTCACCTGAACCGAAGGCTAAGGGTGGGCTAATGTGATTGGTCACCGTTCGTCGTCAACCGTCTGTCCGTTCACAAATTCTTTAAACAACTTTGCCTAAACCACGGAACAGATTTTGACAAAACTTGGCAGAAATAATCCTTAGGTGGTCCTCTCTCAAAGTTTTTCAAAGAATTCAATTCCATGTAGAACTCTGGTTGTCATGGCAACAAAAAGGGGAAATAAGAGAAAACCTTTAAAAATCCTCTTGTATGAAACCAGAAGGCCCAGGTCTTTGATATTTGGTATGAAGCTTCTTCAAGTGGACCTCTACCAAGGTTGTTCAAATTATAGTCCTGGGGCAAACAATGGCCCCACGGCGGGGCCCACTGGGTTTACATAGAGGTATATAGGGAAAACATGTAAAAATTTTCTTGTCTGAAACCAAATGGCCAAGGTCTTTGATATTTGGTGTGAAGCTTTGTCTAGTGCACCTCTACCAAGATTATTCAAATTATAGCCCTGGGGCCAAAAATGGCCCAGCGGCGGGGCCCACCGTGTTTACAGAGGTATATAGGGAAAACCTTTAAAAATCTTCTGGTCTGAAACCAGAAGGCCCAGGTCTTTGATATTTGGTAAGAAGCTTCATCTAGTGGACCTCTACCAAGATTGTTCAAATTATAGACCTGGGACCAAAAACTGCTCTGCCCCTGGACCCACGTAAAAATCTCCTAGCTCAGTTTACCATTATGGTCCTCTTGTCTATAAGCCCCATCCCACTGAAAAAGAGGTCTACTCTTAAAGGAAAGAATTTGCTCCACGGGAGCAAATTCTTTCCTTTACGGGATGACCCCTATTGACATGGGAGAGAAAAATACTTTTGGAGGAGATGCTTCCCCTGAAGTGTTCCTATTCCTCTTAAGTCACAGGGTGTGTTTTGCTGATATGATACATATATATGACTTTATACTTGCAGATTTGTCAGGTGCTGGTCTAGCTCAACAGGCTCAAGTTAACAGTCTGCTAACTCAGTCAGTAGCTGCAGGAGCCCCGGGGATATATAATCTTGGTACCTCCCAGGCCTTGCAGAATCAAGCATTACAAAATCAGGCCCTACAGTCTCAAGCTTTACAGACCCAGTTTCAACAGCAAGTAGCACTACAGCAGGTAAGTCTATTTTTGTTTCACCAAATGCTCAGAGTCTCTGTCCTTTGTTAGTTACCGCATATACTGTATGTATTCAGAAAGACAGGCCTTAGCAAACAGTGATGACCCAAATGAGACGCCACATTTTGCTAGTGCACAACAAAACCTACAATAGGACATGACTGTGTGGTCAGCTAAGACTCAGATCAGACTGCATAGCCACCAGGTATGGCAATAGCTTTTATTTATCCCTTTGGCTATAGAAGGAATGTGCAATCAGTGAAGATTACGGTTAGGCTGCATGGATGTGCAGACTGATCTGAGACCTTGCACAAGGTTTTGTTGTGTGCTGCCTCTTTTGTAGGTGAAAATATACATCTAGCATATTTTCTGCTATAGTTTACTGGGAGATTGCGGCCCCCGCCCATTGGGCTTCCACGCAGAGCTGAAACCGATGGCACGTGAGTGCTGGTAAACCGCTTAAAAGTGGTGCAAGTTGGATCGTCCATGCATATAAACTCTATCGGACAGCAGGGCTTGAGGTGCCATTTCATCTCAGTGTTGGGTAAAAATCTCACAAATTGGAAGCAACTTCTCCAAAATGACCTATACTGTGTTAACGGGGACGTTAAATCTCAAATTAAACAAAAGGGAGATAACTTTTTTGACTTCCTGATTTTGTTCTTGTAAACTTCTGTCAGCTCCTCCAAAATAATGGTTATGCCCAGATTTAAATGAAGAGCAGATGGTTTCACAGTTTCAGATAACAAGGCATAACAAAATTAATGTAATTTCTTATTTCTTGCTAGAAACAGTTAGAATCGCCTTGAATCGGCGATTATAACAAGTACCCACAAAATAGGTTTTAATGTAGATATGAGAAACTATCCCAAAGTTATACTTGTTTCACATCCTTATCAGGAGCAATGGTTTCATTTAAGGGGAATCAGAACACCTGGTGGATTTTCGCCGCAATTTTTGAAAGGGAGCCAACTTTCAGGACTTCCTGTTTGCTTTTCTGTAAGGCCTGTCCCACTGAAAAAGGGGTCATCCTCTCTTAAAGGAAAGAATTTGCTCCTGAGGAGCAAATTCTTTTGCTTCTCAGGAGCAAATTCTTTCCTTTAAGAGTTGACCCCTATTGACATGGGAGACGAAAATACTTTTGCAGGAGTTGCCTCCCCTGAAGGTGTTCCCATTCCCCTTTAAAGTAGACACCTATTGACAACAAAGATAGTTGATGCTCATTATCTCATATACTGGTATCTTTAACTCCTGCTTTGGTTGAAAAGTTTGTCCAATATTTTGCTGTATTGATGTACATGTAGTTTTCAAATTCTATCATGCCAAACTTCTGTTATCGCAAACCAAGAATTCTAGTCCCATGGGTTTTGACATAACGAGAGTCAGCAATTGCCTTCCCTATGTGTGTATCCAGTTCCTTTAAATTTTTTTCAGCAAGCACAGAGTCTAGTTCAGTCCCAGCAGGCAGCGGTGTTGCCCCAGCCAGGTATTGCCCTGCCCACAACTCTAGCCTCCCCAAATGTGGGCACTGTAAGCTACCCAGCAATAAAGACCCAGCCTCCACCACAGCAAGCAACAGGACAGAAGCAGCGAGTATTCACAGGAACTGTCACAAAGCTACATGACAACTTCGGATTTATTGATGAAGATGTGTTCTTTCAGACAACGTAAGTTTATAAGTTCTGATTTTATGGAAAACCATACAAATCCTAACAATTCGGACACCTTAAAGACAACCTGTAATTCTCCTAAATTATAAACATTTTTTTTTGACGATCCAGCAACTAATCCAAAAGGTGCAGATGAAATGGCAGACAGTGAAGACTCTGTCCAGACTGCTTTTGAGCAATCTGATCTGGATCTGCACTGTTTGCCTAGGCCTCTCTGTCCCAATACTTAGGATCATTACGGTAGATCCAGTTTCAAAATTTGCTACATAACGTAGTCAGTTAAGGCTCATGCAGTCTGATCAGAGCTTGGTTGTTCACAGGTAGCTTCTGTAGCCTCGAGCCTCACCAGTAAGAAGCATTTTGCCTCCTGGGCCCAGTTTTGCTTAACAAGCTCCTTAGCTGCAGATAATGAAAAGTAACATTGGTAATTTTGGAATAAGTTTTCTTAATTCTCCATTAACCCTTATCTTGCTGTTCACGACAACCCCTATCTTTGCAAACAGTGTAGATCCAGATCAGATGGCTTCTGAAGAAGCCATCTGATCAGGATCTACACTTTTTGGCATTCAGTTTATGAATTTATAGCAATAAATTACATCAAGTAATTTGATTGGCTGATAGACAGAAATCGGTGTGGCTTAAATGAATATTCAGCAAGATAAGGGTTAAACTTCGAACAAGTACCCACAGCCATAGCAACAGATAAAGTTGGGATTTTGTGATAATTGAAGGATAGTTTTCCTTATTTTTTCCATATAAACCTATGTTGTGGGTATTCATTAGAACTGCCTCATCAAGGCAGCTCTAATGAATACCCACAACATAGGTTTTTATGGAGACTTGACAAAAACTATCCTTAAGTTATCACAAAATACGAACCTTATCTGTTGCTATGCCCACAGCATATGTTTCTAACAAGAAAAATAACAAAATCATCCCTTGAATACCCTTGTTACTTCTCACTGGCCTGGCAATTAAAAGTGCTGACTCTTAAACTTCTCTCACTGCTATGGGTTTGAACTTTGCTTGGGACAAATATGAGATGCCAAGTTTTGAAATGGAAGCTCATGTGTTTTCCAAGTTCTGGAATGGAAGCTTGTGTGTGTTTTTTTTTTTCTGTGGATAATCGGGTTTCTGCACACCTTTAATTAATGATCTGGTGTTTATTCCATAATCCAGCATATATTTCAGGTTTCAACTCACAGATTATGGGTTATTCAAACAAATTATTTTTGGTCTAGTTTTGAGCCATATATTGTAATGTCCAATGCAGAAGTAAATATGTTTACTGTTACTGGCATAATTGATGTACATTTCTGCCTTGAACTTTACCGTCAGATGGGTATTTTAATTAATTTGATGACTTTCAAGCTAGATTGCAACTTTTCGAGGTGTAAACACCTATCTTCAACTAAATAAACAAGTTTTTACAAAATTGAACATGTTTGATGGATTTCTGGTAGTTCAGATGCTGTCATATAATAGTCTGGGGTCAGTTGTTCAAAACTAACGACGTCGTTGGTTAACGTATCGTTAAAACTTTGATCATTAAATATGGCAAATATGCTGAAATTTTTGCTGAAAAAATGTGAGCAGCTTTTGCGGACGCAAAAGCTGCTAACATTTTTTCAGCAAAAATACCAAAATTTACGATATTGTACTTGCTAGAAGAGTTAACAATATGACCACTAACGAGCTCGTTAAGCTAACGATGCTTTGAACAACTGGGCCCATAATTGTAGGTACCGTAATGATCCTAAGTATTTGACAGGTAGGCCTAAGCAAACACTACAGACCCAGATCAGACTGCTCCTGAGCAGTCTGATCAGGGTCTTCACTGTTTGCCATTGCACCTGCACCTTTTTGACTCCTTGCTATACAGCAAGTCCTCAAGGTGTCTGAATTTGTAGGTTTTATAATTTTGACAATTTTTGTGTGTCAAGAAGAGTTTGAATCCACCATGGTTAAAGTGCTATTAAGTTCGAGCCATTAAATTTTCACTTCATCTTATTCCTTTAGAGTATACTGTAAAATCCTAAAAATTCGGACTCTTACAACATGAAAGCCATAACAAAAAGAAAGAAGCATAGCTAAAAAAAAGAATCCTGCCCATGGTGGAATTCGAACCCACGCCGCTTGGGTGAATTTCCAGTGCACTGAGCCAAAGAGTTGACTCCCTGACGCAGTTGTCAAAGAGTGGTTATAGACGAAGAAGCTATGCATATAATCTACCAAGATAGATAATTGAAGGGAGGAACGGTGGTATGTTACACACACGCTGTTCAAGGAAATCGTCATTTATGATGATGTGAAGACAATTCGTCATGGAGTCATTTTCGGTGAAATAAAATCCGATCCCAGCGCAGCCCTCATCTTATCACATGAAAGCTGTAACAAAGGAAAGAAGCTGAAGAAAAATCCTGCATATGGTGGGATCCAAACCCGGGCTGCTTGGGTGAATGTCCAGTGCCCTGAGCGACACCCTGACACATTTGTCAGAGACTGGTTATAAACCCAGAAGCTATGCATATTATCTACCAAGGTAGATAATTGAAGAGAGGAACTGCGGTTCGTAACACGAACACCTTGAGGACTTGCTGTAATTCTCCTAAAATTTTAACAAATCTGTTTCACGTTTCACAATCCAGCAAGGAGTCCAACAAGTGCCAACAGAATAACAAACAGTGTAGACCCTGATTAGACTGCTTCAAGAGCAGACTGATCTGGGTCTGCACTATTTGCTTAGACCTATCTATGCCAGTACTTAGGATCATTAAGGTACATTTTATCCCTTTGGAGTACGCTGTGTAAATCCTAAAAATCGGGACACCTTAAGGACTTCCTGTAATTCTCTTAAAATTTTAGCAAATTTGTTTCACAATCCAGCAAGGAGTTCAAAAAGTGCCAACGGAATAGCAAATGGTGTAGACCCTGATCAGACTGCTCCATCTGATCTGGATCTGCACTGTTGCTTAGGCCTGTCTGTCCCAATATTTAGGATCATTAAGGAAGGTTTTGTTTCAACAGTAAGGTTGTGCTGAATGCCCTGTGCAGATATTCTAAAATTAAACACCATGCTTTTGTTGATAATCATTCTTGGTCACTGGACTTATTTGAAAGCTACATATGACAGAATACACTTTTATAATTCTTGTTGCAGGTGCGTGAAAGGTTTGATGCCTAAAGCCGGTGACCGAGTGTTGGTAGAGGCTCAGTTTAATGCTAGTATGCCATTCAAATGGAATGCCACCAGAATACAAGTTCTGCCTAGTCAGGTACATGTGAATATTTGAACTATCGTCATGGTGAATGACAAATCAATCAGTGATTTATGAGCAACATCATGATAAAATATGTTTTTGTCAGATACGAAAAACAAAAGTTGCAGATCATACCTGCACACCTGTGCTGTCTGATCTGCAACTACATGTTCACTGCTTAACCCATTGTATGCTAGTGGACTCTTCCATTGCTATATGTTGGACAAGTCCAATTGTCATTTAAGGGATGTCCAGCCTATTTTTTCGTTTTTATTAATTTTTTTTTATGGAAATTTCTGTTAGCAAATGGTGCAGGCCCTGATCAGATGCCGCATTCTGCGGCATCTGATCTGGGCCTGCATTGTTTGCCAAGGTACCCCTTTAGAGGTTTCCCGCATGCATACAATGGGTTAAATAGTAAAATACCTCTAGTTTCTGTATTTATCCTTATCCTGCTGAATAGATCAAATTAGCCACACCAATTTCTGACTGTCCTCCAATCAAATTACTTGATATAATGTGTTCTATTCATTTCACAAAATGTGTAGATCCTGATCAGATGGCTTCAGAAGCCATCTGATCTGGATCTACACTGTTTGCAAAGATATGGGTTGTCGTGTTCAGCAGGATAAGGGTTAATATTTCAGGACTTGCTATGGAGCCAGGTTGCAGTCCTCAAACAGGTGGCTTATATGTCATTTGAAACACATTTTGAGTTTGCTTAGATATTTGAAGACACAGATTACTGACTTTGATCTCTTCGGTGAGATGCTGAGGAAGCCCATGAACTTTGAAATCTATCCACTCCCCACAGTCCCAAGAAATAAAACCATATGGCAGCTCACAAGAAAAGAACCTTATTAACGATGGTTGTTCCTTCAAACATGAACATGCAAGTGATAAGTAGGACCGGCTGATTAACTCTTAAGAAAGATGCCAGTCACAACTATTATGGTCAGCTTTGTTGTCTGCTGGTTACTTTAAACATTCATTGTTGCAAACAGTGTGGTCCCAGATCAGACAGCTCCTCTAGGAGCCATCTGGTTAGCATTCACACTGTTTTTGAAATGTTTGCAAGAGCATGCAGCAGATAGCATAAACAGACAACATTTTCAGATTCAGTTATCTTAACATCATATTGTTAATCAGCAGTAAATGGACATATACATGAACATTGTTGCATATTAGGTGTAACAAGGATATTTTTGAGATAAAATTTCTCATTTCTCCATTAACCCATTTTGTACCGGAAGCCCCAAAATGGGTACCCTGGCATACAGTGCAGGCCCAGATCAGACACCACAGAATGCAGCATCTGATCAGGGCCTACACTGTTTGCAAATAGTTCAGCCATTTTCCAAATCAATTTTGAAGAAAACACAACCTGACACCCTTAAATTTTGAAATGGACTCATGCTATGTACATGAATAAGGAGGAAGATTCCATTTGGTATAAAAAGGGTTAAACCACATGTTGTGGGTCTTTGTTAGAAAATTACCCCATAATTATCCTTGTTGTTCTTACTTATATGGAGCTATGGCATACAAAGCAATGACCTGCAAGTAGGAAGCATCTCTCATTGGTACTTGTTTCAGATATAATTTTCTTACACACCAGATAAGGAAATGTTAAACTTTACCCTGGGAATGAAATTCTTATCCCACTGATGTTAGCCTGCCCAGGAATAGGATAAAAATCAAGAATTTTCACATCTGGGGCCAGTTGTTCAAAGCATCGTTAGCTTAACGAGCTCGTTAGTGGTCATATTGTTAACTCTTCTAGTAAGTACAATATCATAAATTTTGGTATTTTTGCTGAAAAAATGTGAGCAAAAATTTCAGCATATTTGTCATATTTAATGATCAAAGTTTTAACGATACGTTAACTAACGACGTCGTTAGTTTTGAACAACTGGCCCCAGATGTTCACTGGTTGAACAGTATGTCATGTATGCCATCGTTAAGTTTGATGTCACATACGGTGACGTCAAAAACAGGGCATTATTGGCATCATAATATGACGAAAGACGAAAATCGACTGCATTATAAAAAAATCCACTGTCAGAAATGAAAGGTGTACAGGAAAAAGTACCTTACATGATTGTGTAGGTAGATGGAAAAATGTGTCCCTCGTGATTACTGTCTGGCATCACAAGGTTTTCAGAGTGATGCTGAACAGTCCTGAGGACATTTTCTATCCACCCCTTGCACCCATGTGAAATTCGTATATTCCAACTCTCAAGATTTATGATTGTAGGAGCCTCAGTCTTGGAGTCAGTTGTTCAATGGTTAGCTTAACCATTTTGTTGGCCCCGCCCATCGGGGCTTGAAGAAATAGATGGGCTGCATGATGCTTCCACGCAGAGCTGAAACCGACTGCACACAAGTACTGGTAAACTGCTTAGAGGATCTAAGCCTGCCCAGGCAAAGCGATGTGAGTTGGTCCATCCATGCTTATAAACCCTATTGGTTTCATCGAGGGACAGGGCTTGAGATGTCATTTGATCTCAATGTTGGGTAAAAGTCCCACAAAATTGGAAGCAAAGTCTCCAAAATGACCTATACAGTGTTGCCGGGGACGTTAAACCTCAAATCAAACAAACAAAACCAAACCCAATTTGTACAGCCTTCAGCCTTACATATAACATCAGTCCATTTCGAAATTTAGGGGTGTCTGGATGATATTTTTTTTTCCAAATTCATTTGTAAAATGGCTGAACATTCTGCAAACAGTGAAGGCTCTGATAAGACACCACATTCTGTAGCAGCTCTGATCAGATGCCGCATTCTGTAGCTTCTGACCTTGGCATTCAGTGTTGGCCAGTGTACCCACTTTGGGGCTTTTCTGCATATAATTGGTGAACAAACTTGAGAGTGTTCAGCAATTGTTCAGCGAAAATATTGGTATATTTGTTGTTTGTTAACCCTTATCCTGCTGAGTATGATAACCTCTACCTTTGACAACAGTGTAGACCCATAACCACTACCTTTGAAAACAGTTTAGACCCAGAGCAGATGGCTTCTTCTGATCAGGATCTACACTGTTTGTCATGCAGTTTGTGAATTGAACAAATACATTATGTCAAGTAATTTGATGTGTGGGTTGTCAGAAATAGAGGTGGCTTAATTTATTCAGCAGGATAAGGTTTAATGATTGATTAACAAACATATATTTTTAGCTCACCGTCACGTAGTGACGAGGTGAGCTTTTGGGATCACTTTTTGTCCGTCGTCCGTCGTGCGTGCGTCCGTGCGTCCGTGCGTGCGTGCGTAAACAATTTCTTTAAACGACATCTCCTCCTAAACCACTGATCGGATTTTGACCAAACTTCACAGGAATGATCCTTAGGTGGTCCCCTTTCAAAGTTGTTCAAATGGTTCCGGTCCGTTGCACATGTAGGTTTTTGGGGCCAAAAATAGACTTTTTTCACCAAAAACTTAAAAAATCTTCTTCTCTGACACCACAAGGCCCAGGTCTTTGATATTTGGTATGAAGCTTCATCTAGTGGACCCCTACCAAGATTGTTCAAATTATTGTGCTGGGGCCAAAAATGCCCCCGCCCCGGGGCCCTTTGGTTTTACATAGGCTTATATAGGGAAAATCTTTAAAAATCTTCTTCTCTGAAACCACAAGTCCCAGGACTTTGATATTTGGTCTGAAGCTTCATCTAGTGAACCCCTACCAAGATTGTTCAAATTATAGTGCTGGGACAAAAAATGCCCCCGCCACGGGGCCCTTTGGTTTTACATTGGCTTATATAGGGAAAATCTTTAAAAATCTTCTTCTCTGAAACCACAAGGCCCAGGTCTTTGATATTTGGTATGAAGCTTCATCTAGTGGACCCCTACCAAGATTGTTCAAATTATAGTGCCGGGGCCAAAAATGCCCCCGCCCCGGGGCCCTTTGGTTTTACATAGGCTTATATAGGGAAAATCTTTAAAAATCTTCTTCTCTGAAACCACAAGGCCCAGGACTTTGATATTTGGTATGAAGCTTCATCTAGTGGACCCCTACCAAGATTGTTCAAATTATAGTGCTAGGACAAAAAATGCCCCTCCACGGGGCCCTTTGGTTTTACATTGGCTTATATAGGGAAAATCTTTTAAAAATCTTCTTCTCTGAAACCGCAAGGCCCAGGTCTTTGATATTTGATATGAAGCTTCATCTAGTTGACCCCTACCAAGATTGTTCAAATTATAGTGCTGGGGCCAAAAATGCCCCCGCCCCTGGGCCCTTTGGTTTTACATAGGCTTATATAGGGAAAATCTTTAAAAATCTTCTTCTCTGAAACCACAAGGCCCAGGACTTTGATATTTGGTATGAAGCTTCATCTAGTTGACATCTACCAAGATTGTTCAAATTATAGTGCTGGGGCAAAAAATGCCCCTGTCCCGGGCCCTTTGGTTTTACATAGGCTTATATAGGCCAAAATCGTTAAAAATCTTCTTCTCTGAAACCGCAAGGCCCAGGACTTTGATATTTAGAATGAAGCTTCATCCAATGGACCTCTACCAAGAATGTTCAATTTATAGCCCATGGGCCAAAAATGCCCCCGCCCTGGGGCCCTTTGGTTTTACGTAGACTTATATAGGGAAAATCTTTAAAAATCTTTTTCTCTGAAACCACAAGGCCTAGGTCTTTTATATTTGGTATGAAGCTTCATCTAGTTGACCCCTACCAAGATTGTTCAAATTATAGTGCTGGGGCAAAAAATGCCCCCGCCCCGGGGCCCTTTGGTTTTACATAGGCTTATATAGGGAAAATCTTTAAAAATCTTCTTCTCTGAAACCACAAGGCCCAGGACTTTGATATTTGGTATGAAGCTTCTTCTAAAGGACCCCTACCAAGATGATTCAAATTATCAAATTATAGCCCTTGGGCCAAAAATGCCCCTGCTCTGGGGCCTCTTGGTTTTACATAGACTTATATAGGGAAAATCTTTAAAAATCTTCTTCTCTGAAACCACAAGTCCTAGGTCTTTTATATTTGGTATGAAGCTTCTTCTAAAGGACCCCTACCAAGATGATTCAAATTATAGTGCTGGGGCCAAAAGTGGCCCCGCCCCGGGGCCCTTTGGTTTTACATAGGCTTATTTGGGGATAATCTTTAAAAATCTTCTTCTCTGAAACCACAAGGCCCAGGACTTTGAAATTTGGTATGAAGCTTCATCTAATGGACCTCTACCAAGATTGTTCAAATTATAGCCCTTGGGCCAAAAATGCCCCCACCCCAAGGCCCTTTGGTTTTTACATAGATTTATATAGCCCCGGGGCCATTTGGTTTTGCATAGGTTTATGTAGGGAATATCTTTAAAAAAAAATCTTCTTCTCTGAAACCGCAAGGCCCAGGTCTTTGATATTTGATGTGTAGCTTCATCTAGTGGACCGTTGCCAAGATTGTTCAAATTATAGCCTTTGTTGATGTTTGGTATGAAGCTTCACCTTTAAGTCCTCCCTCAACATTATGCACATTAAAGCCCTGGGGCCAATAATGGCCCTCTCTGGGGCCCACTTGTTACACTATGGATCAGGTGAGCGATCCAGGGCCATCATGGCCCTCTTGTGATTAATATTAGGATCACTTTTTGTCTGTCATCCGTGCGTAAACAATTTCTTCAAACGACATCTCCTCCTAAACCACTGATCGGATTTTGACCAAACTTCACAGGAATGATCCTTAGGTGGACCCCTTTCAAAGTTGTTCAAATGGTTCGGGTTCGTTGCACATCTAGGTCACAGGAGCCAAAAATAGATTTTTTTCACCAAAAACTTAAAAAATCTTCTTCTCTGAAACCGCAATACCCAGGTCTTTGATATATGGTATGAAGCTTCATCTAGTGGACCCCTACCAAGATTGTTCAAATTATAGTGCTGGGGCCAAAAATGCCCCCGCCCCGGGGCCCTTTGGTTTTACATGGGTTTTTATCGGGAAAATCTTTAAAAATCTTCTTCTCTGAAACCACAAGGCCCAGGTCTTTGATATTTGGTATGAAGCTTCATCTAGTGGACCCCTACCAAGGTTGTTCAAATTATGGTGCTGGGGGCCAAAAATGCCCCCGCCCCGGGGCCCTTTGGTTTTACATAGGCTTATATAGGGAAAATCTTTAAAAATCTTCTTCTCAGAAACTGCATGGCCCAGGTCTTTGATATTTGGTATGAAGCTTCATCTAGTGGACCTCTACCAAGATTGTTCAAATAATTGCCCTGGGACCAAAAATGCCCCCGCTCCGGGGCCCTTTGGTTTTACATAAACTTATATAGGGAATATCTTGAAAAATTTTCTTCTCTGAAACCACAAGGCCTAGGTCTTTGATATTTGGTATGAAGCTTCAGCTAGTGGATCTCTACCAAGTTTGTTCAAATTGTAGCCCTGAGATCAAAAATGCCCCCGCCTCGTGGCCCTTTGGTTTTACATAGACTTATAAAGGGACTTGTAAGACTTATCTATGTTTAAAAATCTTCTTCTATGAAACCACAAGGCCTAGGTCTTTGATATTTGGTGTGAAATTTCATCTAGTGGACCTCTATCAAGATTGTTCAAATTATAGCCCTGGGGCCAAAAATGCCCCCACCCCGAGGCCCTTTGGTTTTACATAGACCTATATTGAAATAATCTTTGAAAAGCTTCTTCTCTGAAACAGCAAGGCCCAGGTCTTTGATATTTGGTGTGAAGCCTCATCTAGTGGACCTCTATCAAGATTGTTTAAATTATAGCCCTGAGGCCAAAAATGCCCAGCCCTGGGGCCATTTGGTTTTACATAGGCTTATGTTGGAAATATCTTTAAAAAAATCTTCTCTGAAACTGCAAGGCCCAGGTCTTTGATATTTGGTATGTAGCTTCATCTATTGGACCTTTGCCAAGATTGTTCAAATTATAGCCTTTGTTGATATTTGGTATGAAGCTTCACCTTTTTAGACCTCCCTCAACATAATGCACATTGTAACCCTAGGGTCAATAATGGCCCTCCCCAGGGCCCACTTGTTACTCTATGGATCAGGTGAGCGATCCAGGGCCATCATGGCCCTCTTGTGTTTAATATTAGGATCACTTTTTGTCTGTCATCCGTGCGTAAACAATTTCTTTAAATGACATCTCCTCCTAAACCACTGATCGGATTTTGACCAAACTTCACAGGAATGATCCTTAGGTGGTCCCCTTTCAAAGTTGTTCAAATGGTTCTGGTCTGTTGCACATGTAGGTCACAGGAGCCAAAAATAGATTTTTTTTCACCAAAAACTTAAAAAATCTTCTTCTCTGAAACCACAAGGCCCAGGTCTTTGATATTTGGTATGAAGCTTCCTCTAGTGGACCCCTGACAAGATTGTTCAAATTATAGTGCTGGGGCCAAAAATGCCCCCGCCCTGGGGCCCTTTGGTTTTACATAGGCTTATATAGGGAAAATCTTTAAAAATCTTCTTCTCTGAAACCACAAGGCCCAGGTCTTTGATATTTGGTATGAAGCTTCATCTAGTGGACCCCTACCAAGATTGTTCAAATCATAGTGCTGGGGACAAAAATGCCCCCGCCCCGGGGCCCTTTGGTTTTACATAGGCTTATATAGGGAAAATCTTTAAAAATTTTCTTCTCTAAAACCACAAGGCCCAGGACTTTGATATTTGGTATGAAGCTTCATCTAGTGGACCCCTACCAAGATTGTTCAAATTTTAGTGCTGGGACAAAAAATGCCCCCACCACGGGGCCCTTTGGTTTTACATTGGCTTATATAGGGAAAATCTCTAAAAATCTTCTTCTCTGAAACAACAAGGCCCAGGTCTTTGATATTTGGTATGAAGCTTCATCTAGTGGACCCCTACCAAGATTGTTCAAATTATAGTGCTGGGGCCAAAAATGCCCCCGCCCCGGGGCCCTTTGGTTTTACATAGGCTTATATAGGGTAAATCTTTAAAAATCTTCTTCTCTGAAACCACAAGGCCCAGGTCTTTGATATTTGCAATGAAGCTTCATCTAGTGGACCCCTACCAAGATTGTTCAAATTATAGTGCTTGGGCCAAAAATGCCCCCACCCCAAGGCCCTTTGGTTTTACATAGGCTTATATAGGGAAAATCTTTAAAAATCTTCTTCGAAACCACAAGGCCCAGGACTTTGATATTTGGTATGAAGCTTCATCTAGTGGACTCCTACCAAGATTGTTCAAATTATAGTGCTGGGACAAAAAATACCCCCGCCACGGGGCCCTTTGGTTTTACATAGGCTTATATAGGGAAAATCTTTAAAAATCTTCTTCTCTGAAACCACAAGGCCCAGGACTTTGATATTTGGTATGAAGCTTCATCTAGTGGACCCCTACCAAGATTGTTCAAATTATAGTGCTTGGGCCAAAAATGCCCCCGTCCCGGGGCCCTTTGGTTTTACATAGGCTTATATAGGGAAAATCTTTAAAAATCTTCTTCTCTGAAGCCGCTAGGCCCAGGTCTTTGATATTTGATGTGTAGCTTCATCTAGTGGACCTTTGCCAAGATTGTTCAAATTATAGCCTTTGTTGATGTTTGGTATGAAGCTTCACCTTTAAGACCTCCCTCAACATTATGCACATTAAAGCCCTAGGGCCAATAATGGCCCTCTTTGGGGCCCACTTGTTACACTATGGATCAGGTGAGCGATCCAGGGCCATCATGGCCCTCTTGTTTTACTTTTGAACAACTGGCCTCCCATGTACAAGTCATACCCTATGGCCCCCGCCCATTGGGGCTTGAAGAAATAAATGGGTTGCATGATGCTTCCACGCAGAGCTGAAACCAACTGCACATGAGGACTGGTAAGCCGCCTAAACCATCTAAGCCTGCCGAGGCAAAGCAGTGCAAGTCCGCCCCTCCATGCTTATAAACCCTATTGGTTTCCTTGGGCAACAGGGCTTGAGATGTCATTTCATCTCAATGTCGGGTAAAAGTCCCACAAATTGGAAGCAACGTCTCCAAAACGACCTATACAGTGTTGACGGGGACGTTAAACAATCAAACAAGTCGCACAGTATGTTTTCAAAATCCTGACTGGTACCTATGAAAGATTCTTATAATATCTGGAGTTGCCTTTATGTTTTATTTAGGCACCAAACCAGAGTGAGAGCCGGCCACCAGCTAAAGAAGGTAGTAGATTTGATGGAGGAACAAGACATCCAAGACCTCTCATGGAAGAACCTTTAGGTAAGATAGTTATGCTCACCAAGTCTCCTTGTTTACAAATAAAATCCAAAACAGTCCTACCATTTTGATCTAGTCACGAAAAAGATGCACATTTGAGTACAAGAGTCGTTCAATATTTAACTTGCCTAATCCAGTTAATGACCTGTGGCAAATGCACCCTTTTCACATAATATATATCAATGCCTTATACATGGTTACACAGAATTTTATCTGGCAGTCTATTATTTATAGTCCGTGCAAGGTGAAATAACATGGCAGGGGTCGGTATTGCCGAATTTTCTTCACAAATTGTTTTTGAAAAAGAAGACAAACCAGGAAATCTATGAGGAATTGTGTGAAGTTTACAGAAAGACAGCTCCTTCATATTCAACTGTTAAAATCGGGGTGGCTGAAATTAAACGTGCTTGGGTAACATTGAAAGACAAGCACCATAGTGGAAGGCATGTGAATGCTACTGATGATGTCACTAGTGAAAATCAAAGGTGAATAATAAAACAGGACAGGCGAATGAAAGTTTCAGAAATGGCTGGAAGATTGAAGATTTCTGACGGTAGCTTTTCTACCATTTTACATGAATGACTGGGCATGAGGAAGCTTTCAACGCATTGGGTGCCAAAAAGCCTTAATAAAGAACGAGCTATCCGAGTGTTCATGTCTGAGTCACTTTTGGAAAGATATGATTCTGATCAGGAGGACTTACCTGAAAGAATTGTTACAGGGGACGAAACTTGGATCCATCGCTATGAACCTGAGACTAAACAGCAGAGTAAACAATGGACTGGTCAAGGTTCACCACGTCCAAAGAAATTCAAGACTCAGCCTTCAGTTGGCAAGATCATGGCAACTGTGTTTGCAAATAGCAAGGGGGTTCTGTTGATTGACTACCTCATGGCCAGACTATTAATAGGGACTATTATGCTATTATTTTGGACCATTTACGTTCAGCTATAGTACAGAAAAGGCATGGAAAAATTACAAAACGTGCTGTTGCAACATGAAAATGCTAGAGTCCATACTTGCAATGTTTCTGTGGACGCAATGAAGTGGAACAGTTTCGAATCCTTACCCCATCCACTCTATTCTCCTGATCTGGCACTCAGGCACTTTTTGTTTCCGAACCTGAAGAAAGAATTGTGTGGCTGTCACTTCCAGTTAGAGGAAGAGTTTATGGCAGCAGTTGGAGGGAGGATTGACTCTAAAGACACTGAATTCTGCAAAAATGGACTTTCAGCCATGGCACATCGCTGGAGAAAGTGCTTATTGCTGTGGGGTGACTAAGTAGAAAATTAAGAAGTCAAGCATGACTCTAAGTAGGTTAGGCCAGATACTTATTGAATGACACTTGTAGTTTAATTCAGAGGTGCTCTGTTGCACTGGTCAGAAATAATAGTTTACCATTATTGTTTTACTTGAAGATTATAAAAGTTCCTCTCACAAATTGTATTTTTTTTTGTATTTCTCACTTGGTATAGTTTTTAAGGGTACAAAAATAGAACCTAGCAGGATGTATACCATAAATTTCAAAAACACAGTGGAAACCCGGATTCCTACCAACAACTGAGGTCATATGGAGACATGACCTCTATTTAAAGACTTCTCAAAGTCTGGAGAAGCCCGTAATCGAACCCACAAGCCCTGTTTTTTTAGATGGGTAGCTAACCACTACACCAAGGAGGCTTTTTAAACAACCATGTTATATCCAATCAATGATGTATTGATTATTTAGAACATTTGGTGAGTGAGTGTTTGAGTTTTACGTCTCAGCAACAGCTAAGGTCATACGGAGAGGGAACTTCAGTTTAAAGACTCATCAGAAAGTCTGGAAAAGCCTGGGATAAATCCTGTGACCCCTGGCTCACAAGGCGAGTAGCATAACCACTACACCACGGAGGCTTCTAGAAAATTTGGTCATATATTATTGGGATCTCACTTTAAACCATGTTTTGTCCAAAAATGTGTTGTAATAAACAGTATTATAAAAAGGTTATTGTGTATTTGCAAGCTAATCTTCATACATGTTGCTGTGAACTTGTGCATATATATGACACTTTGTTCTGCAGGTAGACCTCGAATTAACCGTCGTGAGAGATTTGATCGTGAGCGACCAAGAAGACGTGAAGAGAGGGAGAAGAGAGAGAAAGAGAAGGAAAAATCTGTGGACAGTGAGGAAAGTCATAGTGTGGGAAAACGGTCAAGATCACCTAAGAAGTCTTTGTCACCTCGTAGATCACGTAGTCCGGTCCGCAGACGTCCAAGAATTATACCTCGGTACATGGTACAGTTCCCCAAATATTCACTGTGCATGTAAGTATAAACAACCATAGCAACAGATAGTTTTAAAGGATAGTTTTTGTCATATCTCCATTAAAACCTATGCTATGGATATTCATTTGAACACAGCTTTTTAATCCCCCACCCCGGTTATAGGAATTGCCTACGTCTGTCCATCTGTCTGTCTGTCTGTCCGTAACACTTTCTTGTCCGCTCCATATCTCCTGAACCCTTTGATAGATTTTCATTAAACTTTGGTCAATTATTTGTCTCAGTGAGCTGGTGTGCAGAACCCATAAATGAACCATGCCGACTCAAGGTCAAGGTCACGAGTTTGAAACTTGGAATTTTGTGTCTGTTTCATATCTCCTTTACCACTGGAAGGATTTTCATTAAACTTTGGTCAAATATTCTTTTCAGTGACCTGATATGCAGAACCCATAAATGAACCATGCCGACTCGAGGTCAAGGTCACATCTGAAGGTCAAGAGTTTGAAGCTTTGAATTTTGTGTCCGTTCCATATCTCCTTTACCCTGTAAGGATTCTCATTAAACTTTGGTTAATTATCCTCCTCAGTGAGCTGATGTGCAGAACCCATAAATGAACCATGCCGACTCAAGGTCAAGGTCACATTTGAAGGTGTCAATTTTAAAAGATTGAATTTTGTGCTCGTTCCATATCTCCTTTACCCCTCAAAGGATTTTCATTAAACTATGGTCAATTATCCCCCTCAGTGAGCTCATGTGCAGAATTCATAAATGAATCATGCCTACACCAGGTCAAGGTCACATTGGAAGGTCACGAGTTTGACACTTTGAATTTTGTGTTCGTTCCATATCTCCTTTACCCTTCAAAGGATTTTCATTAAACTTTCGTCAAATGTCCCCCTCAGTGAGCTGATGTGCAGAACACATAAATAAACCATGCCAGCTCAAGGTGAAGGTCACAAGGTTGAGCCTTGATACAAAGTGGGGCGGGGGGATTTGGCTGTCCCTCAGACTGCTTTCTTGTTCTCATGGAGAAATAAGAAAAAATTATCCTTCAGTTATCACTAAAATATCCACCTACCTTATCGGTTGCTATGAACAGCTTTCTGTGCTTTATACTTATTTAGGCAAAAGCACACACCGAAACAGTATTCTCTTTTTTTGTATTCTCAAAGGGGTACTATTTTTCCAAACAAGGACTGGTTCTGCTGATATCTCTTCTCATATGAGGACTTCTCTTACTGGCAATTGATGAATTTGCTTGGAATCAAAATCTTTTCCTAATGGGTAACCCATATGATATAGGAAGAAATTCAGTTTTGTTCTTGTTATCCTTAGGGTTTATATTTGCCTTATGCATAGGTGCATTGAAGACTATGGCCATATGTATGAACTATAATATATTAGGCTTGAAATGTTCATAAAAGAAAAACTATGCTCTGATGTTTTAACTGCTCATGTTTAAGCCTGCCCAGGAAAAGTGTTGTTTAGTAGACTGTCCAGCTGGATATGACCTAAAGTCTACTCTGGGCCGTTTAACTAAAAAAAAAAAAAAACAACTCATCTAGGAGATTCTGACACAAACCACAGGGAGAATAAGAAAATGATACATGTGCCACATTTTAAGGGGAATGAGAACACCTTCAGGGGAGGCAACTCCTGCAAAAGTATTTTTATCGCCCATGTCAATAAGGGTCAACTCTTTAGGGAAAGAAGTTGTCCTAAGGAGCGAATTCTTTCCTTTAAGAGTAGACCCCTTTTTCAGTGGGACAGGGTCTATAGAAAAGCAAACAGGAAGTCTAGAAAGTTGTCTCCCTTTGAAAAATGGTGAAAAATATTTCAGGGGCCAGTTGTTCAAAGCATCGTTAGCTTAACGAGCTCGTTAGTGGTCATATTGTTAACTCTTCTAGCAAATACAATATCGTAAATTTTGGTATTTTTGCTGAAAAAAAATGTGAGCAGCTTTTGCGTCCGCAAAAGCTGCTCACATTTTTTCAGCAAAAATTTCAGCATATTTGCCATATTTAATGATCAAAGATTTAACGATATGTTAACTAACGACGTCGTTAGTTTTGAAAAAATATTGCAGGTGTTCCCATTCCCCTTAAACCTGTTGTTCTTCCTTATCTGGAGCATGGGTGACATCCATGCAATACATCTACAGGTAGAGCTTGAGTGCCTGAACAAAAATAATGTTGATTCTAAACCCTGCATAGAACACCCAGCAAATTACATGTACATTGATGCTCTACATGACCTAGAGTTTCTTATGCCACACAAGCCTATGCAACCAGCAAATTCAGTATTGTGTGAATCTTTTCAATCACGCAAATACGCCTATATAATTTTGACCCAGTTTTAATCCCACTTTTATATAGTAAAACTGGGGTTTATAGAGATATACATTATTTTTTTTTTCTGCTCAAAAACATGGATAAAGGGTACTCGTTAGAACTGCCTCACCGAGGCGGTTCTAACAAGTACCCACAATCTATGTTTAGAGCAGAAATATGGAACATATATGGATTTTTATCTGAAAATTTTCATTTTGGGTGGTAAAATTTTACTTATAATATTTGAATAGGTGTGCTTTCATAATGACTCAAATTTATTTCACTTACCCTACTGTGTTTCAGGAAACATGCCTGTGTTTTATCACTGAAGAACAGGTATACAAACATGTATGTACCAAGTGACTTCTTCAATGCTACATTCCCTTGGCATGAAAGTTTCCCATTGACACGACCTTTCCAGCTCGGGAAGCATTGTACGTTCCATGTGTTACACAAAGATGTTGATAGACTTGGAGTTGGACAGAACACAGCAGTTCTAGACCCACCAGATGCTGATCATCTCTACAGTGCTAAGGTTGGTCATACATTTAGGGAGAATGGATATACTTGTCTAACTTTT
The DNA here is from genome assembly GCA_963580285.1 of Lucinisca nassula. NCBI lineage: Eukaryota > Metazoa > Mollusca > Bivalvia > Lucinida > Lucinidae > Lucinisca > Lucinisca nassula. The sequence goes on from OY757011.1 coordinate 176,298,796, forward strand.
GTCACTTTTTATAAGGAAAATAATTTTCAAGATTGCTTAACTGTAAACTTAGCCTGCCAGAAAAGGGTCCTGTTTTTAAAGGAAAGAATTTGCTTCCTTGGACCAAGCAAGATCAGACTGCTTCAGGAGCAGTCTAATCTGGGTCTACACTTTGTAACAATGACTTTTATTAAAGGAACCAGCAGACAACAAAGCAGACAACTATTGTCTTGATTGGCATTTTGTTGGATAACAATACCCCCCCCCCCCCCTCCCCCCCCACACACACACACACACACCACCACAACCACCACCGCCAACCACCACCAACACACAAAAAAAAAATGTCTCAATTTTTTTTAAAAATAAGTAAAAACATTGCTAACTGCTGTAAAATTTTCTACATACCTTTAAGGGTTAAAACAGTGGCTTCAACAAATTACACTTAAATATATGCCATTGTTTTTCCCTCTGGAATATTTCTTTCATCTGGTCTCTTTGCAGAGAGTTGGAATGAAATGTCAAGTCCTGTTTTCAGTTTGTACCAATTCCTCACCTGTTCATCTGTACATGATGCTACATCCTTATATAAGTGAAAAATTCCTTATTGCTTTATAAGGCTGCCACGATTAATCGTATAATCGATTAATCGATCGATAAATTCCACAAAAATGATTATCATTTCTAATTTGCTTTTAATCGATTACTTGATAGGTACAATTTACTACCCAAAGTTATGCCTAAAATAGCTGGATGAGTGGCAAACAGTGCAGACCCTGATGAGATGCCGCATTATGCGGCGTCTCATCTGGGTCTACACTGTTTGCTCAGGCCTGTCTGTTCAAATGTGCATATGGTAAAGTGCAACATATGGTAAGAGTCATGCTCAGACAGAAAGCCAGACAGGTAAAATAATGACAAAAATCTTAGCGATTACTAATCGAATATCGATCGCAATGACAGGACTGATAATCGATTATCTTTTCAGCCACGGTTAGCCAGCCCTATTGCTTTACATTTTCAAGTTTTCCTCAAGTCAAAACCAAAAAGATATATTTACCTTGACAGTTTAGACTACCAGCTGTGGCCCTTTTCAGGACTTTCCTGTGACTAACATTTTTGGTTGGTCTTGAAGGGTATTTGAGTTATTGTTATTACAAGGTTATATTGTCAGGGGAGATTACTGAAATACAATGGCATCCAGAGTTGTGGTTCTTATTCATGAATCACCTCAACCTCAAGTATCTTATCAAGTCCTCCAATATATCTCAAACTCAAAGAGTATTGGAGTTAATGCAATCACAAGATTATATTGTCAGGGGAGATGACTAAAATAACATGGCACCTAGAGTTGGGGTGCTAGCTCCTTATAGACCTTCTTAACCTTGGGTACAACTGTACAAAGTTACATCCATATATCTCAAGGGGTTTTGGATTAATGCCAGGGGAGATAACCAAAATACCAGTGCAACCAGAGTTGTGGTTCTTGTTCCTAACATGTCTTATTTGCCTCATGTTTAACCATCACAAGTACCAGCAATACATCTCAAAGTGTGTTAAGAGTTATGGCGAAGCAGTTCAAGGTTGTGTCTGCAGATGGAGAGATGGACAGACACTAGGCTGACTGCTACACATGTGGACACAAAATTGTACAAACTCTGTTGAGGTACCTTTCAATGAATTTCTTTGCATCAAGTTAGTTTGAAAATCAAATGTATTTTACTGCTCGGTCAGTTTGTGATGGAATGATTTTTTTTTCATGCAGACACAGATTTTTAAAAAAAATTAAAGCCTTTGATGCACAGACTTCAGCAAAATGTGGCAATGCTTGAGAATTATTTTTTATTTATTTATTTTTAGCTCACCTGAGCACGAAGTGCTCAAGGTGAGCTATTGTGATCGCCTTTTGTCCGGCGTCCGTCGTGCGTCGTCAACAATTCACTTAAATGACATCTCCTCCTAATCAGTGAATGGATTTCAAAAAACTTTCATAGAAATGTTCCTTGGGTGACCCTCTACCAAAATTGCTAAAATGGTTCCGCTCCGCAGAACAAAATGGCCACCAGAGCTAAAAATAGAAAAACCTTTAAACGACATCTCCTCCTAGCCCTTTGGCCCGATTTCAAAATAATTTCACAGAAATGTTCCTTGGATGACCGCCTACCAAAATTGCTAAAATGGTTCCGCTCCGCTGAATAAAATGGCCGCCAGAGCTAAAAATAGAAAAACCTTTATACGACATCTCCTCCTAGCCCTTTGACCCGATTTCAAAATAATTTCACAGAAATGTTCCTTGGATTACCCTCTACCAAAATTGCTAAAATGGTTCCGCTCCGCTGAACAAAATGGCCACCAGAGCTAAAAATAGAAAAACCTTTAAACGACATCTCCTCCTAGCCCTTTGAACCGATTTCATAATAATTTCACTGAAATGTTTCTTGGATGACCCTTTACCGAAATTGCTAAAATGTATCCGCTCCGCTGAACAAAATGGCCGCAACAGCTAAAAATAGAAAAACCTTTAAACGACATCTCCTCCTAGCCCTTTGGTCCGATTTCAAAATAATTTCACAGAAATGTTCCTTGGATGACCCTCTACCAAAATTGCTAAAATGGTTCCGCTCCGCAGAACAAAATGGCCGCCAGAGCTAAAAATAGAAAAACCTTTAAACGACATCTCCTCCTAGCCCTTTGGCCCGATTTCAAAATAATTTCACAGAAATTTTCCTTGGATGACCCTCTACCAGAATTGCTAAAATGGTTCCGCTCCGCTGAACAAAATGGCCGCCAGAGCTAAAAATAGAAAAACCTTTAAACGACATCTCCTCCTAGCCCTTTGGCCCGATTTCAAAATAATTTCACAGAAATGTTCCTTGGATGACCCTCTACCAAAATTGCTAAAATGGTTCCGCTCCGCTGAACAAAATGGCCGCCAGAGCTAAAAATAGAAAAACCTTTAAACGACATCTCCTCCTAGCCCTTTGGCCCGATTTCAAAATAATTTCACAGAAATGTTCCTTGGATGGCCCTCGACCGAAATTGCTAAAATGGTTCCTCTCCGCTGAACAAAATGGCCGCCAGAGCTAAAAATAGAAAAACCTTTAAACGACATCTCCTCCTAGCCCTTTGGCCCGATTTCAACATAATTTCACTGAAATGTTTCTTGGATGACCCTCTACCGAAATTGCTTAAATGGTTCCGCTCCGCTGAACAAAATGGCTGCAAGAGCTAAAAATAGAAAAACCTTTATACAACATCTCCTCCTAGCCCTTTGGCCCGATTTCAAAATAATTTCACTGAAATGTTTCTTGGATGACCCTCTACCAAAATTGCTAAAATGGTTCCACTCCGCTGAAAAAAATGGCCGCCAGAGCTAAAATGAGAGCAGCTTTTGCATTTCATTTTTTTCAGCAAAAATTATACTATATTACTATATTAGATATTGTGCTTGCTAGAACAGTTAACAATTTGACCACAAACAAGCTCGTTAAGCTAATGGTGTTTTGAATGGTGTTTACATGCTTACTTTCAGGTGATGTTGATATCATGCCCCGCTTTAGATGATCTCTACCACAATTCATGTTCCCTAGCTCAGGATCCCGAGAATGTTCAAGAAAACTTTGTCCATCCCACTCGCCTCATCAACTTCCTAGTGGGGGTGAAAGGGAAGAATGAACCAATAGCTATTGGAGGGCCCTGGTCCCCGTCCCTGGACGGAGAGAACCCCACAGATGATCCTCAGGTGTTGATAAAGACTGCTATAAGGACGTGTAAGGCTTTGACAGGGATCAATCTAAGTCAGTGTACACAATGGTGAGTACATTTTAACAGAGATTTAAAGATAGAAATTTTCTCACAATTTTGCCTTTTTAAGGGGAATGGATACAGCTTTAGGGGAAGCAAATCTTTCAAAATTATTTTTGGCTCCTTTGTCAATCAAGGTCTACACTTAACTCTCTTTGTACTGAATGGATTTTCCACTCTTTTATATAGCAGGAGTCCATTTTGATGTTTAGGGGTGTCAGAGTGAGTATTTTTTCAAAATTTATACAGAAAATGGTTAAACTATCTGCAAACAGCGAAGTCCCAGATCAGATGCCACAGTCTGCGGCATCTGATCTGGGCCTGCACTGTTTGTCTATGACCCAATTTGGGTTTTCCAGTACAAAATGGGTTAAAGGAAAGAATCTGCTGCTAAGGTGCAAAGTCTGGTCTTTATTTAAAGGAAAAATTTGGCCCTTGGAAGTGCAAATTATTTCCTTTAAGAGTAGACCTCCCTCTCAGAGGGGCAAAGTAATTTGGATCCCTGGAATATGTCCCCCGTATAGAAGTGGCAGAAAGTACCTTAAAAAAATTGTAAAAATTCAGACATTTTGAGGACTTGCTGTAATTCTCCTCAATTTTTAACCCTTATCTTGCTGAATATTCATTTAAGCCACACCCTTTTCTGTCTATCAACCAATCAAATTACTTGATGTAATTGATTGCTACAAATTCATAAACTGAATGCCAAACAGTGTGGATCCTGATCAGATGGCTTCTTCAGAAGCCATCTGATCTGGATCTACACTGTTTCCAAAGATAGGGGTTGTCGTGAACAGCATGATAAGAGTTAATGTATTTGTTTCACAATCCAGCAAGGAGTCCAAAACGTGCAGACAGAATGGCAAACAGTGTAGACCCAGAGCAGTCTGATCAGGGTCTGACCTGTTTGCTTAGGCCTGTCTGTCATACTTTGGATGATTGCGGTATACTGAATGTATCCATTTCTCTTCACATAGGCTGAGCTCCTTATAGAAAACTTGGTATAACATGTCAAAGTGACAGCAATGTTCTATGAGCGCATGACAGTTTAAATTGCCCCATGGTAAATTATATTTGAAATAAAGGTGATTGCAATAGACACCTTACAACCATTATGAAAAATAAATGTTACCAAAGCAAAAGTTGGAAAGCTTTTGACAGTTTTGAAAAGCCATCAGACTTTGCCCAGGAATAGAGGGGATATTTAACTCTTATCCTGCTGAACATTTGCAAACAGTGTAGATCAAAATAAGATCTGAAGAAGCCATCTGATCAGGATCTACATTGTCATGCAGTTTTAGAATTATATGAATACATTATCATCATGTTGTGTATTTTGATTGGTTGATAGTCAACAATGGGTATGGCTAAACTAATTTATTCAGAAGGACAAGGGTTAACAATACCCAGACAGTGTGAATTCCAAGCGAGGCTAGCTGGCTACTCCACTGAAACCTCTTAGCAAAGCAAATAAAATGTTGTATGATGTACTACTGCAGCCATCCTTGTCAAACCAGGTACCTTTGTTAGGTACATTCTTTGCACACCTTCATAGTGTTGACTCGGCCATTAAACTTAAACAAGCTCTAACAGAACAGTAAAAAGATTAAAAAAAAAATAGAAAAGAAAATCTACAATAGTAAAGAGACAAAAGAGCACTGTCTTGAAAACAGTCACAAAAACATATTTTTGAAATGTTGGAAAAGTAGTACTGTAATGATCAGAAGTTTTGGGACAAGTTGACGTAACCTAACAGTGCAGACCCAGAGCAGTCTGATCAGGATCTACACTGTTTGCCATTCTGTCTGCACCTTTTGGACTCCTTGCTGGGTTGTGAATCAAATTTATTAAAATTTTAGGAGAATTACAGCATGTCCTCAAGGAGTCCCAAATTTCTAGGATTTTTACGGTATAATGTTACTGTCTGATTGTAAATATGATGTCTTAGAGAAATATGATAGGAATGGAAATATCATTGCCCTAACTAAGAATTGGGACAAAGACTGAATAGTTGAATATTTCTGTGTTTAATGTAGTGTTGGTATTGTATCCTGTCTTGTAAAGCTTTGTTAAAGAAATCTTGTGAATTTCCTATATTGACCTTGATTAGCATCCATGCTCTTATAAGCGCACACCAATAGTTTTTCAAGAAGTATAGTTAACACCAATTTAGAGTATTAGATTTTGCATTCTGCAGAAGTTGTTTAAAGGTCACACTAACATATCATTTTTATACTCCTATTTTGAAAAAAAGGACATATTATGGTGTGACGCTGTCTGCCAGAACTTCCCAGCCAACATATCAGGTTAAGGGGCTAGGTTTAGGATTAGATAACAATACAAAATGATTAGAAAATAATAAATTTATTCCATAAAACAATAGGTTTAGGTTCTAAGCCCCTAAACCAAACGAAAGAAAATGACAGAAGAAATAGGCCCTGAACCCTAAATGTTAGAATGTTCATCTGTCCAGCCATCTGTCAGTAAAAATTCTTGTAAGCTCCATACCTCAGTAACCGTGAGGGATTTCTTCATGCAACTTTGCAGAAATATGTATTAGGTCAAGACGACATGTCACACACAAGAATGATTGTTCCCCCTTACTTAGTTTTCACGTTATACCCTTTTGATTATTTTTATCTAACCTGTCGCATAGTGACAAGGTGAGCTTTTGTGATCACTTTTCGTCTGTCGTGCGTGCGTCCGTAAACTTTATCTTCAAACGACATCTCCTCCTAAACCACTGATCTGATTTGACCAAACTTCACTGGAATGATCCTTAGGTGGTCTCTTTCAAAGTTGTTCAAATGGTTCTGGTCAGTTGCACATCAAGGTCACAGGAGCCAAAAACAGATTTTTTTAATGAAAACTTAAAAAATCTTCTTCCTGAAACTGCAAGGCCCAGGTCTTCGATATTTGGTGTGTAGCTTCATCTAGTGGACCTCTACCAAGATTGTTCAAATTATAGCCCTGGGGCAAAAATGTCCCCTCGCTGGGGCCCACTAGTTGGACTTAGACTTATATGGGGAAAACCTTTAAAAATCTTCGGGTGAAACCAGAAGGCCCAGGTCTTTTGATATTTGGTATGAAGCTTCATCTAGTGGACCTCTACCAAGATTGTTCAAAATATAGTCCTAGGACCAAAAATGCTCCCGTGCCGGGGCCCACTGGTTTCACATAGGCGTATATAGGGAAAACCTTTAAAAATCTTTTTGTCTGAAACCAGAAGGCCCAGGTCTTTGATATTTTGCATGAAGCTTCAGCCTTCATCTAGTAGACCTCTACCAAGATTGTTCAAAATATAGTCCTGGGGCCAAAAATGCCCCCGCGCCGGGGCCCACTGGTTTCACATAGGTGTATACAGGGATAGCCTTTAAAAATCTTCTTGTCAGAAACCATAAAGCCCAATGCTTTGATATTTGGTATGAAACTTCATCTATTGGACCTCTATCAAGATTGTTCAAATAATAGCCTTGGGGCCAAAAATGTCCCTGCACCAGGACCCACTAGTGTTACATAGGCTTATATAGGAAAAAACCTTTAAAAATCTTCTTGTCTGAAAACAGAAGTCCCAGGTCTTTGATATTTGGTATGAAGCTTCATCTGATGGACCTCTACCAATAATGTTCAAATTATAGCCTTGGGGCAAAAATGGCCCCATGCTGGGACCCACTAGTTTTACATAGGCTTATATAGGACGAACCATTAAAAATCTTCTTGTCTGAAACCAGAAGGCCCAGGTCTTTGATATTTGGCGTGAAGCTTCATCTAGTGGACCTCAATTGAGATTGTTCAAATTATAGCCCTGGCACCAAAAATGTCGCCGCGCCAGGGTCCACTGGTTTTACATAGGCTGTATAGGGACTGCTACCAAGTTTGTTCAAATTATAGCCCTTGGGCCAAGAATGTACTAGAGACACTGATTCTCAGGTGAGCTATTCAGGGCCCAGAGGGCCCTCTTGTTTTCCAAAAAATTCTTGTACACTCCATAACTCAGTAACCATTAGGGATATCTTCATATAACTTTATTATACCCCCGGCATACGAAGTATGCAATGGGGGTATATAGTTTTTGTCTTTTCCGTGTGTCTGTCTGTCTGTCTGTGTGTCCGTAAACAATTATTTTGTGTCAAAGGTATCTCAGGAACTGCTTCACATAGAAACTTGAAATTTTGCACACATGATCAGTATGACTACTTGTATTGTGGGAAAGAAAATAAGGGCCAAGGGGTCAGGCCTTTTAGAGTTATTTCCCTTTGTAGTTCTTGTTTCAGCTGAGGCGATGGCCCTGGCCGGGGGTATACGTGCCCCACTGGGCACTTTGTCTAGTTGCAATATGTATTAGGTCAAGACGACATGTTGCACACAAGAATGTGTATTCCCCCTTTCGTAGTTTCAAAATTATGCACCTTTGATTAATTTTTCCAAACGGGCATAAAATGCACTGCTTGTGAAGCTATTGATACTTTTGTGATAAAGAGAAACAAACTGCTGATCTGTATGGACTTTGGGCTTAATGGATGGACTTTGTAGAGCTTGTTTTTATGATAAGAATTAAATACCTAAGTGCACTTTTCCCTTCCTAGGCCGAACACATTATTAAATAATTTATCCCTTAAAATGCCGAGAAAATCTGCCTCTGAAAATGTTGTCTGCATATGTCGTCTACTGAATCTTCTTGCAAATGTTTTTTTAAAAATATTTTTGCATACAGGCAAACAGAGTGAACCTAGATCTGACTGCCTACACTGTTTGCAAAAATGAGTTTTAAAGATATCGGCAGACGACAAAGCAGATCACAATTGTGGTGATTGGCATTTTATGGCTTAATAGTAAAATCATAGCTTATAGCAAAAACAAAAAAGAGCAATCCAGTGTCTTCATGGCCCTCTTGTTAATTATTGTAGTGAAACATGTCCACAGAGCTGTTCAAATCTACTTAACCCTTATCTTGCTGAATATTCATTTAAGCCACACCCAGTTCTGTCTATCAACCAATCAAATTACATGATGTAATTTATTGCTACAAATTCATAAACTGAATGCCAAACAGTGTAGAACCTGATCAGATGGCTTCTACAGAAGCCATCTGATCTGAATCTACACTGTTTGCAATGATAGGGGTTGTCGTGAACAGCAAGATAAGGGTTAACATTGTTTATCAGAGCACTTTTGTAAAGCTATATTCCAATATTATGCAGTTCATGTTAAATAAGGTGCTCACACTGAACAATAAATTTTGTTGAGATAAATTCATCATCACCATCATTATCCTCATTATCATGACCATCATTATCCTCCTCATCATCATCGTCGTCATCATCATTATCATAATCGTCATCATCCCAGGTGACATTATTTTATGTTCCTTAGACTTTGATATAATGAGAGTTTAGCAATAATGACATGTTTAATAGTTGTAGAAAGGAAAGCTATGAGGAGTTGATAAATAGAAAGGATTAAGAAAGTTAGATGGTTTTTAGAATGTGATAAAATGTAACCAAGCTCTGGAAAGATGAGGTATGATTTGTATAGTTGTGTAGTATAGTCAGGAGTTCAGCTGTACCTGTAGCTGTATAGGGGTAGCAAAGTGGTGTTTGATATTATAGGGAATGGGTATAGCTGACATATTTTCTGTCATTTTCACAAGGGAGGCAACTTGCGTATTTCTCTTGTCTTGACAAAATCCAAGAAGAGCTGTTGCACTGCCCCTGCTGTTGGAGTCTATGGAATCTCCGTCCATGTTTAGGTTTAAGTTTTCGAGTGCTCCTATTTTCCAAATCACATTTGGTATGATGAGAGATATACATGTAGGTCCAAAGTTGCTTTTCTCATCAGTGTCCCCACCCACCTTAAGATCAAGGGCATGGAATTAGAACATTCTTGTCAAAGTTTTATGTTTTCGAAACCATATGATAGATTTGGTTTACATTTGGTATACTTATAAGTATAAATCCAGTGTTTTGTTCAGCAATAACTGTAAGGTCAAGATCGCCAACTAAGAACATCAAGTAATGACACACACACAACACACACACACACACACACACACACACACACACACACGCAGAGGACCTTAAGCACTGGTATTGATTTCACATCAAAAATTTTAACCACTCATGTTTTCTATACTGCATGGTGGATTTGGTTTATATTTGGTGTAATGATAGATTCCAAAGTTTTTATTCAGCCATCCTCCCACCCCTACCTATGACCTAAAAATCTTAGACTAAGACACCTTTCCAGTGCAGCTGTGTTGCCATGATGACAGCAATTCTTGACTGTAGGCTGAATTCTTACAATATACTTCAGGGTCTTGTGTAGAAGGAAAAACTTTGGTCCGAGTAGAAAATTCTTTCCTTTAAGGGGAATGGGAACACCTAGCACATTTTTCCACCATTTTTTAAAGGGAAACAACTTTTGGGGCTTCCTGTTCACTTTAATATAGGCTAAGTCCCACCGAAAAAGGGGTCTACTCTTAAAGGAAAGAATTTGCTCATCAGGAGCAAATTCTTTCCTTTAAGAGTTGACCCCTATTGACATGGGAGACAAAGACCCTTTGGCAGGAGTTGCCTCTCCTGAAGCTGTACCCATTCCCCTTAAGAGTTAACCACTGTTGAAAAGGGGAATATTGCACGACCCACAGAAAAAGCGACCGACTGAAATCGGTTGATTTTCTAAGTGCCCTAAAATCACCGTGTCATTCTGTCATTCTGTCAGTCTGTCATTCTGTCTGTCCGTCCGTAACCCGTTTGTGAAAATTGGTGATAGTGACTTAACCGCTTGGAATATTTAAACAATTTTTGGCATACCGATAGATATCAATGAGATCTAACCAATGAACTTGCGAAATATTACATTCCATTTAGTATAGCCTCGCCGAGGCGAAAAATGTGAAAATTTATGAACTGCTTCTCCTCGGAAACCGTTGGGCCGATTGAAGTCAAATTTCATATGGAGCCTCTATGGGATGGGGGAAACCAAAATTTGCTCATGGGGTCCAGGTCACATGACCAAAATGGCCCCCAAGCCATATATGGTCTGTCTGTCTGTCCGTCCGTAACCCGTTTGTGAAAATTGGTGATAGTGACTTAACCGCTTGGAATATTTAAACAATTTTTGGCATACTGATAGATATCAATGAGATCTAACCAATGAACTTGCGAAATATTACATTCCATTTAGTATAGCCTCGCCGAGGTGAAAAATGTGAAAATTTATGAACTGCTTCTCCTCGGAAACCGTTGGGCCGATTGAAGTCAAATTTCATATGGAGCCTCTATGGGATGGGGGAAACCAAAATTTGCTCATGGGGTCCAGGTCACATGACCAAAATGGCCGCCAAGCCATATATGGTCTATCTGTCTGTCCGTCCGTAACCCGTTTGTGAAAATTGGTGATAGTGACTTAACCGCTTGGAATATTTAAACAATTTTTTGCCTTCTGATAGATATCAATGAGATCTAACCAATGAACTTGCGAAATATTACATTCCATTTAGTATAGCCTCGCCGAGGCGAAAAATGTGAAAATTTTCGAACTGCTTCTCCTCGGAAACCGTTGGGCCGATTGAAGTCAAATTTCATATGGAGCCTCTATGGGATGGGGGAAACCAAAATTTGCTCATGGGGTCCAGGTCACATGACCAAAATGGCCGCCAAGCCATATATGGTCTGTCTGTCTGTCCGTCCGTAACCCGTTTGTGAAAATTGGTGATAGTGACTTAACCGCTTGGAATATTTAAACAATTTTTGGCATACCGATAGATATCAATGAGATCTAACCAATGAACTTGCGAAATATTACATTCCATTTAGTATAGCCTCGCCGAGGCGAAAAATGTGAAAATTTATGAACTGCTTCTCCTCGGAAACCGTTGGGCCGATTGAAGTCAAATTTCATATGGAGCCTCTATGGGATGGGGGAAACCAAAATTTGCTCATGGGGTCCAGGTCACATGACAAAAAATGGCCGCCAAGCCATATATGGTAAAAACCCTTCAAAAATAGTATTCTCCAGAACCACTGGGCAGATTTCCACGAAACTTGATAAATAACATATGGGACGTAGGCCCATCATAAATTGCTAAAATGGTGACCCTGGGTTGACTTTGACCTTCTTTGTGCCTAGGTCAAACTTTGACACATATGCTTTTGAAACGATTCAGAATACAGTACTAAAGTATAAGATATATTTTTGCTCCTTACGATAAGACGCATTTATTGGGGGAACCGTTTTAGGTCCAGGTCACATGACCAAAATGGCCGCCATACCCATATATGGTAACACTCATAAAGCTAAAAGCATCCGGCGGGTCGTGCACTTCAGCTGAAGCACTGGTTTTTGATAGAGCTGCCTCCCCTGGATGTGTATTTATTCCCTTTAGCCTTTACCACTCTATAATCTTACTTCAGCAGACGACAAATTGGTGATAATGTTCTTATCTGTGTTTCATGCAATTTGTCTCCAGTGGAGACAATTTGCATGAAATATCAAAATCTGTTTTCTAGAAAAAATAAGATATGTATTTCAAAATGTTATCTGCTGATTTTTTTCCCAGGGTGCTAAGTGTTAATAATTCACTGTGATGATTTCCTTCAATCTTTCCTGAAGCAGTTCTCATTGGGTGAGACAAGGCTTATGTGTATCTTAAATCACTGGGGCGTCCATCTGATATTGGCGTACAGCAGGTAATGGTAGAGGGGAATGTTATTTTTTTGTTTCTACACTTCCATTCATTTTCTTATTCCCTCTCTGTCCCTCACTTTCATCTACTCTGCTGTCTCTTCTATCTCTTTCCTCCCTTTGTCTGGGAGACAACACAAAATGACCCACAAGGGTTGATGTGTCAAACCCAAAGCAATCAGTGAACCAGTTCTTAAAAATAACAATACATTTGTGTTGAGAAGAAGGGAAAATATCATGAAGTGCTACTCCTTGACAAGTATATTATGAAATGGTACTCCTTGACAACTTCTCTGCTGGTTGATAGTGTACCATAGAAACAGAGTATCAAATGCTTTAGGACAGTTAGGAAACTATAGAGGTTTAACTCTAGGTCTTAGCAGTTACATTAGTCATAGAGGGAGATATTTTTACTATTTTATCTGTGTTTACTAATATGTAATCAGGTACTTTGACATTTGTACAGGTATCGGTTTGCCGAAGTTCGATATCTGAGACCTGAGGAAATGCACAAGGGCAAGCTAGTTCCTGCTCGTGTAGAAACTTCAGTGATTTACCTGCCTGATGTTTGGAGCTGTCACCCCACCCACCTAGAATGGGAGACACTAAAGATGGCGTACAAAAAGCAGCTACAGAAAAAGATGTCCCAGCTGGAGGGAAAGGATGACTCACAGGCAGAATATATACTAAACTACATACATATATTATTGTCACTTAATAACCACATTTGTTTTTCCTTTAAGTTGCCCTGTCTGGCTCAGTCTTGCACTGACAGACCTCAAGTTGCTGCCCAGTAGTTCATGAAGATAATTCATGTGAATGGTTGTATATTGCTACGGAAGTTTCAAGGACCGAATTTATCATTGACATTGATGACGTTCATACCTACCAGATATTTTGCATTTATTTAGGTGTATTATTTGTAGCTCGAAAATCACACACCCAGTGATGTGAATTGATTGATTCTGCAAACTGCTGAGCTGACTGCATTCACCGTCATTTTGGACTGAACAAGTGGAGATGACCTAGTTTCATTTTATGAGCCATGTCATGAGAAGACGTGTTTTAATGGTTTTACCAGGATCCAGTTTCTTCAAAGCATCATTATCTTAATGAGCTCGTTAGTAGTCATATTGTTAATTGTTTTAGCAAGGAAATATCTAAAATTTTTATATTTTTGCTGAAAAGATGTGAGCAGCTAATGCAAAAGCTACTCACATTTTTTCAGCAAAAACATTAGTATATTTGCCATTTTAAAAGATCAAATTTTTAAGTGTTTGTCAACTTTAGACATTAGTTTTCAACAACTGGCCCCAGATAGGAGAAAAAAAAGCCTTAGCCAGCTACACAGACTAACACAAGTCTTGAAATTGTAGATTTAAAAACCAGAGATATTGTTCTATCAAAGCGGCAAACACGAATATGCTGCTCAGACTGCATGAATACACAGGCTGATCAGCACCTTTATTGTTCGCGAATACAGAGGACCCTTGCTATACCGAATTTGCCACTATAAAGAATCCCATTAAAGAGTAGTATAGAGAGTAATGAAGGACTTTTTCTTTAACTCTTATCTTGCTGTTCACGACAACCCTTTTCTTTGAAAACAGTGTAGATCCAGATCAGATGGCTTCTGAAGAAGCCATCTGATCAGGATCTACACTGTTTGACATTCAATTTATTAATTTGTATGAATAAATTACATGAAGTAATCTGATTCGTTCTAAGTCAGAAATGGGTGTGGCTAAAATGAATATTCAGCAAGAGAAGGGTTAATTACTCCAAGAAACAAATGTTGTGGACATTTGTTAGAATTTTCTGGCGAAAGCGATTCTAACAAACATCCACAACATTAGTTACTTGCAGTATTTAATAATTATGTCTCCCCCGAAAAAAATTTTTTCGGAGAGACATATTGTTTTTCCCCCGGGCGTCTGTCTGTCCGTCTGTCTGTCTGTCCGTACACACAAATGGATAGATAGGTGGCTATGAACTTGGACAGAATCAATGTAAGTCAATGAGAGAAAGTGCGATTTATTCCGTTAGACACATAAAAGGTCTGTTATGTGGTTAAAATTAGCCACCTAAGTATCAATCTTGCTCAAAATAGCCACATAAGTATCCATTTGTGAGAACTTCCGTCTGTCCGTCTGTCCGTCTGTCACACTTTCGTGTCCGCTCTGTAACTTGAAAACCGTTAGAGCTATCGTCACGAAACTTCGTATAAATATTAATCAGCATTAGACGACGTGCAGTGCGCAAGAACCATAACTCTCGCATTTATACTTTTTGAATTATCTCCCTTGGAAGTTTGTTGGTATGTATATATGTATGGGCAAATCGTGTCCGGTCAATAATTTTCTTATTTTTTGATGGAATTTAAAATTACTCGGCAGAAATATTAACAACCATAAGACGATGTGTGGTGCGCATGAGGCAGGTTGGTACCTCAAAGGTCAAGGTCATACTTAGAGGTCAAAGGTCAAAAAGGGGCCTTTTTTTCGTATTTGGTCAATAACTTTCTTATTTTGAGATGGATTTTAAAATTACTTGGCATAATTATTAACAACAATAAGACGATGTGTGGTGCGCATGAGGCAGATCGGTACCTCAAAGGTCAAGGTCATACTTAGAGGTCAAAGGTCAAAAAAGGGGCCTTTTTTTTCATATTTGGTCAATAACTTTCTTATTTTGAGATGGATTTTAAAATTACTTGGCATAATTATTAACAACCATAAGACGATGTGTGGTGCGCATGAGGCAGGTCGGTTCCTCAAAGGTCAAGGTCATACTTAGAGGTCAAAGGTCAAAAAAGGGGCCTTTTTTCGTATTTGGTCAATAACTTTCTAATTTTGAGATGGATTGTAAAATTACTTGGCATAATTATTAACATTCATGAGACGATGTGTGGTGCACATGAGGCAGGTCGGTACCTCAAAGGTCAAGGTCATACTTAGAGGTCAAAGGTCAAAAAGTGGGCCTTTTTTTCGTATTTGGTCAATAACTTTCTTATTTTGAGATGGATTTTGAAATCACATGGCAGAAATGTGAACCAATATAAGGCGATGTGTTGCGCGCATGACCCGGGTTGGTACCTCAAAGGTCAAGGTCATACTTAGAGGTCAAAGGTAAAAAAAGGGGCCTTTTTTTGGGTTTTGTCAATAACTTGCCTATTTTTAAATAGAATTTGAAGTTACTTGGCAAACATGTTAACTATCATGGGACGATGTGTTGCATGCATGATTCAGTTTGGTACCTAAAATGTCAAGGTCATACATAGAGGTCAAAGGTAAAAAAGGGGCCTTTTTTCGTGTTTGGTCAATAACTTTCTTATTTTTAGATGGATTTTGAAAATGCTAGGCAGAAATGTTAACCACCATGAGATGATGTGTTGCACGCATGACCCAGTTTAATACCTGAAAGGTCAAGGTCATACATAGAGGTTAAAGGTAAAAAAAGGGCCTTTTTTGTGTTCTGTCAATAACTTTCTTATTATGCCCCCAACTTTGAAAAAGTTTGAGGGGCATATTGGTTCTGGTTCGTTCGTCCGTTCGTCCGTCCATTACGCTTTTGATGCATAGCATAACTAAAGAACCGTGTATGCTAGGGTTTTGAAATTTCATATATGGATTCCTCATGGAAAATTAGCTGACTCGTATTTTTTTTCTCGTCCGGATTATGCCCCCTTCAAGAGTTATTGCCCTTTGATTTTTTTTTTTTTTTAATAAAATCTTGTCAGCAAGATATCTCAAAAACTATAGGAGCTAGAGCCTTGAAAGTTGTTGAGTATATTGATGGTGATGAGTAGATGAATTGATTAACTTTTGACAAAATTCCGAAAAATACTTTGTGAGTTATGGCCCTTTGTCATTTTGGTAATTTGTGCCCATTGTAATGTATGCTAAAAGTGATGCATAGCATAACTTTAGAACCATGTATGCTAGGGTTTTGAAATTTCATATATGGATTCCTCATGGAAAATTAGCTGACGCGTATTTTTTTTCTCGTCCGGAATATGCCCCTTTCAAGAGTATTTGCCCTTTGAAATTTTTTTAATAAAATCTTGTCAGCAAGATATCTCAAAAACTATTGGAGCTAGAGCCTTGAAAGTTGGTGAATAGATTGCTGGTGATGAGTAGATGAACTGATTAACTTATGACAAAATTCCGAAAAATACTTTGTGAGTTATGGCCCTTTGTCATTTTGGTAATTTGTGCCCATTGTAATGTATGCTAAAAGTGATGCATAGCATAACTTTAGAACGGTGTATGCTATAATTTTGAAATTTCATATATGCATTTCTGATGGAAAATAAGCTGACGCGTATTTTTTTTCTCGTCAGGATTATGCCCCTTTCAAGAGTTATTGCCCTTTGATTTTTTTTTTTAATAAAATCTTGCCAGCAAGATATCTCAAAAACTATTGGAGCTAGAGGCTTGAAAGTTGGTGAATATACTGGTGGTGATAAGTAGATGAACTGTTTAGCTTTTGACAAAATTCCAAAAAATACTTTGTGAGTTATGGCCCTTTGTCATTTTGGTAATTTGTGCCCATTGTAATGTATGCTAAAAGTGATGCATAGCATAACTTTAGAACCGTGTATGCTAGGGTTTTGAAATTTCATACATGGGTTCCTCATGAAAAATTAGCTGACGCGTATTTTTTTTCTCGTCCGGATTATGCCCCTTTCAAGAGTTATTTCCCATTTGAAATTTTTTTAATAAAATCTTGTCAGCAAAATATCTCAAACACTATTGGAGCTAGAGCCATGAAAGTTGTTGAGTATATTGTTGGTGATGAGTATATGAACTGATTAACTTTTGACAAAATTCCGAAAAATACTTTGCGAGTTATGGCCCTTTGTCATTTTGGTAATTTGTGCCCATTGTAATGAATCCTAAAAGTGATGCATAGCATAACTTTAGAACTGTGTATGCTATGGTTTTGAAATTTCATATATGCATTCCTAATGGAAAATAAGCTGACGCGTATTTTTTTCTCATCCGGATTATGCCCCTTTCAAGAGTTATTGCCCTTTGAATTTTTTTTAATAAAATCTTGTCAGCAAGATATCTCAAAAACTGTTGGAGCTAGAGGCTTGAAAGTTGGACCATGAGTCATGTGCAAGACCAAGGTCCATACCTCCAATGTCAAGGTCATACCTAGAGGTCAAAGGTAAAAAAAGGACAGTCAATAACTTCCTTATTCTTTGATGGATTATGAAATTACTTGGCAGAAATGTTAACCATCATGAGACGATGTGTTGTACCGCAAAGGTCAAGGCCATACTTAGAGGTCAAAGGTAAAAAAGTGCTTTTTTTGTTTACGGCCAATAACTTTTTTATTTTTCTTTGAACATTTTTAAAGTTACTATGCAGAAATGTTCATCTTCATTAGATGATGTGTTGCACACAAGACCCAGCTCAATACCTCCAATGTCAAGGTTATACTTAGCAGTCAAAAACGGGGGAGACATCTGTGTTTTTGAAGAAAAACAAATTCTAGTTATAATATTCTTGAATATCTCCAATAATCTGCCGGCCTCAGTAGCGCAGTCAGATGCGCGTCTGACTGGTGATCAGGACGCGGGTTTGATACCTGCCGGGGTCGGCAACATTCTTTCATGGAGATTGACCATGAAATCTTTTCTGTGATCATTCTCTCCCTTCCCCTGATTGAAGAAGGGCAGTTTCAGTTTCTGTACTGGTTAACCACTTACGTATAAGCCTGCCAGGAAAGGTGTGGACAGGTAAACTGACAGGCTCAAAAATGACCTAAAATAGTGTTGACTGGGCCGTTAAACTCCAATACAAACAAACAAATCTCCAATAATCTGTCTCATTTTGAGCTAAGGATTTGTTCTATTGAAAGCGTTGTTATAACAAGTTTTGTCGTTATATCAAATGTCAGTATAAAGAGGGTTGACTGTAACTAAAATAAGTTTTCTCATAATGTGGCTCGTTTTTTGTTACACATTTTTATTCCTGAGTGTGTGGGTTCCTGGATGGATGTTTCACTTTTGCAGCTTGAAAGCATGAAAGGCTAAGAAAAGTTAACAAAAAAACTTGAGACCAACCCTAAAATGTTCGAAAGAGGAGAAATCTTTACAAAGACAGCATCATGGCTCATGGGCACTTGACATGTAATGACAAAATTTAGAGTGATTTTTGTTTTGGATTTTGATGTCAGTTACCATCTTTAATGAAAATATCTGAGCAAACAGTGTTGACCCAGATGAGACACCACAGAAGAATATGAGACACCACAGATGAATGTGGTGTCTCATCAGTGTCTACACTGTTTGCCACTCATCCATCTATATTTAGACACAGCATCGGATAGTAAATTATACTTTTTAAGATTTTAGAACAAGTATGGTCCCCAAGGTGTTTCAGAGTCTGAAAACCTAGAGTAAATACACTTTTTGAAGAACATTATCACAAAACATATACACCATTTACTGTATTTGGCTGCTCAATATTGCATGAGAAAAAGACAAGTAGACGGGCCTCCGTGGCCTAGTGGATAAGAGCGCTGACTCTTAGTCATTAGGTCTCTCACCGCCGTAGGTTCGAGCCTCGCTCGGGCCACGTGTGAGACGCCAAGTTCTGCAACGGAAGGTCAGGTGGTTTTTCTCCGGGTACTCCGGTTTTCGCCCACCTCTGATTAACGATCGGCTCGATATGAGTGAAATAATCTTGAAAGGGCCGTAAAACCCAAACCAAAAAAAAAAAAAAAAAAAAAAAGACAAGTATCTTTGAAACATCTATATGAAGGGGAATGGATGCACTTAGCATTGTTCTGCCATTTTTACAAGGGAGAGAACTCTTAGGACTTCCTGATTGCTGCTCTGTAAAAACCAAATCCATCCCAAACTGAAAAATGGTCCGTTTTTAAATTAAGACTTTTTTTGTTAACCAAGACCCATTGAAAATGGGGTCTACTCTTAAAGGAAAGAATTTGCTCCTAAGGAGCAAATTCTTTCCTTTATGAGTAGACCCCTATAGATAAAGGGAGACAGAATTATTTTGAAAGAGTTGCCTCCCCTGAAGGTGTGTTTATTCCCCTGAAAAGGAGTGGCTTGAATCTTGCAAATTCACTCATTTTAAAGTAAAGAAATGAGAAAACAAAAAAGCTGATTCCTGACCATGTCAAGACCCCATGGATTGTATATATCACATCTTGTCATCATTTGATATGCTGTATACTGATGTAATGTTTGATTCTGAGGTGAACACTGATACTAACTGCCTCTTCTGTATGGTTGTAGGAAGAAGAAGAAGAGGGAGATGTCTCCGTTGTGGAGAATCAGGAACCCAGTCATTTCTCGGACCTTGACCCCAAGACTATGAAGGTATTCTTTTTCAATCTTACTACATTGTACACCTTACGGTATTTCATTTAAATACTAAAACACATTTTAAAGGACAAACTGTATTGAAAATTGTGTTTGGGGAGGGAAATATGCAGTTTACAGTTGACATTATATTGATTTACGACGATGCCTGAGCATGGTCGTAAAAACATAATTTGCAACTATAAAAACAGATGATTTGCCTCCCAAAATGACATTCTAATGCATTGTTAAAAAGTCATACTATTTGCACAAATGGCCCCGCCCATCGGGGCTTGAAGAAATTGATGGGCTGCATGATGCTTCCACGCAGAGCTGAAATCCAACCACACACGAGTACTGGTAAACTGCTTAGAGGATCCATGCTTATAAACCCTATTGGTTTCATTTGGCGACAGGGCTTGAGATGTCATTTCATCTCAAAAGTCGGGTAAAAGTCCCACAAAACTGGAAGTAACGTCTCAAAAATGTCCTATACAGTGTTGATGGGGACGTTAAACCTCAAATCAAGCAAACAAACAATCTGCACAAAATGGCAAGTAATGGTAGCTGCTAAAAACTAAATGCCAGCCAATGAGAAGGAACACTATGTTGATACCGGGTTTCCGACTGCATGTAACAGAGTACATGTTTACTGTCAAAAGTTTTTGACATCCGGTCAGATGTTGCATTACATTCCCAAGTACATGAGAATGTTTTATCTATCTAGATTACTGCATATGGATGCAGATGAGAAAACAATACATGTACTGAGTATCAGGTCAAATGTGAGACCCCAAGTTCAACAATGGAAGATCACGTGTTTTTTCTCCTGGTACTCTGGTTTTGCCCACCTCTGATTTACGATCAATTTAATCTTGAAAGGGCCATAAAACCCAAACCAAAAGAATAAAAGAGTTCATCAATAGATCAGTTCCATTGTGTAGATGCACTTTGCTATAGCCCCCGCCCATCAGGGCTTGAAGAAATAGATGGGCTGCATGATGCTTCCACGCAGAGCTGAAACCAACCTGCACACGAGTACTGGTAAACCGCTTAGAGGATCTAAGCCTGCCCAGGCAATGCGGTGCGTGTCGGCCTGTCCATGCTCATAAACCCTTTTGGTTTCATTAGGCGGCAGGGCTTGAGATGTCATTTCATCTCAATGTCGGGTAAAAGTCCCACAAAATTGGAAGCAACGTCTCCAAACTGACCTTTACAGTGTTGACAGGGAGGTAAAACTTCAAATCAAACAAAAACAAAAGATGCACTTTGCTTGTCTGTTGTTGTCCAAAAAGGTTAGATTGTGATTTCTTCATCCCATTTTATTAGGGGCATTCCATGGCAAACAATGCAGGCCCAGATCAGATACTTCCAAATGCCTTTAGTTTTGATAAATTTCGGTCATATTGTAAATGAATTTATAAAGATAAGTTTATCTCAACCTGACATACCTTTATGAAACTACATCCTGTTGTATGAAGGAGAAATGCAGTTCGTGACAAAATAAGTTAAAGGGAGACTATTGCTGCAGACAGCAGTTTGTTTCCATGTTTGAATCAGTTGAAAAGTAGGAAAGAATTAGCATCTAAACAGTGTGTATTTTCCTCTGAAGCCTTAAAGCACGGAGCACAACTGGAGGATATACAGGAAACAAGAAATGACAGTGTTCAAAATTGTCATTTGGGGAGGTAAAACAGCAGTTTAACAGTCAGTGGCCAGTTGTTCAAAGCATCGTTTGCTTAACGAGCTTGTTAGTGTTCAAATTGTTAATTGTTCTGGCAAGCTTAATATCTAAAATTTTGTTATTTTTGCTGATAAAATGTGAGCAGCTTTTGCATATGCAAAAGCTGCTCACATTTTTTCAGCAAAAATTTTAGCATATTTGCCATATTTAATGATCAAAGTTTTAACGATTTGTTAACTAACGACATCGTTAGTTTTGAACAACTGGCCCCAGAATTTTTTTTTTACAAATCATCCAACTTAACTGGTTGCAAACCCTGCAACAGTTTTCATTTGTGATGGGATCTGGTATACAAAAATTTCACGTTGCAACTACAGTAGAACTTCTATGGCTCGAACACCGTTAGCTCGTTTACCATGGCTGAGTCGAACCCGTTCTTGAGTCCCTAGGGAATTTTTGTACGTAAGAAATAGGCAGAGTAAAAATTGGGATATTTAAGTCTTTTATCTTGCAAATGTATGCTGTGTGTACTCATTAGAATCGCCTCGATGAGGCGATTCTAATGAGTACACACAGCATACATTTCTCATTATAGAACACAGAAAAAAATGTCCTAAAGTATGTCGTTATGCCTCCTGGCATTAGCCATCAGTGGCTCGAACTACCCCTGTCACGAACAGATTTTCATGGTCCCAAAGGTGTTCGAGCCATTGAAGTTCGACTGTAAAACACAGCTTGGAGTGAAGTGGTATTGCAGTGTTAGCATTGAATAACTGTTGGTTGATTTGTTCTTCCCATTCTTTTACAGATAATTGACCTACGGCGAGAGTTAGAATGTCGTAATCTGAGTTCCAAAGGATTGAAGTCTCAGCTGATAGCGAGACTGACTAAGGTGTTGAAGTCGGAGGAGGAGAAAGAGGCTGAGGATGCTGCCAATAAACCAGATGTTGTGGTGAGATCATACTCTTTATAATGATATGAGTAAACTCTTATCCTCTGAAATTGAAATGCTAGCAGCCTTCATTGTATACTTTATATACCATATTTAATCAGACAGACGGACCTGAACAAACCCTATAGACCCAGATGAGATGTCGTCAGGGTCTATACTTTTTGACACTCATCTAGCTATTTATGGCCACAACATCGGGCAGTAAATTGTACTTGTTCAAATTTTAGAACAAGTATGGTAAGACACCATAGTTATTTGAATTGTGAGCTAAAAATTAATGGCCACCAGAGCTAAAAATAGATTGACCAAACTATTCAGGCCCAGAAAAGCTCAGAAAAGCTTGTTCACCTACTGTATATTCCTTGCTTCCAAAGGATAACCCTTTTATACAACATATTAGATGTATGTGATTACTGTTTGAACAGGAGGAGGAACCAGTAAAAGAGGAAGCTCCAGTAGTGACAGAGGAAGATGATGAGAAGAAGAAAAAAGAGGTGAGATATCATATTCTTGTGGATCAGGAACCAGTTGTTCAAAGCATCGTTGGCTTACTGGTGGTCAAAACGTTAGTTCTAGTGTGTACAATATCTAATGCAGTGGTATATTTGCTGAAAATGTGAGAAGCTACTCACAATTTTTAGCTCACCTGTCACGTAGTGACAAGATGAGCTTTTGGGATCACTTTTTGTCCGTCATCCTTCCGTGCGTGGGTGCATCCGTAAACTTTTTCTTCAAACAACATCTCCTCCTAAACCACTGATCCGATTTTGACCAAACTTCACAGGAATGATCCTTAGGTGGTCCTCTTTCAAAGTTGTTCAAATGGTTCTGTTCTGTTGCACATCTAGGTCACAGGAGCTAAAAACAGATTTTTTTTACCGAAAATTTTAAAAATCTTCTTCTCTGAAACTGCAAGGCCCAGGTCTTTGATATTTGGTATGAAGCTTCATCTAGTGGACCTCTACCAAGATTGCTCAAATTATAGCCCTGGGGCCAAAAATGCCCCTGCCCATGAGGGCCTTTGGTTTTACATAGGCTTATATAGGGAAAATCTTTAAAAATCTTCTTCCCTGAAACCACAAGGCCCAGGTCTTTGATATTTGGTATGAAGCTTCATCTAGTGGACCTCTACCAAGATTGTTCAAATTATAGCACTGGGGCCAAAATGCCCCTGCCCCGGGGGCCTTGGTTTTACATAGGCTTATATAGGGAAAATCTTTAAAAATCTTCTTCTCTGAAACCGTAAGGCCCAAGTCTTTGATATTTGGTGTGAAGCTTTATCTAGTGGACCTCTATCAAGATTGTACAAATTATAGTGCTTGGGCCAAAAATGCCCCCGCCCGCGACCCTTTGGTTTTACATAGGCTTATATAGGGAAAATATTTAAAAATCTTCTTCTGAAACCACAAGGCCCAGGTCTTTAATATTTGGTATGAAGCTTCATCTAGTGGACCTCTACCAAGATTGTTCAAATTATAGCCCTGGGGCCAAAAGTGCCCCCGCCCCGGGGGCCTTTGGTTTTACATAGACTTATACAGGGAAAATCTTTAAAAATCTTCTCTGAAACTGCAAGGCCCAGTTCTTTGATTTGGTGTGACGGTTCATCTAGTGGACCTCTATCAAAAGTGTTCAAATTATAGGCCTAGGGCGAAAAATGCCCCCACCTGCAGCCCCTTTGGTTTTACATTGGCTTATACAGGGAAAATCTTTAAAAATCTTCTTCTCCAAAACCGGATGGCCCAGTTCTTTGAAATTTGTTGTGTAGCTTCATCTAGTGGACTTCTACCAAGATTGTTCAAATCATAGCCCTTGGTTCAAAAATGCCCCCACCTCGGGGCCCTTTGTTTTTACATTGAATTTAAAAAAAATCTTCTACTCTGAAACGGCAAGGCCCAGGTCTTTGATATTTGGTGTGAAGCTTCATCTAAATTGGTCAAATTATAGCCCTAGGAAATAGAAGTCAAGGCAATGAAAACCTTTGAAAATCTTCTTGTCTGATAGCAGAAGGCCAAGGTCTTTGTTATTTGGTATGAAGCTTCGTCTTGTGGATTTCTACCAAGATGGTTCAAATTATAGCCCTTGGGGCAAAAATGGCCCGCCATTGGGACCCCAAGGTTTATGTAGACTTATATAAGGAAAACCATTTAAAAATCTTGTCTGAAACCAGAAGTCTCCATTCTTTGATATTTGGTATGAAGCTTCACATTTTAGACCACTACCAAGATTAATCATATTATAGCCCGGGGCCAATAATGGCTCTCCCAGGGGCCCACTTGATACTCTATGGATCAGGTGAGCGATCCAGGGCCATCATGGCCCTCTTGTTTCAGCAAAAATATTAGTATATTTGCCATATTAATTAATCACAGTTTTAATATGTTGCCAACAACATCGTTAGTTTTAAACAAATGGCTCAAGATAAAGGAATTTGTGATTTTTACTGAGTGTTGGGCACATACAAGTTAGAGCTATTGTAATTTGATCTGCGGCATTGTATCAAGTCAAGTGGATGTTTCCAGATCACACTATCACATTATATCTTTTTCTCTGACAAAGTCATATTTCAATGTAAATAAGCAAGAACTTTTGGTGTTACTTTCTGTATGTACGTAACATGTCGGGATCCAGTTTACAAACTGCTGCTCACTGATGTTGCAACAAATGCATGAGCTTGCAAGTGCAATGTAATAAAAAGTAATAAAAAGTTGAAAAATTTATGTAGCATGGTATGAAATTCTGTGTTTTTGTGTTGGAAAACTGGTTGCAGTCAGCAGTAATTTGGTAGATCTAATTTTGTAGATGTATTATATAGATTTTTCTCTGATGCAGGAGTATAGGCAAGAAAAACTTATGAGCCAGTTCATGAAAAAATGCTACCTACTGTATAAGTGTGCAGCAAAGGCTCTGGCGAGACTGGGCATAGATGTGATTGGCAGGCCTCATATTTTTCAGGCAGTTGCATGATTTCGGGCTTATAGAACTTGGTTTTCCTCGATTTCATGCTCTTAGAATTTTGATTTTTCCTCCTTTATCCTGCTGACTATATTTATATAGGCACACTCATTTCTGATTTCTGACTAGCAGCACATCAAATTACATTTTATATTGTATTCATTCAGTTCAAAAACTGCATTACAAACAGTGTAGATCCTGATCAGATGGCTTCTTCAGAAGCCATCTGATGTGGATCTACACTGTTTCTGATCAGGATCTACACTGCTTGCAAAGGTAATGGTTGTGGTTTTCAGCAGGATAAGGGTTAAGGCTGCAAAATTGGGCCTTTCAGGCATGGAAAAGCTTGATCAGTATGAGGCCTGGATTGGGGCAATAAGAGTAAATGATGCCGCACGATCTCAGTTTTAGAGTCTTTACAACCTCTTCATAACACTATTGTTGTGTTCCAAAACAAAAGCTATTTTATATTGGAACAAAAGTGTATAGATTATTTTGTAAAAGCTCATTTATGGTCACTTTTCTATATTATCTATACACTTTTGTTATCCATATTTAAACCATGTTATACCCAAAACTGTGTTATAATGAACATTGTTATTAATAGGTTTAGATGTATTTCCATGCAAGATAGTATTTTCTGTTGTTGGATTATGTTAAACACAATTTTTTCCATCATTTTGAACCTTTTTAGGACGAGGAACGGAAAAAGGAGGATGAGAGAAAGAAAGCAACATTAGAAAGACGCTACACAATGCCAGAGAAACCATGTGTACTCGTGTACCCTAATGCTACTGCTAAGGGAGGTAAATTTGACTGCTCGGTGATGTCATTGAGTGTGCTGTTAGACTACAGACCAGAAGATAACAAAGAACATTCTTTTGAGGTTGGTGAAATGTACTTACAACGTTGAATGGCTGTGACTGATAACACAAATAGCCTTTAACCCTTGTCCTGCTGAGCCCGGACATGCCTTATATTTGAAACAATGTAGATCCAGATCAGATGGCTTCTGAAGAAGCCATCTGATCAGGATCTTCATTGTTTGCCATCCAATTTATAAATTTGTTGCAATAATTTGCATCAAGTAATCTGATTGGCTGATAATCAGTGGTGGGTGTGATATATTTAAATATTCAGCAGGACAAGGGTTAAAAAAGCTGGCACAGTTTATATGGATGGGCACTTCCAACTTACTTAGCCTACCATAATGACCCTAATTATTGGGACAGATAGGCCTAAACAATCAGTGCAGAAGCAGATCAGACTGCAGTCAGATCAGGGTCTACACTGTTGGCGATTCCGTCTACCTTTTGGATTCCTTGCTGGATCATGAAACAAATTTGTCAAAAACTTTCTACATTTACAGCAAGTCTTTATGGTGTTTGAAATTTTTCGTTTTTCATGGTATCATCTCTTTACAAAAACTCACACATTCTAAATAACACTTTCTTATCTCTAGAACTCGCATTTTTCTGATGAAAAGTTTGAAGATTTTTCTTGTTTTCAGTCCAAATATAGATTGTTGGTGCTGGTTAGAAATGCCATATTGAGGTGGCTCTAACACATACCCACAATCTATGTATTTGTGCAAAAGAAAATAGAATAATGTATATCCCTGTAAACCCCACTTTTCTCCATATAATGCAGGGTGTACAGCGGTTTCATTGCAAGGACACAACATGATGTTTAGAAATCAAAGATGGCCAGTGAACTGATCAGACTGCATATTCCCAGTCTTCACTAGTCACATACATTGTTTTGTAGGTTTTGCCTTGCTTTGCTTTGTTTTGCTCCTATGATGGAACTGCTATCAATACTCGAGCTAACCCCTTATCCTGCTGAATATTCAATTTAGCCACACCCATTTCTGATTTTGAACCAATCAGATTACTTGATGTAATTTATCCCTACTAATTCATTAACTGAATGTCAAACAGTATAGATCCTGATCAGATGGCTTCTTCAGAAGCGATCTGATCTGGATCTACACTGTTTGCAAAGACAGGGATTGCCATGACCAGCAGGATAAGGGTTAAGCTAAATAAAGGCCAGTTATAAATTGAGCCCCGCCAAGTGAATTTGTGTCTTCGAGCATTCCGTCATGACAATTTTAACTGGGCATGCCTAGCCATTCAGAGGGGCCAGGGATATGGCTTTCTGTCTGAAGGTTCCTCTTGATTCACTGCTTGTATGAGCGAGCAGCGAAGGTTCTGGCGAGACTGCGCGGATGCGCAGGCTCGCCTGAACCTTCGCTGCTCACATAGGCGATAAGTACCAAAATCGCTTGACAAGGCCCAATAAGATTCTGATATGACTAGAGAATAGAATACAAACATTATTGGTAAAACCAAAAACATAATGGCTGACACCAAAAAAAGTAAAAGGTTTAGTGTCATTCATGTACAGAAGATTTCAGAGGTTAATAATTAAGTAATGAATTTCAAAAGAAACTATATTTTCATGATATTATCTGTAAACATTAAGGTCTTAAAATCACGATTTTAATAAAATGAATGTAGACCATGAAACATTTAAGTACCAACAGTTGAATATACGAGACTTGTTTGTATTGGCCGAACAGTATGTTTGAAAAATATCCTTACGTACAATCTGATCTAATAACTGGTCACTAAATATTTTGTAATACAGACAAATGAACAAATACTCATTTGAAGAGTGATAACTTTCTGTGAGCTACCCTTGTACAGAGAAACGTCAATCATTTGAACACAGATGGCTCGTTTACTCTTACCATGGCTATTTCAAACTTGCTCTAGCGTCCCCAGAGAATAAGTGCCAGTTATTCATATATTTAGGTAGAGTTAGGGAGGTTTTTCTGATTTTAACTTGAAAAGGATGTTGTGTTTACATTAGAATCACCTGGATGAGGCCATTACAATGAGCACACATATTGAGCATACCTTTGTTTCATGGAAAATAAGAAGTTATCCCCATATGCATCCTGATCTTAGAGTTTGTGAGTGATTCACCAGTGTTTACACATCAATGAAAGCCACAAAAATGACAATTCATTCCTTATACAGTAGAACTTCGATGGCTCGTTTACTATGGCTGAGTCGAACCTGTTCTTGAGTCCCTAGGGAATTTCTGTACGTAAGAAATAGGGAGAGTAAAAATTAAGATATTTTTCGTCTTTTATCTTGCAAATGTATGCTGTGTGTACTCATTAGAGTCGCCTCGATGAGGCGATTCTAATGAGTACATACAGCATACATTTTTCATTATAGAACACAGAAAAAGATGTCCTAAAGTATGTCGTTATTCCTCCTGGAATTAGCCCTCAGTGGCTCGAACCACCCCTGTCTCGAACAGATTTTCATGGTCCCAAAGGTGTTCGAGCCATTGAAGTTCGACTGGTATTCCATTTTTGTCATCGAAATGTTCAAAAATTCCACCA
The DNA here is from genome assembly GCA_963580285.1 of Lucinisca nassula. Classification (NCBI taxonomy): domain Eukaryota; kingdom Metazoa; phylum Mollusca; class Bivalvia; order Lucinida; family Lucinidae; genus Lucinisca; species Lucinisca nassula. The sequence continues at coordinate 176,327,609 of OY757011.1, forward strand.
AAATGGTAAAGGAGCAGTCTCTATAAGGCTATTTTCATGGCCACAACCGATTTCCTTTAAACTTTGTAGCTTCAAATTGGTACATATTGACTGTCTAATGGTGAATTTTTAGACTCTTTGGTCCACTGGTTTTTGCTGTATACACTATTAAAGTGGGTGGGGTAATATCACCCCATCAAGGGTATACCAACAAAAATGCTATTATTTTTGTTCAAAGTGCATGACTGGAAGCGATGTTTGCCGTATGCTTACTACCCTTTTAGGCATAACAGCCGGTGATAACAGTCTTATAAATATCAAACAAGAGAAGAGTTTATACGCGCTTGTACGTTGTACCCAAATATTAGTAATTTTTATTCCCCAACTTTACGAAAAACCACAACACCTTTACAGTTTTCAACTTATTTCAAAGATCTTTCATAAATATAATGTTGATGTAATAGTCATTCTAGGTATATGTCAGAATTATTGTTAGTTCATAAAACTTAATGAGTTACCTGCCCCTGAAATTGGATTTTAACCATTTTTTTAAATCATTGTGCATTTATCCGTTTGTAGTACTCAAAACTTCATTTGGAAGTGAATAAACCGATTCCATGCAAATATAATTAAATAGATGTGGACAAAGAAGTCATTTGATTTAATAGTGCGTGCTAGCAAGCACATGAGCACAACATCCCACGGTACAAGCACCACTTCTTCACCAACAGTACCATCCAGTGATTGGGTTTAGTCCTTGTGGTCTAAACACATTGCAAAACGAGCAAACAATTCTTACATAGTCGCCAACATATGGTATTTTACTAATGGATATTTTGTTTCTAAGGCCTTCCACTTTGTAATTCTCCCATTAGCTGAATCGACAACCTATCTCACCTTGTACTAGCCTTGAATCATTCGCCTCTTCAGTCGTATATTGCTTCTGAGATTTGGTTAGGAAGTGAAGCATATGAGAATTGATTTCATAACCCTTTAGTATTTCTCTAACATCCCTGAATCATACATCAACTTTTGCAAATGTCCTATTTGGGGATTCAAATTCTGATGTTGCAATCGCAGTGGCTGATGGAACATACATATATATTGAGAAGAGTGGAAACTACTCATTTCAGAGAAGATCTTATTCCGTATATAAAGGACAGACTTTGCTGAAACCTATGATGCTTGTGGCCACTGATGGCTACATTTTGACTGTGGTGGGACCATATCTTGCAGATGGGAAAAACACAGATGCTAAGATTACCGAACACATGTTAAAGACTAATGCAGAAAATATTACTGACTGGTTTGAAGAAGATGATGTTCTTGTTGTAGACCGCGGCTTCAGGGATGCTATAGATATACTAAAGGATTTTGGAATCAATTCTCATATGCCTCACTTCCTAAACAAATCTCAGAAGCAACATACGACTGAAGAGGCGAATGAGTCAAGGCTAGTTACAAAGGTGAGATGGGTTGTCTAATCAGCTAATGGGAGAATTAAAAAGTGGAAAGCCCTTAGCAACACAATGCCCAATAGTCAAATACCATATGTTGGCGACTATGTAAGGATTGTTTGCTCATTGTGCAATGCATTAGGACCACCTTTGGTAACAAGCTAAGATTCAGGCAAAGTAATTGCTAGAAGAATGATGGCCCTAGCAAAAACTCCAAATAAGCTGCAGGATAAGGTTGTTACAAGAATTCCGCCGAAGGCTATGTCCCGCCTGTGGGGTCGCAAAGTCATCGAACCATGATATGTTGGTCAAGGTCAAACATAGATGCTTGCTCAAAAGATCCCATTCTCAAATGCAAGCTTGTACTAAGTATCATTAATGAAGCTCTAATTATTCTTGAGAAATGAACTTAACCATTACTGTGAACGCTAGGGTGGTCACAATATTTTACAAAGTCAGTGAACCATGAAATTTAGGTCAAGGTCAAATATGGATGCTTGCATTTAAATTGCCATCCCCAGATTCAAGTTTGCACCAAATATCATTAATGGAGCTTTTATAAATCCTGAGAAATAAACCTGACCATTAGGGTGAACGCTAGGGTGGCCGCAATATTTTACAAAGTCAGTGAACCATGAAATATAGGTCAAGGTTAAATACGGATGCTTGCATTTAAGTTACCATCCCCAGACTCAAGTTTGTACCAAGTATCATTAATAAAGCTCTTATAATTCTTGAGAAATAAACTTGACCATTAGGGTGAAAGCTAGGGTGGTCGCAATGTTTTACAAAGATAGTGAACCATGAAATGTAGGTCATGGTCAAATATGGATGCTTGCATTTAAGTTGTCATCCCCAGATACAAGTTTGTACCAAGTATCATTAATGAAGCTCTTATAGTTCTTGAGACATAAACTTGACCACTAGGGTGAACGCTAGGGTGGTCGCAAATGTTGACGCCTTGACGAACGGACGGGCGGAAAACCGGGCGCCTATATCGCGCCATGCTAATAGCAGGCGCGACAAAAATTGCTGGGATAAAAAACGGGTTATTTGGAAAAAGATCGATGACGAGAAACTTGAGAATTTCCCAGAGATGACTGTGGATGAACTCAGGGATTTGAAACTTGGTATATACTAGCTGAAACAAGCCAAATCCTACACAGATGAACATTTTTACGACAATGGATCATATGAGATAATGGCACACAAAGAAGAAGACGGTGTTCTCAAAGCACAGATACGTTATCGCCACACGTCTAATAAAACATATAACATGTGGGTTGAATATACTCAAGGACTGAACCCAATCACTGGATGGTATTGTGAGTGCAGAAGTGGAGCTCGTACCGTGGGATGTTGCGCACATGTGGCTTCTGTTCTCTGGTATTTGGGATATTACCAGAACAAAACAGAAAATAGTGAAGCAAAACCAAGCCGGGAACATATTGATTTGTTTATGATGCTGCTGTTAACACATGGAGTACATCTAGCGATTCAGAGGAAGATCAGTAAATTAACAAATTCTTAAACATGTCGTGAGACCATACATGCTTATATTTAAGCACAGTATCAGTCTAGAATGAGGTTCCACAACATGAGCAAAGCCTGCTTTGGTGGTCAAAAATGTTTGACAGTTGACAAATGTTCCATTTGCACCTGGAAATTAAGAGTTCATAAATAACCCCAAAAAAAAAAAAAAAGGAATACTAGCATGCACTAATAAATCAAATGACTTCCTTGTCCACATCTAGTTAATAATATTTGCATGGAATCGGTTTATTCACTTTCAAATGAAGTTGTGAGTACTACAAACGGATAAATGCACTCCGATTTAAAAAATGGGTAAAATCCAATTTCAGGGGCAGGCAACTCATTAGGTTTATGAACTAACAATAATTCTGACATATACCTAGAATGACTATAACATCAACATTATATTAATGAAAGATCTTTGAAATAAGTTGAAAACTGTAAAGGTGTTGTGGTTTTTCGTAAAGTTGGGGAATTAAAATTACTTATATTTGGGTACAACTTACAAGCGCGTATAAACTCTTCTCTTGTTTGATATTTATAAGCCTGTTATCACCGGCTGTTATGCCTAAAAGGGTAGTAAGCATACGGCAAACATCGCCTCCAGTCATGCACTTTGAACAAAAATAATAGCATTTTTGTTGGTATACCCTTGATGGGGTGATATTACCCCACCCACTTTAATAGTGTATACAGCAAAAACCAGTGGACCAAAGAGTCTAAAAATTCACCATTAGACAGTCAATATGTACCAATTTGAAGCTACAAAGTTTAAAGGAAATCGGTTGTGGCCATGAAAATAGCCTTATAGAGACTGCTCCTTTTAGGAATTCTTTCGAGTGAGTGAGTGTTTGGGTTTTACGTCTCACCAACGGCTAAGGTCATACAGAGACAGGACCTCGGTTTAAAGATCATCCAAAAGTCTGGAGAAGCCCGGAATTAATCCTGCGACCCCTGGTTTACAAGGCGAGTAGCATGACCACTACCGCCACGGAGGCTTCAGAAATTCTTTCGAAAACTTAACCCTTGTCCTGCTGAGCCCGGATATGCCTTATCTTTGAAACAATGTAGATCCAGATCAGATGGCTTCTGAAGAAGCCATCTGATCAGGATCTTCATTGTTTGCCATCCAGTTTATGAATTTGTTGCAATAATTTGCATCAAGTAATCTGATTGGCTGATAATCAGTAGTGGGTGTGACATTTAAATATTCAGCAGGACAAGGGTTAAGAATGAACTTACCAACAGCCACGTCGGAATGATTATTCAGTTGGAAACTACCATCTTTGAAAGAAACCCAAACAAAACCAAAGCAAAACTTCGAGTCTTTAAATTCAGTTTATTTCTCTTCTAACAGTTAAGTTTTCAAAAGTTTCCCATCTTTTAATTGAATGCAGTTGACGTTACTTCATAATACAATGATGTAACATGATGTGGGTTCTTAACATGCTTCTTGGCGTCACATCATATTACCACCTGTTGCAGTGTGAAATAGTTCTGAGATTCTGCTCATGGAATTTATTGAAGTATAAAACTTTTATTTCAACCAATCAATTCGCTCGAAATATACATGATGGTGGAGAATTGGAATTATTGCACTATAATTAACCCTCTGGGTCTCAGTCTCAGACTACTCCTATCTTAAATGGTTCCAAGGTATTTGAGTCATTGAAGTTCACTGTATTTTTCAGGTGTCCTTGTTTGCAGAGCTGTTCAACGAGTTACTGATGCGTGACTTTGGGTTTCAAATCTTCAAGGCCCTAAGTGAGGCCCCCGAGAAGCCCAAAGAAGATGATAAAAAGAAGAAAGAGAAGAAAAAAGATGAGAAATCTGAAGAGAAGGAGGAAGACAAGGTAAAAGGCATTACAGTAAAATTCCTATTTAAAGACCACCTTTGGAACTGTTCAAAAGTGGTCTTTAAGACCACTTTTGAACAGTCCAAAAGGTGGTCTCACATCAGAGCATACTGGTTGTACAAAACAGCAAACTTTGTGTTAATTTTAGGTGGTCTTAATAACGGAATTTTACTGTATTTTCCTTAGAGCCTCCGTGGTGTAGTGGTTACGCTACTCGCCCTGTAAACCAGGGATCAGAGGATCGATTCCGGGCTTCTCCAGACTTTCGGATGAGTCTTTAAACCTAGGTCCCATCTTCGTACGACCTTAGCTGTTGGTGGGACGTAAAACTCACTCACTCACTGTATCTTCCTAAAAATCTGTCCCTTAGAGCCAAATATGGCTTTAATAGAGTTTCAGGATGGCTTCCAAAAATCCTAATCCAAGCATAGTGTAAAGATTGTTTTGCTCTTAGCAGAATTCTTCTTTGGATTGTTTGTTAAATCACTTTTGCAGGCAGAATTATCAAGCTTGCTCCCTAAATTGAACTCATATAGGGCTGTGTCCACATGATTAATCTAGGTCAACTCAGCACAAGGTCTGCCATATATTTCTCCAATCACTAAGATACATTTTTCAAATTGAACAGTTTGATATTTGTACCATATATACCTATGTGTTCTGACAAATAGGCCTGAGCAAATAGTGCAGTCATAGATAAGACGCCGCAGAATCTTCAGGGTCTTCACTATTTGCCCTTCATCAAGTTATTTTTAGACACAGCATCAGGAAGTAAATTGGACTTGTTCAAATTTTAGAACAAATATTGTAAGGTGGTGAGGTTTCCAAATATTTATGGTAATTACAATAGACACCAGAGTTACATTTTTAAGGAGAATTGATCATTTTAGGCTGCAACAAGCAAAATATTGTCTTCTGCATATGCAACAAGCAAAGACTCAGATAATCCTATGCATCCATGCAATATTAGGGGCACTACAGATGCTTCTTGACCCAAAGTTTCTGTTTACAAACCTTGGGCCCAGTTGTTCAAATCATTCTTAGCTTAACAAGCTCGTTAGTGGTCAAACCGTTAACTGTTTTTGCAAGTACAATATCTAATACTCTGGTATTTTTGCTGGAAATACAATATCTAATACTCTGGTATTTTTGCTGGAAAAATGTGAAAGCTACTCACATTTTTTTTCAGCAAAAATACTTACATATTTGTCATATTAAATTTCATAGTTTTAACAATATTTTAAGTAACGCCATTGTTGTCGCGCCTGCTATTAGCATGGCGCGATATAGGCGCCCGGTTTTCCGTGCGTCCGTTCGTTCGTCCGTCCGTTCGTCAAGGCGTCAACATTTGCGACCACCCTAGCGTTCACCCTAATGGTCAAGTTTATTTCTCAATAACTATAAGAGCTTCATTAATGATACTTGGTACAAACTTGTATCTGGGGATTACAACTTACATGCAAGCATCCATATTTGACCTTGACCTACATTTCATGGTTCACTGACTTTGTAAAATATTGCGACCACCCTAGCGTTCACCCTAATGGTCAAGTTTATTTCTCAAGAGCTATAAGAGCTTCATTAATGATATGTGGTACAAACTTGTATCTGTGGATGGCAACTTAAATGCGAGCATCCATATTTGACCTTGACCTATATTTCATGGTTCACTGACTTTGTAAAATATTGCGACCACCCTAGCGTTCACCCTAATGGTCAAGTTTATTTCTCAAGAACTATAAGAGCTTCATTAATGATACTTAGTACAAGCTTGCATTTGAGAATGGAATCTTTTGTGCAAGCATCTGTGGTTGACCTTGACCTACATGTCATGCTTCGATCACTTTGCGCCCCCACAGGCGCGACATAGCCTTCGGCGGAATTCTTGTTAATTTTGAACAACTGGTCCTAGGAAGCCTGTATAATGACTGAGCATATACGAGGGTTGATTTATGTCTTCTGTGTGCACTCGTTCTCAGTCACATTTTGTTTGACATGTCATCTGTATATCTGTATTTGCATGATTTTGTGTGCATGTTACAGGAGCCAGCAGCTAAGAAGAAGAAAACAGATGAGAAAGAGAAGAAGGATATAGAAAAGAAGGTAATCAATTGTTTTCAGTTTCATAACATTCAGTAGGCTACATTGTTCCAGATAAGGCTGAGTACCCTACCCCAGATCATTGGGGGCCCGGCACATACAGGGTTATTTATGCTGAAATTGACCAAAAAGTTGAGATAGGCTTGTCAGATATATACTGTATCTATTGACAAGGGTTTCAGGTAAGCAAATGGCAGTTTTGCACCTCTTCTGTTTAAACATGCACGGAATCTTGCACAGGTAGATTATTTCTTTGCCATCCACCAATCTATTGGTCTATGAATCCTTCATGAACATAACCAACAAATACTACATTCTTTCAACTCTTCCTTCAAAATTACACAATGTTTACATCAACACTTGCTATTTTTGCTTACTCATAGGAGATTGTGCAACATTGATTTTCACCCTGAAGCAAGACTTACAGGAGTGTCAATGAAAGAAGAACAACATGAACTAATGAACTACCTTAAAAAAGGATTTGCACCTGCCGAATATCCTCAGCTGAGCCTGCAGCTAAGTACCTGCAGCTAAGTAACAGTCAAAGTTATATCAGTGTTCATTAATGTCACAGTATATAGTGTATTTTTACTGGTTATTCTAGGGTCCAGTTGTTGAAAACTTAATACCGTTAGTAAGTAAACGCATCATAAACACCACCAGTTTAATATATCAAATACGCTATTATTTTTGCTGAAAAAATTTGCATACATTTTACATTTACAAAAGCTACTAACATTTTTTCCGGCAAAATTACTGGGATATTAGATATTGCTCTAGCTACCCCCTAGGTGCTTGCTGACTGTATAACAACATTAATGTAGCATCCATCATATTTAACATTGTGAGCACTAACAAGCTCTTAAAGCTAACAATGGTTTGAACAACTGGGCCCGAGATGAAATTCTGTCAGCCATTTTAGAGTACTGACAGAAAATTGTTGTTTGTTGTTTAGGAGGAGAAGGAAGAAGAAAAGAAGGAGAATAAGAAAGAAGAATCTAAGGAAGACAGGGTAAGTAAACTCTTTAGGCTTAAGGAGAATGGATACAACTGACATACTTTCTCTTCTTTGTTGTACTGCTTTAACCCTTTTTTGTACCAAATGGAATATTCCTCCTTATATATAGCAGGAGTCCATTTCAAAATTTAGGGGTGTCAGGTTGTGTTTTCTTCAAAATTTATTTGGAAAATGACTGAACTTTTAGCAACCAGTGGAGGCCCTGATCAGACGCTGCATTCAGCAGCATCTGATCTTGGCCTGCACTGTTTGCCTGGGTACCAGTTTTGGGGCTTTTGGTACAAAATGGGTTAAGCCTGGCATGATATAGGAGTCTGTCTTCCATCCATTTGTCCACCCATTGGTCAATCCATCAGCATTTGCAACCACCCTAGCATTTACCGTAATGTTTAAGTCTTTCAAGACCAATAAAAGCTTCATTGATAATGCTTGGGACAAACTTGCATCTAGGTACAGTAAAACCTGCCATAGTGGCCACCTCTATTAAGCAAGCAACCTGTCTTAAGCATGCATGGATTTGGTTCCAGAAATAGGCAAAATCATTTTATTTCACCCGTCTTAAGCAAGCACATTCTGATTATCCTCTAGGTGCTTGCTGACTGTATAACAATGTTATTGTAGCATCCATCATATTTGACCTTCCATACATTTCATGGTTGACTGAATTTGCAGCAACCCTAGCATTCACCCTAATGTTAAAGCCCATTTCTCAAAAACTTAGAGCTACATTAAAGATGCTTTGTACAAACCACCTGGAGGTTGCAACTTGCAACTTTTAAGGGAAAAATTAAAAGAGGTTTCATGAAAAATTATGAAAAACTGACACATTTGTGCAGGTTTGAACTCTGGCCACTTACCCATTTGGTAGATTTTGTTTGCTTTAAGGCCCGGTCCCACAGACCTTGCGACTGCGGTGCGACCTCTCTGCAACTGATTTCGTTGCAACTGGCCCGCGACCTTTGCAACGGTTGCAACTAAATTTGCTCCGTAAATGTGATTGCCGACCCGTCGCCGACTAGTCGGCGACCGGTCGCCGCCGAACAATCGGCGATTAATGTTGCCCAAAGTTGGCGATTGATCAGTGACATGTCGCCGAAGAATCGCCGTATGATCGGCTACTGAATTGCAACAAGTGAAACATGATCGGGGGCTATTCGGCGATCAATTGGCGACTCTTCAGACACTGGATAAAACCGATCAGCGACTTGTCGGAGACTGTTTTGCGTGTTCTTTTGACACAGACAAAAATAAATTAAATATTCGACTGCTGAGAGTCTTCTCTGGGCTGCTGCAAGTCCTCGTCATCCGCAATTGGTGTCAGAGCCTTGCTTCCCGTTTTTTTTCGGCTGTGCTGCCATTTTCTTTTGCCTGCCTCTCCGAACCATGTTGCCTCTTTGAAAGCTGTCGTCGAAATGATGCTTTGATGTTAACTTTGTAGTTGGCGCTATAATCGTTCGGTGGTTTTAACACCTTTTTACAGCATGTCGATCACTTATCAGTGATTAATTCCGATCAATCTCCAATGGACCCATCGCTGAACAGTTGCCGACCGATCGCCGATAGATCGTGGATCAATCGCGGATCAGTCGGCGATCGGTCTGCGACCAGTCTCCGATAAGTTGCAATAAGGTTGCTAGAATTTACAGCCAAATTTGCATAAATTTGGCCGGGGATCGATCGGTGACTGGTCTGCGACGTCTAGAAAACCATTGCAACTAGTCTGCGATCAAAATCAGTCGCAGCCAGTCTTTTGTGCATGCACAAAAGAGGATCGGCGACTAAATTTGATCGGCGACCTACCCGCGACCTTGCTGCAACCTTTAAAAAACCTCTCTGCGACTTCTGCAACCGCTCCACGATTGCCATTTTTTTTTTAGTCCTGGAGAGGTCGCATGGCGGTCGCAAGCTCTGTGGGACCGGGCCTTTATGGATTGTTTTCCATTGTTTTTCAGGAGAAAAAAGAGAAGAAAGAAAAGAAAAAATACATCACCTCAAACCCACACCTCCTTCTGTCTTTTATCTACTTTGACCAGAACCATACTGGTTATCTCCTGGACAAGGATGCTGAAGAAATACTTCACTGTATTGGCCTCACTCAGTCCAGGGCTCAGGTAAGTATTGAAAAGTATTGTTCAGTATGGGATAAAGGTTAAATTTGTAATGAAGTCTTGCAGTCAGTTGTTTGAAATTAACAACATTGTTTGTTAACAAATCCTTAAAACTTTGATCATAACCTTTTCCTGCTTCAGATAGTCTTGCACAATGAACGCCTTGTGTGATGACGCATTGTCATGTAGCAATCTGACATTGGCCAAACCAGTTGCGGGTCTTCGTTCTTTGAAATATTTCTTCAATTTTCGAAGAACTTTATTCTTGTAAAACTTCGCATTTACAGATTTGCCTTAAGGCACAGCAACCTGAAGAGCAGGGCCCTGATTTGAAAAGAATATGGCATACATTACCTTCTTGACGCTCATGGTCCGCTTTGCAATGCATGGTCTTTTGCAATACTTTGTTGCCCATATTTTGTTCTGAATCTTTCGTTTTGGCTCAAAAAAGTGAACCAATGTCTCGTCACCTGTGACGACATTAGCGAAAGACCGTGTATTGTAATTTGGAAACTTTTTAAGCAACTTCTTGGCGCACTAAATGCGTGTCTTTTTCTGCTCATCTGTCAACAGATGTGGAATCCATCTAGCACAGATCTTTCTCATTTTCAAATCCCGTTTCAGAATTGTATGAGCTGCTCCTAATGAGATGCCAACCATACTAGCTATTTGCCTAGTGGTGTATCGTGCATCGGTAGCAACTATTTCTTTCACCCTAGCAACCATCTTGGCAGATTTTGCTCTTTTCGGCCGACGATCATGTGGTGCATCTTCTGTTGAGCCTAGCCCACAGCTGAATTTCTTACACCAACAAATAACTGTCGGAAAAGACATTTCATTGTGCCCATAAACCGAACATTTTTCATCAAAAATGTCTTTGCACAGTATATCAAGAATACAACGATTCTTAATATAGGACCGTATTTCAACGGCGTACTCTGACCTTCTTCCAACCATGTTTTGTATTAGTATACAAGAGTAGACAGTGTTTATCGAACAATATACATGTCTAAAATGGACGGATTTCAACAGGTTTGGTATCAATGTATAGGTAAAATGTTTTTCTATGCTGTGATATTTATTTCCAGGTGATTTTCGCATCAGTGCATGAGAAAACATTCTACTTGCATTCATATTTGAACAGTCCTTGTATACTGATATTTTTGCTGAAAAAATGTGAGTAGCTTTTGTTTTAAGTAAACAATGTAGACTCTGATCAGATACTGCATTCTGCAGTCTGGGTCTACCTTGTTTGCCAATGTCCTTAAAATGGGATGCTAGGTATATCTGGGTTAATGCCCTCAGAATCTTATGTTTGGGGTCATTTGGTTTTGGATCTTCTGTCTCTGTATTAAAAGTCTCTGTTTCCAAAAAAACTGTAATTAAGTAACGTTTGAACCATTTGTCATACAGCTTTCATATGTGTGGTATTATGTCTCCCCCGAAAAATTTTTTTTCGGAGAGACATATTGTTTTTCCCCCGGGCGTCTGTCTGTCTGTCCGTCTGTCCGTCTGTCTGTCTGTCACACATTCGTGTCCGCTCTGTAACTTGAAAACCGTTAGAGCTATCTTCACGAAACTTTGTATAAATATTAATCAGCATTAGACGACGTGCAGTGCGCAAGAACCATAACTCTCGCATTTATACTTTTTGAATTATCTCCCTTGGAAGTTTGTTGGCATGTATATATGTATGGGCAAATCCTGTCCGGTCAATAACTTTCTTATTTTTTGATGGATTTTAAAATTACTCGGCAGAAATATTAACAACCATAAGACGATGTGTGGTGCGCATGAGGCAGGTCGGTACCTCAAAGGTCAAGGTCATACTTAGAGGTCAAAGGTCAAAAAAGGGGCCTTTTTTTCGTATTTGGTCAATAACTTTCTTATTTTGAGATGGATTTTAAAATTACGTGGCATAATTATTAACAACCATAAGACAATGTGTGGTGCTCATGAGGCAGGTCGGTTCCTCAAAGGTCAAGGTCATACTTAGAGGTCAAAGGTCAAAAAAAGGGGCCTTTTTTTCGTATTTGGTCAATAACTTTCTAATTTTGAGATGGATTTTAAAATTACTTGGCATAATTATTAACAATCATGAGACGATGTGTGGTGCACATGAGGCAGGTCGGTACCTCAAAGGTCAAGGTCATACTTAGAGGTCAAAGGTCAAAAAGTGGGCCTTTTTTTCGTATTTGGTCAATAACTTTCTTATTTTGAGATGGATTTTGAAATCACATGGCAGAAATGTGAACCAATATAAGGCGATGTATTGCGCGCATGACCCAGGTTGGTACCTCAAAGGTCAAGGTCATACTAAGAGGTCAAAGGTAAAAAAAGGGGCCTTTTTTCGTGTTTTGTCAATAACTTGCCTATTTTTAAATAGAATTTGAAGTTACTTGGCAAACATATTAACTATCATGGGACGATGTGTTGCATGCATGATTCAGTTTGGTACCTAAAATGTCAAGGTCATACATAGAGGTCAAAGGTAAAAATGGGGCCTTTTTTCGTGTTTGGTCAATAACTTTCTTATTTTTAGATGGATTTTGAAATTGCTAGGCAGAAATGTTAACCACCATTAGATGATGTGTTGCACGCATGACCCAGTTTAATACCTGAAAGGTCAAGGTCATACATTGAGGTTAAAGGTAAAAAAGGGCCTTTTTTGTGTTCTGTCAATAACTTTCTTATTATGCCCCCAACTTTGAAAAAGTTGGAGAGGGGCATATTGGTTCTGGTTCGTTCGTCCGTTCGTCCGTCAGTTACGCTTTTGATGCATAGCATAACTAAAGAACCGTGTATGCTAGGGTTTTGAAATTTCATATATGGATTCCTCATGGAAAATTAGCTTACGCATATTTTTTTCTCGTCCGGATTATGCCCCCTTCAAGAGTTATTGCCCTTTGAATTTTTTTTTTAATAAAATCTTGTCATCAAGATATCTCAAAAACTATTGGAGCTAGAGCCTTGAAAGTTGGTGAATATATTGATGGTGATGAGTAGATGAACTGATTAACTTTTGACAAAATTCCGAAAAATACTTTGTGAGTTATGGCCCTTTGTCATTTTGGTAATTTGTGCCCATTGTAATGAATGCTAAAAGTGATGCATAGCATAACTTTAGAACCGTGTATGCTAGGGTTTTGAAATTTCATATATGGATTCCTCATGGAAAATTAGCTGACGCGTATTTTTTTTCTCGTCCGGAATATGCCCCTTTCAAGAGTTATTGCCCTTTGAAATTTTTTTAATAAAATCTTGTCAGCAAGATATCTCAAAAACTATTGGAGCTAGAGCCTCCAAAGTTGGTGAATAGATTGTTGGTGATGAGTAGATGAACTGATTAACTTATGACAAAATTCCGAAAAATACTTAGTGAGTTATGGCCCTTTGTCATTTTGGTAATTTGTGCCCATTGTAATGTATGCTAAAAGTGATGCATAGCATAACTTTAGAACCGTGTATGCTATAGTTTTGAAATTTCATATATGCATTTCTGATGGAAAATAAGCTGACGCGTATTTTTTTTCTCGTCCGGATTATGCCCCTTTCAAGAGTTATTGCCCTTTGAATTTTTTTTAATAAAATCTTGTCAGCAAGATATCTCAAAAACTATTGGAGCTAGAGCCTTGAAAGTTGGTGAATATATTGGTGGCGATGAGTAGATGAACTGATTAACTTTTGACAAAATTCCGAAAAATACTTTGTGAGTTATGGCCCTTTGTCAATTTGGTAATTTGTGCCCATTGTAATGTATGCTAAAAGTGATGCATAGCATAACTTTAGAACCGTGTATGCTAGGGTTTTGAAATTTCATATATGGATTCCTCATGAAAAATTAGCTGACGCGTATTTTTTTTCTCGTCCGGATTATGCCCCTTTCAAGAGTTATTGCCCTTTGAATTTTTTTTAATAAAATCTTGTCAGCAAAATATCTCAAACACTATTGGAGCTAGACCCTTGAAAGTTGTTAGAGTATATTGGTGGTGATGAGTATATGAACTGATTAACTTTTGACAAAATTCCGAAAAATACTTTGCGAGTTATGGCCCTTTGTCATTTTGGTAATTTGTGCCCATTGTAATGAATGCTAAAAGTGATGCATAGCAGAACTTTAGAACTGTGTATGCTATGGTTTTGAAATTTCATATATGCATTCCTGATGGAAAATAAGCTGACGCGTATTTTTTTTCTCGTCTTGATTATGCCCCTTTCAAGAGTTATTGCCCTTTGAATTTTTTTTTAATAAAATCTTGTCAGCAAGATATCTCAAAAACTATTGGAGCTAGAGGCTTGAAAGTTTGACCATGAGTCATGTGCAAGACCTAGGTCCATACCTCCAATGTCAAGGTCATACCTAGAGGTCAAAGGTAAAAAAAAAGGACAGTCAATAACTTCCTTATTCTTTGATGGATTATGAAATTACTTGGCAGAAATGTTAACCATCATGAGACGATGTGTTGTACCGCAAAGGTCAAGGCCATACTTAGAGGTCAAAGGTAAAAAAGTGCTTTTTTTGTTTAGGGCCAATAACTTTGTTATTTTTTTATGAACATTTTTAAAGTTACTATGCAGAAATGTTCATCTTCATTATATGATGTGTTGCACACAAGACCCAGCTCAATACCTCCAATGTCAAGGTTATACTTAGCAGTCAAAAACGGGGGAGACATCTGTGTTTTTGTAGATAAAGATAAAGATAAGAAGATAAAGAAGCTTTATTTAACGTCGCATATTCGAAACAAATAACATAAGCTCTGTAGAGCTTTTATTGCGACAAACAAAGTATCCTCTAACAAATACTTACCTGCCTTCATTTATCTTCCTAGGACTACCCCTGATAATGCGAGCGTCAGCCAAGGGAGCTCCTAGTACCATTTTTTCACGCCTTTGGTATGGCGCGGCCGGGGATCGAACCCGCGACCTCCCATTCCCGAAGCGGGCGCTCTACCACTGAGCTATCGGGGCCGGTAGAAAAACAAATTCTAGTTTGTATTGCTAGTAGTAAGACCATTCTCTTTGTACCAATGTTTTTGACCCTCTGACCTTGACTAACTTTAATCTATCCTATTTGTGTATTTGGACAGGTAGGCCTTAGCAAACTGTGTAAACTCAGATGAAACGGCACAGAACACAGTGGCTCATCAGGGTCACTCATCCCACTATTTTTAGACACAACATCGGGTAGTAAATTGTTCTTGTTCAAATTTTAGAACAATTATGGTAAGGAGTTGTCCGAATATATAGGGTAAATACATTACTAATAAGCAGTGTCCAGGGTGATGCATGTTTCACACAAACACATCTTGCTGCAGATGAGCTCCTGGGGCCAGTTTTTCAAAGCATCGTTAGCTTATCAAGCTCGTTAGTGGTCATATTGTTAACTCTTCTAGCAAGTACAATATTGAAAATTTTGGTATTTTTGCTGAAAAAATGTGAGCAGCTTTTGCATCTGCAAAAGCTGCTCACATTTTCATGCCCCCGCATCGGATGATGCCGTGGGCATAGAGTTTTTCGGTTTTTCGTACGTGCGTCCGTGGGTACGTGTGTACGTGCGTACGGGTGTCCGAATGTACGTCCTTCTGTACGAAAGTGTGTACGTACGTAATCCTGTTAGACTCAGGTTAAGGTATTTGTACAAGGTAGAACTTGAGCTCATATTTTCCAAACCATACAATAGATTTGGTTTATATTTTGTATGATAATAGATATAGGCCCAAAGTTTTATTCAGCAATACCCCCACCCATACCCATAACCTCAAGGTCAAGGTCACAAACTTAGAAATTTCTAACGTTTAAGACCCAGGTTAAGGTATTTGTACCACGTAGAACTTGAGATCATATTTTCAAAACCATACAATGGATTTGGTTTATATTTAGTACGATGATAGATATAGGTCCAAAGTTTTATTCAGCAATACCCCCACCCATACCCATGACCTCAAGGTCAAGGTCGTGGACTTTGAAATTTTTAATGTTTAACACCCAGGTTAAGATATTTGTACCAGGTAGAACTTGAGCTCATATTTTCATTACCATACAACGGATTTGGTTTATATTTACTATGATGATACATATAGGTCCAATGGTTTATTCAGCAATACCCGCACCCATACCCATGACCTCAAGGTCAAGGTCACAGAATTAGAAAATTTTTAAGGTTTAAGACTTTGGTTAAGGTATTTGTACCACCAATTTCAATATAACTTCACACAAATGTTCCTTATAAAAATATCTCGTGCAAGTTCGACTTTTAAGGTCATGGCCTCAAGGTCAAGGTCACAGTGGCTATTTTTAGAAAAACTTTGTCATTGCTCTAGCCCCTACATTTCTTCGCTGATTTCAATATAACTTCACACAAATGGTCCTTATGACAATATCTTGAGCGAGTTTGACTTTCAAGGTCATCACCTCAAGGTCACTGTGGCTATTTTTAGAAAAACTGTGTCATCGCTCTAGCGCCTACATTTCTTCACCAATTTCAATATAACTTCACACAAATGTTCCTTATGACAATATCTCGAGCTATTTTGACTTTCAAGGTCAAGGTCACTGTGGCTATTTTTAGAAAAACTTCGTTATCGCTCTAGCGCTTTCATTTCTTGACTAATTTCAATATAACTTCACACAAATGTTCCTTATGACAATATCTCGAGCCGTTTCGACTTTCAAGGTCAAGGTCACTATGGCTATTTTTAGAAAAACTTTGTCATCGCACTCTAGTTTATATTATATATGTTTTGAGAGCTCATATTTCTTGAACCATGTGATGGATTTGCTTCATATTTGGAATGATTATAGATACATGTCAGAAGGTTTCATTCAGCCATAACCCCGCCCCTGCCGCATGACCTTAAGGTGATGGGGGGAGGGGGGGGGGGGGGGGGTGAGGTAGGTACCTGGGGGCATTTGAGTTGTAATGACACATTTCTAGTTTCAGCAAAAATTTTAGCATATTTGCAATATTTAACGATTAAAGTTTTAATGATACGCTAACTATCGACGTTGTTTGTTTTGAACAACTGGCCCCAGATGCTCTGGAGAAAGAATATGCACTTGACTGGTCAACTGCTTACGTATATAAGCCTGGCCAGAAGTGTGTTTGGTAAACTGACTAGCTCAATATGACCTTAATAGCACTGACTGGGTCATTTAACTCTAAATGAACACCAACTTCCCTTTTAGCTTTTGAAAATTTCAGTATTATTCAAACAAGTTCCTATAATAACAGTTGTCTGTCTTTAATTTAAAGGTCATCGACTTGCCAGCAAGTCATAGCGAACTCTAACTCTGTGTATTCTTATTTTAGATCAAGAAGTTATTGGCTAAAGTAGTTTCTAGGGACACCTTGAACTACCGTAAACTGACAGACAGACAAGAACAGGAGGACCCTGCAGAGGTTAAACCCAAACCGATAGAGCTGGATGTACATAAACTAGTATCAGGTAAGCCTTCTACCTCTTTATAATATGATCTGGCACACAGCAAACTCAAATAAGTCTGCACATCCATACAATCTGACTAGTCTTTCAATATGAAACCATACCTATTCAAATATATTGAAAATTTCCCCATTTCAGGTAAAAATATCTGATATTTTCCATATTACTGCTCAAAAAATAGTGAGTACTTGTTAAAACTGCCTTGCCGAGACGATTCTAACGAGTACCCACAATCTCTGTACTCATTAAAACTGCCTTGGCAAGGTGGTTCTAACGAGTACCCACGATCTATTTTTTGAGCAGAAACAAGAAAATAATGTATACACCTGTAAATCCCAGTTTTACTACATAAATTGGGGCTTAAGGGGGTCAAAATTATTAAGGCTTGTTTTCGTGATAACAGTTGGCATGAGCCTTCTGGAGTGTCTGAGCTATCTAAAGAATAGCAAGCAAAGATTCCGGTCAGGCGGGTATGATGCACAGGCTAACCCGAGTCTTTCCACGTCTTGTTATTTTACATGCAAAAGCTCAATTGAGCCAGCACATGATAAAACCTACAATAAGACTGGTGTGACCAGCAGAGACTCAAATCAACCTGCACACCCATCCACTATCACAAGACCTTTTGCTTATG
The DNA here is from genome assembly GCA_963580285.1 of Lucinisca nassula. NCBI lineage: Eukaryota > Metazoa > Mollusca > Bivalvia > Lucinida > Lucinidae > Lucinisca > Lucinisca nassula. Next base: position 176,345,739 of record OY757011.1, read on the forward strand.
TCTCACAAATGTGCAGGCTGAACTGAGTCTTCACTGGTCACTCAAGCCTTCTTGTAGATTTTGTCATGTGCTGGCTCATTTAGTATGCAGTTTTTTGAAACCAAAAAGTAAAATAAATGCCTCACATCGAGGTTTGTTGTTATATCTGCAGTCAGTGATCACTGAAACAAGCATTCCCAATCTTCTCATTTGGGTCCAATCTCTCTCATTGAATATTCCTTTAGTCTCAGTTGTTTATGCATCAGTTGTTTGTGCACACAGCTAGGGTTTTGATGAGTTTGTGAAATTTTTCTCTGAAGGAGTTACTAATTAATCAGAGGTCTTCAGATATTGGTGGTGATTTTTATTAAGGGAAATTATGTCTCCCCAAAAATTTTTTTCGGAGAGAAATATTGTTTTTCCCCCGGGCATCTGTCTGTCCGTCTGTCTGTCACAAAATCGTGTCCACTCTATAACTTGAAAACCATTCAAGCTATCTTCACGAAACTTCATATAAATATTAATCAATATTAGAAGACGTGCTGTGCACAAGAACTATAACTCTCACTTTCATACTTTTTAGCTCACCTGAGCCTTTAGGCTCATAGGTGAGCTTATAGTATAGCCATGGTCCGTCGTCCGTCCGTCCATCCGTCTGTCCACCATTTTCAAAGATCTTCTTCTCCTATACTGCAGGGCCAATCAAAGCCAAATTTCATATGGAGCCTCAGTGGGATGGGGGAACGAAAGTTTGTTCACGGGGTCTGGATCACATGACCAAGATGGCCGCCATGCCCATATATGGTAAAAAGCCTTCAAAAATCTTCTTCTCCAGAACCATAAGGCCAGTGGCCTTGAAACTTGGCATGTAGCATATGGTACTTTTTTTGTTATTAATTTTTATTGTAACATGTTACATGAAATAAACATACCATACAAACTACAACATTTTTAAAGAATAACAAAATCGTCCTAAATATACAAAACTGCAGTTGACCTACATATGATGAGAAAGAACCATTTTCCATAACATGAAACAACATTATATAGTTGATAAGGGAAAAGAGAAGCAACAGATAGGTATATAAACACTAGATGGGCACCAGAGAGAGAGAGAGAGAGAGAGAGAGAGAGAGAGAGAGAGAGAGAGAGAGAAAGAGAGAGAGAGAGAGAGAGAGAGAGAGAGGAGGGTGCTGCCTTAAACTAGTTCAAATACGTTCATAACATTTCCCCATTGTCTTTCAAATTCAAAAAGTTTGTCTTTCATAAGAGCTATTTCTTTTTCAATTTGCAATCTTTTTTTAAAATGAATTTTAAAAGTTTGTAAATTTGGAATTGATCGATAGTATTTATTTAGAAATATATAATATTTAGCAATTAAAATTATGTAATTTTTAATATTGGATTTATCTGTATATTGCTCTTTTATGCCGAAAGTTATTGTTCTTAAAGTCACATCTAATTCTATCCTATTAGCAAAGAGAAAATTTCTAAGCTGCATCCAAAAAACCTGCACATGCCTGCACTCCCAAAACAGATGATTGAGCGTTTCGATTTCCATATTACAGAAATCGCACAGAGATGAACTTATTAACTTGTATTTATTCAAAAAGTTATTTGAGGGGATTATTCTTTTCAGATATTTGTATTGGAATTCTCTTAATTTTGTATCAGATGTAATGACAAAAGGCGTGATATATATGATTTTCCAGTTCAATTCCTCATCTGAAAAGATGTTGCTCCATTTTTGTTCTGATTTGGTCATTTCAATGCTATCAAGCTGTAGTAAGACGTTATAGACAAATTTATTAGTTTGTTTAACACAGACAAGTTGATTTAACAATGTTGGCTTTAATGGAACATGACCATTTTCTTGTTTAAGTCGAGACTTCCAAATATTTGGTATACTCCGAACGAGACTTATATACTTAAGATAATCATGGTTTGGTATTTTGTATAGTTCTTCTAATTTTTCAAATGTATGTAGTTTTCGTTGTGTATAATTGTAAATATCTTTTATATATTTAATACCTAACTGAGACCAGTTTTTATAATAGATCGTTCTGTTTCCAGCTTTAATATTTGAATTATTCCATATTATTTCATTACTGTAATCAAGTATAACATCTTTATAGTTAACTACGTTCCAGGCTAAAAGTATGTCTGTGAAAAAGTCATTTTTCTTAAAATTATTTAAAATGTCATTTTGATTAACATTGCATTCAAAATAAAGAGCACCGCCGAACTTTCTAAGCCTGTGTAAATATATCTCATTTAGAATGGTCTTATTGTTAGGGTCTAATATTCTTTTTATCCAGGTCACTTTCTGTGCTTGCATAAATTTTTGTAGGTCAATCATTTTAAGTCCACCTTTACAATATTTTTGAATGAGCGTCTTACGTTTAATTCTTTCTGGTTTATTGTTCCAAAGGAATGTATACATGTCTTTTTCTATAGCTTTGATCGTAGTATTAGGTGGATTCGGTAAAGACGATAAGGCATATATTAATTTTGGAAGTGCAAAAGTTTTTATTACCGTAATTTTTCCCATTAATGTAAGTTTTCGATGCTGCCATTGTTTCAGTACATTTTGAAATTGCTTAATTTTGGGTTCAAGATTCAGTTTGAATAAGTCTTCCTTGTTTGTACAAAAAGTCATCCCGAGCGCTTTAGCTTCAGTTGAGCTCCATGTGAAATGTTTTTTCTTCAGGTAAATTATGTTTGTATTCCTCGTAATTCCTACTCGTAACACTTGGCATTTCCTAGAATTTAGTTTCAGACCAGATATGTAGCTGAAATTTTCTAAAACATCAACCAGTGTTTCGAAAGATTTTTGTGAGCCATCTAATATGAAAGAGGCGTCATCAGCATAACATGAATTTTTTATCTCAGGGCCAGTTATAGTTATACCTTTTATATTTTCATTTAATCTTATCTGATGTGTCAGTAACTCCATACAAAGTATAAATAAATATGGGGACAGGGGACAGCCTTGGCGAACTCCTCGCTTTATTTGGAAAAACTCTGATAGGAACCCATTATTAGAAACACAGCTTTTTGCATTGGAATAAAACAAATCGATCCATGAAATAAAATCATTACCGAAATTAAAATGTTTCAGGCAGTTTGTTAAGAATTCGTGATCGATGCTATCAAATGCCTTTTCAAAATCTGAAAAGAAGATCATACCAGGTATATCTTGTTCTTCAGTATAATTGAGTATTTCATATAAGATTCTAATATTTTCCCCAATAAAACGACCTTTAAGAAATCCTGTTTGAGAATTATGAATTATTTTATGTATCACTCGTTTCACTCTGTTTGCAATTGCTTTAGTTGCTATTTTATAATCGACATTCAATAGACTAATTGGTCGCCAATTTTCAAGAAAAGATGTATCTTTTTCTGACTTTGGGATAAGGGAGATTATACTTTGTGTTTGTAAGTCTGTAAGTTTACCAATTTGGTACGAGTGATTTATTGAATCCAAATAGAATCGTTTAATATCTGCCCAGAATATTTTATAAAATTCTGTCGTTAGACCATCTGATCCAGGACTTTTCTTATTTTTCATGTCTTTAAGTGCTGTCGCACATTCCAGTTCTGTTAAGACACCTTCGCAGATACTTTTTTCATCTTCATTTAGTTTTTCGATAGTATGGTCAAAAAAGTTATGTGTTGTCGATTTCAATATCTGTTTTGAGTATAATTTTTTATAATATGTTTTTTCCTCTTTCAATATTTCATCTTGGTCAGTGATAACTTTACCATTTACATTAAGTCTCGAAATTATTTTACTTTCTGCTCTCTTCTTTTCTAAACTTGCGAAAAATTTACTGTTCTTTTCTCCCTCTTCTATAATTTGGGCCTTTGATCTTAAAATATAACCTTCTGTTTGAATTTCAATAAGCGTATTTAGTTCCGTTTTCTTAGCATCAATTTGTTGTTTTAATAAATCTACGTTATCGCTGTTGTTTGAATTATTCATCACATTTTCCAGGTTTTCAATTTCTTTTGTAAGCTTTTGTTCATTTTTATGCCTTTCTTTTTTCTTCATTGTACCATATCTTATTGTTTCGTTTCTAATCGTTCCTTTTATTAATTCCCATAAAGTATTTGGGTTCGCATTTTTGTTAATGGTCGTTATTTCTTTTATACTATTTCTAATATTTTCTTGATATTGATTATCAAGCAAGAAAGTATTGTTAAGTTTAAAGTATCCCGGGCCTCTTTGAATATTGTTTATATCAACTTTTAGTTCAACTATACTATGATCGGATTTATAGCTAATTCTATGTTCACACGAAACAACACTGTTCACAAGGTTTTCTGATAAAAGAAAGTAGTCTAATCTGCAGAAAATAGGTGGTTTATTAGACGAATGCCACGTATACTGTTTTAAGGTTGGATGCGTGCTTCTCCAAATATCTATTAAATTATATTCCGATGCTATCATATTTAAGAGGTTTCTGCATGCTTTGTGAGTGTCTGACCGCCCATTCTTTTTATCCATTGTAATATTCAAAACAGTATTAAAATCTCCACCTATTATAAAGGATTTGTCTGTATTTTCTTTCAAGTAATTTTCTAATGTTTTGAAATAAAGTACATCATCTGCATTTGGACCGTACACATTTAGAATTACAAGTTCTTTTCCGTTTATTTCCAGTTCCAAGGCTTGTAGTCTCCCAGTCATTATTTCTTTATATTTTAAACCACTACATGAAAGACTTGAGTTTATCAATATAGCTACTCCTTCGCTATTATTTTTGGTCCCACTAAAGTAAGAAGTTGCCCCCCACTCGTTTGCCCATGGATCATGTGTTCCCTCGCCTGAGTGTGTTTCCTGTAATAAGCATATCGCGAATTGTTTCTCCTTTAACCATGCAAATATCTGGCCCCGTTTATTTGTATTTCCCAATCCTCTTACATTATATGAACAAATTTTGTTTGTCATTTGAGAGAATATAAAAAAGTTTATTCACGCAAATGCAGCAACAAGAGAGAGTGAAAGGATAAAGGAAATACAAGAAATAAATTGAAATACATAAGAGAAAAAAGGTAACATAATTATGATATTGAATTTTGGGAAGAGTAAGCGATCTTATATATGCATGTGCATATTGTTTCAGATTGCCAGAGGTATTTTTTGACACCGTTTTAACACCGTAAGTGGAGTCCAGCTGTTGCATAAAAGAAGACTGATACCGCTCATTGTTTGAGGTTATATTGTTTGATTTTTTTTTTTTTTTGCACATGTTTCGTTTACCATCAAATCAAAACCCCACAAAAGTTCAATCATGCCACAGCCTGACCCCTCCAGTGTTACGGTTATCATGTAGTTCGCCAAATGATGGCACGATAAAAGAATGCTCCAGTGCTTCTCAATGGAGTATTCTTGGACATATTTAATATGGTTTGAAAACCGACATTATGAATATTATGGGTAAAGCTATTTCTAACATACAGTAAAACTGCGATAACTCGAAAACAGATAATGCGATTACTATGGTTGATTCGAAATCGTTTTGGAGTTACTAGAGAATTCTTCCTATAGTTCCACATATCCATGTGCTTTGGCCAATTTATTTATATTTTTAAGTTTATCTTGAAAAGGTTTGTTGTGTATACTCATTAGCTTCACATTGTATAGGCGATTCTAAAGAGTATACACAACATACAATATTTTTTTTTTCTAAAGGTCAAAAATAGATCTTAAAGTCATCTATATTATGTGTTATATACAGGCAGTATGTGTAACACTCAATAGTTACAGCTACCCCTGTCCCGAACACGAATGTATTCGAGTTATTGGAGTTTGACGATACTTTAGTGCAGATAATAAAGACATAAAGAAAAAGACAGTTCTGACCAACAGACATGTATGGCAGTGTTTCAAGAATGATAATGGTACTTGGGCCCATCATGGTTTGTACAAATGGTGACCCTGGGTTGACCTTGACCTATTTTACAGCAATGTCAAATTTGTAGACTTAGGCTTTTGCATGGGGCAAAGTGAAAATAATGGATTTATAGGAAACAATTGAAGACAGTGTCACCAAAATTTGTAGATCAGGTAAAGTAACTGAATACATGAATGTATATGGATCAGAAAGGTCAAGGTCATTCATTGGCCTTGTTCGCAGGTCTGGATCACATGACCAAGATGGCCGCCATGCCCATATATGGTAAAAAGCCTTCAAAAATCTTCTTCTCCAGAACCATAAGGCCAGTGGCTTTGAAACTTGGCATGTAGCATATGGTACTCGGGGCCCATTATGGTTTGTACAAATGGTGACCCTGGGTTGACCTTGACCTATTTTACAGCAATGTCAAATTTTCTGACTTAGGCTTTTGCATGGGGCAAAGTGAAAATAATGGATTTATAGGAAACCATTGAAGACAGTGTCAACAAAATTTGTAGATCAGGTAAAGTAATTGAATACATGAAGATCTATGGGTCAGAAAGGTCAAGGTCATTCATTGGCCTTAGACCAAGGTCATTCAGGATCCATATTTCAAACATTTTTTTCTCCAAAACTGCTGAGCCAATTTAAGTAAAATTTAATATGGAGCCTTTGTGAGTTGAACAAATGAAAAAATGCCAATACGGTCTAGATCACATGACCAAAATGGCCGTCACGCCCATATATGGTAAAAAGCCTTAAAAATTCTTCTGACAGCGAGTATAACGCCATTTTGATAGCTGGTTCCCGGCTAACTTTGTTGTAACTTAGCGTCCGGAACCGTACCGAACTACAGTACCGTTAATACATTTCAATGGTGAAATTACCGGGTTAGGGTTCGGAACCGGACAATGATCAACGCTTGCAAGAAATTTGAATTACTTCTCTTGAAATGTCTTACCCTTAATATTTTAGTCATTTGGAATGATTTTTAAAGGCGCACATGGTCTTTGAATATTTTTTTTACCGCGAAAATCGATCTTGAATATGTTTTATCATTTGCTTTTAAGCTGGAATAAATTTGACTTTCTTTTACATGCGGCTCTAGAAAATGAGTTTTATTGCAGTTGACCGATCACATCGCCTGCATCGATGTTTAAAATTTCTGCTGAGCAGTGATCCTTAACAGAGCGTGATAAATATTTTTTTCCGGTTGCGTAACTGAATTCTTTAATCTCTTTATCTCACTAAGCCAACACTTTTGATTGTGCCGATGGCAGTTCATGTTTATCATGCGTGTCAAGCTAAACAAGTTTATATACTGTATATTTAACTCTGCTGGAGGCCTGCAATATATCAAAAAGTACAGTTATGAACCGTGTTAGCTACCGTGTTAGCTACCGTATTACCACAGTCAAAAGTGAGAAGAAAATAAATTTGTTGTGTTTAAAACCTGATCAATCCTTGGATAATATTTATAAATGTTGGTTGGGGAAAATTTGGGGTCCAAACCACAACCGTGTTATATCCGAATTTGTGCTGTAACGAATCGTGCTATAACGAGGTCCGGGTGTACTTGGCGGAAATGTTAACCACCATGAGACGATGTTTTGCCTGCATAACCCAGGTTTGTACCTCAAAGGTCAAGGTCATATTAGAGGTCAAAGGTAAAAAAAAGGGGCCTTATTTAGTGTTTGGTCAATAACTTATTTTTAGATGGATTTTGAAATGACTTGGCAGAAATGTTAACCACCATGAGGCGATGTGTTGCAAGCATGATTTGGATTGGTACCTCAAAGGTCAAGGTCATACATAGAGGTCAAAGGTAAAAAAGGGGCCTTTTTTAGTGTTCAGTCAATAACTTTCTTATTCCTGGATAGATTGTGAAATTACTTGGCAGAAATGTTAACCATCATGGGACGATGTGTTGGGCGCTAGACTCAGGTCGGTACCTCCAATGTCAAGGTCACACTAGGAGGTCAAAGGTCAAAATAAGTTTTTTTTTGTTTCCAGTCAATAACTTTTTATGGCCCCGCATCATATGATGCCGGGGGCATATAGTTTTTCGGTTTTCCGTACGTGCGTACATGTGTACGTCCGTCTGTACGTGTGTGTGTACGTACGTACGTACGTGATCCTGTAACCTCAGGTTAAAGTTTTTGTAACAGGTAGAGCCTGAACTTTTAGAACTCATATTTTCCTAACCATTTGATGGAACTGGTTCATTTTTGGTATGATGATAGATATAGGTCCAAAGTTTTATTAAGCAATACCCCCACCCATGCCTGTGACCTCAAGGTCAAGGTCACAGACTTAGAAATTTTCCATGTTAAAGACTCAGGTTAAGGTTTTTGTAACAGGTAGACTTGAACATTTTAGAACTCATATTTTCCAAACCATTTGATGGAATTGGTTCATATTTGGTATGATTATAGATATAGGTCCAAAGTTTTATTCAGTGATACCCCCACCCATGCTTATGGCCTCAAGGTCAAGGTCACAGACTTAGAAATTTTCCATGTTAAAGATTTAGGTTAAGGTTTTTGTAACAGGTAGACTTGAACATTTTAGAACTCATATTTTCCAAACCATTTGATGGAATTGGTTCATATTTGGTATGATTATAGATATAGGTCCAAAGTTTTATTCAGTGATACCCCCACCCATGCCTATGGCCTCAAGGTCAAGGTCATGGACTTAGACATTTTCCATGTTAAAGACTCCAGTTAAGGTATTATGTCTCCCCCGAAAAAAAAATTTTCGGAGAGACATATTGTTTTTCCCCCGGGCGTCTGTCTGTCTGTCCGTCTGTCCGTCTGTCTGTCTGTCCGTCTGTCCGTCTGTCTGTCTGTCACACATTCGTGTCCGCTCTATAACTTGAAAACCGTTGGAGCTATCGTCACGAAACTTAGTATAAATATAAATCAGCATTAGACGACGTGCAGTGCGCAAGAACTATAACTCTCGCATTTATACTTTTTGAATTATCTCCCTTGGAAGTTTGTTGGTATGTATATATGTATGGGCAAATCGTGTCCGGTCAATAACTTTCTTATTTTCAGATGGATTTTAATATTACTTGGCAGAAATATTAACAACCATAAGACGATGTGTGGTGCGCATGAATCAGGTCGGTACCTCAAAGGTCAAGGTCATACTTAGAGGTCAAAGGTCAAAAAAGGGGCCTTTTTTTCGTATTTGGTCAATAACTTTCTTATTTTGAGATGAATTTTAAAATTACTTGGCAGAAATATTAACCACCATGAGACGATGTGTGGTGTGCATCAGGCAGGTCAGTACCTCGAAGGTCAATGTCATACTTAGAGGTCAAAGGTCAAAAAAGGGGCCTTTTTTTCGTGTTTTGTCAATAACTTTCTTATTTTGAGATGGATTTTAAAATTACTTGGCAGAAATATTAACAAACATGACACGATGTGTGGTGTGCATCAGGCAGGTCAGTACCTCGAAGGTCAAGGTCACTCTTAGAGGTCAAAGGTCAAAAAAGGGGCCTTTTTTTCGTGTTTTGTCAATAACTTTCTTATTTTGAGATGGATTTTGAAATCACTTGGCAGAAATGTTAACCAATATAAGACGATGTGTTACGTGCATGACCCAGGTTGGTACCTCAAAGGTCAAGGTCATACTTAGAGGTCAAAGGTAAAAAAGGGGCCTTTTTTCCGGTTTTGTCAATAACTTGCTTATTTTTAGATAGAATTTGAAGTTACTTGGCAAAGTTGGAGCCTGGAGGGGCATATTGGTTCTGGTTCGTTTGTCCGTTCGTCTGTCCGTTACGCTTTTGATGCATAGCATAACTAAAGAACCGTGTATGCTAGGGTTTTGAAATTTCATATATGGATTCCTCATGGAAAATTAGCTAACGCATATTTTTTTCTCGTCCGGATTATGCCCCCTTCAAGAGTTATTGCCCTTTGAAATTTTTTTAATAAAATCTTGTCAGCAAGATATCTCAAAAACTATTGGAGCTAGAGCCTTGAAAGTTGGTGAATATATTGGTGGTGATGAGTAGATGAAGTGATTAACTTTTGACAAAATTCCGAAAAATACTTTGTGAGTTATGGCCCTTTGTCATTTTGGTAATTTGTGCCCATTGTAATGTATGCTAAAAGTGATGCATAGCATAACTTTAGAACCGTGTATGCTAAGGTTTTGAAATTTCATATATGGATTTCTCATGGAAAATTAGCTGACGCGTATTTTTCTTCCCGTCCGGATTATGCCCCTTTCAAGAGTTATTGCCCTTTGAAATTTTTTTAATAAAATCTTGTCAGCAAGATATCTCAAAAACTATTGGAGCTAGAGCCTTGAAAATTGGTGAATATATTGGTGGTGATGAGTAGATGAACTGTTTAACTTTTGACAAAATTCTGAAAAATACTTTGTGAGTTATGGCCCTTTGTCATTTTGGTAATTTGTGCCCATTGTAATGAATGCTAAAAGTGATGCATAGCATAACTTTAGAACTGTGTATGCTATGGTTTTTAAATTTCATATATGCATTCCTAATGGAAAATAAGCTGACGCGTATTTTTTTTCTCATCCGGATTATGCCCCTTTCAAGAGTTATTGCCCTTTGAAATTTTTTGAACATTTTTAAAGTTACTTTGCAGAAATGTTTATCTTCATTAGATGATGTGTTGCACACAAGACCCGGCTCAATACCTCCAATGTCAAGGCTATACTTAGAGGTCAAAAACGGGGGAGACATCTGTGTTTTTGTAGAAAAACAAATTCTAGTTTGTACCTGGTAGAACCTGAACTTTTATGATGGCTTTGGTTCATATGATGATAGCTATAGGTACAATGTTTTATTCAGCAATACCCCCACCCATGCCTATGACCTCAAGGTCAAGGTCACAGACTTAGACAATTTTAATGTGAAAGAATTTAAAGAGCTCAAATTTTCCAAACTATATTATGGATTTGGCTTATGTATGCTATGATGATAGATACAGGTCCAAATGTTTATTTGGCAATACCCCCACTCATGCCTATGGCTTCAAGGTCACAGACTTAGAAATTTTTAATTAGATATTTTAAGAGTTGATATTTTCCAAATCGTGCGATGGATTGAGTTGATATTTGGTATGATGTTTGATACCTGTCCATTTTATTCAGCGATACCCCCACCAATGCCCATGAGCTCAAGGTCAAGGTCACAGACTTAAAAATTTTTAATTATCCCCTCGCACAACGTAGCTCTAGCATCTATATTTCTCCACTGATTTCAATATAACTTCACACAAATGTTCCTTATGACAATATCTCGAGCGAGTTTGACTTTCAAGGTCATGACCTCAAGGTCAAGGTCACTGTGGCTATTTTTAGAAAAACTTTGTCATCGCTCTAGCACCTACATTTCTTCACCAATTTCAATATAACTTTACACAAATGTTCCTTAGAAAAATATCTCGAGCGAGTTAGACTTTCAAGGTCATAGCCTCAAGGTCAAGGTCGCTGTGGCTGTTCTTAGAAAAACTTTGTTGTCGCTCTAGTGCCTACATTTCTTCACTGATTTCAATATAACTTCACACAAATGTTCCTTATGACAATACCTCCATTGAGTTCGTCTTTCAAGGTCATGACCTCAAGGTCAAGGTCACTGTGGCTATTTTTAGAAAAACTTTGTCATCGCTCTAGCGGCTACATTTCTTCACCAATTTCAATATAACTTCACACAAATGTTCCTTATAAAAATAGCTTGAGCGATTTCAACTTTCAAGGTCATGGCCTCAAGGGCAAGGTCACTGTGGCTATTTTTAGAAAAACTTTGTCATCGCTCCAGCGCTTACATTCCTTCACCGATTTCAATATAACTTCACACAAATGTTCCTTATGACAATATCTCTAGCGAGTTCCACTTTCAAGGTCAAGGTCACTGTGGCTATTTTTAGAAAAACTTTGTCATTGCTCTAGCGCTTACATTTCTTCACCGATTTCAATATAACTTCACACAAATGTTCCTTATGACAATATCTCGAACCATTTCGACTTTCAAGGTCAAGGTCACTGTGGCTATTTTTAGAAAAACTTTGTCATTGCTCTAGCTCTTACATTTTTTCACCAATTTCAATATAACTTCTCACAAATGTTTCTGATGACAAGGTGACACACTTAGAAAATTTTGTTGCAACATGGATTTTCGGGTTGAGGCGGGGCCCTTGGCGGGGGCATCTGTGTCGTCTGGACACATTTCTAGTTTATTTCTGGATGGACTTTTTAAAGTAACCATGCAGAAAGGTTAACCCTCAATAGATGATGAGTTGTGTGCAAGACCATCCCTCTAATATCAAGGTCATACCTGGAGGTCAAAGGTCAAAAAAGGGACCTTTTTTGTGTACAGTCAATAACTTTTTTATTCTTTGATGCATTATGAAATTACTTGGCAGAAATGTGAACCATCATGAGGCGACGTGTTGTACCTCAAAGGTCAAGGCCATACTTAGAGGTCAAAGGTAAAAAAAGGCTTTTTTGTGTACGGTCAATAACTTTCTTATTTCTCTATGAACTTTTAAAGTTACCTTGCAGAAATGTTCATCTTCATTATATGATGTGCTGCACACAAGACCTAGGTCCATACCTTCAATATCAAGGTCATACTGAGAGGTCAAAAAGGGGTAGACAGCTGTGTTTTTGTAGAAAAACAAATTCTAGTTTTCTTTTGTTTTAGGTAATGTTGACCTCATTCCAAAGAAAGCTGAGAAACCAGAGGACAAGGGAACCCCAACTAGGAGAAAGGGTCCCGCAAAGACTGATGGGGAGCCCTTAACAGGGATGGTACTGTACAATGGGGCTATGTTAGATATTGACAGTGTTATACAGCGACTGGAGAAGAGTGAGAAATCATCATCTGAAATGGAACATAAACTGGAAGAATTGTTGGATGACAAAGGTGTGTAAGTCCTAAAGGTTCAAACAGAAAACATGAATCAGATAATACTAACACATGTAATCAATATGCCATAATGATCCTAAGTATTGTGACAGATAGGCCTACAAACAGTGAAGACCCAGTCTGGAACAGTCTGATCAGGGTCTACACTGTTTGCTATTTCGTCTAGAAGCCTCCGTTGTGTAGTGGTTACGCTACTCGCCTTGTAAACCAGAGGTTGCAGGATCGATCCCGGGCTTCTCCAGACTTTCGGATGTGTCTTTAAACCAAGGTCCCGTCTCCGTATGACCTTAGCTGTTGGTGGGACGTAAAACTCAAACACTCACTCTTGTGATTTCGTCCTCACCTTTTGGACTACTTTGTGATTGTGAACAAATTCTTCAGAGTTTTAGGAGAATTATGGCACGTCTTTAAGTTGTCCAAATTTTTAGCATATTTACTGTAAGGTCATTGACTGACAGCTAGAGAGAATAGTGTTAGAAGTTCACATCAGTGTTTCTGGGCCCCAGTGACTCAGTTGGATTCTCATCTGACTGGTGATCAGGAGGTTACCATTGGTCTGGCAACATTCGTTTGAAGAGATTGATCATGAAATATTTTCTACAAACATTCCTAAAATAATCCTTTTGGCTGGGCTGTTAAACTTTAAGACAATAAAAACCTAATGTCCTGTATACATTATATGAAAGATGAGGCACAGTTCTCTCATGAAGTAGCCCTCAGCATTCTCTGAAATGTTTCCTGTCACTGCACCAGCCTCGTTTACTCGAGTGCGTGTCTGCTCAGGGGGTCGTGAGCTCAGCACAAGGGACCAGCAACACTTTCACTGAGATTGATCATGAAATCTTTCCTACAGTCAATCATTTTTCTCCCTCTGATTAGCTCACCAGGGGCCAGTTGTTCAAAGCATCGTTAGCTTAACGAGCTCGTTAGTGGTCATATTGTTAACTGTTCTAGCAAATACAATATCGAAAATTTTGGCATTTTTGCTGAAAAAATGTGAGCAGCTTTGCATCCGCAAAAGCTGCTCACATTTTTTTCAGCAAAAATATTAGCATATTTGCCATATTTAATGATCAAAGTTTTAACGATACGTTAACTAACGACGTCGTTAATTTTGAACAACTGGCCCCAGGAGCAAAGCTTCAGGGTCACCATATGCCATCGCCTCTTGTCTGTTGTCCTTCCATCTCATCATCCATCCATCCATTAGCTGTTCTCATTTTCAACTTCTATTTAAAACTGGGTCTAGGGGATTGGGGCATCTTGTGGATCAAAAATAGGTTTAAAATCATTCTTATCAAAGATTCAAGATGACTGCCATTTTGAAATTCTCCTGAACAGAAAGACGTATTGACTCGAAATGTGGTAGGAAGTTTGGGGTGACTTGTAGATCAAAAATAGCTAACATTATTCTGATCTGAAATCCCATCTTCTTGGCCATATTGAAAATCTGTTTTGAACTTCTCTAGCATGGAAAGGCCAGTTGACTGAAAACTTGGTAAGAAGTAAGAAAGCAACACATAGATCCAAAATAGCTACAGTTGTTCAAGTTAGAAATCCAAGATAGCCACCATGTTGACCATCATAAATAGCTAAAATTTTCAGATCCAGTACCATCTTGAAATCTATTTTGAAAAACAGTAAAATTCCTGTATTAAGATAACCTTTGGAGCTGTTCAAAAGTGGTCTTTAAGACCACTTTTGAACAGTTCAAAAGGTGGTCTATGACCAGAGGACACTGTGGCAATAAACACAAAGAAAGATTAAGAATGCCCTTCAAAATAAGCTTTTTAAAGCAGAACTAGTCTTAATTTTAGGTGGTCTTAATAGCGGAATTTCACTGCACTTCTCCTGAACCAAAAGGCCAGTTGACTCAAAAACTTGATACTAGGGCAACACAAAGATAAAAAATTGATAAATTGTTCCAAATGTAATTCCAAGCTACAAGGGTAGGCTGAAAAGGTCTGAGCCTGACCAAGATCCAATGGTTTGTCCATGCTGAAAGTGCCTTATTTTTCAACATAGTCTCCCTTCCTGTTCGCACACTTCCTCCAGCGATGCTGGAGTCCTTGGATCCCAGTGATATAGAAGGTCTCATCTTGGTCCCTGAAAAACTCCTCCACAGCAGCTATCACCTCCTCGTCTGACCGATAATGCTGCCCAGCCAAGTGCTTCTTCATGTTTGGAAACAGGAAATAATCTGATGGAGCTAAATCAGGTGAATATGGAGGGTGATCGACAAGTGTGAAGCCACAGTCATGCACAGCAGCCATTGCGACAACTGATTTATGAGCAGGCGCATTGTCCTCATGGAACAAGACCCCTTTTGTCAATTTTCCGGGTCGTTTAGCCTTAATTGCTTTTTGCAATTGTTTTAGCAGATCTGCATAATACTCCCCATTAATTGTTCTGCGCTTTTGAAGGTAATCTATGAATATTATACCCTTGGCATCCTAGAACACTGATGCCATCACCTTCCTGCAGAGGAGACGACCTTTGCCTTTTTGGAGGGGGTGAGCCAGGATGCTTCCATTACATGGATTGTCTTTTGGTCTCTGGCTCAAAGTGATGAATCCAACACTCATCCTGAGTGACAAAACGGTAATAGAAAACCATCTTGGTCTGCTTCAAAAATAGCCAAGTTGGCTTGTGACAGGTTCAGTCTTGTCACCATCAAAAGCTGTGGCACCCATCTGGCCGAAACCTTCGACATTCTTAATTCACTGTGTAGAATGTACTCTACATGTTCACGGGAGAAGCCAACAGTGTTAGCTAACTGATTCACAGTTAAACGCCTGTCATCCATCACGGCCCTGTGCACTTGGCTGATGGTTTCCTCAGTTGTTGCCATTGTGGGTCGTCCACACCGGTCATCATCTTCAAGGCTGTCCTTGCCCATCTTAAAATTTGCTGCCCACCTTTTCACAGTTGCATACGAAGGAGCATCATCCCCTAATGTAGCAACCATATCGGCTTGAATGTCATTAGGAGCTAACCCCTTTTTATGGAGGTACTTGATGACACCACAATGCCAGATTTTGTCCATTTTCTCAAAAACATGCTAGTATCAGTTTTCAAAGTCTAGAATTTCTACATTATTGCAGGTAAACTTGAACTCATTTGAGTCAAATCAAGTAATAAAGGTTTGGATTTAATGAATACAAAATTTCATGGCTGTTCCATGCCTGCATCTTGGTCAGGCTTAGAACTTTTCAGCCTACCCTCGTAGTTGCTAGGGCTATCATCATGATAATTTACTTTGAACTTACTCTGAATCAAAAGGCAGATTGACTCACACTTGATATGAGAAGTAAATCTTTTCTTAATTTGGGCAAGCTGTTCAAGGTGAGTGATCTTTAGTTTAAGGAGGCAGTTGTCAGTTACTGGTGAAAGAATGTGCACTACTGGTTAATTGCTGAGGTATAATCCTGCTCATGAGAGTGGTAAGGTAAAACTGACTGGCTTGATATAACCAAAATCAAAATGGTGTTGGTTGGGCCATTAAGGGGAATGGGAACACCTTCAGGGGAGGCAACTCCTGAAAAAGAATTTTTGTCTCCCATGTCAATAGGGGTCAACTCTTAAAGGAAAGAATTTGCTCCTAAGGAGCAAATTCTTTCCTTTAAGAGTAGACCCCTTTTTCAGTGAGAAAGGACTTACAGAAACGCGAACAGGAAGTCCCGAAAGTTGTCTCCCTTTGAAAAATGGCGGAAAAATCTGCCAGGTGTTCCCATTCCCCTTAAACACATTCCAGACTCAAACCTGCAGTTTTCATCACTAATATCAGTGTTCTGACCACTTGCCTATAATGGCTCTACTTTACCAGTAATGTTTTGTACTGTACTACTCACACTGTCAGAAAACTGAACAAACTTTATATATGCCATCTATGCAGTCTTACAGGGCCTTTACTGTTTGCTGTAAAATACATAATTTTTGGGTTCTTTAATCCATGATTGTATCTTCCCGAACTAACTTGAGGATAAGTTTATTTTCAAAAGATAAGTTGTTTTCATATATATATTCCAATATTTGGTGGGTATTAAGAATTTGCAGCTGGTCCAATATGCAAATAATAGCCAAAATGAAACTGTTACAGTCCATGCCTTCAGGAAACTTTAAAAAGGTTAAGAACTTTTTGAATTGAATATATGAAGACCACATTTGGAACTGTTCAAAAGTGGTCTATGACCACTTTTGAACAGTCCCAAATGTGGTCTATTACAAGAGGGCACTGGCAAAGAAAACAAAGAAAGAATAACTGAAACCTTCACTATGCAATTAGTCTTAATTTTAGCTGGTATTAATAGCGGAATTCGCTGTACTATGCTATGGCCTACTCACACAGCTTGTTTATGTTACAGAGAAAGTGAAGAAGTCGTTATCACAGAAAGATGATCAGGTTGGTAAGCTGAAGGAAGAGATAAAAACATTGAAACACAAGTTGACAGTCCAGGAGAGACTCACCAACACTTCAGAAACTAGCAACAAGAAATACCTGTCAGCTCTTCTACAGTCTCAGGGATTACTGAAGAACCTAGCTCAGACAGTCACCACTGCCCTGGGAGACATGGCAGACACAGATGGGGAAGTGAAAGAGGTTAAAGAAGAAACTAAAGAAAAAACTTGACATTGACTTGTCTTTGCTTAAATGTAAACACTGCCGTTCTTATTCTCTTGGTCTGAGCAAGAATTTTAGCCTATTTTATGTGGTTAAACCCATTGGCAGACGAGAGAGCAGGCCCAGTTGAGATGCTACAGAATGTGGCATCTGATCAGGGCCTTTTCTGTAGAAATTTCTGAAAATAACTGGATCTGACACCCATGTATTTTAAAAATGGATGCCTGCTGTATGTAAAAGGGAAGGTTCCATTCTGTACAGTATGGGTCAATTATCATTGTTGAGACTCTTTTGTATTTTGATCGGCTGCAGCTTGAAGACTAATATATTGTTACCAGGAAACTACTTGCATATCTGGACAGCCCCCTCCCCAACTTCTGAAAATGGGTTCAGTGTAAAACAAGCTAGTTCCACAGGAATAAATTCCTTCCTGTTGAGAGTAGTCCCTTATTGACCAGGGCAGCAATAGAATTTTTAGGAGAATTACTTCCAACTGAACCTTTCATGAGTTAAACACATTTAGCAAACAGCATTTCAAAAAAAAAAAATGCTTATATATTATTTTTCATGGTAAACAAGGCTTGGCATTACATGTGAATCTTCTGCTCGCTGGTGATTCACATTAAAGGTCATGTCTTGTTTGCTGTAAAACTTTGCAGTTCTTGAATGGGTTAAAAGTGTGCCTGTTTCTTGTGCGAGCGAAACAGCTAATCAGATCATATTAACCCTTTTTGTTTCAAATGGAATCTTCCACCTTATATAAAGGATGAGTCCATTCCAAAATTTAGGGGTGTCAGGTTGTGTTTTCTTCAAAAACTAATTTTTGCAAACAGTGTAGGCCCTGATTGGGGCATCTGATCTGGGCCTGCACTGTTTGCCAGGGTACCCGTTTTGGGGTTTCCAGTACATAAAGGGTTATGCATGCTATGCACATTACCAGCAGGCTGCTCATCTGTGGTGTTCTTGGACTGCTTTGTCCCTTGAAAGCTGCGCTTCAGTACAAAATATATCAGAAGTCCATTTTGAAATTTCAGGGTGTCTAGTTAATGTTATTTTCTTAGCCAATCATTGAAGGTTTTGCAAACAGTAACGTCCCTGATCAGATGCCACTGTTTGTTTCATCTGATCTGGGTCTGCACCAATTGCCAATATCCTGTTTGAGTGTTTCCAATCAAAAATGGAAACCCCAAAACGGGTAATTGCCAAACAGTGCAGGTCCAGATCAGACGCCGCAGAATGTGGCGTCTGATCAGGGCCTACACTGTTTGCAAAAAGTTAGGCCATTTTCCAAATAAAATTTGAAGAAAACACAACCTGACACCCCTCAATTTTGAAATGGACTCCTGCTATATATAAGGAGGAAAATTCCATTACAAAAAGGGTTAAAGGGACATTGCTAAACATCCCCAGAACAGATAGTTGCCACATAATGTGGTTTCTGATCAGGATCACAGTGTTGTAAAGTGCTGGTGTATTCGTTTGGTTTCTGAACTTTAACTGGAAGATACTGGTTACAAATACCTGTGAAACCTTTAAAAAGGCAGAAATCTTATTTCTTTTTATTATGCCCCCGCTATTCGAAGAATGATGGAAGGGCATGTAGCATTGCCCCTGTCCGTCCGTCCGTCCCTCCGAAACTTAAATGCAGTCAATAACTTTCTTATTTATGGATGGATTTTGAAATTACTTTGTAGAAATGTTAAACATCATGAGACGATGTGTCACATGCAAAACCCAGGTCCGTACCTCCCAAGGTCAAGGTCATACTTAGAGGTCAAAGGTCCAAAAATGGTCCGAAACTTAAATGCAGTCAATAACTTTCTTATTTCTAGATGGATTTTAAAATTACTGTGTAGAAATGTTAACCATCATGAAACGATGTGTCACATGCAAAACCCAGGTCCGTACCTCCAAGGTCTAGGTCATACTTGGAGGTCAAAGGTAAAAAAAAAAGGTCCGAAACCTAAACGCAGTCAATAACTTTCTTATTTCTGCATGGATTTTGAAATTACTTTGTAGAAATGTTAACCATTATGAGACAATGTGTCACCTGCAAAACCCAGGTCCGTGCCTCCAAGGTCAAGGTCATACTTAGAGGTCAAAGGTCAAAGAATGGGTCCGAAACTTAAACGCAGTCAATAACTGTCTTATTTCTGGATGGATTTTGAAATTACTTGGCAGAAATGTTGGCCATCATGAGACAATCTGCCTCACACAAAACCAAGGTCCTTACCTCCAAGGTCAACGTCATACTTAGAGGTCAAATGTGAAAGAAAGAGTTCAAAACTTAAACACTGTCAATAACTTTCTATGGATTAATACCAACATAGACATATTTCCAGGTGGGGGCATCCATGTATATTTTTGGAAAATACTTTATTCTTAAACACTTATGAAAATAAGTTATTGCATGTTGCTTGACACAAAAAGAGAAGAAATATTAAAAAATTGATTTTCAAATATTTTATGTGAAAATTTAAACAGCAAATGAAATTGGAAATGATTTTAGATCTAACCCTTGTCTTGTTGAACAGGATAATTTCCACCTTTTCAAACAGTGAAGATCAACATCAGATGGCTTCTGCAGAAGCAATCTGATCAGGATCCACACTGTCATTGAGTTTGTAAACTGAACAAATAAATTATATCAAGTAAGTTGTTTGGTTGAGTTAGCATTGAGTGCGGCAAAATTAATGTATTAAGCAGGACAATAGTTGACTGGCAGCCACTTCACACGACAGCTCATCTTGGTTGAATTGTTTTGTTAGTTAAACATTTTCAAGAATTCTTCATTATGTTAACAAATATATGCAGATTTGTTTTGCTAAGCACAACATTTTTGCCAGGATATGTTAATACACATATACCTCTTTATAACACTAATCATTATAACATGGTTTTGGTTAAATGGTTTATGCAATAGTGTTTTAAGCAATTTTTTTATGTTGATTTGTGAGCAACAGTAAATGAAATGTACAGTCGCACTTCAATGGCTTGAACACCTTTGGGACCTCGAAAATCTGTTCGAGACAGGGGGAGTTCGAGCCACTCAAGGGGCAAAATTAGATACTATAGACACCTTTTCGGTGTTCTATAATGAAAATGTATGCTGTTTGTACTCATTAGAATCGCCTCATCGAGGCGATTCTAATGAGTACACACAGCATACAATTGCAAGATAAAAGACTAAAATCTCCTTAAATATCCCCCACTATTTCTTATGTAGAGGATTTCCCTAGGGGCTCAAGAATGGATTTGACTCAGCCATGGTAAACAAGCCATCAATGTTCAAGCCATCGAAGTTCTACTGTATGTACAAGGGTTGCCCCCGCACCCCCCCCCCCCCTCCCAAAAAAAATATATTTATTACTTTCATTGGGTCTCCTTTACTGTAAATGTTAAAATCTTTTTGTCTGCCCGTCAAAATACTCTCCATCTACCTGAATACACCTTTTATCCGGTCAAGCTGGTCAATTCCTTTTTGGAAGTAGTTTTCATACTTTTCAGTGTGGACACCCATCAGATACTGATAAACCGCAGATCCAAGGGCATTTCTGGAATTGTAACTCTTTCCAGATAGATGATATTGAGTTTTGGAAACAGAAAATTACAAGGGGCTAGGTCTGGCAAAATAGAGGATGCGGTAGGACGGTCACATTCTCTGACTTGAAACACTTGGTCACAAGGTTTGTCACACCCTGTGAGTGGTAGCATTATCATGCTAACTTAAGCTCTTTTCCCATTCATTTTGTGTATAGTGTAATGAATACGCTATGAGGAAATGTACACTGTACATAGGTCATTGTCGTTATGAACAAGATATTTATGTTACTCTTTAGTGCTTTTTCGACACAAGATGGTTCTGAGCACACATTGCACGACTGGTGCAAAATAAACACTGAAATTATCACTGCCTGTTTCATGATGTCACTAAACATCACAATGTTGTTATACCAGTATGGCAGGTGTTGGCAATTGAAGTGACCGTATTATTAACAGTCCACTCCTAAATGAAAGGTATGCAAGTAAAAGAATTTTACATGGGTGTGAAAGATTGATAGAATAGTCCCTCGCAATAAGTCTGGCATCACTCAGCAAGCCTCGTGATACTAGACTACCGCTTCTCAAGCCTACAATAAAGATTCCCAAGATTCCCAAAAGTTGGAAATAATGGTGTTCGTTGATTGCATGGTTTATTTTTAAATGCTCAAATAATAATACAATTATAGATTTAGAATGTAAAAATTGTTCCTTGTTTATTGATTGCCTAAAATGTTGAGCTTCTTTACAAAAAAGTCTGGGCCCAGTTGTTTAAAAGTAACATGGTTGTTAGTTAACATATCATTAAAACTTTTATAATTTAACCCTTGTCCTGCTGAATATTCAAATATGCCACACCCACTACTGATTATCAACCAATCAGATTACTTGATGTAAATTATTGCAACAAATTCACAATCTGAATGGCAAACAATGTAGATCCTGATCAGATGGCTTCATCAGAAGCCATCTGATCTGGATCTTCATTGTTTTGAAAATAAGGCATATCCGGGCTCAGCCGGACAAGGGTTAACATACCTATTACGTCAATATTTTTGCCAGGAAAAAGTGAGCAGCTTTTGCAAATGCAAAAGCTACTTACTGTTTTTTCAGCAAACAATATATCAAGTCCAATACATAATTGTATTCACTAGACCATTAAACATTTTGGCTACTAATGAGTTCATGAAGCTAATGATGCTTTGACAACTGGGCCCCGACCACTTAGAAGGACTAAACCTGCCCGTGCAAAGTGGTGTGAGTCAGACCGCCCGATGCATATTAGCTTTATGCTTTCATTGGGCAGGGTGTGAGATGTCATTTCATCTTGATGTTGGGTAAAAGTCCCACAAAACTGGAAGCAACATCTCCAAAATAACATAGTTTGCGAGTCGGACCGTCCATGCATATAAACGCTATTGGTTTCATTGGGTGGTAGGGCTTGAGATGTCATGTCACCTCAATGTCGGGTAAAAGTCCCACAAATTTGGAAGCTACATCTCCAAAATGACATATACTGTGTTGACAGAGACGTTAAACCTCAGATCAAACAAACAAAATCTAAATAGTGTTGATGGGGACATTAAACCTCAATTCAAACAACAACAAAAGCAACTGGGCCCTAATATATAATCTGCAGCTAGTGCAGACTTAGATCAGTTTATGCTTTCAACCAGTTTGATCAGTCTTCACTATCTGTGTGAGACTACTATGTACCATATGCATTAATACTGGTTAACCCCTTATGTATAAGCCTGCCAAGGTAAAGTTTGGTTAGGTAAACTGACCTGCTCCATATAGCCTAACAATTGTTAACCGGGCTGTTTACCCCATTTTGTACCGGAAACCCCAAAAGGGGTAGTTGGCAAACAGTACAGGCCCAGATTAGATTAGGGGCTACACTGTTTGCAAAAAGTTCAGGCATTAATAAATTTTGAAGAAAACAACCTTACACCCCTAATTTTTTAAATGGACTTTAAATGGCTGTTTATGGAGGAAGATTCCATTTGGTACAAAATGGGTTAACAGCAAACCAACAAACTGTAGAGAATTGATCAGATAGTTCTCTTCAGAAGCTATCTGATCTGGATCACTGGTTCAGCAGGACAAGGCTTCACAACAGAGGCTAAAGCTGATCTATAGCTTCTTGAGCTTATCCCTTAAGCCAACTGTCCTCACTGTTTTTCTTCCTTATTTTTCAGTGAAAATTGGGCTAGACATATCTGTAGCCCACTAACACTTTGGATATACGGGAGCAATGCATTCCATACTCAAAATTTCAGGTTTTGATGTCAACAGTTGTTAAGTTTGCACCATACTGGTTGACTACATGGACTCAGGTTAACTAGCTAGTTGAGTATGACTTTAACCCTTTTTGTAAGAAATGGAATCTTCCTCCTTATATATAGCAGGAGTCCATTTCAAAGTTTAGGGGTATCAGGTTGTGTGTTCTTCAAAACTGATTTGGAAAATTTCTTAAACCTTTTGCTAACAGTGTAGGCCAGGATCAGATCAAAAAGGGTTAAAGTCATGTAGACTTCATGGTGTTCAAGGTAATGTCTTGTATTGGATCCAGTCCTTCCTCATAGGGAGAAGCCAGACCGTTGTGCTTGAAGGTGACAGTTCTAATGAGGTACCAGTATCCTCATGTGTACCGCAGGGGTCAGTCCTGGGCCCCATCTTATTCTTACTGTACATTAACGATTTGCCCGATAATGTGCAGTCTCAAGTTCGCCTCTTTGCGGATGACACTGCGGTATACCTGACCATTAATAACCCAGATGACTCTTCCAACCTCCAGAAGGACCTTGACCAACTACAAAAGTGGGAGGAACAATGGGATATGGAATTTAACCCTGGTAAGTGCCAAGTTTTACATATCACCAGGTCACAAGATCTAATCCAGTCTACCTACACCATGCATAAGAAAACCCTTGAAAGTGTATCCTCCGCCAGATACCTTGGTGTTGATCTATCCACCGACTTAAGTTTCAATACACATATTAATAGAATTTCGGCAAACGCAAATAAATCACTTGGTTTTATTAAACGGAACATAAAAACTAAACATAAAGGTGTCCGTGAGGCTGCATATAAAACTATTGTGCGCCCACAACTCGAGTACGCCTCCACTTCATGGAGCCCTTATACCGAAAGCTATTCCCAGAAAATAGAAATGGTCCAGAGGAGAGCTATTCGCTGGACCATGAGTGACTATTCATCTTACAACAGCGTTTCAAAGATGCAGAAAGTACTTGGCTGGCGGTCACTGGAACAGAGGACGGCTGATGCTCGCCTCTGTATGTTATATAAAATTACACACGGCATGGTTGCCGTTCAAATGCCACCGTATTTCCAGCAGCCAACAAGAGCAACCCGTCAAAGCCTGCGCCATCCCTTCGTGTATTGTCAAATCCATACCTCAAACGATTATTACAAGTATTTGTTTTCCCTTTGGCTGTTGTGCAATGGAACAGCTTGCCATCTTCCTTGGTCATGCTGCCAACACTGAATCAGTTCAGTGTGGCAGTTCGGTCTCTTGACCACCAGTTACCCTGAACACAGCAGACCTGTTTTTAAACTGATTTTAATCTCATCTTATTAACTAACACTTTCATCTGTTTTTATTCATCTCACTATTGCACTTTTATTCTCACTATTCATTCTACCGTTTTCTTCACGGCGCGCAATCACCTACACGTAATCCTCGTCAGGGGGTGTTGTAGTAAACCTAGATAGATAGACCCTGTGTTCTGCGTTTCCAACAGAAAACTTTGGTTATTAAAATGATGTACATCGGCGGGCAGTTGGTTGGGTGAGTGGACAGGCATCGACATTTCATTTCAGAAGTGTAACTCAGCAACTGTTTGAAATATTTTAATGATACTTGTTAGGATTATAGAACAGGTCAGTGTGGAGTGTTGCGTGCAAGAATGACAACTCTGCTTGTCTTCCTTTTTTAGTTATATCCTCTGATTCATATTTTTAAATTCATTTTCGTTTCTGGAGCACATCTCTGCAACCGTTTGAAATATTTAATGTTACTTCGCAGAATTATAGAACCATTCAGTGCAGGGTGTCCCATGCAAGAATGACGACTGTATATCTTCATTTTCAAATTATGTCCCGTGATGCATATTTTACTTTTTAGCTCACCAGAGCCGAAGGCTCCGGGGGAGCTTATAGGATAGGCAGTTGTCCGTCGTCGTCTGCATAGTATGTCCGTCGTCAACACTTTCAAACGACCTCCTCTGAAGCCACTGGGCCGATTGGGTCCAAATTTTATCTGTAGCATCCTTGGGCGGGGGGGATTGAAAGTTTGTGTTTTTTTATGAAAATCGGCTCAATAGTTTGGTTGCTATGGCAACTTAGAGTTCCCATAGACTTATAATGGGGAAAATTGAAAAATGGCATTTACTGCCAAGCCTCTGCAGATATTTTGACAAAACTTTCATAGAATGTTCCTTAGACAATCTACTCTCTGCCATATGAATTTAGGGCTGCTGCTCATTTGTATTGGTTGCCATGGAAACAAAAATGAAAAACCAGAAATTCAACTTCGGTGAAGTTGATGTCGCACCTGCTCCCCACCTGCCCAACACAAAAAGTAAAAGTTTATTTAAGGCAGAAGAGATGAATATAGGGCTTTGAGAAGAATCCATAGCCTATATATGTGAGGTAAAAAATGACTAAGTTCACAATCTGGAAAAAGTGACAAAAATTGATTCGAAGATTAAGTCCAAACCATATGCGCATCCACATACCAAGGGGAAAGCACATGCAAAGTTTCCAAATGATCAGTATAAAAGTGTAAGAGGAGTTGCGATGACAAGAGGTACGTATCGCATACCTAAAAATGACTAAGTTCACAATCTGGAAAAAGTGACAAAAATTGATTCGAAGATTAAGTCCAAACCATATGCGCATCCTCATACCAAGGGGAAAGCACATGCAAAGTTTCCAAATGATCAGTATAAAAGTGTAAGAGGAGTTGCGATGACAAGAGGTACGTATCGCATACCTAAAAATGACTAAGTTCACAATATGGAAAAAGTGACAAAAATTGATTCGAAGATTAAGTCCAAACCACATGCGCATCCTCATACCATGGCGAAAGCACATGCAAAGTTTCCAAATGATCGGTCTAAAAGTGAAGGAGGAGTTGCGATGACAAGACATCCAGTGTAAAATGTTGACTGACGGACGGACGGACGGACGGACAGACGGACGGACGGAAACTTGCACGCCAATGTCTTCTTGCTAAAGCAGGTGCGACAAAAAATAAAAAAAAAAATACTTAAAAAATCATCTCCTCAGAAACCGTATGCTCTATGAGGCTGAGAGTTTATAGAAATATTCACCATATTTGCCTTTACAGGTTTTGTGTTTTTTATGAAATCGGCTCTTTAGTTTGGTTGCTATGGCAACATAGATTTTCCATAGACTTATGATGGGGAAAATTGAAAAATGGCATTAACTACCAAGCCTTTGCAGATATTTTGACAAAATTTTCATAGAAACGTTCCTTGAGTAAACTTCTCCCAGCCATATGCTTTTATGTCAACCTGTGGGTCCTGTAGGTTGTGCCAGGGCCATGCCCCGCCCCCTCCACTTCATAAAATGCCTTATATCTCAGAAAGCTTACAGATCCCCACCTCTAAACCATATATATTCTTGTTCCTTATGATATGACACATTAAGTGACACCAACCTGGGGGTTCCCCCGGATGTGCCGGGGACATGCCCCACCCCCTCCACTTCATTAAATGCCATTTATCTCAGAAACCATTCAGATCCCCACCCTAAACCGTATATATTCTTGTTTCTTATGATAAGATGCACTCAATGACAGCAACCTGGGGGTCCCTCAGGATGTGCCTTGGCCATGGCCCACCCCCTCCATTTCATAAACGGCCCAATATCCCAGAAACCCTACAGATCCCCACCCTAAACGATATATATTCTCGTTCCTTATGATAATTCGCATTCAATGACACCAACCTGGGGGACACCCAGGATGTGCCGGGGCCATGCCCAACCCCCTCCACTTCATGAAAGGCCAAATATTCCAGAAACCTTACAAATACCCACCCCTAAACCATATATATTATTGTTCCTTATGATAAGATGCATTAAGTGACACCAACTTGGGGGTTCCCCCAGATGTGCCGGGGACATGCCCCACCCCCTCCACTTCATAAAATGTCATTTATCACAGAAACCATTCAGATCCCCACCCCTTAACCATATATATTCTTGTTCCTTATGATAAGACGCACTCAGTGACACCAACCTGGGGGTCCCCTGGGATGTGCTGGGGCCATGCCCCATCCCCTGCACTTCATAAAAGGCCAAATATTCCAGACACATTTCAGATCCCCACCCCTAAACCATATATATTCTTGTTCCTTATGATAAGACACATTCAGTGACACCAACCTAGGAGTCACCCAGGGCATGCCCGGGCCATGCTTCACCCCTCAACTTCACAAAAGACCATTTATCTGAGAAACTGTTCAGAGCCCTACCCCTAAACCATATTAGATTCTTTTTCCTTATGATAAGACGCAATCAGTGACACCAGCATGGGGGACTCTCGGGGTGCCACCGGCCATGTCCCAACCCTTTACTTCATTAAAAGCCATATATCTCAGAAACTGTTCAGATCCCCACCCCTTAACCATATACATGTATATTCATCTTCCTTATGATAAGTCCCCACTTCATAATAGGCCATTTATCTCAAAAACCATTCAAATCCCCACCCCATAATCACATATATTCTTGTTCATTGGCATTAGACACATTCAGTCACCCCCATCTTGAGGGGTCCACAAGGGCCATTTCTCTCTTATCCACTTCATATAAGGGCCTCATATCTCAGAAACCGTTCAGCATTCAGTGACAGCAATCTTGGGCTTTTCTGGGATCCACCATGCCCGAATCCCTCCACTGCTTAAAAAGCCTTACATCTCAGGAGCCATACATATCCCCACCGCTAAACCATAATGTCTCTGTTCCTTTTGATAAGATGCATTTAGTGACACCAAACAGGGCTCCATTGGGTTCATGCCCCACCCTCTCTACTTTATAAAACACCTAATATTTCAGATACAGTCCACATGAGTGCTCATTTGGGTATGGGGTTTGTTTGGGAGACTTTATAATTGGTAGATTAAAATCATATCCTGTTAAAATACAACGTAATGGGCAGTGCCCACCTGAGCTCTGGTTTATGAAATTTGGCTCTGGTTTGTTTGCAATGGCAAGTTAAGAATTTCCATTGACTTATATAAATGGGGAAAATTGAAAAATGACATTTATGCCTTTCAAGATATTTTGTCAAACTTACAGAGAAATGTTCCTTTAATAATGTTCTTTTAGGCCTATTAGTTGCCACAGATGTGAAATTGTCAATTGTCATCTGTTGTCCTGCAACAACACATTCAAGCGACATCAGACCTCTGAAGCCAATAGGCTGATTGGGTCCAAATTCTATCTGTAGTATCCTTGGGCTCAGGGCTTCCATGGTCAATTAAAATACATTGCGACCAGTGGGCAGTGCCCCCTGTGCTCTGGTGAGCATAGTGGCCCATGGGCCTCTTGTTTTTTTTTGTTTCTGGAGCATAACTCCGCAACAATAAGAAATATTTTAATAAAACCTAGTAGTATTATACGGTCAATGTGGAGTATTTCATGCAAGAATAACAACTCTGCTTATCTTCATTTTTGAATGATGTCCCGTGATCCATATTTTTACTTCATTTACCTTGTGGGAGCATAACTCTGCAGCCATTTGAAATATTTTAATGATCTTTTCTAATTATGTCCCCTTATCCATATTTTCACTTCATTTTTGTTTCTGGAGCATAACTATAATATTTAAATGATACTTGGTCGAATTATAGAACAGGACAATGCAGAGTTTTGCATGCAAGAATGACAACTCTGCTTGTCTTCATTTTTGAATTAAGTACCCTGACCCATATTGTTTCGGGAGCATAGGAAACCTGGTTCATGAAATTTCCATGGTTTTTGTGGTATTTTTTTTTCAGCAAAATTCAGACCTGATATTTTTCATATGAATTGTCTGCCAGCAGTTCACTCATTTTAAATGACAAAGCTTATTTTCTCCAAAAAGAAAAATATCTAATATCTGCTATGGTTGATAAGTGTTTTTATGGTCAAACCTTTAATTTTGTGTTGTAACAAGAAGATGCTGCATAAGTGTACTTGAAGGGCTTACCATAAGGTAATGTACACCATATATACCACAACCTCGTTATAACATGGTTGATTATAACATGGTTTAGGATATTGCACGGTTTGAAGATGGATCACAAAAATGTATAGAATATATAGAAAAATGACCATTTGATCCCAAAAATGTAAAGATTATATAGAAAAATGACCATAAATGGTCATTTTTCTATATATTCTATACATTTTTGTTTGGATATAACACAGTTTCTGAATTGGATCCCCATCAGTAGTGATATAAAGAGGTTGTGGTGTATGAAAGTTAGCAAGTCCCCTGCAAATCTTGAGTATGAATCCCAACCAAGGCATATACAGTTCAACTTTTGAATTTGGGCATGTCCATTCTTTTAAATAGGGTATCCAGATAATATTCATCAGCAGGATGGCAAGCACTGTAGATCAAGATGAGATGGCTCATAGTGAGATCTGGATCTACACACTTTGTACAGGTATCTGAACAGGCCCCAAGATTATAAAACTTTTTTTATGCACAACTCAGCTGAGAATGTAATTAAAAATGTTCATAAACATTAAACTACGGATGAAAGAGGAAATTTTCCTGCTCAGAATCAGCACAGATCATGAAATCTTTTCTATGGTCATTCTGGCAAAAGAATATGCACTGTACTGGTTAACCACTTATGTATAAGCTTGCCCAGGAAAAGTGTGGTTAACCCTTATCGCACTGCATAAATTATTTAAGCCACTCCCATTGCTGATTATCAACCAATCAAATAACTTGATGTATTATATATTGTCCAATTCACAAACTGCATGACAAACAATGTAGATCGTGAACAGAGGGCTTCTTCAGAAGCCATCTGATCTGGATCTGCACTGTTTGCAAAGGTAGGGGTTGTCATGAACAGCAGGATGAGGGTAAGTAAACTGACAACCTTGATAGGACCTAAAATAGGTCACAGATTCGATACCTTCTAGGGTCAACAACATTCTTTTGTGGAAATTGATTGCTCATCAAATCTTTTCTGTGGTCATTCTCTCCCTTCTGACGATTCAAGGGGACAGTTTTCAGTTTCTGTCCAAAGAATGTGCACTATTGGTTAAGTGCTTACCGGCCCCGATAGCTCAGTGATAGAGCATCCGCTTTTGGATTTGGAAGTGGCGGGTTAGATCCCCGGCCGCGCCACACCAAAGGCGTGAAAATTGGTACTAGGTGCTTCATTGGTTGACGCTTGCATTATCAGAGGTAGTCCTAGGAAGATTAATGAAGGCAGGCAAGTATTTGTTAAAGGATACTTTGTTGCAATAAAAGCTTTGCAGAACTGATGTCATTTGTTTCTGATATGCGACATTAAATAAAGCTTTTTATATCTTTTATGTATAAGGCTGCCCAGATAGTGTTGTGACCTAATATAGTGTTGGCTGGTATATCAAACTCACAAACAAGCAAACCAAATCATAAAACAGTCCAGGATAAGAACAATTTCTATCCCAGACAAAAACCTCAGCTTTCCTTATCTGGTGTGCAAGAAAATTCTTTCCTTTAAAGGTGCATTATTGAGCTATCCGGAAAAAATGCTTCCAAAAATAAAATACATATAGCCGGTATTTTTCTTTAAAACAATACAAATGAATGCATTTTATGCAAAAAAAGCGATCAGTTATGATGACAGGTAAACGAGTTTGAGAGGGATTCCCTAACTAGGTTTCGAACACAAGTTAGATCTATTTTTAGTTCGTGACAAAAATAGAATCTCCATATATGACGTTATGCGACATTCATTTTTGGCCTTGTTTGCTAAGGCCATGCCTGAATCGGAAAAAAAATATGACGCTGAATACCATGCCATAAGTAACGACACTCAGAGACGATACTGTGTCCATGAATGTGTAAAGTGACAGATTTATTTTTAGAACAGAAATTCCGAACACATGTTCAGATCGAAGGGTAAACACGAATGAAAACGAGCATTTTCACAAAGTTCTGAAGCTGTATTTGGCTCCAAAAGTGTACACATGACAAAGGAGTATGCATTGAAGATAAAAACTAGAAAAAAAAATTGAGACCCGGGCGGTAGCTCAATAATGCACCTTTAAGAGTTGACCCCTTTTTCAGAGGTAATGAGGTTATTAGAAAGGGAACAGGAAGACCTAAAAGTTGTCTCCCTTGTAAGATGACTGAAAATATGGAAGATGTATCCCTCCTCCTTAACCCTTTTTGTACCGGAAACCCCAAAAAGGGTAGTAGGCAAACAGTGCAGGCAGATTAGACGCCGCGGAATGAATGCAGTGTCTGATCAGGGCCCACATTGTTTGCAAAATGTTCAGCCAGTTTCCAAATAGTTTTTAAGAAAACACAACCTGACACCCCTAAATTTTGAAATGGACTCCTATATATCCGCCCCAGCCCATCGGGGCCTGAAGAAATAGCTGGGCTGCATGATGCTTCCATGCAGAACTGAATCCAACTGCACGTGAGTACTGGTAAATCGCTTAGAGGTTCTAAGCATGCCCAGGAAAAGTGGTGCAAGTTGGACTGTCCATGCATATAAATCCTATTGGTTTCATTGGGCGGCAGGGCTTGAGATGTCATTTCATTTCAATGTCGGGTAAAAGTCCCACAAAATTGGAAGCCACGTTTCCAAAATAAAATATACAGTGTTGACGGGGACGTTAAACCTCAAATCAAACAAACAAACAACCTGACATGGACTCCTGCTATATAAAAGGAGGAAGATTCTATTAGGTACAAAAAGGGTTATAGTCTCTACAAGTAATGAAGGTTGTATAGAGACTGTACACTAGGCAGTTGTGCCTTGACTGTTGCTAGTATTGATTACGTAATGGAGGTGAGATCACAGTACTACACAGAACTGAACAAATACAAGATAAGGCAACAAATAGGAGAAAACATAAAAAATTTAAAAAAAAAAAAACATCCAGGAGACTGGAATCATTCGCAGTATTAGCTATGCTTAGAAAGGTAGGAAATTCCATATATAAAAGCCAAGGAAAAGTGACCTTTGACCCATGTTGTGTCGTTTGAAGAATGGAATCAGCCCATCACGAAAACATGCATATATAAGTTTGACCCCTTGAATGCCTCGATGAGGCAGTTCTAACAAGAACCCACAATCTATATTTTGAGCAGAAATAAGAAAAATATCACAATTTTTATGTCCCTGGTAGCGATAGCGATATTTGTTTGTTGGTTGGTTTGTTGGCTTGTACGTGGACAACTTTAACGTTGGTCATAACTTTTGAACCGTTGGAGGTAGAGTATTCATATTTGGCATGAAGGTTCCTTGTGACTAGAGCTTCACATTCATGCAAAACAATTTGACCTGTGACCTTGACCTTTGACCTACTTAAAAGAAAAAAATAACATTGGTCATAACTTTTGAACCACTTGAGATACAGCCTTCATATTTGGCATGTATGTTCCTTGTAACAAAAGCTTTACATTCATGAAAAAATTTTGACCTGTGACCTTGACCTTTGACCTACTTAAAATAAACAAATAACATTTTGGTCATAACTTTTGAACCATTTGAGATAGAGCCTTAATATTTTGCATGTAGGTTCATTGTGACAAGAGCTTTACATTCACACAAAAAAATTTGACCTGTGACCTTGACCTTTGACCTACATGAAAGAAAAAGTTAACATTGGTCATAACTTTTGAACAGTTTGAGATACAGCCTTCATATTTGGCATGTAGGTTCCTTGTAACAAGAGCTTTTCATTCATGCAAAAGTTTTTGGCCTGTGACCTTGACCTTTGACCTACTTTAAAGAAAAAATTAACATTTTAGTCATAACTTTCAAACCGTATGGGATAGGCCTTCATATTTGGCATGTAGGTTCCTTGTGATAAGAGCTTTACATTCATGCAAAAATTTTGACCATGACCTTGACCTTTGACCTACTTAAAAGAACAAATAAAATTGTTCATAACTTTTCAATAGTTTAAGATAGAGCCTTCATATTTGGCATGTAGGTTCCTTGTGACAAGAGTTGTACATTCATACAAAAATTTTTGACCTGTGACCTTGACATATGACCTACTTTAAAGAAAAAAATATTATTGTTCATAACTTTCAAACCATTTAAGATTGAGCCTTCATATTTGGCATGTAAGTTGTTGTGCCAAGGGCTTCCCAATCAAACCAAAAATCTTGACCTGTGACCTTCACTTTGAACTGTGACCAACTTTGAAATAAATGACCATGCTGGGGACATGTTCGTGTTTCACAAACACATCTTATTCATCTTAATATTTTCATTTTTTCGGCGATAAAGGTTACACTGTATTTGTATAGGTGTGTTTTTGTAATGCTGTACATTCATGCACTTAAACCAAATCCGTCTTTGCTGTCACTGCTTAAGATGCCCGTTGGCCCATTGTTTCTTCACTTCAAAATTTAGGGCATAGTTTTCTTCTGAAAACATATCTAGTTCTTTGTTTGTTTGATTTGAGGTTTAACGTCCCCATCAACTGTAAAGGTCATTTTGGAGACGTTGCTTCCAATTTTGTGGGACTTTAACCCGGCATTGAGATGAAATGACATCTCAAGCCCTGCCAAGTCCCTGTGACCTTGACCTTTGACCTACATAAAAGAAAAAGCTAACATTGGTTAACTTTTGAACCGTTTGAGATACAGCCTTCATATTTAGCATGTATGTTCCTTGTGACAAAAGCTTTACATTCATGCAAAAACAATTGACCTGTGACCTTGACCTTGACCTTTGACCTACTTAAAATAAAAAAACATTTTGGTCATAACTTTTGAACGGTTTGAGATAGAGCCTTCATATTTTGCATGTAGGTTCCTTGTGACAACAGCTTTACATTCATACAAAAATTTTGACCTGTGACCTTGACCTTTGACCTACTTAAAAAGATTAACATTTTTGGTCATAACTTTCGAACCGCTCGGGATAGAGCTTTCATATTTGGCATGTAGGTTCCCCTGATTACAGCTTTTCATTTATACAAAATGTTTGGACCATGACCTTGAACTTTGACCTACTTAAAAGAAAAAATAAAATTGTTCATAACTTTTGAACCGTTTAAGATAGGGCCTTAATATTTGGCATGTAGGTTCCTTGTGATAAGAGCTTTACATTCATGCAATTTTTTTTTTACCTGTGACCTTGACCTACTTTAAAGAAAAAATATTATTGTTCATAACTTTTGAACCGTTTAAGATAAAGCGTTCATATTTGGCATGTAAGTTTCTTGTGTCAAGGGCTTCCCACACAAACAAAAATCTTGAACTGTGAGCAACTTTGAATAAAAAATGACCATGCCCGGGGACATGCTCGTGTTTCACAAACACATCTTGTTTTTTATTAAATATAGATTTCTTTTTCATCTTCTTTTTACAGTGGAAAAGCTTGAAAACAGGATGATTAGGGGTAATTTTTGGTTCTCTTTCATTTGCTGCAGTCTGTTGGGCTTTTTTTTTACAGAAGAAAAATTGTGATAACTTGCCCTCATCCATCTTAGGCCCCCAAAGGCGAGCTATGTTGTCTTCTGACAACTCTTGTTAAAATAGTTCAAATGGGGCTTGAATATACTGGAAGGTGACTTATGAGGCCTACTTTGTTGAAACTAGCTAATCTGGTCTAGAAAATTTAAACACTCGATGTTTTAATGCCTTTGATGAATTTCATTTTTCCAGAGCATAAACCTTTACAGAAGGCATTTACTACACCTGATATAAAGGGACTGTTTGTTCACTGATATTTGTTTCACTGTTATTCTTGTTTCTTTTAATTGTTTTCAATTTTTGGAAATAAGATTTCAAGCTGAATAAATTTATATTGGAGTTTAAGGACCAAGTCAGCACTTTTCATGTCACTTTGGAGCTGGTAAGTTTACCTAGCCACATTTTTCCTGGACAGGCTTATACGTAAGCGGTGAACCAGTACAGTGCACATTCTTTCACCAGAAACTGCCAACTGCCCTTCCTGAATCAGCAAAAGGGAGATAATCACTGTGGAAAAGATTTCATGATCAATCTCCAGGAAAGGATGTTGCCGACCCTGGCAGGTATCGAACCCGTGTCTGCCTGATCATTAATCAAGCATGCATCCGACTGAGCTACCGAGGCCGTACACATGCATAGCGCGCTAACTCTTAACCATCAGATCTCTGAAAAAAAAACTTTATTCCTGGTTATTGATATAAACAGTCCATTAACCCATACATGCCTAGCAGCTTTTTGTGGGGGGGGGGGGGACATTTGCAAACATTGCAGGCCCAGATCAAACACCACAACACATGGCGTCTAAACTGTATATATATATATATATACATGCTGGTGTATATATATATATATATATACATGCTCGTGTTTCACAAACACATCTTGTTTTTTATTAAATATAGATTTCTTTTTCATCTTCAACCAACATTCACCACCAACAGTTCGTTCGTGACTCTCTCGTTCGTGACTCTCTCTGTGCTGGTCAAGTTCATTCGTGACTCTCTCTGTGCTGGTCAAGGGAGGTCAGGTCAGCTCTGTGCTGGTCAGTTCGTTCGTGACTCTCTCTGTGCTGGTCAAGGGAGGTCAGGTCGGCCTGCATATGCATAGTATGTAGGCCGATGTGGGGTTACTTGTGTCCCTAGCGTTTGTCCTTGGGCCGTGTTGCGGGGACATGCCTATGCTATGTAGTTTTGACACCTTTGAACCGTTAAATGGGGGTTTGAGGGTGTGTACATTATTTTTAGCTCACCTGAGCACGAAGTGCTCAAGGTGAGCTATTGTGATCGCCTTTTGTCCGGCGTCCGGCGTGCGTCGTGCGTCGTCAACAATTCACTTAAATGACATCTCCTCCTAAACCAATCAATGGATTTCAAAATACTTTCATAGAAATGTTCCTTGGGTGACCCTCTACCAAAATTGCTAAAATGGTTCCGCTCCGCAGAACAAAATGGCCACCAGAGCTAAAAATGGAAAAACCTTTAAACGACATCTCCTCCTAGCCCTTTGGCCCGATTTCAAAATAATTTCACAGAAATGTTCCTTGGATGACCCTCTACCAAAATTGCGTAAATGGTTCCGCTCCGCTGAACAAAATGGCAGCCAGAGCTAAAAATAGAAACACCTTTAAACGACATCTCCTCCTAGCCCTTTGGCCCGATTTCAAAATAATTTCACAGAAATGTTCCTTGGATGACCCTCTACCGAAATTGCTAAAATGGTTCCACTCCGCTGAACAATATGGCCGCCAGAGCTAAAAATAGAAAAACCTTTAAACGACATCTCCTCCTAGCCCTTTGGCCCGATTTTAAAATAATTTCACTGAAATGTATCTTGGATGACCCTCTACCGAAATTGCTAAAATGGTTCCGCTCCGCTGAACAAAATGGCCACCAGAGCTAAAAATAGAAAAACCTTTAAACGACATCTCCTCCTAGCCCTTTGGTCCGATTTCAAAATAATTTCACAGAAATGTTCCTTGGATGACCCTCTACCAAAATTGCTAAAATGGTTCCGCTCCGCAGAACAAAATGGCCGCCAGAGCTAAAAATAGAAAAAACCTTTAAACGACATCTCCTCCTAGCCCTTTGGCCTGATTTCGAAATAATTTCACAGAAATGTTCCTTGGATGACCCTCTACCAAAATTGCTAAAATGGTTCCGCTCCGCTGAACAAAATGGCCGCCAGAGCTAAAAATAGAAAACCTTTAAACGACATCTCCTCCTAGCCCTTTGGCCCGATTTCAAAATAATTTCACTGAAATGTTTCTTGGATGACCCTCTACCGAAATTGATAAAATGGTTCTGCTCCGCTGAACAAAATGGCCACCAGAGCTAAAAATAGAAATACCTTTAAGCAACATCTCCTCCTAGCCCTTTGGCCCGATTTCATATTATAGCCTGGGCCAATAATGGCTCTCCCAGGGGCCCACTTGATACACTATGGATCAGGTGAGCGATCCAGGGCCATCATGGCCCTCTTGTATAGGGAAAATCTTTAAAAATCTTCTTCTCTGAAACCACAAGGCTTAGGTCCTTGATATTTGTTATAAAGCTTCAGCTAGTGGCCCTCTACCAAGATTGTTCAAATTATAGCCCTGGGGCCAAAAATGCCCCCGCTCCAGGGCCCTTTGGTTATATGTAGACTAATATAGCGAAAATCTTGAAAAATCTTCTTCTCTGAAACCACAAGGCTAATAGGTCTTTGATATTTGTTATGAAGCTTCAGCTAGTGGACCTCTACCAAGATTGTTCAAATTATAGCCCTGAGACCAAAAATGCCCCGCCACGTGGCCCTTTGGTTTTACATAGACTTATATAGGGAAAATCTTTAAAAATCTTCTTCTCTGGAACCACAAGGCTTAGGTCTTTGATATTTGTTATGAAGCTTCAGCTAGTGGCCCTCTACCAAGATTGTTCAAATTATAGCCCTGGGGCCAAAAATGCCCCCGCTCCAGGGCCCTTTGGTTATATATAGACTAATATAGCGAAAATTTTGAAAAATCTTCTTCTCTGAAACCACAAGGCTAATTGGTCTTTGATATTTGTTATGAAGCTTCAGCTAGTGGACCTCTACCAAGATTGTTCAAATTATAGCCCTGAGACCAAAAATGCCCCGCCACGTGGCCCTTTGGTTTTACATAGACTTATATATAGGGAAAATCTTTAAAAATCTTCTACTCGGAAACCACAAGGCCCAGGTCTTTGCTATTTGGTATGAAGCTTCATCTAGTGGACCCCTACCAAGATTGTTCAAATTATAGTGCTGGGGCCAAAAAAGGCCCCTTGCCCCAGGGCCCTTTGGTTTTACATAGGCATATATAGGGAAAATCTTTAAAATCTTCTTCTCTAAAACCACAAGGCCTAGGTCTTTGATATTTGGTGTGAAATTTCATGTAGTGGACCTCTGTCAAGATTGTTCAAATTATAGTGCTGGGGACAAAAATGCCCCCACCCGAGACCCTTTGGTTTTACATAGACTTATATAGGGAAATCTTTAAAAATCTTCTTCTCTGAAACTGCAAGGCCATGGTCTTTGATATTTGGTATGGGGCTTCATCTAGTGGACCTCTACCAAGATTGTTCAAATTATAGCCCTCGGGCCACAAATGCCCCCGCCCCGGGGCCCTTTTTTACATAGACTTATAGAAGCCTCCGTGGTGCAGTTGTTACCCTACTCGCCTTGTAAACCAGGGATCGCAGGATCGATCCTGGGCTTCTCCAGACTTTCGAATGAGTCTTTAAACCGAGGTCCCGTCTCCGTATGACCTTAGCTGTTGGTGGGACAAAAAACTAAAACTCACTCACTCACTCAGTACATAGACTTATATAGAGATATTCTTTGAAAATCTTCTTCTCTGAAACAGCAAGGCCCAGGTCTTTGATATTTGGTGTGAAGCTTCATCTAGTGGATCTC
Source organism: Lucinisca nassula (assembly GCA_963580285.1). NCBI lineage: Eukaryota > Metazoa > Mollusca > Bivalvia > Lucinida > Lucinidae > Lucinisca > Lucinisca nassula. The sequence goes on from OY757011.1 coordinate 176,384,324, forward strand.
TATCAAGCTTGTTTAAATTATAGCCCAGAGGCCAAAAATGCCCCCCACCCCGGGGCCATTTGGTTTTACATAGGCTTATGTAGGGAATATCTTTAAAAAAATCATCTTCTCTGAAACCTGCAAGGCCCAGGTCTTTGATATTTGGTGTGTAGCTTCATCTAGTAGACCTTTGCCAAGATTGTTCAAATTATAGCCTTTGTTGATATTTGGTATGAAGCTTCACCTTTTTAGACCTCCCTCAACATAATGCACATTATAATCCTGGGGTCGATAATGGCCCTCCCCTGGGCCCACTTGTTACTCTATGGATCAGGTGAGCGATCCAGGGCCATCATGGCCCTCTTGTTCTTGTTTCTGCTCGGGGTATGCATTGTGGTATTTGATGGAGCCGCCTCGTCGAGGCGGTTCTATCGGGCCCAGCGGTCTGTGTTTTGTGCGGGGATAGGAAGAGTATCACAATTTTTCATCTGAAAATTTCCATTTTTTGCCAGGGGGAAAAAAAAAAAAAAAAAAAAAAAACAGTATGGGCGTGTTTTCGTGATGGGGCTCAGTGGTTCCTTCCAGTGAATGATTATGCATGCGCATTCGTCGGCATCAGTTAAGAACTGCTCAGAACCAAAAGGTTATAAGGGAGATCACTCAGGAAGTAATTTGATTTCAAATGAACCGGCGCATGGCGCAGCCTATGGTGTGGCCTGTGCGTTCTCCGGGGGCTTAAATTAACCTGCGCACCAAATCTCCTGTGACGAGGCAGTTTGATTATCTCTTTGCATGGGGCGTGGCTTGTGGGGGTACATACCATCAGCGAGGAATTTGATCAGGCTGCGCGAATGCGCAGGCTGATCTGAGTCTTAGCTGGTCGCTCAGGCATTCTTGCGGGATTTGTCATGCGCTGTTTATCGCTGGTCAAAATAAAAGCCGGTATTTAGGGTAACCCCCCCATCCACACACACCCACACACACACTTTTTCACAAAGGTCGGTTATATTAATATGATTGATGGATGGTCTGACAATTTAATAATCTCTTAAGCAGGATTTGATAGAACATTCTTTCTTAATTATCACGTAACAGTTCTTAAGTTTGGGAGGAGGGGGATTATTTCTTATTAAGGCCCCTATCATTACGAAAACACGCCTATACAAATACATTGTCAATTTTTCAATTATTTTGGGTGGTAACAGGGGGAATTTGGCTTACCCCTGGAAACCACGGTTTTACCTTTTAAAGGTGGGGTTTGAGGGGATCAGAATCATATAGGCGTGTTTTCATAATTTCAAGTGTAATTCGCCATCAACGGAAATGGATCTGTAACTCATTCCAAGTCGGCATGACCGCAACCTGTCTTTTTTCAGTATTTTACATTTTTGCGGGAAATCTGAATGGTAGTTTTAGACGTCCTTTAAGTAACGTTTCTTGATGACGTGCAGTTGTATATGTTCTTGTCTTCACGACGTTGTTAGTTACCTGTCATTAAAAAAATGTCGCCGAAGAAGACCGGGGTTCCAGTTGAAACGTCCGGCAAAATAAAAGACTTTTAGTTGGTTTTCTTTTGAAAAAAGACTTTGATATATATATATATATATATAAACTAGCTGTAAAATGGGCTAATTGTACTGATCTATAAAAAGATGCTGAATTGCGTATTAGTCTACATTGTTTTCATTCACGGTTTTTTACATGGAGAATCCCTCAGGGAATTCCTGTCACGGTAAACTTCTTGGATACATTTATAAAACATTCAAGTTATATTTATTTCAATCGGCTGTTTCATTTTATGAGGAACTTGTGAAACTGTTCCGAATATAGGGCTATATTTTCTCAAAGTGTCGGTTGGTGGTGATTAGGTCGTATGCAGTAATGCCAAAAGTAGTGCCAAAATCACTCTTTTGAATACTGTGGGGATATCGGCCCAACAAAATTAAGATCTCATCAGTCAAAAGTATTTTTCTATTACATTTCTGAGACCTGCATATTTCAAACCAAAACAAATACCGATCACTCCATCTCTTCATATTATACGACCTCTGGATGGAATATAAAAGAAAAAGCTCGAAACGGGCCAACACCAAACAGCCATTATGTTTTGATACCCATGACCTTATTTTCAAGGGCGGAGGCCCCACAAAACTGTTAATTATGAGCCAAACCTGACCTATTTTGGGGAAAATTTGGGCCTACACTATTTAGGTCTATAATGTGAAACTCCAGTTTGGTCTGTGTCAGGCCATTTCCTTTATTCTATTCAGTTTTTGTACAAAATAAATAGATGGAGTGATCGGCACTCATTTTTGTTCAAAATATGGAAAAACCAAAACATTTGGCTTCTATTATACAATAAAAAGCCAATGCATATAACAATTTTATTAGGCTAATTTTACCATTTGTTGAAGTAAAGGTGGAGGAATACAAGAATTTTACCCAAAATTGGCAGGGTGTTTCATACCCCTGAGAAAGAAATAATTTCGGATTAAATCAGAAATTGGACACATTTGAACAAAATATACCTAAATCAGAAAAAAAAAATACATAGATTAATAAAAATGAGCATGAAAATTGTTAAAACAACTTCGTATGACTGAATTAGGACCAAAATTAAATTTGAGATCGGGGATTTTCGGATCAGGATCAGGAAGGGTGTTTCATACCCAACCCATGTCCAGTGCTGCAATGGTCAATAACAGAACCATGTCCATTGCTGCAATGGTCAATAACTGGCATCACGTCCAGTGTTACACTGGTCAATAAATGGCACCATGTCCAGTGCTGCATTTTCAAAAAATAACTTGCATAATGTATAGTTCTGTAGTGGTCAACAACTGGCATCATGTTCAATGACTGGAATTAAATCAAGTACTGCAGTGGACAATTATAACTGACAATATGTCCACTTCTGCAAAGGCCAGTAACTGGAATCATGTACAGTGCAGCAGTGGACAATCAGTGTCTACAAAGACTGCTCAAAGTCTAGTGCTGCAGTGGACAATAACTGACAATATGTCAAGTTCAACAAAGGCCAGTAACTGGAATCATGTACAGTGCAGCAGTGAACAATAACTGGCACCATGTCCCGTGCTGCAGTGGTAAATAACTGACAATATGTCAATGGCCAGTGACTGGAATCATGTACAGTGCAGCAGTGGTCAATAACTGGCACCATGTCCAGTGCTGCAGTGGTAAATAACTGACACTATATCAATGGCCAGTTTCTGGAATCATGAACAGTGCAGCAGTGGTCAATAACTGGCACCTTGTGCAGTGTTGCAGTGGTAAATAACTGACAATATGCCAATGGCCAGTGCTGGAATCATGTACAGTGCAGCAGTGGTCAATAACTGGCACCATGTCCAGTGCTGCAGTGGTAAATAACTGACAATATGTCAATGGCCAGTGACAGGAATCATGTACAGTGCAGCAGTGGTCAATAACTGGCACCATGTCCAGTGCTGCAGTGGTAAACAACTGACAATATGTCAATGACCAGTGACTGGAATCATGTCCAGTGCAACAGTGGACAATAACTGGCACCATTTGCAGTGCTGAAGTGGTAAATAACTGACAATATGTCAATGGCCAGTGACTGGAATCATGTACAGTGCAGCAGTGCTCAATAACTGACACCATGCCCAGTGCTGCAGTGGTAAATAACTGACATATGTCAATGGCCAGTGACAGGAATCATGTACAGTGCAGCAGTGGTCAATAACTGGCACCATGTCCTGTGCTGCAGTGGTAAATAACTAACAGTTTGTCAATGGCCAGTTACTGGAATCATGAACAGTGCAGCCGTGGTCAATAACTGGCACCATGTCCAGTGTTGCAGTGGTCAGCAACTGACACTATGTCCAGTTCTACAAAGGCCAGTAATTGGACTCGTGTACAGTGCAGCAGTGGACAATAACTGGCACCATTTCCAGTGCTGCAGTGGTAAATAACTTACAAAATGTTAATGGCCAGTGACTGGAATCATGTTCAGTGCAGCAGTGGTCAATAACTGGCACCATGTCCAGTGCTGCAGTGGTAAATAACTGACAATATGTCAATGGCCAGTGACTGGAATCATGTACAGTGCAGCAGTGGTCAATAACTGGCACCATGTCCAGTGCTGCAGTGGTAAATATCTGACAATATGTCAATGGCCAGTGACTGGAATCATATCCAGTGCAGCAGTGGTCAATAACTGACACCATGTCCAGTGCTGCAGTGGTAAATAATTGACAATATATCAATGGCCAGTGACTGGAATTATGTACAGTGCAGCAGTTGTCAATAACTGGCACCATGTCCCGTGCTGCAGTAGTAAATAACTGACAATATGTCAATGGCCAGTGACTGGAATCATGTCCAGTGCAGCAGTGGACAATAACTGACACCATGCCCAGTGCTGCAGTGGTCAATAACTGACAATATGTCAATGGCCAGTGACTGGAATCATGAACAGTGCAGCAGTGGTCAATAACTGGTACCATGTCCAGTGCTGCAGTGGTAAATAACTGATAATATGTCAATGGCCAGTGACTGGAATCATGAACAGTGCAGCAGTGGTCAATAACTGGCAACATGTCCAGTGCTGCAGCAATCAACAGAAGACACCATGTCACATGCTGCAATTATCAATAACTGGAATCTTGTCCAAAGCTGCTATGGTCAATGACTTGAAACATATCAAGTGCTGCATTGGTCAAAAACTGACTCCATGTCCAGTGATGCAACGGCCAGTTACTGGAATCATGTCCAGTGCAGCAGTGGTCAATAAAAGACACCATGTTCAGTGCTGCAGTGGTCAATAAAAGACACCATGTCCAGTGCTGCAATGGTCAGTAACTGGAATCATGTCCAGTGCTGCAGTTGTCAATAACCGGCACCATGTCCAGTGCTGCAGTGGTCAATAAAAGAAACCCTGTCCGGTGCTGCAATGGCCAGTAACTGGAATCATGTCTAGTGCTGCAATTGTCAATAACCAGCACCATGTGCAGTGCTGCAGTGGTAAATTAAAGACACCATGGCCAGTGCTACAATGGTTTATAAGTGGAAGCAGTTGTCAATAACTGGCACCGTGTCCAGTGCTACAGTGGTCAATATTAAGACATCATGTCCAGTGCTGCAGCTGTCAATAACTGACACCATATCCAGTGCTGTAATGGTCAATAACTGGAATCACGTCCGGTGCAGCAGTGTTCAGTAACTGGCACCATGGCCAGTGCTGCAGTGATCAATAACAGACATGTCCAGTGCATCAATGGTCAACAACTGACATCATGCCAGTGTTACACTGGCCAATAACTGGCACCATATCCAGTGCTGCAGTGGTCACAAAATAACTTGAATAATGTCTACCTCTGCAGTGGTCAATAACTGGCATCATGTTCATCGGTCATTAACTTTTATCACGATAAGTTCTACAGAGGTCAATAACTGGCATCATGTCTTGTGCCACAGTGGTCAATAACCGGCATCAGGTCCAGTGCTGATTGGCATCAAGTCAAGTTCTACAGAGGTCAATAACTGGCATCATGTCTAGTGCCACAGTGGTCAATATTCAATAACCGACATCAGGTCCAGTGCTGACTGGCATCAAGTCAAGGTCTACAGAGGTCAATAACTGACATCATGTATTGCACCCCAGTGGTCAATAACCAGCATCAGGTCCAGTGCTGCAGTGATCAATAACTGGCATCAAGTTAAGTTCTACAGAGGTCAGTAACTGGCATCATGTCTAGTACTGCACTTGTCAATACCTGACATCATGTCCAGTTTTATGGAGGTCAATCATTTGCATCATGTCAAGTGCTGCAGTGGTCAAAACACACAATGTCCAGTTCTACAAAGGTCAATATCAAGAATCCTGTCATCAAGTTCTACAGTGATCAATAAATGGCATCATCTTCAATGCTGCAGTGGTCAATAACTGGCATCATGTCAAGTTCTTTTTTTTTGGGGGGGGGGGGGGGTGGTAAGGCACTTTCAAAATTTTTTCAGACAGTTGTCTATTATGTGGGAAAAAATCTGAGCACTAGGAGATGAAACACCTAGTCAAGTTTTATATTGGTCAATAACTAACATCATGCCAAGTGCTGCAGTGGTCAATAACTGGCACCATATCCAATGCTGCAGTGGTCAGTTTCTGGCATCAACATTACACAGATAACAAAATTAAGACCTCAGGTAAAAGTATTTTTCTTTTACATTTCAGAGAAAATAAGGCTTGATGGTGTAATGTCAAGCCTTCTCTAAAAGATAAGACAAAGATAGATTGTCATGTGCTCAAGAAATTTCAGTAGCACTTGAAGAGTTAAGTTCTGATGGACAACAGTTTCACAACACTTAACCCTTGACCTGCTGAATATTTAAATATGCCACACCCACTATCGATTAACAACCAATCATATTACTTGATGCAAATTATTGCGACAAATTCACAATCTGAATGACAAACAATGTAGATCCTGATCAGATGGCTTCTTCAGAAGCCATCTGATCTGGATCTACATTGTTTGAAAGGTAAGGCATATCTGGGCTCAGCAGGACAAAGGTTAAGAGCCAATGAAAAACTGCATCTGAAAATATTGTCTGTTTATCTGCTGCTTCTTCTTGCAAACTTTTCAAACATAGAGGCAAACAGTGTGGATCCTGAACAGACGGTTCCTACTGCTTCTAAAGTGGGATCTGGGCCACACTGTTTACAACTAAACAGCAGACACCAAAGCAGACAACAATTGTTGTTACTGGCATCTTAAGAGTTAAATTCTGATGCACAACTGTTTTTAAGATATGTATTTCTTGGTTTATTTTTGGAACTGCATTTAATTTAGTGAATTTGTTCAAAATAATAAATAACATCAAAGGTAATGATTCCTGTAAAACTTTTGTTTTGTTTGTTTGATTTGAGGTTTAACGTCCCCGTCAACACTGTAAAGGTCATTTTGGAGACGTTGCTTCCAATTTTGTGGGACTTTTGCCCGACATTGAGACGAACTGACTTCTCAAGCCCTGCCACCCAATGAAACCAATAGGGTTTATTAGCATGGACGGTCCGCCTCGCACCACGGTTCCTGGACAGGCTTAGATCCTCTAAGTGGTATACCAGTACTAGTGTGCAGGCCGGATTCAGCTCTGCGTGGAAGCATCATGCAGCCCATATATTTCTACAAGCCCCTTTTTGTTACCCCCAGGCTCACTGCACATGTATTGTCTGCCTGTCATAAAATATCATTACACAGTGAAATTCTTCTTTGAACACTGGGTAAAAAGTTCAGCAGGCAACATTTTAAAATATTTTTCTTACTTTTTCTAGAAAGCAAATTTTGACATTTCAAGCAAATTGTCACCATTGGGGATTTGGGGACAATTTGCATGAAATGTCAAAATCTGTTTTCAGGGAAAAAAATAAGAAAAATATCATCAACCTGTTGTCTGCAGGATTAGCCTAGAGGGTGATAATGGTTAGAAACATTTTTGAAAGGTTTCATTTATGTTTTGTGTTTTCTGCACCCAGTGTCCTCTGGTAAGAAACCACCTTTGGGTCTGTTCAAAAGTGGTCTTAAAGACCACTTTTGAACAGTCCCAAAGATGGTTTTAATATAAGAATTTTATTGTACCCTGCAAAACTGAGCACAAAAGAAGCTGTTAGGTATAACAAACCACAACCTCATAAAATACAATTGTTGGGGTCCAAAGTGGATAACCATGTAATATCCAATCAAAAATGTAGATTGTACTGGTCATTTTTCTCGGCCCCCGCCCATAGGGGCTTGAAGAAATATATGGGCTGCATGATGCTTCCACGCAGAGCTGAATCCGGCCCGCACACTAGTACTGGTAAACCGCTTAGAGGATCTAAGCCTGCCCAGGAACCGCGGTGCGAGGCGGACTGTCCATGCTAATAAACCCTATTGGTTTCATTGGGCGACAGGGCTTGAGATGTCATTTCATCTCAATGTCGGGTAAAAGTCCCACAAAATTGGAAGCAACATCTCCAAAATGACCTTTACAGTGTTGACGGGGATGTTAAACCTCAAATCAAACAAACAAACAAAACTGGTCATTTTTCTATACAATCTAAACATTTTTTGGATCCATCTTCCAACTGTGTTATATCCCAACTTTGTTAAATAAGTGTGTTATAAAGAGGCTGTGTTGTATTTTAGTAGTTTTAAGCACTGAAGCTAATTTCACACTCAGTGGAACTCAGCATGATTCAAACATGAAAAAACAACATTATTTGTTGGTACATTACTTCAACGAGCAATAAAATTTTTTACTGCTCAGCTGAGCTGAGCATGACCTCAGGGTCTGATTCTGAGGTTGTTTTGCTGTAAACAGAGATCAAGAAATGACATTTTGAAATTATATTTTTATTAATATTTTAATCTTATTGATTTTGGTGTCTGTTGCAGAGAAAACCAATATTGATCTCTCTGCCGCAGAGAATACAATATTCCTGTATTCCTGCTGCCAGCTATGTCTCACTTCAGTTCCCACTAGCTTACAGGATACAACTTCTCTCAAGGTCAGTGTTTTTTTATCGCATTTTGTTCTCGTTATATTTTAGTGTTTCTCTCAAACTTTATTGTCATAACATTTTCAGAAGGTATCAGTATCAAACACATTTAGCTACCATTAAAAAATGTATAGATTATATAAAAAAATGACAATTTTAGGGTTATTTTTCTATAAAATCTATACATTCTTGGGATCCATCTTCAGTGTTATATTAACCCTTTTTGTACCAAATGGAATCTTCCTTTTTATATATAGCAGGACTCCACTTCAAAATTAAGGGGTGTGAGGTTGTGTTTTCTTCAAAATTTATTTGGAAAATGACTGAACTTTTAGCAAACAGTGGAGGCCCTGATCAGACGCCGCGTTCTGCGGCGTCTGAGCTGGGCCTGCACTGTTTGCCAAGTACCCCTTTAGGGGTTTCTGGTACTAAATGGGTTAATGAAACAGAAGCCTCTGTGGTGCAGTGGTTATGCTATTCGCCTTGTAAAACAGGGGTCGCAGGATCGATCCCCAGCTTCTCCAGACTTTCGGATGAGTCTTTAAACCGTGGTCCAGTCTCCATATGACCTTAGCTGTTGGTGAGATGTAAAACTCAAACACTCACTCACTATATTAATAAAACATTTTTTATGAACAGTGTCAGGTTTATGTGCATTGTTCTTTCACAAAGAATTTTACCAAGTGTATGACTGCGGCATCCAATAATTATTTAGCATGCGGTTGTCAGTAATACTGCTCAGTATTGGAAGACTTGGCCTAATCACAGTCTACATTTATTTTATGGCATTTTATCGAAAGCCAATATTGATTTTCTTTGATCTGGCTGTTATCAGCGTCTTGTTTCAGGTATGCCTCAATAAAATTACCTGTGACTAAAATATAAAACAGGATGACAAAAAAAATCAATATCGACTTCTTTGTTGGTTTGACATTTGAGATTATTGCATGATGATTGCAGAGTTATTGGTAATGGTGGGGAAAATTTAAGGTACATGATTATGCTGTTTTATTAAAAGTTCACACAGTTTTATATACAAACCTGAATGTGACAATTTCTGAAGAATTCTGGATATTTTATTGTTTTCAAAAGATGTAGGAAATAAAGACGTAAGCAGGCAACACTTTTAAACACTTTTAACAGTTTTGTCTTGTCAACAGCTAGTGGGTGCCCACAGTATGTGTTTCTGGGTGGGGATAGGATAAATGAACCCATTTTTCTATATAAACATGAGGTTTAAAGGGGTCAAAATTATATAGGCATGTTTTCGTGATGATGTCACCTTTATTCATATATTTGTATGTTTTTGTATATTTATGCTCTCTTATGCCACATGTGTGGCCTGAGCTTAGACAAATAATGTTCTGTCATGTTCTGTTCTATCAACAGAGGGCTACTCTTAGAAAAAAGAATTAGGAGCAAATTCTTTCTTCTAAGAGCAAATTCTTCTAAGAGTAAGCCCCCTTTTGCTGGGGATAAGTGTAAAAAAAAAAAAAAGAAAGAAAAGAGAAGTGATGTTGTCGTTGTGAAAATATGACGAGTTAGTCATACTATTTTTTTTTTTTTTCAAGGTTTGACAGCCCTGTCAATACTATAAAGGTCAAATTGAGTTGGTCAGTTTACCTAATCAAAGTTTTCCTAGGCAGGCTTATACATCACTCACATACATGAGAGTTCTGCATTCCAGATGTTCATATTTTACACTATATGCTGTTATTTGTGTTTTTGTTATTCTTCGTTATTATTTGGTCGTATGCGGAAATATAAAAAACAAATCTATAAATGTATGAGTGCATGCTTAACTCTAACTTTTTGGACTAGCTTATACATCAGTGGTTATTGTAATTAGTACAGTGCATATTCTTTTAATGCCACCCTTCTTAAATCAGTGAAAGATCAAGAATGACCATAGAAAAGATTTCTCCACAAAAGACTGTTGCCAACTTGGCAGATACTGAACCTGGGACCTCCGCATCACAGGTCATGACACACATTCTGAGACTGGCAATAACTATGGTTAATAAACAGGTGTATTTTTTTATGTACTTTTTGTCAACATGTGTACATGCATCAGACTAAAACAGAAATAAGAGGGGGAGTCAATAAAAAACCAGCCTAAATTATTTCTTGGTGAGATCATTCTTTTCTTTTTCGATGTAATTGCCCTCTAGATTGATACCCTGGACCAAAGCTGTTCAGTGCCATCAGCCCAAAACTGAAGAAGCCAGGGTCCTTTTCTCTGACCCACTCCTCAACTGCCACCACAACTTCTTCGTTGGATTGGAAATGACGTCTGCAGATATCCTTTATCCAGTTTGGGAATAGGAAATAGCCACTAGAAGTTAAGTCTAGAGAATAGGTGGGGTGCTTTATTAGCTCGTACCCATTCAGCTCAACAGTCTCCATTGCAATTTTGCAAGTGTCGGCTTTTGCATTGTTATGTTGGAGCAGAATCCCTTTAGAGAGTTTACCTTGGCATTTTTCACGGATCGCAGTTCTAAGTTGGTTGAGCAAATTTGCATAATACGCACCTGTTATTGTACTTTTCTTTGCTAGTAAGTCAAACATATATATGCCTTGTGCATCTCAAAATACAGTTACCGTCACCTTACCAGCAGAGGGTTGCGTTTTAAACTTCTTCGGCCTCGGGGACCAGGCCCTACCACTGGCGACTTTGTTTTATTCTCTGGCTCATAATATTGGAGCCAGGTCTCATCTATGATCACCAGATGTGAAAGAAAATCATCTTCCTTTGATCTAAACCACTTCAACAATGCGCTGCATACTGATGCGCTGGTTGCCATTTGCTCTTCACTAAGGGATTTTTTGTTAGCTTGCGCCGCATACCCCAGCGATCATGTAAAATTGTTGAAACACTATCATGTGAAATGTGTAATGCATTTGCTATCTCTTCCATCTTAATTCGCCATCAGAGTACACCAGATCCCGTACTTTGTTCACATTCCTTAATCGGTGGCATCTGATGGGTGTCCAGACCTGGTTTCGTCTTGTAAAGATGTTCTACCGCATTTGAATTCCCCAACCCAGAATTTAACTTGTGCATAAGATCACAGGACATTGACGTTTCATCAGAAAACTTAAAAGAGCCCTCACAGTGGCCTAAATCCACTTATACCCCTATAAGCAAGCGATGCTTAATAAGAGAATATGTGGATTTAGGCTTGTTTTAGTGTTAATGGTGAAACGTCAATGTCCTGTGATAAGATGGTGCAGAAGACCCTTAAAGGTGCATTATTGAGCTATCGGTAAAAAAAGCTTCCAAAAATAAAATACATATAGCCGGTATTTTTCTTTAAAACAATACAAATGAATGCATTTTATGCAAAAATGTGAACAATTATGATGACAGTTAAATGAGTTTGAGAGGGATACCCTAACAAGGTTTCGAACACTAGTTAGATCTATTTTTAGTTTGTGACAAAAATAGAATCCCCATATATGACGTTATGCGACGTTCATTTTTGGCCTTGTTTGCTTAGGCCATGCCTGAATCGGAAAAAATATGACGCTGAATACCAGGCCATAAGTAACGACACTCAGAGAGGATACTGTCGCCATGTATGTGTAAAGTGACAGATTTATTTTTAGAACAGAAATTCCGAACACATGTTCAGAGCGAAGGGAAACACGAATGAAAACGACCAATTCACAAAGTTCTGGAGCCGTATTTGGCTCCAAAAGTGTACACGTGACAAAGGAGTATGAATTGAAGATAAAAAACAGAAAAAAAAATTGAGACCCGGTAGCTCAATATTGCACCTTTAAACATTGGTCAACCCGCAATGTATTTCTGGATCTGTTTTTTACCTTTCAAATACAAGCACAGTACTCAACTTTTGATGAAAAGCTGGCTTTTGCATCGATAGCCATGTTTGACATTCAACATCTTATGAGTGAATGGCACGATAAGGGTGCAATTTTGCCCTCATGTATTGAAACAAGGCATGAAAATCTTGGTTGTCTCGGTCAATTGGAAATGGGATAGGCTGGTTACTTATTATCTTGCACTTGTATTTTAAAATTTCTTTCAATTTGTTACTTTTGTATCATTTCAGCTTTGCTATGTTTAGAGTAGCAATTTGATAACATTCCGCAACTTTACCATGTGGTCTGTATACGTAGTGCTGGTGCTCGGTCTCTGCAGTGTCATACCTGGGAGCCAGGCAAGACCAAGAGATAAGGTTAGTTTTACTGATTTCATAGTGCCAGATAATGAAGAGACATTTCTTGTCAGAAAGGCTTGTTGTGGGTACTTGTTAGAATTGCCTCACTGAGGCAATTCTGACAAGTACACACAACCTCTGTACCCACAACCTATGTTTTTATGTTATAAGTGAAATTATCCTCATTACTGGCCATTATCTGTAGCTTCGTTGTAATAAGTATATACTATGAATACCATAATGCTCCTATGTATTTGGACAGACAGGCCCAAGCAAACAGTGCAGACCAGATCAGACTGATCAGGGTCTACACTGTTTGTCATTCCATCTGCACTTTTTGGGCTCCTTGCTGGATCCTGTATAGGAGCATGTATGATAAATTGGTTGAATACGATAAGTTATTAATCAAGAAATTTAGGATTGGCCAAGTTGCAGACCTCAGCCTAATATCACTTGGCCCTGGTGTTAATACACATGACCTCCGATCAGTACATGATAATCACTTAGAAAACATGTATGATAATCCAATTAACACATCTGAGGGAGGATTAGCACCCTCTATATACTGAAAGACAAATCCTTAACTCAAGATGAGACAGATTAATGAAGATACTCAAGAATAATGTACATAAGAAACAATTGTTGTGGACATTTATTAGAAATTCTAACAAATTGAGTAATTCTTGGAGTAATTACAAAGGTCCCCATTTATAGTACTCCTTATTAACCCTTATCCAGCTGGATATTTGAATTCTGACTGTCAGCCAGTCAGATTACATGATACATGTATAAAGTTTTTGTTCAAATTCACATACTGAATAACAAACAGTGTAGATCATGATCAGATGGCTTGAAGAAGCCATCTGATCTGTAATTGTTTGTACCATATTATGACTATTGGTGAGCGGAATGCCAAAGCCAGGTCAAAAGTATCCTTTCAAATGGAATGACCACAAATTGTGTGAGATTCTTATGAACATAAGCAAATGTATACTAGAGCACTTTGAAAACACAATTTTTAAATATTATCCAAGATCATTATTACTGATATGTGGTCAGATCGATAAAATATGGGTTGACAACACAGGAAATCGAGGCACGTGCACACCGAGATATTTGCTTGTCTACATGGCCACTTCCACTCTTTCAGTCAATCACTTTTGCCCCGTCCCATCGGGGCTTGAAGAAATAGATAGGCTGCATGATGCTTCCACGCAGAGCTGAAACAGACCACACAGGAGTAGTGGTAAACCGCTTAGAGGATCTAAGCCTGCCCAGGCAAAGCGGTGCGAGTCTGACAGTCCATGCTTATAAACCCATAAACCCTATTGGTTTCATTGGGCAACAGGACTTGAGATGTCATTTTATCTCATTGTCGGGTATAAGTCCCATAAAATTGGAAGCAACGTCTCCAAAATGGCCTGTACAGTGTTGACGGGGACGTTAAGCCTAAAATCAAACAAACAAACAAATTATTCATTCACTTTAGAAGTTGTCTACAAATCTGGTTTATGTTGGCATTTGGATAATTTTACAAAATTGAGCATGCCAAAGTTAAATAACAAAAATCGGAATTGGATTTTAGGCCTTCTGGAAGCTGGCATTTCACAGAAACACAACGCATGTTGCTTTAATGTTGACAGAACGATATATTGTCCTGTTCGACATGTCAGGTTAACAGGTTAACAGGACCTGTTGCTGATGGTACTAGACCTGGACAAGTGCGGGTGACATCAAGACGTCAGGATAATTATATCCGTCAACTTCACCTATGAGAGTGCCTCCAGACAGCGGAGTAAACAGCTTCCAAGATTATCGCCAACCGAGTGTGGCGAACTCATCGTATCGTGTCCTGATGACTTAAGGAATTTGGTGTTCAGTGCCGGCGTCTGTACCATGGGCTAATACTTACACAACATAATAGGCAGCTTCGCAATAACATTGCACAAAACCACCAAAGGCGTGCCAGCTGTCATGATGTCGTCTTCAGTGATGAGTCCAGGTTCATTTTGTACCACAGTGACGGGCGAGTATACACATTTATCGACATAGTAGAGAAAGGTTTGCTAATAACTGCATTGTGGAATGAGACAGGTTTGGTGGCAGTGGCGTCATGGTCTGGGGTGCCATCAACTACAGTTTTCGCTCGTCCCTGTTGATAATACATGGTAATCTGAACGCTAGAAGTTACATCGAGATTCTGAGGCCAGAGCTGGTTCCACTGTTGCGACGTCAATGTAATCCCATACTGTTCCAGCTCTATAAAGCCCGCCCACACACGGCAAAGTTGAAGCAGGACCTTTTACACCAAGAGGGCATCACTGTTCTTAATTGGATCTTAATTGTATTGAACACCTTTGGGATGAATTGGGACGTCACATTCGTAGACGTCAACATGCACCGCAGACTGTGAGGCAGCTTGCGATATCCCTTCAGCAAGAGTGGGACAACATTCCCCAATATACTGTCAGATGCTTGTGTTCTGTGCGGTCTAGGCTACGTAAATGTTTGCATTGCACAGGTGGACATACCCAATATTGACGTGGCTCGAGATTTCACTGACCCCCAGTGTGTTTGTCACGGTGTGGAATGATAACATAAAGTAACAGCTCTAATGTGATTGGGGCAGCCGAAAGCCATTAGATGAATGTGGTGTATGTTGAAATTTGTTCTTTAATAAAATTGATGAGTTCAAAAATATTTACATTTTCCCTATGATGTTGCGTTTTCAAAGTGCTCGAGTATAGAATTGCAAAAGTTTGCAGGCTGACTGGTTTGCTGGGAATACAGTCTCAAGTGGCCACAAACTGGATTTAGTTCTGTCTTGTCATTTTGCTTCTTTATGATGTAACTAACTCTGTCCCAAACAAATTTAGTTTTCTGATGTGAAGCTAGATGCCATTGTATGTTATAAATAATTCCTGCTATCTTGGCTGCTGTATTGATTGCTATTCAGTAAACCCTATAAAACTGCTGAACAAGGTAATAAACTATTTCAACAATGGAATATCACTAACTTTATTGTCATAGAAAAGCTATCATCTCCAAATTGTTGATGCTGTTCCAACAAATAAAAGTAGGAAAGGGACTTTCTTTTTGGGTCGATTGTTTTTCATTGACTCAAAGTTATTAACCCTTGCCATGCTGAGCCCGGAGATGCCTTTTCTTTCAAACAATGTAGATCCAGATCAGATGGCTTCTGAAGAAGCCATCTGATCAGGATCTACATTGTTTGTCTCTCAGATTGTGAATTTGCTGCAAGAATTTGAATCAAGTGATCTGATTGGTTGGTCATTGGTAGTGGGTATGGCAGATTAAAATATTCAACATGACAAGGACTATATAAGCACAAAAGCTCTTAGAGCCGATGTCCATGTGACTGTAACTGAATTGTATGAAATCCAGGTAATGGTTATTTATAGAAATAGCCATGCTGTTCTTGTTGTGATGTCAGAGTGCTGTGAAAAAGAAAGCTTATTGTAAAACATTAACTTGATACATGTACTGAAAACAGTTTAGCCTAGATCAGATGCCACAGAACACGCCATCTGATCAGGATCTTAGCTGTTTGCTTAAAGTACAGGAATTTAAGGATTAAATAAAACAGCCCAATTCATTGTTCAGCTCCCAACAGTACTGTCAGTGCTTTGATTGATTTGTTGTACAGACTTGTATGGACCTGTTGGTCATTACGAAAACACACCCGTTTGACTCAGTGCATTCTTTCATATCTAGTCTAATCTCAAAAATGGTTATTTTTCTGATGAAACTGTGTGATATTTTTCTTATGTATACTCCAAACACAGGTTGTCTGTGCTCATTAGAACCGCCTCATTGTGGTGGTTCTAACAAGTACACACAAACTATGTATTGGAGCAGAAATAAGCAAAATACTGTATACCCCTGCAAACCCTAGTTTTCTCAGCATAAAATGGGGTTTAAAGAGATGTTCATCGGACAGTCTTTTTATCATGATATGTTCACTCTAGAGGGGAAGCATTGGGCCTTCCCAAGGGAATTAGGTACACCAAAACCACTTTATCACAACTTCTTAATAACACTTTTTATTATAATATGTTTTTCGATATGACATGACTCAATCCATTTTGTACGGGGAGCCCAAAAATGGGTACCCTGGCAAACAGTGCAGACCTGATCAGACGCCGCAGATCGCGACGTCTGATCAGGGCCTACACTATTTGCAAAAAGTTCAGCTATTTTCCAAATAAATTTTAAATATAACACAACCTGTCACCCCTAAATTTCGAAATGGACTTCTGTCATATATAAGGAGGAAGATTCCATTTGGTACGAAAAGGGTTAGCAGTAAAGATGATCCCAAAAAACAAAGAAGATAAATGGTCATTTTTCGATATAATCTATTTATTTTTGTTTGAGTAAGATGGCCTCTGCTTTGATTTGTTTGTTTGATTTGAGATTTAATGTTCCCGTCAACACTGTATAGGTCATTTTGGAGACATTGTTTCCAATTTTGTGGGACTTTTACCCAACATTGAGATGAAATGACATCTCAAGCCCTGCCACGCAATGAAACCAATAGGGTTTATAAGCATGGAACCCAACAATATTGTTACAAAGACGTTTTTGTCTGTTTGGAGTTTAATGGCCCAGCCAACATTTTTAAGGTCATTTTACTTTCCCTGGACAGGCTTATAGATAAGCAGTTAACTAGAACAGTGCACATTTTTTCGCCAGAAACTGACAACTGCCCGTCTTGAATCAGTGAAATGGCCAGAATGACCATAGAAAAAATTTCATCATCTATCTCTATGAAAGAATTATTGCAAATTCTGGTAGGTATTGAAACACATCTTCCTGATCACCAGTCCGACACACATTTGACTGAGCTACCAAGGCCAGCTGTTATAGAGAGGTATAGAGAGGTTGTGGTGTAGTAGGGGGAGGGACACTTAAAAATGCAAAGGTGGTCAAATTTTGCACTTTCTGCTGTATATCTCGGAAACAATTGATGAATTCTGGACAGATCTGGTGTAAGATATCAATTCATAAGTTTTGGTTGCCTTGACCTAGTTTTCTAGGTCACACAGGTCCAAAGATTGTTCAGTTCTTGTTGTCGGCACCATACACCATATCTCTTAAACAGAATGAATAATTCTGGCCACACTTGGTATTTTATTTTCTTTCATGACTTTGACTTTATTTTCAAGACCACTTAGTCATATTTGTTGTGCAGGGGGCCTGCGGGAGGGGGACATAGTTTTCTTCTTAAAATATTTCTAGTTTTCTATTGCATTCTCCATTTAGTGAAAAAAGGGACAAAGTTAACTTGCAGTTTGCATGAATTCCATGAATAGTGCCCCCCACCCCCACACACACAAACCTCACCACAGAAAGGGAGGGGAACATATTTCATGCAGTCTCCTTTGAGGTGGCATCTGATGTTTGAAGCACAGTATCTCCTGAATCAATGAATAGATTCTTACCAAACTTCTATGGTTACATCACTAAGATAGGTAAAAACAGCAGTTAGGTTTTGGTGGTACTGACCTAATTCATTTTCAAGGTCACAGGCTCTGAAAAACTGGTAGAGTTCGAACAAATTGATCTGAGACTGGTGAACTCTCTATTAACATAATTTCACACCCGACTGAATGCATGTATTTTTCTTCGTCGTATTCCGAAGATGGCGATACTGTTATACAATACATAGACGTCAGTAAATGGGTCGTTATTCATGGGATGCCAAAAATTCGTGAGAAGTTTACGAAAGCCGACGTATTAGGCGATCACATTGACTAATTTATTCCTTGCATAAAGGTCAGTGTCATGTCAAATTGTTCGCACTATAAACAGGGTGAAAAAAAAGCTTGAAAGAATTTCAGAATTATGGTCAAACTTTGTATACTATATCACTCAAACTACCAAAGACTGGAATAGATTTTTGGTGACCCTGACTCATCTTCAAAGTCACATTCTCCGACTCATCTTCAAAGTCCCATTCTCCCACTCATCTTCAAAGTCCCATTCTCCCACTCATCTTCAAAGTCACATTCTCCCACTCATCTTCAAAGTCCCATTCTCCCACTCATCTTCAAAGTCACATTCTCCCACTCATCTTCAAAGTCCCATTCTCCCACTCATCTTCAAAGTCACATTCTCCGACTCATCTTCAAAGTCCCATTCTCCCACTCATCTTCAAAGTCCCATTCTCCCACTCATCTTCAAAGTCCCATTCTCCCACTCATCTTCAAAGTCCCATTCTCCCACTCATCTTCAAAGTCCCATTCTCCCACTCATCTTCAAAGTCCCATTCTCCCACTCATCTTCAAAGTCCCATTCTCCCACTCATCTTCAAAGTCACATTCTCCCACTCATCTTCAAAGTCACATCCCAAAGGCTATCAAATTCTGGTCAAAAAATAGCTTTTCTACATCACATCCCATGAACAAATATATGAACTGTGGGCAAACTTGGTACACTGTATTATTGCAACCTACCAAAGACTTGATTAAATTTTGATGATCTTGACCTTATTTTCAATGTCACAGACCACACAAAACTAGCAATTGTTTGCCAAAAATAGCTTGTCTGCACCCTATCTCATTAATTATGACATATGATCAGACATGAAACAATATCATTGCAGCCTACCAAAGACTTGGGTTAGATTTTGGTGACATTAGCCTAATTATCAAGGTCACATGACTTCAAAGATATGTAAGCACTTTATTTCCCAAACTAATTGATGAATTCTAACCAAATTTGGTATAATATGTTTATTAGATTTTGGTGGTGATCTTGACCTACTTTTTAAGGTCACACAGATCCAAAGACTGTTTAGTTTTTGGTTATCTACTCTATATCTACTCAAACCGACTCAAGAAACCTTGCCAAACTTATTACAGTATATTGTGGCAACATTACTAAGGCTTGTTTGTTCTTTCCCAACCTTGACCTCATTTTCAATGTCATGCATAATTTTTGTTTGAAAATATTTCTAAAGTTGATTTTTTATCTTTTTTGCTGCATTTGTTAGTGATAACTTTTTTACCTTTGATTTTTGATCAACACACCCAGTTAGAAAGTTGTAGAGGAGAAGCTCCGCCAATTTCTCGTAAAGGATTCAGCTTCCTGAGTTGTATACTTTTGGTCTAATCAGATGGACTTTTTACGTGTTTTGAATTTTTCGATAAAAACTAAGTCAAACTCTCGAAATATATGAATAAATCCCGTGCAGCCAATGAAACGTCCAACTGAAGGGACGGTGTACAAAGCATTTGAGTGCAAACAGCCTTTGTTCAGTACATGTATTAATCAAATGTTTAAAATGCTTCATCGGTCATTGCGAATGTGTTTCACTCTCGAATGTGCCTATTGTAAACATGCAAGATATTGGAATGACATATTTATCTTTCAGTCAAGCACTGAACAGACAACAAATCATCAAACCACACTGTCAAGGCTGGACTAAAGGAAACAGAAAAATTATTGTAGAAATCTCCATCTGATTACAGCTCTGCTCGCATAACTTAGGGGCATGAAACCTTTTTAAGAAATTGGTGGAGTTTCTCTACAACTCTCCCGCTGGATGTATTGACCAAGTTATCGCCGAAAAACGTGGCAAAAAAGATAAAACATCTACTTTAGTTCTCTACGTAATTTTAGCAATATTACCAAAAAGGAAAACATTTTAAGTCTCTGAATAATTATTGATTTAATAATGATGTAAAAAGATTTTAACAGCAGGGACAGATGTCTGATTATTTTATTGCATCTTCCTTTTGATGACATATTTATGCTACTCTCTTAAAATCAAATCTTGCTTTTTCACAGCAAATCAAACAATGTGCCATTCTAATAACACAACTAAATTACTATAGTAATCTAAAAACAATTCTCCTGCCTTGATGTCGACACATGTCAATTAATTTGGATTTATTTGTTGTTATCGTTGTATTGATTTTGCCAATGCCAAATACTATCTCAATTTCTTCTTCCGAAGCGCTATTGCATTTTGTCCTCAAACGGAAATTTAAAAATTAGATAAGGAAACTATAATTGAGAGAACAAACATGCAAGCTATATGTTTGAAAACATGGATTCAGTTGTTCAAAGCTAACAAAATGGTTAGTTACCATAATGATTCTAAGTATTGGGACAGATAGGCCTGAGCAAACAGTGCAGACCCAGATCAGACTGCTCCTTAAGGAGCACCAGTGAGTTTTCATAATGGACAGCTGAGATGATGCTTCTTTGGCAAACAATCTCCTAGGAACTCCGCAAAAGTTACTGCATGGAAAAGCATGTATGATTTCTACAATTGTATAAAAAAAAAACACTCTGACTTCATTGTCATCCACTGGTTACTTTAACCCATTGTGAGCAGGCCCAGTTTAGACGTGGCTGATCAGGGCCTGCACTATTATCTAACAGAATTTTCTGTCAAAAATAGAATAAAAACGGAAAAAATAGGCCTGACACCCGTTATATGACAAATGGATTTGTCCAACCTATAGCAATGGAAGAGTCCACTAGCATACAATGGGTTAATAGTCATTGTTGCAAATGGTGTGGACAGAGATCAAACTGCTCATCCACGATCTGAGTCCACACTGTTTGCCTGTGTGCAATTTTTTTATGCCCCCACATCGGCATGATGCCGGGGGCATATAGTCTTTAGCTCACCAGAGCCGAAGGCTCCGGGGGAGCTTATAGGATAGGCAGTTGTCCGTCGTCGTCTGCGTCTGTGTTGTCTGCGTCTTCGTGTGACGTCAACACATTTAAACATCTTCACCTCTGAAGCCACTGGGCCGATTGGGCCCAAATTTTATCTGTAGCATCCTTGGGCTGGGGGATTGAAAGTTTATGTTTTTTATGAAAATCAGCTCATTAGTTTGGTTGCTATG
Organism: Lucinisca nassula; assembly: GCA_963580285.1. Taxonomy (NCBI): domain Eukaryota; kingdom Metazoa; phylum Mollusca; class Bivalvia; order Lucinida; family Lucinidae; genus Lucinisca; species Lucinisca nassula. Next base: position 176,405,896 of record OY757011.1, read on the forward strand.
GCAACTTAGAGTTTCCATAGACTTATAATGGGGACAATTGAAAAATGGCATTTACTGCCAAGTCATTGCAGATATTTTGACAAAACTTTTATAGAAATGTTTCTTGAGTAAACTTCTCTCAGCCATATGCTTTTATGCCAACCTGAGGGTCCCCCAGGTTATGTTGGGGCCATGCCCCACCCCCTCCACTTCATAAAAGGCCATATATCACAGAAACCATTCAGATCCCGACCCCTAAACCATATATATTCTTGTTCCTATTGATAAGACACATTCAGTGACACCAACCTGGGGGTCCTCAGGGATGCGCCGAGGCCATGCCCCACCCCCTCCACTTAATAAAAGGCCCAATATCTTGGAAACCATTCAGATCCCCACCCCATAACCATATATATTCTTGTTCCTTATGATAAGACCCATTCAATGACATCAACCTGGGAGTCCCAGGGATGCGCCAGGGCCATGCCCCACCCCCTCCATTTCATAAAAGGCCCAATATCTCGGAAACCTTACAGATCCCCGCCCCTAAACCATATATATTCTTGATCCTTATGATAAGACGCATTCAGTGACACCAACCTGGGGGTCCCTAGGGATGTGCTGGGGCCATGCCCCATCCCCTCCATTTCATAATCGCACAATATCTCGGAAACCCTACAGATGGCTACCCCATAACCATATATATTCTTGTTCCTTATGTTAAGACACATTCATTGACACCAACCTGGGAGTCTCCCAGGGCCTTGCCCCAACCCTCCACTTCACGAAAGGCCTTATTTCTCAGAAACTGTTCTTAGCCCCACCCTAAACCATATATATTCATCGTCCTTATGATAAGAAGCATTCAGTGACACCAGCTTAGGAGTCCCCGGGGCATGCCCAGGCCATGCCCCATCACTTTACTTCATTAAAAGCCATATATCTCAGAAATAGTTCAGATCCCAACCCCTAAACCATATACTTGTTCCTTATGATAAGACTTTCAATCACACCAACCTGGGGGTCTCTTTGTGCTGAGGCAATGTGCCCACTTCATAAAAGGCTTTATATTTCAGAAACCATTCAAATCCCCACCCCATAATCATATATGTTCTTGTTCCTTATTATTAGCACACCTACTGTAGGGGGGTCCGCATCTCTATCCTTTCCACTTCATAAAAGGGCCTCAAATCTCAGAAACCGTTCAGATTCCCACCCCTAAACCATATACATGTATATACTTGGTCCTTTTGATAAGACACATTTAGGGACAACAATCGTGGGCTTTCCTGGGATCAACAGGGCATGCCCCAACCCCTGGACCACTTAAGAGGCCTTACAGATCCCCACTGCTAAACCATATATATTCTTGTTTCTTATGATAAGACGCATTTAGTGATACCAACCAGGGCTCCATGGGGTCCATGCCCCACCCCCTCTTCTTCATAAAAGGCCTAATGTTTCAGATACTGAGTCCACATCAGCGCTCATTTGTACATGGAGGTTCATTTGGTAGATTAAAATGATATCATGTTAAAATACATGGCTGCCATTGGGCAGTGCCCACCTGAGCTCTGGTGAGCATAGTGGCCCATGGGCCTCTTGTTTGGTTTTGTGACAGGTAGAGCCTGAACTTTTAGAACTCATATTTTCCTAACCATTCGATGGAACTGGTTCATCTTTGGTATGATGATAGATACAGGGCCAAAGTTTTATTAAGCAATACCCCCACCCATGCCTGTGACCTCAAGGTCAAGGTGACAGACTTAGAAATTTTCAATGTTAAAGACTCCGGTTAAGGTTTTTGTAACAGGTAGATCTGAACATTTTAGAACTCATATTTTCCAAACAATTTGATGGAATTGGTTCATATTTGGTATGATTATAGATATAGGTCCAAAGTTTTATTCAGCGATACCCCCACCCATGCCCATGACCTCAAGGTCATGGACTTATATATTTTCTATGTTAAAGACTCCAGTTAAGGTATTAGTACCTGGTAGAACCTGAACTTTTATGATGGCTTTGGTTCATATGATGATAGATATAGGTACATGTACAATGTTTTATTCAGCAATACCCCCACCCATGCCTATGACCTCAAGGTCAAGGTAACAGACTTAGACAATTTTAATGTTAAAGATTTTAAAGAGCTCAAATTTTCCAAACCATATATTTTCTATGTTAAAGACTCCAGTTAAGGTATTAGTACCTGGTAGAACCTGAACTTTTATGATGGCTTTGGTTCATATGATGATAGATATAGGTACATGTACAATGTTTTATTCAGCAATACCCCCACCCATGCCTATGACCTCAAGGTCAAGGTAACAGACTTAGACAATTTTAATGTTAAAGATTTTAAAGAGCTCAAATTTTCCAAACCATATTTTGGATTTGGCTTATAATTGCTATGATGATTGGTACAGGTCCAAATGTTTATTTGGCAATACCCCCACTCATGCCTATGGCTTCAAGGTCAAGGTCACAGACTTAGAAATTTTTAATTATATATTTTAAGAGTTGATATTTTCCCAATTGTATAATGGATTGAATTATATTTGGTATGATGTTAGATACCTGTTCATTTTATTCACTGATACCCCCACCCATGCCCATGAGCTCAAGGTCAAGGTCACAGAAATTTTTAATTAGATATTTTAAGAGTTTATATTTTCCAAATTGTATGATGAATTAAGTTTATATTTGGTATGATGATTGATACTGGTCCAATACCCCTGCCCATGCACGTGCCCTAAAGGTCAAGGTCACAGACAAAGAATTTTTTTATTTAAAGTTTATTAAGAGCTCATACTCACCAAACCATATAGATTTGCTTCATATTTGGTATGATGATAGTTACAGGTCCAAAGTTGTATATATCCCCACCCCTGACCTCAAGGTCAAGGTCACAAACTTAGTCTTATTATGCTTTTAAAGTTTTAGGGCTCATATTTATAGATTGGCTTCATATTTGGAATGATGATAGATACAGGTCCCAAGTCTCATTCAGCCATACCACCAACCCTGCCCATGACCTCAAGGTCAAGGTCACACACTTAGAATAGTTTGAATGTTAAAGTCTTTTAGAGCTCATATTTTCCAAACTATTTAATTAATTGGGTTCAAATTGGGTATGCTGATAGTTTTTTGTCCAAAGATTTAATCAGCAATATCCCAATCTATAGGTAGGACACTTTTGCAGTAGAGCTATGCTGTCCAATGACAGCTGTTGTTGCAACATGGATTTTCGGGGTGAGGCGGGGCCATCTATGTCATCTGGACACTTTTCTAGTTTGAAAAAAGTTTGCAAGAAGATCGATTCAGCAGACAACATTTTCGGACACAGTTTTTCTCAGCATCTTAAGGGTTGATAACTGTATGTCAGACACAGTTTTCCTCAGCATCTTAAGGGTTGATAACTGTATGTCAGAATTTTAGCTTATCCTGCTGAATAATTGATTTAGCCACACCAATTTCTGACTATGAACCAATCAGATTGCTTGATGTAATTTATTCCTGCAAATTCACAAACTGAATGTTAAACAGTGTAGATCCTGATCAGATCTGATCTTGATCTACAGTGTTTGCAAAGGTAGGGGTTGTTGTGAACAGCAGGTTAAGGTTGACTTCAGTCTGAAATTTGGCCCTCTGTGTCATTGGCATGGTTGGAGAATAAAACTTTTAACATTTGTGCATTATTATCCCATGTAGAAACTATAGTTTCTAATGTTTGGTGAATGTGATTTACTTTTAATCCCTATATAGACAGGAACCACCAAATGGGACACTAGCAGATGATCATATGCCGCAGAATGAGACATCTGATCAGGGCTGCCACTTGATGAAAAATTCTAAGTTCTAAAAAGAAATTGACTCCTGGAGAATTCTATTCAGCCCTAGCATTTTCCATCAATTTTCAGCCAAGTTACTGTGTAACCCTTGACGGCCATAAGAAAATGTTTTCCGCTCAGTATATTATAAAAGAATTGCTGGATTTAAGTCAAATTTAACATACTGGTGTAGAATGATATTGACAATAACTCACTTGGGACTGATACTTGGAATTTTTCATCCATTAATACCAGAATTATTGCCCTTGATTATTGTCAGGAAATGGTTCCACTCAATATCAACTGAAAGCTTTATTTTTATCAGCTCTCGATTTCACGTTCAAAGTGATTTTGACAATATGTCTACCTTGATTGAAATTAGTAGATGGACTTTTATTGCTAGGCCTGCTTACACACATATCTAATTTGAACATGTACAGATACAGTAGAACTTCGATGGCTCAAACACCTTTGGGACCTCGAAAATGTGTTCGAGGCAGGGATAGTTCGAGCCACTGAGGTTACTGTCAGGAGGCATAACGAGGTACTTTTAGACATCTTTTCGGTGTTCTATAATGAAAATGTATGCTGTGTGTACTCATTAGAATCGCCTCATCGAGGCGATTCTAATGAGTACACACAGCATATATTTGCAATATAAAAGACTAAAATCTCCTTAATTATCCCCCACTATTTCTTATGTTGAGAATTTCGCTAGGGTTCTCAAGAATGGATTCGACACATCCATGGTGAACGAGCCATCGGTGTTCGAGCCATCGAAGTTCTACTGTACATGTATATATGACCAAACATATCGGAAATCTTATCGGAAGAATACTCCTGGATTAGGATGTTACTCAGACCTCTTATCTTGTTTTGGTAATGAGAGTGCTTATGCATAAAAGATGAAGCTAAATATCATGCTGATGGGCTAGAGAATATCCAATTATTATTATTTGCCGCCTGAGGAAAATGATTGATATTGCTTGCGGTTGTCCATAAACATTTTACACAGCCATTTATCTTTCGGCAGAAATATTGATTTGCGAAGTGGGGCAGTAATTTGCCAGGAAGACAGAAGACAAATATTTGTTGGAGCTGTGGACACGATGATTTAGTCTAGGTCGAGCTGTAAGGTCACATTTGTACACCAAAATGGTTAGACATCGACAGGATGTATTGATCAAACATGAGCTGATTTATACAGGTCATCGCTTTGAGACAGAATAAGGAAAAGTTTCTCTATAGGGAATTAAAGTTGACCCTTCAAGCACCACCAACAATTGGAGCGGATAACAATCTATTTCCAATTTTTTCTGAAACACTTGTTCACTACAATTTTTGACACAATTTTGAAAAAACTAAGCGCACAATGTGTTAACCCTTATCTTGCTGTTCACGACAACCCCTATCTTTTCAAACAGTGTAGATCCAGATCAGATGGCTTCTGAAGAAGCCATCTAATCAGGATCTACACTGTTTGGCATTCAGTTTATGAATTTGTAGCAATAAATTACATCAAGTAATTTGATTGGTTGATAGACAGAAATGGGTGTGGCTTAAATGAATATTCAGCAAGAGAAGGGTTAATTAGGGTGAATGCAGTATATTTTGACGAAGTACCATAATTCTATCATGCAATTTGATTGATTTGTCTCTGTGACGGGGAAAAACAGACGAGCATGGCGTCGCTTGCGGTGCTCTTGTTTGTGTGATAGTTTACCAAGTTTAGCCATAATGTATTCTGTATTTCACTGCCAGTGTGCATGTCAACTGGTCGTTATAGTATTGACATTATACATACATTTTTTCTCTCTTAATGCTGTTTTAGCATGAATCACTGGGTTTACAGAATCCATTCACCAGTGTCAGATATAAAGGGTTCTAGGAGTATTGGTGAACTATCAAAGCTTGATCATGCAAGACTACAACCACACATTTTATGTAGTCTTGCCAGAGCATTTCAAAATATTTCTTCAAATATCATTTCACATTCAAAATATTAGCTTGACATCTATGTTGTCTGCAAACTTTGCAACTATATCTTTGCATACAGGCAAACAGTGTGGACCCTGATCAGACTGCTCCTAGAGGTGCAGTCTGATCTGGGTCCACACTGCTTGCAACATGACTTTTAAAGTATACAGTAGACAACAAAGAAGATGACGGTTGTTGTGATTTGCATTTTAACCCTTGTCCTGCTGAATATTCAAATATGCCACACCCACTACTGATTATCAACCAATCAGATTACTTGATGCAAATTATTGCAACAAATTCACAATCTGAATGAAAAAACAATGTAGATCCTTCTTCAGAAGCCATCTGATCTGGATCTGCATTGTTTGAAAGGTAAGGCATATCCAGGCTCAGCAGGACAAGGGTTAAAGGTTAAAAAAGTGTCATCTGTTGTATTTTTGGCTTGATGCTTCAAGGTTGAGTATACCATAAAAATCCTAAAAATTAGGACACCTTAAGGACTTGCTGTAATTCTCCTAAAATTAAAACTGTAAAGTGTACAAGCTGTTTCTGGGCCAAACTGGTTAGTTTCGGCCAATTAGGCCTCATCCGTGGCCCTCAGATATTTTCAAAATTTTGCAGTGGAATCAATGATCCCAAAGGATTTGAAAGTTCGTTACTGGATCAAGCAAGAAGTCCAAGAAGTGCAGACAGAATGGCAAACAGTGTAGACCCAGATCAGACTGCTCCATCAGGAGCAGTCTGATCTGGGTCTGCACTGTTTGCTTATAGGCCTGTCTGTTCCAGTACTTAAGATCATTACTGTAATTATTATAGATAAAGAAAAATTCCAATAAATAGCAAGAAATCTGGCCCTTCATTGAGTTACAACAAATGTCTCGTTTTGAGTCATCACTGCAATGTCAAGGTCAGTGCTCACTTGTTGCTGCTTGCTCTGAGATCTATCTAGCCTGAATCATTCGCCTTAGTAACCCTATAATTGATTGATCTGAGCTCAGGTTCTTCTCTTATTGATCTCTGATAGGTTTCTTCATGCATGTATGAAATCATATAGTCTTGTCAGTATTGAAATCGGTTTCATTTATCTTGTTTCTGGGGCCAGTTGTGCAAAACTAATGACGTCATTGGTTAACCTATCGTTAAAATTTTTATTGTTTAATGGCGCAAATATGATAATATTTTTGCGAACAAAAAAAACACTATAATAGATACTGTACTTGCTGAGACAGTTAACAATTTTACCACTAACCATGCTTTGAACGACTGGTCCCTGGTCTTTCAGTCCAGCTACTTTTCAACTTACAGCTGTACACATGCTCATCAGGGCTTGAAGAAATAGATGGGCTGCATGATGCTTCCACGCAGAGCTGAAACTGGCTGCACACAAGTACTGGTAAACCGCTTAGAGGATCTAAGCCTGCCCAGGCAAAGTGGTGCGAGTCGGACCGTCCATGCTTATAAACCCTATTGGTTTCATTGGGCGTCAGGGCGTGAGATGTCATTTCATCTCAGTGTCGTGTAAAAGTCCCACCAAAGTGGAAGCAATGTTTCCAAATGATCTATACAGTGTTGACGGGGACGTTAAACCTCAAATCAAACAAACAAACAAAACAGCTGTAAACATAATTATTCAAGATACGTATACTAAACAAAAAAATAAAGTCTGGATTTTAGTTAAATTCATAGCTACAGACATTTGTTTTGGTTGTTGTTGTTTTTGTCCTTTCACGATCATTTCATTTATTTCAAGCTGATCCTCAAGCAGTTGGTTCTCCTGTGGGTACTTATTATTAAAATATCATCCCATTGAGGTGATTCTATGTATGATATCTAATACATTGGTATTTTTGCTGTAAAAATATGAGTAGCTTTTGCAAATGCAAAGCTACACACATTTTTGTCAGCAAAGATTTTAACATATCTGCCATATTAAATATACAAAGTTTTAATGACACATTAACTAATGGCATAGTTAGTTTTGAACAACTGGACCTAAGATCCCAGAACATATATCATTTGTATACATATATTGATGAATTCAACTGCATTTACCCTATAACATTGATCCCTAAGATCCCAGAACATATATCATTTGTATACATGCATTGATGAATTCAACTGTATTTACCATATAACATTGATCCCTAAGATCCAAGAACATATATCATTTGTATACATGCATTGATGAATTCAACTGTATTTACCATATAACATTGATCCCTAAGATCCCAGAACATATATCATTTGTATACATGCATTCATGAATTCAACTGTATTTACCATATAACATTGATCCCTAAGATCCCAGAACATATATCATTTGTATACATGCATTGATGAATTCAACTGCATTTACCATATAACATTGATCCCTAAGATCCCAGAACATATATCATTGGTATACATATATTGATGAATTCAGCTGTATTTACCATATAACATTGATAACTTATATGGTGTTTTAACCCTTGTCCTGCTGAGCCCTGATATGCCTTGTCTTTGAAACAATGTAGATCCAGATCAGATGGCTTTTGAAGAAGCCATCTGATCAGGATCTTCATTGTTTGCCATCCAGTTTATGAATTTGTTGCAATAATTTGCAACAAGTAATTATGTCTCCCCCGAAAAAATTTTTTTCGGAGAGACATATTGTTTTTCCCCCGGGCGTCTGTCTGTCTGTCCGTCTGTCCGTCTGTCCGTCTGTCTGTCCGTCTGTCTGTCACACTTTCGTGTCCGCTCTATAACTTGAAAACCGTTGGAGCTATCGTCACGAAACTTAGTATAAATATAAATCAGCATTAGACGACGTGCAGTGCGCAAGAACTATAACTCTCGCATTTATACTTTTTGAATTATCTCCCTTGGAAGTTTGTTGGTATGTATATATGTATGGGCAAATCGTGTCCGGTCAATAACTTTCTTATTTTCAGATGGATTTTAAAATTACTTGGCAGAAATATTAACAACCATAAGACGATGTGTGGTGCGCATGAATCGGGTCGGTACCTCAAAGGTCAAGGTCATACTTAGAGGTCAAAGGTCAAAAAAGGGGCCTTTTTTTCGTATTTGGTCAATAACTTTCTTATTTTGAGATGAATTTTAAAATTACTTGGCAGAAATATTAACCATCATGCGACGATGTGTGGTGTGCATCAGGCAGGTCAGTACCGCCAAGGTCAAGGTCATACTTAGAGGTCAAAGGTAAAAAAAGGGGCCTTTTTTTTCGTGTTTTGTCAATAACTTTCTTATTTTGAGATGGATTTTAAAATTACTTGGCAGAAATATTAACAACCATGAGACGATGTGTGGTGTGCATCAGGCAGGTCAGTACCTCGAAGGTGAAGGTCATACTTAGAGGTCAAAGGTCAAAAAGGGGCCTTTTTTCGTGTTTTGTCAATAACTTTCTTATTTTGAGATGGATTGTGAAATCACTTGGCAGAAATGTTAACCAATATAAGACGATGTGTTACGTGCATGACCCAGGTTGGTACCTCAAAGGTCAAGGTCATACTTAGAGGTCAAAGGTAAAAAAGGGGCCTTTTTTCCAGTTTTGTCAATAACTTGCTTATTTTTAGATAGAATTTGAAGTTACTTGGCAAAAACGTTAACTATCATGAGACGATGTGTTGCATGCATGATTCAGTTTGATACCTCAAGTGTCAACGTCACACATAGAGGTCAAAAGTCAAAAAAGGGGCCTTTTTTTCGTGTTTGGTCAATAACTTTCTTATTTTTTGATAGATTTTGAAATTGCTTGGCAGAAATGTTAAACACCATGAGATGATGTGTTGCACGCATGACCCAGTTTGGTACCTGAAAGGTCAAGGTCATACATAGAGGTTAAAGGTCAAAAAAGGGGCCTTTTTTGTGTTCTGTAAATAACTTTCTTATTTTTAGATGGATTTTAAAATTACTTGGCAGAAATGTTAACCACCATAAGACGATGTGTTGCGTGCATGACCCAAGTTGGTACCTCAAATGTCAAGGTCGTACTAAGAGGTTAAAGAACAAAAAGGGACCTTTTTATGCCTCCAACTTTGAAAAAGTTGGAGGGGCATATTGGTTCTGGTTCGTTTGTCCGTTCGTCTGTCCGTTACGCTTTTGATGCATAGCATAACTAAAGAACCGTGTATGCTAGGGTTTTGAAATTTCATATATGGATTCCTCATGGAAAATTAGCTGACGCGTATTCTTTTTCTTGTCCGGATTATGCCCCCTTCAAGAGTTATTGCCCTTTGAAATTTTTTTAATAAAATCTTGTCAGCAAGATATTTAAAAAACTATTGGAGCTAGAGCCTTGAAAATTGGTGAATATATTGGTGGTGATGAGTAGATGAACTGTTTAACTTTTGACAAAATTCCGAAAAATAGTTTGTGAGTTATGGCCTTTTGTCATTTTGGTAATTTGTGCCCATTGTAAATGTATGCTAAAAGTGATGCATAGCATAACTTTAGAACCGTGTATGCTAGGGTTTTGAAATTTCATATATGGATTCCTCATGGAAAATTAGCTGACTCGTATTTTTTTTCTCGTCCGGATTATGCCCCTTTCAAGAGTTATTGCCCTTTGAAATTTTTTCAATAAAATCTTGTCAGCAAAATTTCTCAAACACTATTGGAGCTAGAGCCTTGAAAGTTGTTGAGTATATTGATGGTGATGAGTATACGAACTGATTAACTTTTGACAAAATTCCGAAAAATACTTTATGAGTTATGGCCCTTTGTCATTTTGGTAATTTGTGCCCATTGTAATGAATGCTAAAAGGGATGCATAGCATAACTTTCGAACTGTGTATGCTATGGTTTTGAAATTTCATATATGCATTCCTAATGGAAAATAAGCTGACGCATATTTTTTTTCTCATCCGGATTATGCCCCTTTCAAGAGTTATTGCCCTTTGGAATTTTTTGAACATTTTTAAAGTAAATTTGCAGAAATGTTTATCTTCATTAGATGATGTGTTGCACACAAGACCCGGCTCAATACCTCCAATGTCAAGGTTATACTTAGAGGTCAAAAACGGGGGAGACATCTGTGTTTTTGTAGAAAAACAAATTCTAGTCTGATTGGCTGATAAACAGTAGACACAATTATTCAGCAGGACAAGGGTTAAGGGTTAAGCTGATTTCAACAGATGTTTGGCATATAACAATGCAATTGCCGAATATATTACCGGTATATATTTTATGAATAATTGATGCTATTAGCTATTATTTGGCTGCTTGCTATTGATCAGTCAGCACAATGATATTTTTTTCTTCCATTTTGGCATCTGAAAGTCTAGTGTTAATGCAGTTGAGCAATTCTGTTAGAATGCACATAATGCATTTTCTGCAGAAGTTCAGACAGCTTGCAAAGTAAGGAGCTTATAATGCTGTAGTGTGCAGACACTAGAATGTTAATGACATTTTCAAGTGGATTTCAGATAAAATAAGGCTTGACATCTCATGTGAATTATCTGCTATGCAGATGTTTCACATGAAATGTCAAGCCTGATTTTCTCTGAAAAAAATATAATGCCATCCGCTACCCAGTTTTTATTGATGTTTTAAGAGTTTAAGGTTGAACGTTCATATGAACCTGGTACCCTGATGCAGAATATGTGTACCCCACTTTTCTCTGTCTGTGAAGTTCATATGAAAAAAGAACACACAAAACATAGTTTTAGCTGACTGCTTGTTTATACACAATAGTTGTCTTATATTTCATTTTATTAGCCGGCCTCTGTAGCTCAGTAGGATGCGCACTTGACTGGTGATCAGGACGTGGGTTTGTCAGTTTCCGGCGAAATAATGTGCACTGTACTGATTAACCGCCTACGTGTAAGCCTGCCCACGAAAAGTGTGGGTAGGTAAACTGACCGGCTCACAAATTACCTAAAATAGTGTTGGCTGGACCTCATTGAAGCGGTTCTAACGAGGTCTTGGAGCAGAAGTAAAAAAAAAATAATGTTTTCCCCTGTAAACCCCTGTTTTCTCAATATAAAATGAGGTTTAGAGGGTTGGTCATTACACAGACTTGTTAACATAATGCACATGAAATTGTCTGAAAATTAGGGAAAAAAAGGATCCATACATATACCGTATTCGACCTATTTACCGCACCATGCGCTTAGTTTTTTCAAAAGTGTATGAAAATATTGTGGTGAAAAATCTACCTAATAAGCGCACACTCAATGTGAAAAAAATATGAAAAAAAAAAAAGCTTCCAATATGATTATTTTATAGAGTTGAATTTCAGCATAGCGGTTCACCACATATACATATGATTGTCCGGGTCAAAGATGCAGCAAAACTCAATATGAATTTGTTGCGAGGTTACTGTAAAGTGTGCGCTTGTGTAGTTTTTCCAGAAAAAGCTTGGGTGTGCGCTTATAGGAGCATGTGAGGTAAATAGGTCGAATACGGTATATATTTTTGTACATATGGTGATACAGAGGACCCTCGCTATAACGACGGAAATCAGCGAGTATACACATGTGTTATCATCGCTGACTGCCGAGTTCCGAGGAAAAAATGGCAAAATTTTCAGCCAAGCTGGGGAAACAACAAAAAAAACAACAAAAAAAACGGAGCCACAGACCAACAGCGTTATAACGATTTCCGTGATTTAAGTGTCAGCATTATAACGCCCCTACAGTGTATTTGGTTCCTTGGAACTTGCCGCTATAGCAAATTTACTGCTATAATGAATCCCAGTAAGGAGTTGTATAATAGGTTACAAAGAGCTCTGACCCTTAATCACTCCAAGAAATATGGCCCACGCCCATCGGGGCTTGAAGAAATAGATGGGCTGCATAGTGCTTCCACGCAGAGCTGATTCCGACCGCACACAAGTACTGGTAAACGCGTAGAGGATCTAAGCCTGCCCAAGCAAAGCAGTACAAGTTGGATTGTCCATGTTTCATTGGGCAACAGGGCTTGAGATGTCATTTCATCTCAATGTCGGTTAAAAGTCCCATAAAATTGGAAGCAACGTCTCCAAAATGACCTATACAGTGTTGACGGGGATGTCAAACCTCAAACAAACAAAAACTCCAAGAAACTTCTTGGAGTATTAAATAATTACAATATTATTGAATATCTCTATTAATCTGTCTCATCTTGAGCTAAGGATTCGTTCCGTTGATATTGCCATTATAGCGAGTTTTGTCATTATATCGAATGTCGGTATAAAGAGGATTGACTGTATTTACTTTTTAGCTCACTTGTCACATAGTGACAAGGTGAGCTTTTGTGATCACATTTTGTCCGTCGTGCGTCCGTCCATCCGTGCGTGCATCCATAAACAATTTCAAATAAGTATATCTTAAAAATCTTCTTCTCTGAAACCACAGGGCCCAGAGCTGAGATAATTAGCTTGTCACAATGTCAAGTGGTCACCTACATAAATCCTGCCAATCATGCCCCTGGGGTCCAAATTGGCCACACCCCGGGGCCCCTGAGCTCCCATAGATTCATAATGGAAAAAAAAAGCTTCAAAAATCTCCTTCTCTGAAACCGTAGGGCCCAGAGCTTAGATATTTAGCATGTAGCAATGGCAACTGGTCACCTACATAATTCCTGCCAATCATGCCCCTGGGGTCCAAACAGGCCACGCCCCGGGCCCCTTACCTCCCATAGACTCATAATGGAAAAAAGCTTCAAAAATCTTCTTCTCTGAAACCACAGGGCCCAGAGCTAAGATATTTAGCATGTAGCAACTACAAGTGGTCACCTACATAAGCCTGCCAATCATGCCAGTCGGCTCCGAATGGGCCACGCCCCGGGGCCCCTTAGCTCCCAAAGACTCATAATGGAAAAAAAAGATTCAAAAATCTTCTTCTCTGAAACCATAGGGCCCAGAGCTTAGATAATTAGCATGTAGCAATGGCAAGTGGTCACCTACTTAATTCCTGCCAATCATGCCCCTGGGCTCCAAACGGGTCACGGACCGGGGCCCCTTAGTTCCCATAGGCTCATAATGGAAAAAAGCTTCAAAAATCTTCTTCTCTGAAACCAAAGGGCCCAGAGCTTAGATATTTAGTATGTAGCAATGGCTAGTAGTCACCTACTTAATTCCTGCCAATCATGCCCCTGGGGTCCAAACGGGCCACGCCTCAGGGCCTCTTAGCTCCCATAGACTCATAATGGAAAAAAGCTTCAAAAATCTTCTTCTCTGTAACCACAGGACCCAGAGCTTAGATATTTAGCATGTAGCAACGGCAAGTGGTCACCTACATAAATCCTGCCAATCATGCCCCTGGGCTCCAAATGGGCCACGCCCCGGGGCCCCTTAGCTCCCAAAGACTCATAATGGAAAAAAGCTTCAAAAATCTTCTTCTCTGAAACCACAGGACCCAGAGCTTAGATATTTAGCATGTAGCAACGGCAAGTGGTCACCTACATAAATCCTGCCAATCATGCCCCTGGGCTCCAAATGGGCCACACCCCGGGGCCCCTTAGCCAACAAAGACTCATAATGGAAAAAAGCTTCAAAAATTTTCTTCTCTTAAACCACAGGGCCCAGAGCTTTGATATTTAGCATGTAGTAACAGCAAGTGGTCACCTACATAAATCCTGCCAATCATGCCCCTGGGGTACAAATGGGCCATTCCCCGGGGCCCCTAAGCTCCCATAGACTCATAATGGAAAAAAAAGCTTCAAATCTTCTTCTCTGAAACATCAGGGCCCAGAGCTTAGATATTTAGCATGTAGCAATGGCAAGTGGTCACCTACATAAATCCTGCCAATCATGCCCCTGGGGTCCAAATGGGCCACGCCCTGGGACCCCCTTAGCTCCCATAGACTTATAATGGAGAAAAGCTTCAAAAATCTTCTTCTCTGAAACTGTGAAGCACAGAGCTTAGATATTTAGTATCTAGCAACATAAAATAGTCACCTACATAAATCCTGCTAACCCTGCCCCTGGGATCCAAATGGGCCACATCCCGGGGCCCCTTAGCTCCTTTAGACTTATAATGGAACAAAGCTTCAAAAATCTTCTTCTCCGAAGCCATAAGGCCCAGAGCTTAGATATTTAGTGTAGCAATGTCAAGTGGTCTCCTACACTAATAATTTTCTGGTACACAGGTGAGCGATATAGGGCCATTTGGCCCTCTTGTTTAAAAGTTTCTGGGCAGAATAAGTGATTGTCAACATATACCATATTTACTATATGTGTTTGGACAGACAGCCCTGATCAGTGTAAACCCAGATGGGATGCCACAGAATGTGGCATCTCATCAGGGTCTACACTGTTTGCTACACATCCAGCTATTTTTAACCCATTTGTACCAGAAACCCCAAAACGGGTAATTGGCAAACAGTGCAGACCCAGATCAGATGCCGCATAATGCGGCGTCTGATCAGGGCCTAAACTGTTAGCAAAAAGTCCAGCCATTTTTGAAAAAAAAAATTGAAGAAAACTCACCTGATACCCGTAAATTTTGAAATGAACTCCTGCTATTGATAAGGTGGAAGCTTCCATATTGTACAAAATGGGTTAAACAAAAACATCGAGAACTATGGTAAGGCGTTAATTTTTCTGAACATTTAGGGTAAATACCGTAATAACGAAAACTAAAAAAATAGATTATCCAAAATGCTGGCAAGTGTTGCTGTCAATGAAAACAATACTGAGAAAGATAAAAAAGGAAGAAAGAAAAGATGTGATCTGCCAGCACGTATGGATCAGTGTACTTTGTGAATCACAAAGTACATTGATCTGCACTATACCATCTGAAACTGAGAATACTGCAGTCACAGTAGCAAATTACGTCTGCAGAAGATAGTCATAAAAGCAGGGGACATCAGGCTGATCACAACATTATTGTTTTGTTTTGTTTGATTTGAGGTTTAACCCTTATCTTGCTGTTCACGACAACCCCTATCTTTGCAAACAGTGTAGATCCAGATCAGATGGCTTCTGAAGAAGCCATCTGATCAGGATCTTCACTGTTTGGCATTCAGTTTATGAATTTGTAGCAATAAATTACATCAAGTAATTTGATTGGTTGATAGACAGAAATGGGTGTGGCTTAAATGAATATTCAGCAAGAGAACGGTTAACGTCCCCGTCAATACTGTAAAGGTCATTTTGGAGACGTTGCTTCCAATTTTGTGGGACTTTTACCAAACATTGAGATGAAATGACACCTCAATCCCTGCCACCCAATGAAACCAATAGAGTTTATAAGCAAGGACAGTCCTTTGCCTGGGCAGACTTAGATCCTCTAAGCGGTTTACCGATTGGTTTCAGCCATGCGTGGAAGCATCACGCAGCCCATCTATTTCTTCAAGCCCTGATGGGCCGGGGCCACCACACACAACAATATGCAATCAACGTCAGAAGCCCTAACTTTCAAAGTATATTTTTGTCCTATTTTTCAAAGAATTTTAACCCATTTTGTACTGGAAACCCAAAAATGGGTACCCTGGCAAACAGTGCAGGCCCAGATCAGACGCCACAGAACGGGGAGTCTGATCAGGGCCTACACTGTTTGCAAAAAGTTCAGCTATTTTCTGTATAGTTTTTGAAGAAAACACAACCTGACACCCCTTAATTTTGAAATGGACCCCTGCTATATATAAGGTGGAAGATTCCATTTGGTGGTACATAAAAGGGTTTAAAGCTTGAAAATCTGCTGGAAAATTGATTCACATGATCGAAATATTAAGCCTTATTTTCTTTCAAAAATGATAAAAAAAAATCAGACTGTTGTAGTGGAGCGCAGTGGTAAAGCATCGGATTTGAGATCGAGAGGTAGCCGGTTCGATCCCCGCAAGCACCATGTGTTGTTTCTTTGAACAAGAGACTTAATCCACATTGCTTAGTACTGGTTCCTACCCAGGAAAACTTTAAATTACCCATAGTGCTTTAACAGTTAAGTATCATGAATTCTTAACTCTTAACCCTTAAACTGCCAATCACAACAATTGTCATGTGCTTTGTTGTCTGCTGGTCACTTATAAACAGCGTGGACCCAGGTCAGACTGCTTGCCAGGGTCAACACTGTTTGCCTGTATGCAAAAAAAATTTTTTTTTCAAAATTTGCGAGAAGTTGCAGTCTAACTCATTCTTGAGTCCCTAGGGACTTCTTACCGTACAGCTCCTGATCAGAAATAAGGATAATTAAGGAAGATACTTAACCCTTTTTGTACCAAATGGAATCTTCCACCTTATATATGGCAGGAGTCCATTTCGAAATTTAGGGGTGGCAGGTTGTGTTTTCTACAAAATTTATTCTGGAAATGGCTTAACTTTTTGCAAACAGTGTAGGCCCTGATCAGACGCCGCATTCTGCAGCTTCTGATCTGGGCCTGCACTGTTTGCCAAGGTACCCCTTTAGGGATTCCTGATACCAAATGGGGTAAGACTACTTTTTAACAGTCCCAAAGGTGGTCCATGACCAGAGGACACTGTATGCAGAAAACGCAAAGAAAGAATAACTGCAACCTACTAAATAAGCATAATAACTGAATTTCACTGTACTTATTAGTAGGGCTGGCTAATCGGAGCCGAAAAGATAATCGATTATCAGTCCTGTCATTGCGATCGATAATCGATTAGTAATCGCTTAGGTTTTTGTCATTATTTTACCTGTCTGGCTTTCTGTCTGAGCATGACTCTTACCATATTTTCCACTCTACATTATGTATATTTGAACAGACAGGCCTGAGCAAACAATGTAGACCCAGATGAGACGCCGCATAATGCAGCGCCGCATAATGCAGCGCCGCATAATGCGGTTTCTCATCAGGGTCTACACTGTTTGCCATTCATCTAGCTATTTTAGACATAACTTTGGCTAGTAACTATACCTATCAAGTAATCGATTAAAAGCAAATCAGAAATGATAATCATTTTTGTGGAATGTATCTATCGATTAATCGATAATGCGATTAATCGTGTCAGCCATACTTATTAGAATCTCCTCGATGAGACAGCAAATGTTTATTTTATAGCACCATTATGCCTCCTTACTTGGCTTTATGAATAACCCTCAGTGACTCAAACTGCCCCAATCTATATAATTTTGACCCCATTAAACCCCAGTTTTATATAGTAAACAGGGGTTTGTAACAAGGGTGTACATTATTTTTCTTATTTATGCTCAAAAACATACACTGTGGGTACTCGTAAGGACCGCCTCACTGAGATGGTTCTAATGAGTAATAAAGATGTTCTACCGCATTTGAATTCACCAACCCAGAATTTAATTTGTGCATATGATGGTGCAGAAGACCCTTAACAATTGGTCAACTTGCAATGCTATTTCCTGACCTGTTTTTCCTTTCAAATACAAGTACCAAATTACAGCACGGTACTCATCGTTTGATGAAAAAGCTTGCTTTTGCATTGCTAGCCATGTTTGAAAAACATGATAAGGGTGCAATTTTGCCCTCATGCCTAAAACATGTATAGAACAAGGCATGAAAATCTTGGTTGTCTCGGTCAGTTGGAAATAGGATAGGCTGGTTACTTGAGTTTACTTCGTACCTAAGTTGTTGACTGGGCCATACAACCACAACATAATTTGGCCAGGGATTGAAGTCACTTGACCTCCAAAATCTGAAGCAGAAACTTTGCCACAGAGTAAACTTAAACAGTCCTTTTATTGGGATGGACATTTTTCGAGGAAATGGCTTTAATGAAGCAGTTGACAAACATTTATCAGTATGTAATGAATATATTCACCAGCAATACTGGTATTCATCAACACCGCTGCCTCAGCTCGATCCTTGTGTGAAAGGTTGAGGTCAGAAACATACTGACCCTTCAGTCGTAATCATGACTAGCAGACAGCAAAGTTTTCAGAGAAAAGAAGGTTTGAAGGAAGGGCAGTTGGGAGGCCTTCATGCGGACTGAACAGATTATTTGTCTAAATCGCGACGGCAGTAAGGGTAGTAGAATCAATTTAAGCCCTCAGTGGAATTTGTTTCACTGACCTTCCGGGGCAGTTCTTCTGTCACGGTTTATTATCACCACGCTTTTCAAAGAAAAAGTGGGGATATTGTAATGGTCTTCGTCGTCCGTCCGTCCGTCCGTCCGTCCGTCCTTCTTACCGGATAACTCCTCCTAGACGGTTATAGATAGAAACTTGAAACTTTGGGAACTGATAAATCTTTGGTCTGGGGAGTGCATGAAACTTTCGGAATTTTGATCACACCCCTACGGGTGGGCCCAGGGGGTGGGGCCCGCGGGGGTCAAAAATCAAAATTTCCAGAACATGGTCATGTAATATATCAAAGCGAACGGCATGAAGAGTAGAAAACATTACAACCAAAATTTGACCCCTGGGGTCAATTTTGAGGTCACCAGAGGTCAAAAACTGATTTTGACCCCTTTACCGGATAACTCCTCCTAGACGGTTATAGATAGAAACTTGAAACTTTGGGAACTGATAGATCTTTGGTCTGGGGAGTGCATGACACTTTCGGAATTTTGATCACACCCATACGGGTGGGCCCAGGGGGTGGGGCCCGCGGGGGTCAAAAATAAAAATTTCCAGAACATGGTCATGTAATATATCAAAGCGAACGGCATGATGAGTAGAAAACATTACAACCAAAATTTGACCCCTGGGGTCAATTTTGAGGTCACCAGGGGTCAAAAACTGATTTTGACCCCTTTACCCTCATACATTACTGTTACCGGATAACTCCTCCCTAGACCATTATAGATAGAAACTTGAAACTTTGGGAACTGATAAAACTTTGATGTGGGGAGTGCATAACACTTTCGGAATTTTGATCCTACCCCTGGGAGTGGGGCCAGGGGTGGGGCACCTTTGGGATAAAAAATCACAGTTTTCAGAACATGGTCGTGTAGCATATTAAATCGAACGGCATGATGAGTAGAATACATCACAATCAAAATTTTACCCCTCAATCAAACACCCCTAGGTGATGGCCCAGGAGTAGGGGCCTGCGGGGAAGCGTGGGGATATGCGATGGCTTGCCATCGACTGCGCGATTCTAGTTTTTGTTTAGGGTTGTGTTTTTGAGCGGGTGTAGTGCTTATATTATTTTGTTTTGGATAGCCAATTGGCCATTTTCTGTAACATTGAAGTCCCAGCAAATTTTGCAGACTCCACTTTTGGGTTGATGCAAAAATGCTTAAATATAGGTTGAAATACAGTCAGTTCTTGAAGAACCACATAAGCAAATCTTTTTGTGTATGCTGTATATTGCGAATGTGAAGTGACATACAGTCAGTTGAAACGAAACGATGACGTTAGTCACCTAAAGATGATTTTGTCTGACTCAGTGCAGAGTATGAATTTAATAACTTGTTGAACACTGACAGCTATTGATGCAAATATTGATATTCCAGTTGCTGACTTACATCATCGTTCAGCCAAGCTCGTTCACAAAAGAAAAAAAATTCCCATACATATACAACATAGATGTAGATCAGACTGCACAGTATGTGCGGTCTGATCTACATCCATTTTGTTCGCCAGACTTTTCAGTACTGAGAATGGGCTACCAGACTTGATTTATGATACGGCTGATCTGGGACTATTTTTTATCCCCATATATGAGAAGAGACCAGTTTTGTAGTGCTTAACCGTAGACAATCAATAGAATGTTTCCTGGAAATGGTTCACTGGTATCTCTAGGGACATGTTTTTCTTAACAATGTACAAAGATATGAATATGCATGTGGGCAGCACTAGCTCTGTAAGGACAGAATCTGCTGTCTGTGAGCCGACTTTATGTGTATTGGACACGTAACTTTCATTGAGGCTGTTCATGATATCTTTTGCAAGGGCAGTTGTCAAGTTACCATTGAAAGTATATGCACTTAGTAATGCATATAGTTATTCCTTGCCCATGCAGATCAGTTTTGATGGTGTTTTATGCATGAAGCTGTATTAGCCCTTCTCTTGCTGAATATACAGTTTAGCCTCTCCCATTTCCGACTTTGAACCTATCAGATTACTTGATGTAATTTATTCCTGCAAATTCATAAATTAAATGTCAAACAGTGTAGATCCTGATAATAATCGACCTTGTTTATAGAGGGTAACACATTTAGTAAACTAGCACTAATCTTCCATGTGGCCCTCTTTTCCTGGGTAGAAACCAGTACTAAACAATGTGGATAAAGTTTCTTGCTCAAGGAAACTACACTTGCCGCTCATGGGGTTCGAACCCGGTACCTCTCGATCCCGAGGCCGATACTTTACCACTGCACCACAGCGCTCCAATCAGCGCTCTGATCAGATTCAGAAGCCATCTGATCTTGATCTACACTGTTTGCAAAGAAAAGAGTTGTTGTGAACAGCAGGATAAGAGTTAGTACTGAGGGCATTTTATCTTTCACACAGTCAACAACAGTTTGACTTTGAAGTTTTGGTCCGAAGCTAACAGGGACTGGTAATATTAGGTCAAAACTTCACCCATTCAGCATACTTGTTAACTGTGTTTAGTTGAACAACTTTGTTATATACAAACAAAAATACAAAGATTATAAAGAAAATGACCACTTATGATTATTTTTGGGGATCCATCTTTAAACCATGTTATACCCAAGAACCATGTTCTATTGAAGTGTTAGAAAGAGTTTAGGTGAACTTAAAAAGGCTTAGTAACTCACATTTTTTTCAGCAAAAACAACTGTATTAGATATTGTATATGGTAGAACAGTTAATTTTGACCACAGACAAGTTTTTAATGCTCTGCATTCTATGTATTTTTTCAGCAGAGACTTTTTGAAATATTTTTTCCCCAGAAAATGATTTGCAGATGTCAGCAATTTGTCATCTGCTGATTTGTTTGTTTGATTTGAGGTTTAACGTCCCCGTCAACACTGTAAAGGTCATTTTGGAGACATTGCTTCCAATTTTGTGGGACTTTTACCCGACATTGGGATGAAATGACATCTCAAGTCCTGTCGTCCAATGAAACCAATAGGGTTTATAAGTATGGGAGGTCCGACTCATGCACCGCTTTGCCTGGGCAGGCTTAGATCCTCCAAGTGGGTTACCAGTACTTGTGTGCGGGTCGGTTTCAACTCTGCATGGAAGCATCATGCAGCCCATATATTTCTTCAAGCCCCGATGGGCGGGGGCCGTGTCATCTGCTGGATTAGCCCAGAAAGTGGTAAAGGTCAAGCTACAGAGCCTACTAGACCCATTATGATAACAAACCCGTGTGACATAATGGAATTTTTACATCTCCAAAATGGCTACTTTTCCAAAATCTGTGATATTTTTAGCTCACCTGTCACGTAGTGACAAGGTGAGCTTTTGGGATCACTTTTTGTCCGTCGTCCGTCGTGCGTCCGTGCGTGCGTGCGTGCGTCCGTCCGTAAACTTTTCTTCAAACGACATCTCCTCCTAAACCTCTGATCGGATTTTGACCAAACTTCACAGGAATGATCCTTAGGTGGTCCCCTTTCAAATTTGTTCAAATGGTTCCGGTCCGTTGCACATATAGGTCACAGTAGCCAAAAATAGATTTTTTTCACCGAAAACTTAAAAAATCTTCTTCTCTGAAACCGCAAGGCCCAGGTCTTTGATATTTGGTATGAAGCTTCATCTAGTGGACCCCTACCAAGATTGTTCAAATTATAATGCTGGGGCCAAAAATGCCCCCGCACGGGGGCCCTTTGGTTTTACATGGGCTTATATAGGGAAAATCTTTAAAAATCTTCTTCTCTGAAACTGCAAGGCCCAGATCTTTGATATTTGGTATGAAGCTTCATCTAGTGGACCCCTACCAAGATTGTTCAAATTATAGTGCTGGAGCTAAAAATGCCCCCGCACGGGGGCCCTTTGGTTTTACATGGGCTTATATAGGGAAAATCTTGAAAAATCTTCTTCTCTGAAACCGCAAGGCGTAGGTGTTTGATATTTGGTATGAAGCTTCATCTAGTGGACCCCTACCAAGATTGTTCAAATTATAGTGCTGGGGCCAAAGATGCCCCCGCACGGGGGCCCTTTGGTTTTACATGGGCTTATATAGGGAAAATCTTTAAAAATCTTCTTCTCTGAAACCACAAGGCCCAGGTCTTTGATATTAGGTATGAAGCTTTATCTAGTGGACCCCTACCAAGATTGTTCAAATTATAGTGCTGAAGCTAAAAATGCCCCCGCACGGGGGCCCTTTGGTTTTACATGGGCTTATATAGGGAAAATCTTGAAAAATCTTCTTCTCTGAAACTGCTAGGCCCAGGTCTTTGATATTTGGTATGAAGCTTCATCAAGTGGACCCCTACCAAGATTGTTCAAATTATAGTGCTGGGGCCAAAAATGCCCCCGCACCAGGGCCCTTTTGTTTTACATAGGCTTATATAGGGAAAATCTTGAAAAATCTTCTTCTCTGAAACTGCAAGGCCCAGGTCTTTGATATTTGGTATGAAGCTTCATCTAGTGGACCCCTACCAAGATTGTTCAAATTATAGTGCTGGAGCTAAAAATGACCCCCACCTGGGGGCCCTTTTGTTTTACATGGGCTTATATAGGGAAAATCTTGAAAAATCTTCTTCTCTGAAACCTCAAGGCCCAGGTCTTTGATATTTGGTATGAAGCTTCATCTAGTAGACCCTACCAAGATTGTTCAAATTATAGTGCTGGGGCCAAAAATGCCCCCGCACCAGGGCCCTTTTGTTTTACATAGGCTTTATAGGGAAAATCTTGAAAAATCTTCTTCTCTGAAACTGCAAGGCCCAGGTCTTTGATATTTGGTATGAAGCTTCATCTTGTGGACCTCTACCAAGATTGTTCAAATTATAGCCCTGGGACCAAAAATGCCCCCGCTCCGGGGCCCTTTGGTTTTACATAGACTTATATAGGGAAAATCTTGAAAAATCTTCTTCTCTGAAACCACAAGGCTTAGGTCTTCGATATTTGTTATGACGCTTCAGCTAGTGGACCTCTATAAAGATTGTTGAAATTATAGCCCTGAGACCAAAAATGCCCCCGCCATGTGGCCCTTTGGTTTTACATAGACTTATATAGGGAAAATCTTTAAAAATCATCTTCTCTGAAACACAAGGCTTAGGTCTTTGATATTTGTTATGAAGCTTCAGCTAGTGGACCTCTACCAAGATTGTTCAAATTATAGCACTGGGGCCAAAAATGCCCCCACTCCGGGGCCCTTTGGTTTAACATAGACTTATATAGGGAAAATCTTGTTTTACATAGACTTCTATATGCAGGGTAAACCTTTAAAATCTTTTTCTCTGAAACCAGAAAGCCCAGGTCTTTCATATTCGATATGAAGCTTCATCTTGTGGACCTCTACCAAGATTGTTCAAATTTTAGCCCTGGGGCCAAAATTGACCCTGCCCGGGGCCCACTTGTTATGCTTTGGATCAGGTGAGCGAACCAGGGCCCTCTGGGCCCTCTTGTTATTATTTATACTGCAAACATAGGTTGTGGGTACTCATTAGAACCCCCTCATCGAGGCGGTTCTAACAAGTACCCACAACCTATGTCTTGGAGCAGAAATAAGAAAAATATTGATTACCCCCGTAAACCCCAGTTTTCTCTATATAAAGTGGGGTGTAAGGGGGTGTTCATTTCACGGACTTGTTCACGTGATGCTAAAGAATTTGGTTGAACCACAAGTCACTTCTATGCATTTACTCACAGTGACTCCACCACAAGAACAAGCCTACACAGCATCTACACAAATAGCATGATTAACCCATTTTGTACCCCAAAATGGGTAGTTGGCAAACAGTACAGACCCAGATCAGACGCCGCAGAACGCTGCATCTGATCAGGGCCTCTGCTGTTTGCGAAAAGTTTAGCCATTTTCCAAATAAATCTTGAAGAAAAAACAACCTGACACCCCTAAATTTTGAAATGGACTCCTACTATATATAAGGAGGAAGATTCCATTTGGTACAAAAAGGGTTAATAATTACTGAGCCAACAATTGTTGTTTGCCTTTAACCCTTATCCTGCTGAATAAATTGATATAGCCACATATCTGATATCAACGGAAGCAAATTAATTGATATAATTTATTCATTCAAATTTCCAGTGTAGATCCTGATCAGGATCTGGATCTACACTGTTTCCAAAGGTAGGGGTTGCCATGTTCAGCAGGGTAAGGGTTAATGTAAAACTTATATTTTCTCAGAATGTGACTGAACACTGGGCTAGAATCAGATATCTACTTTTGCATGACAGAATAGTCAGATCTTTCTGTGAGAAATGGCATGATTTCTCTCCCAGATGTATAAAATCAATGCTTTAACAAATGTTTGGAATTGCAAATTAGCTACAAGTTGAGGTTTTCAGTAATTTTCTACAGTGTTTTAGCTCACTTTAGCTAATAGATCAAAAGCACAGTTTTCTAAATCTTCTTGTTGGCTTTGATGGTCTCTTGTAAAATTGATCAACACTTTAGTGCACAGCAGTTCATCTTTCTTCCTTGAACCATTTTTGTAATGCAAACTTTCATGATATTGCATGTGAAATAGCTATATGCTTTTTAAAAACAAGGTGCTTTTACAAGAAGAAGATAAAAGACACTTTTTAGCTCCCCTGGGTTAACTTATAATATAGTCAGGTTCCATCCATCAAGCCAGCCAGCCACCATTTTCAACCAAAATCTTGATGTTTTTGAGCTTTTCTCAATAACAGCTTAGCTTATTATGTCTCCCCCGAAAAAAAAATTTTCGGAGAGACATATTGTTTTTCCCCCAATCGTCTGTCTGTCCGTCTGTCACACATTTGTGTCCGCTCTATAACTTGAAAACGGTTCAAGCTATCTTCACGAAACTTCATATAAATATTAATCAATATTAGACGAAGTGCAATGTGCAAGAACTATAACTTTGGCATTTATACTTTTTGAATTATCTCCCTTGGAAATTTGTTGATATGTATGTATGTATGGGCAAATTGTGTCTGGTCAATAACTTTCTTATTTTCAGATAGATTTTAAAATTACTTGGCAGAAATATTAACAACCATAAGATGATGTGTGGTGCCCATGAGGCAGGTCGGTACCTCAAAGGTCAAGGTCATACTTAGAGGTCAAAGGTCAAAAAAGGGCCTTTTTTTCGTGTTTGGTCGATAACTTTATTTTGAGATTGATTTTGAAATATCTTGGCAGAAATGTTAACCAATATAAGACGATGTGTTGCGTGCATGACCCAGGTTGGTACCTCAAAGGTCAAGGTCATACTTAGAGGTCAAAGGTAAAAAAGGGTCTTTTTTCAGGTTTTGTCAATAACTTGCTTATTTTTGGATAGAATTTGAAGTTACTTGGCAAAAATGTTAACTATCATGAGACGATGTGTTGCATGCATAATTCAGTTTGGTACCTAAAATGTCATGGTCATACATAGAGGTCAAAGGTCAAAAAAGGGGCCTTTTTTCGTGTTTGGTCAATAACTTTCTTATTTTTAGATGGATTTTGAAATTGTTTGGCAGAAATGTTAACCACCATGAGATGATGTGTTGCACGCATGATCCAGTTTGGTACCTGAAAGGTCAAGGTCATACATAGAGGTTAAAGGTAAAAAAGGGGCCTTTTTTGTGTTCTGTCAATAACTTTCTTATTTGTAGATAGATTTTGACATTACTTGGCAGAAATGTTAACCACCATGAGATGATGTGTTGCGCACATGACCCAGTTTGGTGCCTGAAAGGTCAAGGTCATACATAGAGGTCAAAGGTAAAAAAGGGCCCTTTTTTGTGTTTGGTCAATAAATTTCTTATTTATAGATGGATTTTGAAATTACTTGTCAGAAATGTTAACCACTATGAGACGATGTGTTGCGTGCATGACCCTAGTTGGTACCTCAAATGTCAAGGTCGTACTGAGAGGTCAAAGGACAAAAAAGGCGCCTTTTTTAGTGTTCAGTCAATATTTTTTTTATTCCTGGATAGATTTTGAAATTATTTGGCAGAAATAATAATCATCATGAGACGATGTATTGCACGCTAGACCCAGGTCGGTACCTCCAAGGTCAAGGTCATACTAAGAGGTCAGAGGTAAAAAAAAAAATTTTGTGTCCAGTCAATAACTTTTTTATTTCTGGATGGACTTTTTAAAGTAACCATGCAGAAATGTTCACCGTCATTAGACCATGAGTCATGTGCAAGACCAAGGTCCATACTGCCAATGTCAAGGTCATACCTAGAGGTCAAAGGTAAAAAAGGGACAGTCAATAAATTTCTTATTCTTCGATGGATTATGAAATTACTTGGCAGAAATGCTAACCATCATGAGCTGATATGTTGTACCTCAAAGGTCAAGGCCATACTTAGAGGTCAAAGGTAAAGAAAGGGTTTTTTGTGTACGGCTAATAACTTTTTTATTTCTCTATGAACTTTTTAATGTTACTTTGCAGAAATGTTCATCTTCATTAGATGATGTATTGCACACAAGACCCAGGTCAATACCTCCAATGTCAAGGTCATACTTAGAGGTAAAAAAACAAATTCTAGTTTCAGTTACTTTGTTTGATTTGAGGTTTAACTTCCCCGTCAACACTGTAAAGGTCATTTTGGAGACGTTGCTTCCAATTTTGTGGGACTTTTACCCGACATTGAGATGAAATGAAATCTCAAGCCCTGTCGCCCAATGAAACCTATAGGGTTTATTAGCATGGACGGTCCGCCTCGCACCGCGGTTCCTGGACAGGCTTAGATCCTTTAAGCGGTTTACCAGTACTAGTGTGCGGGCCGGATTCAGCTCTGCGTGGAAGCATCATGCAGCCCATATATTTCTTCAAGCCCCTATGGGCGGGGGCCGAAATTTCAGTTTCTCCTTGCAATAGGATAAAGGAAGTTTGTTCAAATGAGATCAAGTCACATGACTCCACCAGGTGTAAATGGGTAGAGGTGGTGTAATAGTCACTGCCTCTCTCTCGTGCGCGTGAAAACATCCCAAATGAGTGTTCGAGAGCGATTAAAAAAGCTTGAAGCTTACATCGCAATCAAACTAAAATAAATTAGTATAAACTAAGATGACTGCCATGCTCATTATATGGTAAAAACCTTAAAAACCTTCTGCTGGGCTGGTATGTTGCAACTTCCAATGTCTAAGTACATATACTACCAAGAATATTCAAAGTTGATCAAAACCTGTTTTACAGCAAGATCAGCATTTGAATGGGATAATGGTGAAAACAAATTGTAGACTGTCTACTACATGTATGTCTATGCATGACAAAGGTCAAGGACATTCAATATCATCTGGCAATGGGGGAACAAAAGTTTATTTGAATGGTTCAGGTCAGATCATCAAGTTGGCTGCTATTCCCATATATGGTAAAAACTTCAAATCTCACCAGAACCAATGGGTTCATTGCCATGTTTGGAGAGTTGTCTTCTGTGAATGTGGTCAGTATTACCAGGGCATCTCACAGATATTTGCTTACACTTGGACAAGGTCTGCTATTCTTTTAGTGGAGAACATTTTTTTTCTCTGTTTCTTCACTTCTCCACTTTCATTCCTTTTCATTTATCTTCCCTGTCCCTCTCTTTCATTTCCTGCACTATCCCATCTGTCTTTTTTCTCCCTTTCTCTGGGAGACGACACAAAATGACCCCCAAGGGTTAATGTGTCATTAAACACCAACACGGTCAAATCTGATACTCAAATGCAACATGTCACCAACATATGTATAAGACTGAGTAATGCTGACATACACATATATACATGCACACACAAACATGGAGTTTGGTAGCTCAGTGGTTAGTGCACTTGCCTATCATGCTAGAGCCCCCTCCCGCGCCTCCGGTTCGATTTCCAGCTGCTGTAATAAAATCATGGTGTTCAAACACGCTCCACTGGCATCATTTGCAGGATGAATGTCAATAAGTGCACCATCCTTCGAATCGGGATGTTAACTGGAGGCCTCCTGCGCGGGGAGAACCATCCCCTATGCAGGTAAAAAAGATCACTACCGTAATTACATGATAACTGTGTAGGCTTTCCTCCTGCAAACCTGGAGTGTTTGTAATATACACCTGCACGTAATCCTTGTGAGGGGGTGTTAAGAAAAGAAAAAACATGTAGAGTATAGACTCTGACCAAACTGTTCTTGTTTGATTTTGGTCAACCACAGGATCCTAACATCAAATTGTTATATAAGAGCTGATCTAGCTTTATAAAGTACAACACAATGCTACATGTTGCATTAAATTGTATCCGAATCAGCTTTTTTAAAAAGTGGCTAAGGATTTCTCAAAATTAAGCATAATTCTAGTCATTTGTCTGTACTTAAATTGAACTTGGAAAATTTAATCATATCTGTTACCTCTTTATTGATCCTCTTTGGATTACTTTAATCCTTAATTAACCCTTTTTGTACCAAATGAAATCTTCCTCTTTATATATAGCAGGAGTTCATTTCAAAATGTAGGGGTGTCAGGTTGTGTTTTCATTAAAATTTATTTTGAAAATGACTGAACTTTTAGCAAACAGTGAAGGCCCTGATCAGACGCCGCATTCTGCGGCGTCTGATCTGGGCCTCCACTGTTTGTCACGGTACACCTTTAGGGGTATCTGGTACTAAATGGGTTAATCCTTAAGATGCCAAGAAAAGCTGCATCTGAAAACGTCATTGTATGCCGTCTGTTGCATATTCTTGCTAACATTTCAAACCTGTTGTTGCTTACAGGCAAACAGTGTGGACCCAGACCAGACTGCTCTTAGAGGAGAGGAGCAGTCTAATCTGGGTCCACACTGATTGATTGCCCACCCCTGCCCATTGGGGCTTGGAGAAATAGATTGCGCTGCATGGTGTTCCAGGCAGAGCTGAAACTGACCACACAAGTACTGGTAAACTGCTTGGAAGGACTAAGCCTGCCCAGGCAAAATGATATGTCATACCGTCCAGTCCATATATGCCTTTTGGTTTCTTTGGGGGTCAGGGCTTTAAATGTCATTTCATCTCAATGTTGGGTAAAAGTCCCACAAAATTGGAAGCAATGTCTCCACAAAATGACCTAAATAGTGATAGAGGACGTTAAACTTCAATTCAAACCAAAAATTACACTGTTTGAAACAATGACTTTAAATGTAACCAGAAAACAAAAAGGCAGACGGCAATTGTTGTGATTAATATCTTAAGGGCTTACCCATTTTAGATGGGAAACCCTAAAATAGGATACTGGTTAACAGTAGAGGCCCATATAAGATGCAAAAGGTGATCAGAACCTTCACTGTTTGTAAAAAGTTCAGAGATTATCTAAACAAATTTCAAAATGACTTGACAGCACTAGATGTAGAAATGAACTAGAACAAAATGGGTTACCATTTATGCTATGGGCCCATAAAATCTGAATAAAAACATATAGAGAAGATGAATGTCAGCCTGTGCATCCATGCAGGCAAACCATGATGTATGATTTACTTACACAAGAAATGTCATATTCTGAGTGAATAATATGTGCAGGCTGATACAAACTGGCACATGTTAGCTTGATAAAGCTCAGTTACCTCTATAGTATGTTTTCTTTTGATGCATTCTTTTAGTTTATGTTTCAATTTCACAAAACATGCCAAGTTTTTATTTCAAATCTGGTGACTGAGTTCTTTAACCCTTCTCTTGCTGAATATTCATTTAAGCCACACCCATTTCTGTTTATCAGCAAATCAAATTACTTGATGTAATTTATTGCTACAAATTCATAAACGGAATGCCAAACAGTGTAGATCCTGATCAGATGGCTTCTTCAGAAGCCATCTGATCTGGATCTACACTGTTTGCAAAGATAGGGGTTGTCGTGAACAGCAAGATAAGGGTTAAGTTAAAATGGGGGGTGAGTGATTTTTTGGGTTTTACGTCCCACCAACAGCTAAGGTCATATGGAGACGGGACCTTGTTTTAAAGACTCATCCGAAAGTCTGCAGAAGCCCGGAATCAATCCTGTGACCCCTGGTTTACAAGGCAAGTAGCGTAATCACTTCACCTGAGGTTTCTAAAATTAAAATGGTAGATACTTGTAACCTTCAGTCTGATCAGATCCTTTGCTGTCAACATTAAGATTTAGTGTTTCCAGTTCATTATAGAGTATTTTGAACACTTAAATGGCCAGTTTATATATAGAATTAATTCGTTGAGTAGAACCTCTAATTTCTTCACTTAAGTCACTTTTTTGTTGTTAAATTGTGTATATGTTTTTATGGGCTGGAGGCCTACAGTACTCTGTTCTGTACTTGTTATCAACTGCTGCTCTAATGTTCTGCTCTAATACTTAAACTGCCAAATTTTTAGCACTTAAATTGTTGCAGTATATAAAATAATATATTAATAATAGTATTGTATAATAACCATCTGTCTTGTATATGACCTGAGAAAAAATAGAGTAATCTGTTTCAAAGAAAACAAGGCTTCACATTTTATGTGAATAATCTGCACAGATGATTTACATTAAATGCTAAGTCTTATTTTCTGTGAAAAACAAAAAAAAGATATATAATTTTTTCTGCTTCAGAATTTTCAAGTAATATGATTATTTGGTTGAATATTAGGCCTCTGAGGAGTGTGTAA
This sequence comes from Lucinisca nassula, assembly GCA_963580285.1. Lineage (NCBI taxonomy): Eukaryota > Metazoa > Mollusca > Bivalvia > Lucinida > Lucinidae > Lucinisca > Lucinisca nassula. The sequence goes on from OY757011.1 coordinate 176,437,147, forward strand.
TTGCTGGGTAATCTGGAGTCCATCTGTTAATAAAGACATTGTAATGGTATTGGGGGAACTCTCTGATGATTATGACCTCGTAACTGTCACATTTGGTTTGCTCTGGCAATAATATGGTCAATCAATAAAGCAGAACTGGGAGAAAACCAGTAACATGCTACTGGTATATATCATATTGTGCAACAGTGTAGCTGGGTTCCAGTCTCCATTTCTCCCATCAATCCATTATAGTCAATCCACAGAGCAAATCTTGAAAAGTTCCGAAATACTAAAGTTGTGCAGGCTGATATGATTCTTACTCTAGATACACAAACATAAGACACATTCTCTAATAATGCAGACAAGTTGTTAACTGAGGACATATTCCTTTGAGAGGGTGATGATGTCATTAATGTATAGTTTAATTGAGAGTTGGTTAAGTAAGGTCATGATTACTCTTTGACAACAAACAATCCATCTTGATATTGGATTGCCACTGGTGGTTTCAGAAAATGTTGGGGAAAATCACTTCAAGTAGAAGTAAAACAAAGATCAGGAATTGATACAATTAACTTACTCCATCCATAAAAGACACCAAAGGGAAAGAAATACAAACATTAAGCGACCAGACCATAATGGAGACCTAAACAAAGGAAGGTCATATGGACAGTTACTTTCCCACAAAATGGCCATATGGCCATCCAAAATTAAAAGACACAAGTGATACACACAGTAAGTAACAAACAACAACATAAATAAATCGCCACAGAAGAGCCGCCTTGGAACGGTCAGTGGAAGATTTCCACTGGGGGGCTTAAATCGATTTTACGTGGCCACAATCCTCGCCCTTACTTCCGTCGCGATTTAGACAAATAATTTGTTCAGTCTGCATGAAGGCCTCCTAACTCATCAGTGCAACATCTCCGTGAACACAGAAATCAAAGAACCACAGAGGTGAGACAACGGTGAGGACTCGACAGCAAGAAACCACTGAAATGCTGGAGCAAAAATAAACCAACAGTTAGACTCCGATGAGCCCGACCAGAGACAGAGCATCAGGCACCAACCAACATTATCTCTTTAATTTTCAATAAGCCTTTAGGTTGGAGCCGTCATAGAATCTGAGGCCTGACCCACCGGCGTGCAATTAAAGAGGGAAGCAAAGTTGCCAACCGTGATTGGGTTAACTACCATGCATGCAGTCTGTCGTATAATATCCATGTTGTACCCAATCTTTTTATATCGAAGAATGATTTTACGAAATTGGGTGCTGAAGTCATTGCGGTTATATATTTTTCTGAATTTATATACTAAGTCACCATAAAATTCGGGTTCCGATAGACCTTGTTGCAGAAGAGATTTAAGTCCAATATTGAATTTTGAAATTAAATCAGAATGGCGTCTATAAAATTTTGAAAAGGCTTTGCGTAGTTTATGGTACCGATAACCCTGATTAAGGAGTTTAGCCGTTAATAATTTATTACGAGTGTTGAAGTCAGTTACATGACTACACACTCTAGCAAATCGAATTAATTGCGAAATATAAACGCCATAGGATGGCGCACGAGGAACATCACCATCCAAAAAAGGAAAATTTACAATCTCAAAATCAAAGTCATCGCGTTTATCATAAATTTTGCACGAAACAAATCCATCTACAATAGATAGATGTAAATCCAAAAACGGGGCCTCGGTATCAGAAGAATTTGCTTTATTTAACTGAAGTTCTAGGGGGTAAATCTGACTGATCAAACCTTCAAAATAGGTATTATCAATATTTAATAAATCATCTAAATATCTAGAAGTAGAGCTAAAAGCTTCAATAATTTCAGATTGGTTATCAATGGAAAGCGACAAAATGAAGTCTCTTTCATAACAATACAAGAACAGATCAGCCACAAGAGGTGCGCAATTAGTACCCATCGGAATACCCACAATTTGTCTAAATAACTTAGTACCGAAGGCCTAGAATTGGTGTTTCTTTCACAAAACTTTCCTTCATTGTCTATTGCAGACAGCAGTACATTTAAGTCAATTTGTTTGTACCTGCACTTGTAAACAATGAATGGTGTTTACCTGTTCTTGTAAACAACAAAAAATGTTTACCTGTTCTTGTAAGCAGTGAAAGCTAGTTTCCATTTAATTCAAACGGTGAATGATGTTCATCTGTATTTTTAAATAGTGGAAGATGTTTACCTATACTTGTAAACAATGAAAGCTGTTTACCTGTACTTTTTATGCAATCTTTCCAGTTTGTCCAGTCATCAACTGCCTTTTCTGAGATGATGTAAAACTCCAGTCCACTCCTCAGTGAGCCCAAAAGTCTAACCTTGGTTTGGAGGGTTCCAAATTGAGTTTCATCTTTGAAATCGCAGCTACTATTTGCACAATTCCAGCAAGAACTTCTGATTTAGAGCCTTCATCTGTCACAATAGGTCCTAGGTACTTGAAGGTTGACCATTGATCTATATATCAGGGGCCAGTTGTTCAAAACTAACAACGTTGCTAGTTAACGTATCGTTTTTGATCATTAAATATGGCAAATATATTAAAATATTTTTGCTGATAAAAAATCTGCTCACATTTTTTCAGCAAAAATACCAAATTTTTCGATATTTTACTAGCTAGAACAGTTAACAATTTGACCACTAACAAGCTCGTTAAGCTAACGATGCTTTAAACAACTGGCCCCAGGTCTTCTGTGGTTCTCCTCATGAGCCTGGTCTACTCAGAACTTATTTCCATCCAGTGGATGCTTGGCTGAGGCAATCTACTAAGTTCTTGAGTTCCTGTAAAGATCCTGCCAGTCTACGATATCATTCTGCAAAGTGTATATTTGTTATGTTTCTTCCTCCAATACTGACACTTTCTTCACGTCCATACAAGGCTTCATGAGAAGATACTGATGAGAGTTTATGGCAGGATGCATCCTTGCCTTATTCCAACTGTGGTTCTGAACCATTCACCTTATTTCCCATTGGTGAGCACAGCACTGCAAGCTTTATCACAGAGCTGCTTATGACCTTGACTAGATTCTCACTGATGTTGTACTTCCTAATAGTTGCCCACAAAGCTGCATGCCACACTCAGGGAAAGCTTTCTTGGTCAACAAAAACATTATGGAGATCTTGCTGGCGCTGCAGGTACTTCTTACAGAGTATTCTGAGGTTACATATCTGTTTGTTGTACTGCAGACAGCTCTGAATCCAGCTTGTTCCACATCGATGAACTCTTCAGCTTGTTGTTTCAGTCTGTTCAAGATGGCTTTGCGAATGGCTTTGCTAGGATGACTGATGAAGCTTAACCCATTGTATAGTGCTGGCCTTGATCATTCTGTGGCATCTGATCTGGGCCAGCACTGTTTGCCAAGGTACTCCTTTAGGGGTTTCCTGCATACAATGAGTTAATGTCTGGTAATTCTGGCATTGTTGAAAGTTTCCTTTCTTTGGAAGTGTAATGACCAGCCATTGTGTCCATGGAAAGGGCCAGACCTCTGTTTTCCATATCTTAGCAGACTGTTGTCAGTTTATCTATTGCATGGTCACCACCAGCTTATACTAGTTCTGCTGCTATGTTATCAGCTTCCAGTGCTTTCCCCTTCTACAGTGCCTTGACTGCTATCTGTACTTCTTCTCTGAGTATTGGAAGAGGGTTTTCTTGTGCTGTATATCTGTTTGGTTGGATTGTTGTATAGATCAGGGCATTCCTCAGTCCATCTGTTTAGGATGTCTTATTCCTCTTTGAGACATTTCCTTGACTTGACCATCACAGTTGCGCCCACCCATCAGGGCTTGGAGAAATAGATTAGGCTGCATGGTGCATCCGCGCAGGGATGAAGACGACCAAACTTGAGTAATTGAGTAATGGTTAACTGCAGCATTAGAAGGTCCCAGCCAGCCCAGTAAAAGTGGTGTAGTCAGACTACTTCTTAAACCCTAGTGGTTTCCTTGGGCCATAGGGCTGGAGATGTCATTTCATCTCAATGTCTGGTAAAAAAAAAAGTTGCATAAAATCTGAAGTCACTTCTCCAAAATGACCTTAATAGTGTTGACAGGGATGTAAAACCTCAATACAAACAGAAAAAAAATCCTTAGCCTGCTTTTTCTTGGTAAGGTCTTTCACCAATGGGTATGACTTTTTGCTGCCATTTCTTTTCAAGCTGTTCTCAATGTTGCCATAGATTCTCTTTAGCCAACATCACCATCTTTCTTCTGCATTGATCTCTCTTCTCTCATTGTGCCTTCTGGGTCAAATCACTTGTTCTTCAATGTTCTTCTTTCATTGCAGGCATCAGGTATGTCTGATGTAACAAAAGGCCTCTTTGTATGTCACTGTTTTCCAAGAATCTTTCTAGCTGTTTCAGTAAAACCATCATTGATTGCTGTTCTGAACAAATCTTTGATGATCAATGGTCAAGGGTTTTACTGTATGTAAAGAGTAAGGCCAAAAAAAAAAAATAGGTGTGTTTCAGGTTTCAGCTTGAAAAAAATTAGGTGGGGAAGGTCGATTTAATTTTTTTTTTTTTTATCTTAATTTTTTATTTTGTTTATACACTGTATAGAGCATTTCTGCGGAAATAGTAGTAGTAAACACCGAAACGCTCGGAAACTGACCGAATTAGAACAAATAAACCGCATGCAACCGCTCGCGTAGTTCCGAGTCGTTTTGCCCCGCAATTTTTTTTTTTTTTTTTGGCAATAAAAAATTTAGGGTCGGGCCTAAAACTTAGGTAGGGTCGGGAAACCGGAAACACACCTATTTTTTTTTTTGGCCTAAAAGGCATCTGTCACTACTAGCAATTTAATAATTGCTCCAGCAGTACCTGTAAGCAGTATGATGTTTTGACCCTTATCTTGCTGAATAAATTAATTTAACCACACCCATTTCTGACGACTACTTGATGTAATTTTTTCCAATTCACAAGCTGAATGACAAACAGTGTAGATCCTGATCCGATGGCTTCTTTGATCTGGATCTGTAGATAGGTGTTGTTGTGTTCAGCAGAATAAGGGTTAAATTTCCAATTATAACATTTACATACATCATTTTCAAAATAGTTTTTTCTTATTTTTCAGAGGCAATAATGTTTGACATTAACATTTAAAATGTTTGCTGGACAGACAACTCACATGAAATGTCAAGCCTTACTTTCTCTATTCTAAAATTTTCTGTGGTGCTTCGAGGATAAACACATTGTATATTAGTGGACTCTTCCATTGTTATATGCTGGACAAGAACATTTGTCATATAAGGAGAGTTTTTATTCTATATTTGACGGAAAATTCTGTTAGCAAATAGTGCAGGCCCTGATCAGACGCCGCGTGAACGCGGCGTCTGATCTGGGCCTGCACTGTTTGCAAAGGTACCCCTTTAGGGATTTCCCGCATTTAATGGGTTAACCCTTATCTTGCTGTTCACGACAACCCCTATATTTGCAAACAGTGTAGATCCAGATTAGGTGGCTTCTGAAGAAGCCACCTGATCAGGATCTACACTGTTTGGCATTCAGTTCATGAATTTGTAGCAATAAATTACATCAAGTAATTTGATTGGTTGATAGACAGAAATGGGTATGGCTTAAATGAATATTCAGCAAGATAAGGGTTAAACTCAGTGTGTGTTTATCAGATTTATATTATTCAAACTCTGAGCATTTTCTGAAATTTTGCTTACCAAAAAGGTAAAAGGATTGGCATGCAAGCTTTGGTCCTGTTAGTCTCTAGCTTAAGGTTCCATTGTTTCCTTGTGTCTAAGAAGAAAATTGGATATAACAATTAGATTATCAGCAGTCGTAGACCAGATTTCACCCAATAAATTAACCAAATAAGGCAATAAGTGATTGTCTCTGGCTCTTACAATTGACAGCAATCATCAGGTCTGGGCTGCAGGCATTATTTGCCTATATTTATTAGGTTAGTATAGTTGAGGCATGTCACTAGAAAACCTGTTATACCCATTTGCCAAAAAATTGCATTGAAGCTTGTAAGCAAGATATCTCAAAATGTTTTGTGCTATTATATTGAAACTTAATCTACTGATAGTTGACGGTGAGTAGATGAAATTATTAACTTTTGAAAGAAAATACAAAACTTTTGTCTTGAGTCATGGCCCTTTAAAAATGTGGGCATTTTAAGCTTGTAAACAAGCTGTCTCAAAAAAAAAACTGTTTGAGCTATTGCCTTGAAACTTTACAGACTGATAGGAGGTGATGAGTAGATGACCTGGTCAGCTTTTGAAAAAGATTCAAAATTTTTTTCTTGAGTTATAGTCCTTTGAAAATTTAGGTATTTTAAGTTTGTAAGCAAAATATTTCTAAAACTAGTTGAGCTGTGGTCTTGCAATTTGACAGGCTAATAGGGGATGATGAGTAGATGGCCTGATAAACTTTTAAAAAATTGAAAATTTCTGCATTTTAACCTGGTAAGCACGATATCGATTAAAGTTATTGCCTTGAAACTTTACAGACTGATAGGAAATAATGAGTAGATGACCTGATCAACTGTTAGTTTTGAACAGCTGGCCCCATGTAAGATACAAACTTTTTGTCCACCTGGTCAAAAAAGGCATGGGACGTTTTGTCCTACATTCGGCCTGCTCAACAGGCCTACATCTTGAAATTTTAGATATACACGTACAAACCCATTACGAAAACATGTTATATAATTCTGAACCCCTTGAATCCCACTTTTATATAGTAAAACTGGGGTTTACAGGGGTAAACATTATTTTTCTTATTTCTGCTCTAAAATATAAATTGTGGGTACTCGTTAGATTCACCTCCATGAGGCCGTTCTAACGTGTACCCACAAAAAATAACCTGTTTTTGTCCTTCTAAAGTCAAAATCGGTTCAGGGAAACCAAAACCGGTCTGGGACCGGCAAAACCAACATTTTCTTTGAGCCCAGCCGCTGGTACTAAGAACTGTGAATATTCTGGCAGCACAGCCCCAATGGAATATATTCCAGACACCATAACTGGATTAGATCAGTGTGTTAACCCATAAGATGCCAATCACAACAATTATCGTCTGCTTTGTCGTCTGCCGGTTACTTTAAAAGTCATTTTTTTGCAAACAGTTTGGACCCAGATCAGACTGCTCCACTTGGAGCAGTCTGATCTGAGTCCAAACAGTTTGCCCATATGAAAAAATATTTCTAAAAAGTTTGCAAGAAGATTCAGCTGACATAAGCAGACAATATTTTCAAGTGTACCCAGTAGTTATTCTCGGTATCTTGAGGGTTATCCCAAATATTTGTAGAGTGCCTGAGACTGTACTTTTCATAATATTAAGTGATACATCACAAGTCATCTGTAGCAGACAACGTTCATATAGTACTAGTTACCTGTAACAGATGACATTCATGTTTTTTCTTATTTTTCAGGATAAATAAGACTTACTGGTAGCATTTCATATGCATCAACTGCTAGATTAATTTACATGAAATTTCAAACCAAATTTTCTTTGAAAAACGATAAAAACAAGAAAAAAACTACATCTGAAAATGATGTCTGCTTACGTCATCTGCTGAATTTGTTTGCAAGTTTTTTAAAAATATTTTTGCATACAGGCAAACAGTGTGGGCCCAGGTATAGGAGCCGTCTGATCTGGGTCCACACTGTTTGCAAAAAATATTTTTAAAGTAACCAGCAGACCTCAAAGCAGACGGTAATTGTCATATGACTGTGCTACATTTATTTGCAGATGCCATTTTCACTTCTGTCTTGTTTTTCAGAGAAAATACGGCTTGACTTTACATGTGAATTTTCTGCTGGGCAGGAGATTCACATGAAATTCCAAGTCTTATTTTCACTGAAAAAAAAATTGCAGTTGCTCTCAAACTCATTAAGATTATTTGTAGAAGTAGACATTTTCATTGTTTGCCTCTTTATTGGAATAGAAATGGACACTGTAATAGGTCATGTCACACCATGTTTACTGAAGACTGGCAGTAAATTATTTTCCTTTACATTAGAATATCTTCCTAATGCTTATGTCTCAGACAGATGTCACAAGAGACTGGTCTTTTGTCAGGACTGCGACTCAGTTATGATTACATGGTAACCACTGAGAGCATCAAGAAAAATTGAATTAGACAATATCCTATTTTTGGGTTGATTGTTTTACAATTGACCCAAAGTTACTAAGAAAAAATGGCTATTTACCCATTTTGTGCTGGAAACCCCAAAACAGGTACCCTGGCAAACAGTGCAGGCCCAGATCAGATGCCGCAGAATGTGGTATCTGATCAGGACCTACTCTATATGATAAAAGCACAACTATTTCCTGATAACACAGCCTATCACCCCTAAATTCTGAAATGGGCTCCTGCCATATATAAGGAGGAAGATTCCATTTGGTACAAAAGGGTTAATGTTGGAGTCCACATGACTGTCAATGATTTGAGGAAGCCAATGTAATGGTTATTAATAGAAAGTAGTCGCAGTATTTTTTATTGATGTTACGTGTAGGTCAGAGAGCTATCTATAGAATCTGGACAACACTGAATACCCAGATCAGACGCCGCAAAATGTGACGTCTGCTAAGCCAGCTGCTCAGGGACTAAACTGTTCGCTTAAATACTGGTATTTAAGGGTTAATGGAAATAGTGTAAGTCTCAATTCAGGTGTCATGAAAAGGAAAAATGAAAAACATATCTTATAGCCCACACAGTCACATGGTGCGAGTGTAAAAAAGTGAAAAAACAAAAACAAAACAAATAGACATGATTGGGATATTACAAGAACCTAGAAATGTTAAATGTGTAGCCCAACTTGTTAAAAGTGGTATCATAATAACCCAAAGTATTTTGGACATATAGGCCTTTGCAAATAGCATAGTCCCAGAAACGACACACAGTACATTGCGTCTAACAGGGTTGACAATGTTCGCCAACACCAACATTTTAGTACACATTGTGCTGAAGGGGCTCTGTGTGAGGTTCTGTTATTTAGGAGCTGAGATGCAGGAGGTGGGACTGATTTGGGGTGTAAGTGGGAGGAAGAGTTAGAGAGAGAGGAGAAACAGGGAAGAAAGTGAAGAGGAAATAGAGAGAGTGACACACAGCCCACGGTACCCTCTCCCTTGATGGGCCTCCATGGCCTAATAGATAAAAGGGCTGACTGCATTATTATAGGTCTTTCACTGCTGTGTGTTCAAGCCTCGCTCGGGTCATATGTGGGATGCCAAGTTCTTCAACAGATGGTCAGGTAGTTTTTCTCCAGGTACTCCAGTTTTTGCCCACCTCTGATTAACAATCAACTCGAAATAAGTGAAATAATCTTGAAATGGCCGTAAAACCAAACGAAACCACCAACCCACTCCCTGAATGACATTACTTACATCTACAAACCCAGGAGGGGCTCCTGTGTCAGGCCTTTGTTATTCAGGAGCTTGGATATGGGTTGGAAATAAGTAGTGGTGTAAGTGAGAGGAAGAAAGAGGAGAAATGGGAAAGAAAGAGAATAGGAGAGAGAGCTACAATTCTCTCCCTGTACCCCCTCCCTTAATGTGTTCGGACGTGGCATTACTTAAATCGAGATGTCATTTCACCTCAATGCCGGGTAAAAGTCCAACAAATTTGGAAGCAACGTCTCCAAAATGACCTAAATAGTGTTGACGGGGACCTTAAACCCCAATTCAAACAAACAAACAAAAACAAAGTAAGAAAGAAACTGACAGAAATGAGGTCTCTAACAGGAATATTTTAATAACCGAGGTAATGCCAAAAATTGTGACCTACTCAGTAAATGAAGATAGATAATATAGGCAGGGACCATCACTGATAAAATATGCATTTGACCAATTTTGTATTTGAAATATTTTCACATTACCTGGGTTGTTCACTCAGCAGGCACACTTCGTCAGTGCAATGTTATTAAGTTGCACCAACCTAGCTGTGATGTTTCATAATGTTGTACCGACGTTGGTGTGACACCTTCAGGGGAGGCAACTCCTGCAAAAGTATGTTTTTGTGTCCCATGTCAATAGGGGGACAACTCATAAAGGAAACAATTTGCTCCTGAGGAGCAAATTCTTTCCTTTAAGAGTAGACCCCATTTTCAGTGGGACAGGGCTTATAGAAAAGTGAACAGGAAGTTCCAAAAGTTGTCTCCCTTTGAAAAATGGCTGAAAACTCTACCAGGTGTTCCCATTCCTCTTAGGCATCAGGGGATAGTTTCGCATTTGAGGGTGGACGTTTTTCAAAATATTATAGTAGGAGGGTCAATAATGGCATGGTTGCTCATAGAAATTGTGATATGCGGATATTTTTTGCCAATGTGGGCTTATTTGCTGAGTATCTGTACTTTTATGAAATGGAATACGAAACTAAAACCCCGGCTGTCTGGATGCTGTGCAAGTTCAAGGTGCAGCGGCATATCTGAATTCACGAAGGTAACTTTGGCACTAAAAAGTGGCTGTTTTTCAAAGAGGATTCCTGAAAAAGTTTACTGGTTATGGTATACTTTTCTGTCTATTTCTTTGCATGTGACTGAGTGTACATGACATTTCAACAGGTGCCAAGTACTGGTGTTTTAGGAGTAAATTCACAGGATCTGTCAAAGTGAGGTGGAGTCATGATTTTTTGTATGTAAAAATTAGTGGGTGGGGTAAGTGAAATGCTGCTGCTGTCAGCCTATGCAAACAGAGAAGTGTTTCTTAGGTATTCTGTTTTGATTTCATGCATGTGTGGAGCAATTTGAAACCAAAACAGAAGTTATCGCTTTCTCAAGGAGTTGTCGATAACGATTCAAAAACTTGGTGTGGCGCGGACAAAAAAGTGCTGCGATTAACTGTCCCCTGATGCCTTAAGGGTTAAAAACAGTTCAATTCTCAGCTAAGGGTATTTTTTTCCTAACCTACACTTATTGAATATTTTGAAGAACTATATGATCAGTTGATTGTATACATGAAAGAAGCAAACAATAGGTGTGAAATTGTTCTCTGCAACTCCTGTCCCAGGGGTGACACAAGTACAACAGAGATGAACAACATTATACGGACCTTGGCTCAACACCATGGTGTGTGTTTAATTGATGTGGACAAAGCCTTCCACGACAGGCGTGGTAACATAATTAAAGGGTATTTTGGGACAGACTGCATACACCTTTCCGGGTCAGGTGTCAGGCGCTTACTAGGGACCATAAATAAATAAAGAAGTTGTCATAGCAACAGACTTTTCCAAGTGTACTTTTGGTATGCACCAGGGCAACAGATCTCAGCAGCAGCACCCACAACACCATCAACATCAGCAACCTCACCCCAGTGGAAGGCAAAATATACAAGTCGGGCACCAGGGCAACAGATCACAGCAGCAGCAAACACAACACCATCAACATCAGCAACCTCGCACCAGTGGAAGGCAAAATATACAAGTCAGGCACAGACGTTATCAAGACTCGCATCCTGAATCCATAAACTTGTGCTATAAATGTGGTGAAAGCAACCATGAAACCAGAGATTGCAAACATAAACAGCAGTTAAGGTGTTTTCACTGCAATTTCCTAGGACATAAATCGGGACGCTGTCTTCAGAAAGCATAGGAACTCGGCAAAGATGCCTCTAATTTTTCCCCCGATATATTCAAGGAACAATCTTTACAGTTATTGAATAGGTTTTCAGTTCTTAGTTATGTCTGTGATGAATGCGAATTTACTATGTGTGTATGTGACAATATCACTTTTGATTCATCCATGACTGGATATAATGATTATAATCAAATTACAGATACTCAAAATATCCCCTTACCAGAGACAGTAAATATGGTACCATTAACCTATACCAATGATGATAATTTAATTATTGATAGATCCATGAGGCCCAACTTTGTAGAATATGATAACACAGAATTATCTGTGTCAAGCAATGATACTTGTACAAATAGTGCTTCATTTTCAGGTGCTGATATTTCATTGACTAATCAGACCCCTAGTGAGAAAGACTCTCATTTCCATTGCTCTGATAGCTCTTTATCTCCAGGTAGTGATCAGGGTTCTTGTGGTTTTCCTACTCAGGTGTCTGATAACAGGTCAATTTCAATACACAGTATATCAGATATATCTAATGAGTCCCATTCAAATAACCTTCTGGACTTAGGTTTAAAAAGTAAAGGCTTCCGAATGGGCCATATCAATATTCAAGGTATAAGCAACAAAATTGACCAGGTACGTCTATTACTAGAGTCTGAAAGCAACCAAATTCATGTCTTAGGCTTGAGTGAGACAAAACTAAATGGCATTCATCCAGACTCAGCCTTTGAAATTAATGGCTTCCAAAAGCCCTTTAGGAAGGACAGAGTAATTAACTCAGGGGGAGGTATTGTAGTTTATGTTAAAGGTAACATCTGCACTAAAAGAAGGAATGATCTAGAACATGAGAGTCTTGAATGTATCTGGCTTGAAATTAAACCAGTTAAGAGCAAGTCATTTTTAATAGGTAATATTTACAGACCCCCAAATGCTACTGTTGAATGGAATGCTATTTTTGAAGAATGCATTGAAAAAGTTTTAAAGGAAAACATGGAAATATACCTAATGGGCGATATCAATAGAGATCTTTTAAATAACCAAATTAAAAATGCCTGGACTGATTATATGGAACCTTTTGGCTTAACACAGTTAGTTTCTGAGGCAACCAGAATAACAAATGATTCAAGAACTCTGATCGACCATATTTATTCAAACTGTCCAGAAAATGTAAATTCCTTAATTATACCCAAGATAGGCCTCAGTGATCATTTCCCAATATTTATGACTCGAAAAATGCATGTCCAGCCTAAAAAAGCAAATCATTTTACAATATCTTATCGAAGTTTTAAAAACTTTAATGAAGCTAAGTTTGTTGAAGATCTGCAATCTGTTCCATGGGATACAATTAAATTGTTTGATGACACAGATGATGTAATTGAGGCATGGTTGGACCTCTTCTTGCAGGTAGTCGACAAACATGTACCATTGAAACAACACAGAGTTAAACACAAAAATCAACCACAATGGTTGTCTCCAGAGATTATTGATGCTATGAAATGCAGAGATCGTCACAAATCCATAGGAAATGAAGACGAATATAAATTCTGGAGAAATAAGGTTACCAAACTTATTAATTCTGCTAAAAAAGTTCAGTACCAAACCTTCATTGATGAAAATAAAGGAAGGCCAGGTAGCATTTATAAAATATTTAAAGAAGTAGGGGCTGGCAAAGGGCTACAACAACAATCCACTATAGGTTCGGTTAAAGTTGGTGAGGACCTCATAGAAGATTCAACAAGTATGGCAAATGAGTTTAATGACTTTTTCGTAAATATTGCAGCCAAATTAAAAGAACCTGTGACAGATACAGGCCATGATAAACTAAAGCAGTTTTGTCATAGCAAGCTTTCCAAAGATACAAAATTTGCGATCCCATTAATTCCAAAAGAAAAGGTTCTGAAATTTCTCACCAACATCGACATCAGTAAAGCTACAGGTATAGATATGATAGGACCACGCCTTTTAAAATTTTCTGCCCCATATATTGCCGAAGAAGTAACTTTTATTTGCAACCACAGTATAACTAGTTCAGTTTTCCCAAGTAAATGGAAAGAAGCTAAAGTAACTCCCCTTTATAAAAATGGTCCCCTTGATGAAATAAATAACTATCGTCCCATATCAATTCTTCCTGTCCTATCAAAAGTTCTTGAAAAGCATGTGCATGACAGTCTCTCTGATTTCCTACATGAGCATAATTTATTGCATAAAACACAATCAGGCTTTCGAACACAGCACTCATGCGAAACTGCTCTTACTAATATGATTGACTCATGGCTGAATGCTATCGACATTGGTAAACTAGTTGGGGTAGTATTAGTTGATTTTAAAAAAGCTTTTGATCTTGTAGATCATCAAATTTTAATGAACAAACTCAAACTGTATGGCATGAATGATGCAGCTCTCCTTTGGTTCAATACTTATCTTAATAACAGAAAACAGCAAGTGGTAATCAATAACAGTAGATCAGATTTTAAGCCAATCTCATGTGGGGTTCCCCAGGGCTCTATATTAGGGCCTCTTTTATTTTTGCTTTTTATTAATGATTTACCTTTATACACCAGTGATATTTATACCGATCTTTACGCCGATGACACAACTCTATATGACGTACAGGATTCCATGGAACAGATTGAATACAACCTTCAGTATGCACTGAATTATCTACACATATGGTGCAGAAGTAATGGTATGATTCTTAATTCATCAAAAACGAAAGTTATGGTTGTCACATCAAACAGGAAACGACAAAGACTCAATAGAGATAACCTTGATCTAAACTATAATAATGAATCTCTTAATATGATTTCAAATGAAAAAATTTTAGGTGTATTTGTTGATAACAATCTGTCTTGGACTGATCACGTAAAACATTTAACTAAAAAAATCACTTCAAGCATTTGGCTTCTCTCAAAAATTAAAAAATTCTTATCCCAAGATCACAGAGTTCAATTTTACAAGTCATACATACAACCACATATTGATTTTTGTAATATTGTTTGGGGAAATTCTTCAGAATCCAACAAACTTAAAATATATAGGTTACAAAAACGTGCATGTAAGGTAATTCTTGATTATAATGTTGATGACTCTGATGAAGCTATGAACTCCTTGAAGATTCTGTCCATATATGATAGACTGTATTTAAGAAAAGCCAAGTTTATGTTTAAAGTATATAACAATACAGCCCCAGCATATATTTCTGAAAATTACACTCTAAGAAGTAATATCAATACCAGTGTACACCTGCGTTCATCTTCTGCTGGATGTTTTGTCCCACCCAAGCCTAGAACTGAATATTTCAAGCATAGTATGAGATACTCTGGATGTCTAGTGTGGAACAGTCTGCCTGAGGAAATAAAAAAAGCACCATCCCTAGATTCATTTCACAACAGATGTTTGAAATGGCTTCTTAATTAAAAGATTTTTTTTTTTTTTTTTTTTTCTCTAGGGTTTTATTACGTTTTTTTTTTTTTTTTTTTTTTTTTAATATGTTTTTGTCACCGTTTATAAAGTGCTTGTTTGATGCTGAATCTAAACTGCATATGCATGACTATATATTCATATGCCTTTCCTACACATTACTGTAAATGTGCTTACTTTTGTGTGTATGGGTTTTCACATTTTCCTAGTTTTGTGCATATTCATCCTATTTACATATTTCTCCTCTTGCTGATCACAAAATCAGTGAACATTAGTGGATGGATTTGTACAGTTACAGTAAATCATCAGAGAAAATCTTGCTTTTCGTTTCGGTAAGGTAACACATTGTTGTGGAAGGTATTTAAAGGGTTCCAACATCAAACAATCACATCATATTTTGTATGTTTTCATTTTTTTTTTTTTTTTTTTTTTTTTTTTTTCTCTATGAACTTGTTTATATTTATGTTTCTGTGTAAATAATTGTATATACTGAGGGCCTCATGGAAGATTAGCTATTACATGTATTTTTGTATGTGCTAAATGTTGTTACCCTCACTAAATAAAGTCTTTACTTACTTACTTACTTACTTACTTAGAAGAGTACTTTCCTACCAATGGGATGGGGGTACATTGTATTCTTGTGTAGATCCTGCTTGCTTCAGCATTCACCATATTTGCATTATTTGCTGGTTCCCAGCTTGCACATTGTCTATATTGGAAAAACAGGTAACCAGACCCCCCTGACCTTGAAAGGTCAGGGGGGTCTGGTTACCTGTTTTTCCAACACTGATAACCTCTAGACTAGGAACCAGCAGATAATGCAAATAAGGTGAATTGGCTGTCTCCTGAACCAGTGAATGGATTTCACTAAACTTGCATGGTTATATCCCTAAAATAGGGTGGAGGACGATGGCAACAACAATCCTTTTTAAGGTCACAGTTTCCCAAACACTGTCAAATTTATACTAAAATACCTTGCCTGCACTCTATCTCCAGAACAATTTTAACCTACTGCATGCAGGAAACCCTTAAAGGGGTACCTTGGCAAACAGTGCAGACCCAGATCAGATGCCGCAAAATGCGGCGTCTGATCAGGGCCTGCACTATTTGCTAATAGAATTTTCCGTCAAAAATAGAATAAAAACGAAACAATAGGCCTACCACCTCTTATATGTACTTATATAACTTTATTTATGCAATAAGCCATAAGGCCCTTGAACACATAAACATACAAACAGTATACATATGACAAATGGACTTGTCCAACATATAGCAGTGGAAGAGTCCACTAGCGTACAATGGGTTAATTGTAGTCAAAGTTGGTGCAGCGTATTGTTGCAGTCTACAAAAGACATGATTAGATTTTGGTGAACTTTACTTAATTTTCAAGGTCACATTCAAATTTTACTTTGTTTCCAATACATCTCTGAACCAACCAAATTGCGCATAATATTCAGTATGCAGAAGACTTGAATGGATTTTGGTGGCCTTGACCTACTTTTCAAGGTCACACAGGTTTAAAGATTGTTCAATTTTTACTTGGCTGGACCAACTGAAGAATTCTAACCAGGCTTGGTAGAGTCTCGGACCCACAATAAGTATTAATGGGTCCGAGGTACAATATATCATAGCATGATAACAAAGACTTCATTGTTCTTTGGTGACCTTGACTTCATTTTCAAGGTCACAAAAATTTTGGGTCACATATGTGGTGAGGGTTATTGGTGGGTGTGGGAGTGGGGCAGGGGGTTGAATTCATAGTTTTCTTCCGGTACATTTCCTGAATTATCTGTCAAACCTTCTGAAAAATTATAAATTAATGAGGTGGCTGTCATATAAAACTTGTATACATGTATTCCACAAATGAAAACCTGAACTGGCATATCATGCCAAATTCAACACAAAATTGTACAGAGTTAGCAGTTGACTGCTCCATAGCAATGTCAATGGCACATTAAAGGTCGATTAGTTGAATGGAACTTTTTCTAATTGAGGCCTTTTCTTTCGATTTGATGCTAATAGCTTTTCTCTTGAAAATACTGCCATGCTTTTATCTGATGAGTTTTGCTGATGACACAACTGAAACTCAGAATTAAGGCTTTTGTGTTGCAGTTACCTTATCAGTCCTAAAGTTGAATATGGGATGCAGTGGGATGGGGTAGTGTGTGGTGGGTGGTGGTTGGGGGTGGGGAGAGGGCTGGCGGCACCTTGAGCATGTTCTGTGAGTGTTATAAGTTTTGATCAATTCCTTTAAATGCCTAAAACCCATGATACACAGTAAACCAAGGAATATATTCCTTGAAACAAGGTTTACAGTCTCTACACTGCTATTACTCTGAAACATGTTACTTTTTGGAGTATCATACCACACATTTTTGGATAGAACATATGACTTGGAGCATTGCAGTACTTATTGGTGCACCTCTGTCCCAGGTCTTGATATTATGGTATTTGACTTTTTGGGGTGAATTGTATGTCAATCGACCCAAAGTTAATAAGCACAGAAGCTCTCCATTGCTGATGTCCACGTGACAGTCACTGATTTGTAGGATGATGATGATTTCGTCTTTAACGACGCGTCAACCCTCTTTGTGGGTCATAAGCGTCAAACGGTTAATGGTTAACGGCATTCAGAATTATGAGGATATTAAAAGTAAAAAAAGTTAGTTTGATATGTATAAAAATCTTAAACAGTTAAATCTTATGAAAAAGTCCAATTTCTTTTAAGTATAAAATAATATTTTCAAAAGGTACATCTTGAAACAATTGTTGCAAAGTGTCAGCTTTGAAGTATAAGTTACGGGACTGTGAAAAGTCTACACATTCAATTAAAATATGTTTCACAGTGAATGGTTGATCACAGCCTACACAGGAAGGCTGCTCATCACCATTTAAAATATAAGAATGAGTAACTCTAGTATGGCCAATGCGCAGTCGTGTTAATACTACATCCTCTTTCCTGGAAAACTGTGGAGGAGAGCATTTTGTTCCAACGACAGGTTTAATAGCATGGAGCTTGTTATTTATTTCACGGTCCCATTCGCCTTGCCATTCCGACAAGATGTATCTGTTGATACTGATTTGTAGGAAGTATGTCCAGGTAATGGCTATAAATAGACAATAACCAATCTACATATTCTTATTGATGTTAGGTCAGAGAGTTGCTTAAGGGGATTATTAAAAGAATCTGGGTGGAATCATGTTTTGGGTTTGACAAACAATTTAGACCCAGCTCAGATGCCACAGAATGTGGCATTGTGGCATCTGATCAGGATCTACACTGTTTGCCTACAGTACAGGGCCCAGTTGTTCAAAGCATCGTTAGCTTAACAAGCTCGTAAGTGGTCATATTTTTAACTGTTCTAGCAAGTTTAATATTTAAAATTTTGGTATTTTTGCTGAAAAAATGTGAGCAGCTTTTGCATTCGCAAAAGCTGCTCACATTTGTTCAGCAAAAATATTAGCATGTTTTCTATAATCAATGATCAAATGCTTAATAGTATGTAAACTAACGATGTCGTTAGTTTTGAACAACTGGCCCCAGAAATTTTAGGGTGAACAGAAACAGTCTAAGTCCCCGCTCAGAACCATTTTCCCAGCCTACACTATTAGACAATTGACCCACCAGTGCCATCAGGGCTTTGATTATATAGAGGATCTTACATGAGTGCTCATGTATTATTGAATTTGTTAAACAAGTTGAGGAAAAGGGATAAAATGTGAGGCTGTGCCGAGCATTTTATCCCTTTTCCTCAATGTGTTTAATACAATAATACATGAGCACGAATGCAAGATTCTTTTTATCATATGACATTTAAAACGCATCTTATTGTTTACAAAAATGTCAAAATTCTGCCATTAGTAAACCCGACGTTGTTAACCCTTGTCCTGCTGAATATTCATATATGCCACACCCAGTACCAATTATCAACCAATCAGATTACTTGATGCAAATTATTGCAACAAATTCACAATCTGAATGGCAAACAATGTAGATCCTGATCAGATGGCTTCGTCAGAAGCCATCTGATCTGGATCTACATTGTTTCAAAGATAAGGCATATCCGGGCTCAGCAGGACAAGGGTTAAGGACGTTGTACATGTAACATTAGGGGGTGTATCTACCTTATTTGCATATTTAATCCACTAGTGGATTATCGAAAATATTACATGGCGTTATTACACTCTCAGCTAGTCATATGATAAAAATGTCTAGAAAATGCACTGTAAAGCTGAAAATAAACTGTTTCAATTTCCAGTTTTCTAATGAAATTGTTTTGGAACCATTATATCATGCAGCAGAGCTATATTGATTGGATTGTATCATATTTTGATATTTGGCCAGCATCCAATCAGTGTCAATTTTCCGGACATTTTCTCTGGCTTGATAGGATCAAGTCCTGTCTGTTTTTAGCCATGTTTTATTGGTTCTGTCTAGTTTATCAATTCGATAAAAAAGAGCTGATAGGTTTTTCTGTCTCGAGATAGATTGATGAAATTCTAATAAGTACCATTGAATAGCTTTGGAAGTCTATGGCTGCTACTCTAAAGGCACTGCACTTTCCCAACATATTCTGACACCTCAGCTCCTTACCATACTTGTCCTAAAATTTGAACAAGTATAATTTTCTTATCAATATTGTGTCTGAAACTAGCTGTAAGGATGACAAAAGGTGTTTACCCTGATGAGATGCTGCATTCTGCAGCTTCTCATCTGTGTCTACCCTTTTTGCTCAGGCCTGTCTGTCCGAGTACATATATGGTAAATACAGTGGCACTGACTAGCTTTGAAAGTTTATGGCTGCTGTTGCTTAGGCTCTAGATAAGAAGAAATGTCACTTAATATATTCTTTTGTTGATTTCTTTGTCAGTTTTTTTTTTTTTTTTTTTTGGTTTGGGTTTTACGGCCCTTTCAAGATTATTTCACTCATATCGAGCCGATCGTTAATCAGAGATGGGCGAAAACCGGAGTACCCGGAGAAAAACCACCTGACCTTCCGTTGCAGAACTTGGCGTCTCACACGTGGCCCGAGCGAGGCTCGAACCTACGGCGGTGAGAGACCTAATGACTAAGAGTCAGCGCTCTTATCCACTAGGCCACGGAGGCCCGTTTCTTTGTCAGTCAATTCACAAAGTTAACCCTTGTCCTGCTGAGCCCAGATATGCCTTACCTTTCAAACAATGTAGATCCAGATCAGATGGCTTCTGAAGAAGCCATCTGATCAGGATCTACATTGTTTGTCGTTCAGATTGTGAATTTGTTGCAATAATTTGCATCAAGTAATCTGATTGGTTGATAATCAATAGTGGGTGTTGCATATTTGAATATTCAGCAGGACAAGGGTTAACAATACGGTAAACCTTCACTGCTGTTGTTCATGTGATTATCACCGACCAATAAAGTAATATTGTTCACAGAGTGCTTACAATGAAAATAAAGGGCAAGAGTTTTCTCAATATTGAATTAAAAGAAAGAGTCTAAGTATACCAGCCTAATCTCAGTGATGATTGACCCACCAGAACTGTCAGTGCTTTGATTTAAATTTGTTTGCATGAATAATATGCTTCGGATAGTTGTTGTCATTGCCTTGCTTGCCAAGTTAACTTTTACCATGCTCTGATGACAAATTGTTGATACATCACATGAACAAGTCCGTAAAATGAATTAAGACCCCCCTAAACCCCACTTTACATAGAGAAAACTGGGGTTCATGGGGGTATACATTATTTTTCTAATTTCTGCTCCAAGACATAGGTTGTGGGTACTCGTTAGAACCGCCTCAATGAGGCAGTTCTAACGAGCACCCACAACCTATGTTGGCAGTATTTTTAAGAAAAATATCAAGAATTGTCTTCAGAAAAGTAGCCATTTTGGAGATGTGAAAAATGCACAATGTCACACGGGTGTGTTATCGTAATGTTTTTCTTATTTTTCACAGAAAAAAGATTTGACATCTCATGCAAATTGTCTCCAGATTTTTTCTTATTATTCCCCAGAAAACAGAATTTGGCATTTCATGCAAATTTTCTCCTTGGGATCTGACATCTCATGCAAATTGTCTCCTCTGAAGACAATTTGCTTGAAATAACAAATTCTGTTTTCTGAGAAAAATATTAGAAAATTCCAGAGACAATTTGCATGAGATGTCAAATCCTTTTTTGATGGGAAAAATAAGAAAAATATTTAAAAATGTTGTCTACTGAAATCAAAGTACCCAACATACAGAGAGTTAAACTGAACATATTCACCCTTAAAGCATTAAGCAAACTTTTATAATGTGTAATATTGTGTATTCAGTTTCTTTTTACGACGTAGCCGTTATGGTTTTGCTTTTGTCCTACATTTTTCGTTACTCCATTGGTCAATAAAACCACATGTCCAAGGAGATGACCATTTCATTGGTCAATGATTTGCATAAATAAATCTACTCAAAAAATACGACAGTTTACCGAAGTTTTAACCTAGGAGATGTTTCATTTTTTATGTGAGACATGAATGAAAAATATATACAGTCTCGGCTTGCTCACCGTCTTGTCCTTTGATGACCATACGTCATATGTATAATTGGGATTCTAGTGAATTCTGTAACTGCTGCGGTGAATAGCTATTTTTAGCTCACCTGACCGAAGGTCATGGTGAGCTTTTGTGACAGTAAGATGTCCGGCGTCGTCGTGCGTCGTCCGTCGTCCGTCGTGCGTAAACTTTTTCTTGTGAACACACTAGAGGCCACAGTTTTGGTCCAATTATCATCAAACTTGCTCAGAATGATAATCATGACAATATCTCGGTCAAGTTCGAATTTGGGTCATGTCGGGTAAAAAAGTAGGTCAGTAGGTCAAATCATAGAAAAACCTTGTGAACACTCGAGAGGCCACAATTTTGGTCCAATCATCATCAAACTTGCTCAGAATGATCATTGTGACAATATTTTAGTGAAGTTTGAATATGGATCATGTCGGCTTAAAAAGTAGGTCAGCGGGTCAAATCATAGAAAAACCTTGTGAACACCCTAGAGGCCACAATTTTGGTCCAATCATAATCAAACTTGCTCAGAATGATCATCATGACAATATCTTGGTCAAGTTCGAATATGGGTCATGTCCGGTTAAAAAGTAGGTCAGTAGGTCAAATCATAGAAAAACCTTGTGAACACTCTGAAGGCCACTGTTTTGGTCCAATTATCATGAAACTTGCTCAGAATGACCATTGTGACAATATTTCAGTCCAGTTCGAATATGGGTCATATCGGGTTAAAAAGTAGGTCAGCGGGTCAAATCATATAAAAACCTTGTGAACACCCTAGGGGCCACAATTTTGGTCCAATCTTAATCAAACTTGCTCAGAATGATCATCATGACAATATCTCGGTCAAGTTTGAATATGGGTCAAATGGTTCCGGTCCGTTGCACATCTAGGTCACAGGAGCCAAAAACAGATTTTTTTCACCAAAAACTTAAAAAATCTTCTTCTCTGAAACCACAAGGCCCAGGTCTTTGTTATTTGGTATGAAGCTTCATCTAGTGGACCCCTACCAAGATTGTTCAAATTATAGTGCTGGGGCCAAAAATGCCCCCGCACGGGGGCCCTTTGGTTTTACATAGGCTTATATAGGGAAAATCTTTAAAAATCTTCTTCTCTGAAACCACAAGGCCCAGGACTTTGATATTTGGTATGAAGCTTCATCTAGTGGACCCCTACCAAGATTGTTCAAATTTGAGTGCTGGGACGAAAAATGCCCCCGCCACGGGGCCCTTTGGTTTTACATTGGCTTATATAGGGAAAATCTTTAAAAATCTTCTTCTCTGAAACCACAAGGCCCAGGTCTTTGATATTTGGTATGAAGCTTCATCTAGTGGACCCCTACCAAGATTGTTCCAATTATAGTGCTGGGGCCAAAAATGCCCCCGCCCCAGGGCCCTTTGGTTTTACATAGGCTTATATAGGGAAAATCTTCAAAAATCTTCTACTCTGAAACCACAAGGCCCAGGACTTTGATATTTGGTATGAAGCTTCATCTAGTGGACCCCTACCAAGATTGTTCAAATTATAGTGCTGGGACAAAAAATGCCCCCGCCACGGGGCCCTTTGGTTTTACATTGGCTTATATAGGGAAAATCTTTAAAAATCTTCTTCTCTGAAACCACAAGGCCCAGGTCTTTGATATTTGGTATGAAGCTTCATCTAGTGGACCCCTACCAAGATTGTTCAAATTTTAGTGCTGGGACAAAAAATGCCCCCGCCACGGGGCCCTTTGGTTTTACATGGGCTTATATAGGGAAAATCTTTAAAAATTTTCTTTTCTGAAACCACAAGGCCCAGGACTTTGATATTTGGTATGAAGCTTCATCTAGTGGACCCCTACCAAGATTGTTCAAATTTTAGTGCTGGGACAAAAATGCCCCCGCCACGGGGCCCTTTGCTTTTACATTGGCTTATATAGGGAAAATTTTTAAAAATCTTCTTCTCTGAAACCACAAGGCCCAGGTCTTATATATTTGGTATGAAGCTTCATCTAGTGGACCCCTACCAAGATTGTTCAAATTATAGTGCTGGGGCCAAAAATGCCCCCGCCACGGGGCCCTTTGGTTTTACATAGGCTTATATAGGGAAAATCTTTAAAAATTTTCTTCTCTAAAACCACAAGGCCCAGGACTTTGATATTTGGTATGAAGCTTCATCTAGTGGACCCCTACCAAGATTGTTCCAATTTTAGTGCTGGGGCCAAAAATGCCTCTGCCCCGGGGCCCTTTGGTTTTACATAGGCTTATATTGGGAAAATCTTTAAAAATCTTCTTCTCTGAAACCACAAGGCCCAGGACTTTGATATTTGGTATGAAGCTTCGTCTAGTGGACCCCTACCAAGATTGTTCAAATTATAGTGCTGGGACAAAAAATCCCCCCCTGCCACGGGGCCCTTTGGTTTTACATAGGCTTATATAGGGAAAATCTTTAAAAATCTTCTTCTCTGAAACCACAAGGCCCAGAACTTTGATATTTGGTATGAAGCTTCATCTAGTGGACCCCTACCAAGATTGTTCAAACTATAGTGCTGGGGCAAAAAATGCCCCTGTCCCGGGGCCCTTTGATTTTACATAGGCTTATATAGGCAAAATCTTTAAAAATCTTCTTCTCTGAAACCGCTAGGCCCAGGTCTTTGATATTTGATGTGTAGCTTCATCTAGTGGACCTTTGACAAGATTGTTCAAATTTTAGCCTTTGTTGATGTTTGGTATGAAGCTTCACCTTTAAGACCTCCCTCAACATTATGTACATTAAAGCCCTGGGGCCAATAATGGCCCTCTCTGGGGCCCACTTGTTACACTATGGATCAGGTGAGCGATCCAGGGCCATCATGGCCCTCTTGTTACCTAATTTCACGTGGTTGGTCTATATAGCGAAAGGAACCATTACGCGAAAGGAAGGTTCCTTTCGCGAAAGGAAGAATTTTCTGCGAAAGGAATTGTTTGTTTGATTTGAGGTATAACGTCCCCATCAACACTGTGTAGGTCATTTTGGAGACGTTGCTTCCAAGTTTGTGGGACTTTTACCCGACAATGAGATGAAAGACACCTCAAGCCCTGTTGCCCAATGAAACCAATAAAGAGATACATGTAATAATCGCATTACAAATTGACAGATGTTTAATTTACAATATATGCTAAATAAAAGTTGCAGTGTATCATTTGTCTTCAGCATACTTTATCTCCTCCATTTCAACACAAAATGGACATTTTCGAATATCATTAATGTTATATAAATTCTGAAAAGGAATAAGTGTAATTTGAGTTTTAGTTAGGTGCACATAAGATCAAGTTTCCGTCCGTTTGTCTGCTCGTCCGTTTGTTCGTCCGTCTATGCGTTTACGTTCACCATAGCGACAACCCTAAATGTTAACCCTAGAATTTGTGTTCAAAAACAGTGAATGATAACGTTTTCTTATTTGTTGTGCATATACTTGAGATCATATGCTCTTGAAATGAGGTCATGTTTTTAACCTTGACCTTTTACATTGACCTTAGCTCAAACAGGCGGTACACCGCCCTCTGCAAAGCTATTTTTCCTCGCGTGACATCTGAATTGTTTGAATACAGTAAACCATTTCATAGCTAGACAATTGTTGCTGTCACTATTGTAGCTCATATTGCACGACCCGCAGAAAAAGCGACCGACTGAAGTCGGTTGATTTTCTAAGAGTGCCCTAAAATCACGGTGTCATTTTGTCAGTCTGTCTGTCCGTCCGTAACCCGTTTGTGAAAATTGGTGATAGTGACTTAACCGCTTGGAATATTTAAACAATTTTTGGCATACTGATAGATATCAATGAGATCTAACCAATGAACTTGCGAAATATTACATTCCATTTAGTATAGCCTCGCCGAGGCGAAAAATTTTCGAACTGCTTCTCCTCGGAAACCGTTGGGCCAATTGAAGTCAAATTTCATATGGAGGCTCTATGGGATGGGGGAAACCAAAATTTGCTCATAGGGTCCAGGTCACATGACCAAAATGGCCACCAAGCCATATACGGTCTGTCTGTCTGTCCATCCGTAACCCGTTTGTGAAAATTGGTGATAGTGACTTAACCGCTTGGAATATTTAAACAATGTTTGGCATACTGATAGATATCAATGAGATCTAACCAATGAACTTGCGAAATATGACATTCCATTTAGTATAGCCTCGCCGAGGCGAAAAATGTGAAAATTCTCGAACTGCTTCTCCTCGGAAACCGTTGGGCCGATTAAGGTCAAATTTCATATGGAGCCTCTATGGGATGGGGGAAACCAAAATTTGCTCATGGGGTCCAGGTCACATGACCAAAATGGCCGCAAAGCCATATATAGTAAAAATCCTTCAAAATAGTCTTCTCCAGAACCACTGGGCAGATTTCCACGAAACTTGATAAATAGCATCTGGGACGTAGGCCCATCATAAATTGCTAAAATGGTGACCCTGGGTTGACCTTGACCTGCTTTGTGCCTAGGTCAAACTTTGACACATATGCTTTTGTATTGGAAAAGTGAGAATTCATTTTTTTCCTGCAAACGATTCAGAAAACAGTACTAAAGTATAAGATATATTTTTGCTCCTTACGATAAGGCGCATTTATTGGGGGAACCGTTTTAGGTCCAGGTCACATGACCAAAATGGCCACCATACCCATATATGGTAACACTCATAAAGCTAAAAGCATCCGGCGGGTCGTGCACTTCATCTGAAGCACTGGTTTCTAAACAACCTTCCAATTAAATCTACGCCGCATATCTACCGGCCTCGATAGCTCAGTTGGTAGAGTGTCCGCTCCGGGGAACGGGAGGTCTGGGGTTCGACCCCGGGCCGCGACATACCAAAGTCGTTAAAAATGGTACTAGCTGCTCCTCGTTTGGCACTCAGATTTAAGGGGTAGAGCTAGGACTGGTCGATCCAGTGTCAGGATAATGTGACTGGGTGTGGTATCATGTAATGTGTCTGGGACATGATACTTCAGTGAGGCAGCACTATAAATGTGAGCATTGAGCTCCCTGTCGCAACCAGACACCGTCGTGATATGACTGAAAAATTGTTGAAAGCGACGTTAAACCCGAATTCACACACACACACGCCGCATATCTTTTTTAAAGATATTTCTTACAAACTCAATATTTCATGTGAATTGCTTGTGCAAAACAGACTTGTAAAGTTTTCATAAAAGTGAAGTTATTTTATGTTTGTGTTTCTTTCCCTTTGGTGTCTATGATGGCAAGTGTGAGGTAATTCTATCCATTCCTGATACATGTAGTTACCCTCACTTCTATTTTGATATTTCATAAAATTTTAAGCCTGATTTTCTACGAGAAATAAGAAAAAATGTTTGTCAAAGCAAAACACGCCTATACAAATACATTGTAAACTTTACTGCTGAAAAAACAAAAATTTTTAGATGAAAAATTGTGATATTTTTTGCATTTCTGTTCAAAATATAGACAGTAGGTACTTGTTAGAACCACCTCATTGAGGCGGTTCTAACAAGTATCCACAATCTATATTTCAGAGCAGAAATAAGAAAAATAAGGTTTACCCCTGTAACCCCAGTTTTTCTACCAGTATATAAAAGTGGGGTTCAAGGGGGTCATAAATATATAGGTGTGGTTTTGGGATGAATACTGTATAAATCCTAAAATTTCAGGCAGCTTAAGGACTTAATTTTTTGCTTTAATTCTCCTAAAATTTAACAGATTTGTTTCACAATCTAGCCAGGGTTTCAAAAAGTGCAGATGGAATGGCTAACAGTGGACACCCTGATCTGAATTGTGTCTCCACTGTTTGCTTAGGCATGTCTGTCCCACAATTACGATAGTTGTGATTGGTGTTTTGAGGTTTAATCCAATTTGTACTGAAAGGAATCTTCTTGCATTATATACAACTGGAGTCCATTTCGAAATTTAGGAGTGTCAGTTTCAGTTATTTTAGGAATTTATTTAGAAAGTATGGTAGTTTATATTTCTGCAAAGAGTAAAGGCCCTTATTAGACACCATGTTTTTCAGCCTGCACTGTTTGCGAATGACCCGTGTTGGGGTTTCCCCGCATAAATGGGTCAAGGCACCAAAAAGTGCGTAACCAATTTCATGTAGCGGTATTTACAATATTTGTTTTACCTTTTTCTGGAGCTCATCATGGTGATTTGGCTGGAACTGAAATGAAGAGATCAATACCTTTATTAACCCAAAATAGAATCATTTAGAATTAGAAACAGAAGTGGAACTTTGTATCAGCAAACTTATCCAAATTTTATTATGGTTTGCCAACTTCAATACAATATCTGTATCAAATATCATGACAAAGAGGGCTTAGCATTGAACAAACTATACCCCTGAAGTTAAAAATTACCCGTTTTGATACATCTGTTTCATACCTTTGTGGGAGACAGTCAAAATTATCAGCCCCGAGCTGCTGTGGAAGACCTAATGAACTACTGTGTGAGGCTGAAAGGCTGAGGGTTATAGTTCATCAGGGATCCAGAGCACCCAAGGG
Organism: Lucinisca nassula; assembly: GCA_963580285.1. Taxonomy (NCBI): domain Eukaryota; kingdom Metazoa; phylum Mollusca; class Bivalvia; order Lucinida; family Lucinidae; genus Lucinisca; species Lucinisca nassula. The sequence goes on from OY757011.1 coordinate 176,465,085, forward strand.
GCTGATAGTTATAGCCCCGCTTTGAAAAAGTGGGGGCTATATTGGATTTGGCTTGTCCGGAATTCCGTCTGTCTGTCTGTCAGTCAGTCTGTCTGTCTGTCTGTCTGTCTGTAATATTTGATAGTGGGTACCTTGTTACCGCAACTCCTCTTACAGTTCTAGGTCAATCCTTTTGAAACTTTACAGGTGTTTTCATATAGGTCTGAAGATGTGCATATTCCTTTTTCATTATCCTTAAATAATTTTTTTCACTTATTTCACCTTTTTTAACTTAGACAATTTTTGAGATCTACTAATGTTAAAATGTATAGGGAGTAGCTACCTTGTTACCGCAACTCCTCTTACAGTTCTAGGTCAATCCTTTTGAAACTTTACAGGTGTTTTCATATAGGTCTGAAGATGTGCATATTCTTTTTTCATTATCCTTAAATAATTTTTTTCACTTATTTCACCTTTTTTAACTTAGACAATTTTTGAGATCTACTAATGTTAAAATGTATAGGGAGTAGCTACCTTGTTACCGCAACTCCTCTTACAGTTCTAGGTCAATCCTTTTGAAACTTTACAGGTGTTTTCATATAGGTCTGAAGATTTGCATATTCTTTTTTAATTATCCTTAAATAATTTTTTTCACTTATTTCACCTTTTTTAACTTAGACAATTTTTAAGATCTACTAATGTTAAAATGTATAGGGAGTAGCTACCTTGTGATCGCATCTCCTCTTACAGTTCTAGGTCAATCCTTTTGAAACTGTCTGTCAGTCAGTCTGTCTGTCTGTCTGTCTGTAATATTTGATAGTGGGTACCTTGTTACCGCAACTCCTCTTACAGTTCTAGGTCAATCCTTTTGAAACTTTACAGGTGTTTTCATATAGGTCTGAAGATGTGCATATTCCTTTTTCATTATCCTTAAATAATTTTTTTCACTTATTTCACCTTTTTTAACTTAGACAATTTTTGAGATCTACTAATGTTAAAATGTATAGGGAGTAGCTACCTTGTTACCGCAACTCCTCTTACAGTTCTAGGTCAATCCTTTTGAAACTTTACAGGTGTTTTCATATAGGTCTGAAGATGTGCATATTCTTTTTTCATTATCCTTAAATAATTTTTTTCACTTATTTCACCTTTTTTAACTTAGACAATTTTTGAGATCTACTAATGTTAAAATGTATAGGGAGTAGCTACCTTGTTACCGCAACTCCTCTTACAGTTCTAGGTCAATCCTTTTGAAACTTTACAGGTGTTTTCATATAGGTCTGAAGATTTGCATATTCTTTTTTAATTATCCTTAAATAATTTTTTTCACTTATTTCACCTTTTTTAACTTAGACAATTTTTAAGATCTACTAATGTTAAAATGTATAGGGAGTAGCTACCTTGTGATCGCATCTCCTCTTACAGTTCTAGGTCAATCCTTTTGAAACTGTCTGTCAGTCAGTCTGTCTGTCTGTCTGTCTGTAATATTTGATAGTGGGTACCTTGTTACCGCAACTCCTCTTACAGTTCTAGGTCAATCCTTTTGAAACTTTACAGGTGTTTTCATATAGGTCTGAAGATGTGCATGTGCTTTTTTCATTATCCAAAACTTATTTTTTAACTTAGACTGTTTTTCAGATCTAATAACGCGAAAAGTCTATAAGGCGTAGGTACCTTGTTAGGGATTTAACCCTCTCACAAGTCTTTACCTTTAATTCATGAGTCTTTCTCCTCTGACAGGGCTATAGCAGAGCTATAGTCAGATCCTCTGACAGTTCTAGTTTTGACTGTCTCCCAGAAAGGTATGAAGTAGATGTTTTATTACACAACTCATCTTTGAAAGGAACTGTTGTCTTTTGATTAGTATCATCACAAAAACACGCCTATATAATTTGACCCCCATTGAACCCCACTTTTATTAGCTCACCGTCATGTAGTGACGAGGTGAGCTTTTGGGATCACTTTTCGTCCGTCGTGCGTCCGTCCGTCCGTGCGTCCGTCCGTGCGTCCATCCGTGCGTCCGTCCGTAAACAATTCTTTAAACGACATCTCCTCCTAAACCACTGATCGGATTTTGACCAAACTTCACAGGAATGATCCTTAGGTGGTCCCCTTTCAAAGTTTTTCAAATGGTTCTGGTCCGTTGCACATCTAGGTCATAGGAGCCAAAAAGAGATTTTTTTCACCAAAAACTTAAAAATCTTCTTCTCTGAAACCACAAGGCCCAGGTCTTTGATATTTGGTATGAAGCTTCATCTGGTGGACCCCTACCAAGATTGTTCAAATTATAGTGCTGGGGCCAAAAATGCCCCCGCTCTGGGGCCCTTTGGTTATACCCCCGCAAACAAAGTTTGAAGGGGGTATATAGGGGTCAGCTTGTCGTCTGTCGTCGTCGTCTGTTGCCGTCGGTCCGTTACAAAAAACTTTAACATTGCTCATAACTTCCTTATTCTTTGACCGATTTCTTTAATATTCACACACCACACACCTTGCCACTAGTACTTATCATACGCATGCGGGGGTATAATTGGCGCCCGTTAGGCGGCAGCTCTAGTTTTACATGGGCTTATATAGGGAAAATCTTTAAAAATCTTCTTCTCTGAAACCGTGTAAGGCCCAGGTCTTTGATATTTGGTATGAAGCTTCATCTAGTGGACCCCTACCAAGATTGCTCAAATTATAGTGCTGGGGCCAAAAATACCCCCGCTCTGGGGCCCTTTGGTTTTACATGCACTTATATAGGGAAAATCTTTAAAAATCTTCTTCTCTGAAACCGCAAGGCCCAGGTCTTTGATATTTGGTATGAAGCTTCATCTAGTGGACCCCTACCAAGATTGGGAAGAGCTTTAAAAATCTTCTTCTCTGAAACCGTAAGGCCCAGGTCTTTGATATTTGGTATGGAGCTTCATCTAGGGGACCCCTACCAAGATTGTTCAAATTATAGTGCTGGGGTCAAATATGCCCCCGCTCCGGGGCCCTTTGGTTTTACATGGGCTAATATAGGGAAAATCTTTAAAAATTTTCTTCTCTGAAACCGTAAGGCCCATGTCTTTGATATTTGGTATGAAGCTTCATCCCACAAGGCCATGGTCCTTCTTCCTTCCTCCCTTTGGTATGAAGCTTCATCTAGTGGACCCCTACCAAGATTGTTCAAATTATAGTGCTAGGGCCAAAACTGCCCCCGACCTGGGGCCCTTTGGTTTTATATAGACTTATATAGAGATATTCCTTAAAAATCTTCTTCTGAAACAGCAAGGCCATGGTCTTTGATATTTGGTGTGAAGCTTCCTCTAGTGGACCTCTATCAAGATGGTTTAAATTATAGCCCTGAGGCCAAAAATGCCCCCACCCCAGAGCCATTTGGTTTTTCATAGGCTTATGTAGGGAATATCTTTAATAAAAATCTTCTTCTCTGAAACCGTTAGGCCCAGGTCTTTGATATTTGGTATGTAGCATATTTAGTGGACCTTTGCCAAGATTGTTAAAATTATAGCCTTTGTTGATATTTGGTATGAAGCTTCACCTTTTTAGACGTCTCTGAACATTATGCACATTATAGCCCTGGGGTTAATAATGGCCCTCCCCGGGTCCCACTTGTTTCTCTATGGATCAGGTGAGCGATCCAGGGCCATCATGGCCCTCTTGTATAGTAAAACTTGGGTTTACAAGAGTAAAAATTAGTTTTCTTATTTCTGCTCTAAAACATAGATTGTGGGTACTCATTAGAACCTCCTTTTTGAGGCGGTTCTAACGGGTTCCCACAATCTCTATTATGAGAAGAAATAAGAAAAATATCACAATTTTTCAGCTTAAAATTTTCAGTGGTAAAATTTACAACGTATTTGTATAGGCGTGTTTTCATAATGGATCAATAGATACTGGTATTAACTATTTGATCAAGAAAATTAAAGCTTTATTTTTAAGTCAACTTTAGGAACGAGAAATTTCAAGTACACACATGAACCTCTTATATATAATACAGCTTTGAAAATAACAAAGTCCATAGATAGGTCCCAAAATTTATAGATTCTGTAGAAAATTACCATTCATTAAGTGGTTGATGGTCATTTCACAAGACCAGGAGAGAATAGAAACTGTCAATCCCAGGTGATATATTTATTTCTTGCACACCAGACAAGGAAATCCGTGATTTTACCCTGGGATAGAAATTTATGTTATGACCCTGGTGTTCCGACCCCAAATTGAATATAATCGCGTGTTTGATAAATGCACTGGTTGATTACAACCTCATGCCCGACGTCGTCATGCGTTACGTCACTAAACATTCCTTTTATGTCATCACAAAATGGCGGACGTCGTTAACCGAAGTGACAGCAGCATTAAAAATTCGCAATAGAAATGGAAGGTATGCAAGAAAAAGAATCCAATATGGTTGTGAGGGGTGGATAGAAAAATCCGTCCCTCGGGATCACTGTCCGGCATCACTCGGCAAGCCTCGTGATGCCGGACAGTGTCCCTCAGGACGGATTTTTCAATCCACCCCTCACACCCATACAAGATTCTTATAGTCCGAGAACCAGTTCAATGATAGGCTAATGTGAAATTCACATGACCAGGAGAAATCGTGTGTGATATAGTTCTCTGAGAAGCAGTTCAAACTGACTAGCTTTTACTATATTACATAGATGTGAAATAGTCGAAAATGTTGTCCAATTTCTCTTATAGTAGATTGGGTAATAGAATAAGATATACAACATATTGTCTTAACTTAGATATTTCTTTCACATAAAAAATTTGTCAACTCATTAGAAATATTATCACAAGTTAGCTTTTTTGTATGGAACTGTAACACCTATTGATATATACCACTGTAGGAGCAGGCTCTTTTGGTGGTTGGCTTTTTCACAAAGTCAAGCAATGGATATTGCGATTAGTACCTGGATGGGTGACCGCATTGCTTGACTTCGTGGATGACCCGCCTACTACATTGGTGGCAGTGGTGCGATTGAAACAGCGCCCCTGGTTTGTTGCATAGACTCGGCCCTCGGGTTTAGCCTTGTGAGGCATGAGAGGGAAAAATGTAACGGTTTATTGATATATTCCACTTCTGCAGCCTTGCTGTACTACAGCCTTGCTGTAGGAGCCAACTCTTTTTGTGACAGAGGTAGAGTGGTTGGCTTTTTCACAAAGTTAAGCAACTGATATTGCAATTAGTACCTGGTGCGACCGCGTTGCTTGACTTCATGGAAGACCCGGCTTACGCTACTAGACCCTCACTTACTCTTGCAGTTGAAACAGTGAGTGGTATCCATAAAGTTCACAGCTATTGAATAAATAATAAAATGATATCTTGGAGCCAACACTTGACAGTATTTTATTGAAACTATGATATAACTGATGTTTCACTGTATTTTCCATAAAAATCCTAAAAATTCGGACACCTTGAAGACTTGCTGTAATTCTCCTAAAATTTAACAAATTTGTTAAGTGATCCAGAAAGGGGTCCAAAAAGTGCAGATGGAATGGCAAACAGTGTAGAACCACATCAGGAGCAGTCTGATCTGGGTCTGCACTGTTTATCCCAATACTTAGGATCATTATGGTAGATATATTAGTGAACCATCTTTACTATATTATAATGGTTGCACTGGGCCCGCATTTTGTATGTGTGAACAAGAGAGTGTCTTACAACCATGCTATCAGCCCCCGCCCATTGTGCTATAAGAAATATATGGGCTGCATGATGCTTCCACGCAGAGCTGAATCTGACCCACTCATGAGTACTGGTAAACGGCTTAGAGGATCTAAGCCTGCCCAGGCAAAGCGGTGTGGAGTGACGGACTGTCCATGCTTATAAACCCTATTGGTTTCATTGGGGGACAGGGCTTGAGATGTCCTTTCATCTCAATGTTGAGTAAAAGTCCCACAAAATTGGAAGCAATGTCTCCAAAATGACCTTTACAGTGTTGACGGGGACGTTAAACCTCAGATCAAACAAATACAACCATTCTTTGGCTAAATGCCTTTATTGCCATGTCAATGCTGGAAATTTAGTTGTTGTTTTTTCTGGTTTATTTTCAGAGCCACAGAGGACTATATGATGATGTGAAGATAACTCCATTTGTTGATGAAAAGGTGGAGGATTCTGAATCAGACTATCGACATGACTGGACAAAACTAGGTAATGATGATGAATCATTTAATAAATATAACAAAATGTATGACCTGTATAACAAGCACACAGGTAGAACTGTTGCTGAGAATGAGAATCAGGACAGTGAAATGGTTACAACTGGGGAAAAAAATTCCATAGAGAGTGATGATAATGGGTCTGTAGATACAAGTAGCCTGCCTGTTGAAGGTGGGACAGAACAAGAAGATGATGACATAAGGGGAAAGTCAGAAATAAATGGTGGAAAAAGACACAGGCATGGAAAAAGTAGAACATACAGGATTCATCCACATGATGAGAAACATCATAGTAAAAATGGACAAGGTCTGAAAAAAGATGACACTGTAAACACTGACATCAAACTTGATACAGATAATTTGCCTGATGAGAGAGTTGATTTATTTAAATTCTTAGATGAAGATCCAGAGTTTAAAAAGAACGTTGGTGTCATAACAGACAGCAAAACGGAAAACCCTAATTTACAGAAAGCTGATTTTCGGCCAGATGATAGTAGTAATTTAGATCATTCAAAGGATCTTGATAGTAAGCCTAGTGAAAGTGAAGATGAAAATAAAGATGATGCAATGCATGATGATGCTTCTGATGACAAAGATTCATCTAGCATTGATGTAAGGGCAGAGGAAGATGAAGACAGTGATGAGTCAAACGACCTGAGTAGTGAAATGTATGATGATGCTTATGAATATTATGATGGTGATGATGAAAGTAGTTACAGCAGTAGTGAAATGGCTGAAAATAAGAATTTACACGGAGAAGAAACACCATATGACTGGTTTAAGGAATATGACAAGGTTTACAGTGACCAAGACTCTAGCAAAACTGCCATAAATGATCTGAAGCAAACTGCTCAGAAGGAGGAAAATGATGAGGATTCAAAGCCCTTTGATTACAGTGATTATGTAAATGATGCACCTGTAACAAATTCTTTCTATGAAAATATAAGAAAGTCTGTTGATAACAGGGAAACCAAAATGATAGATAAAACTGACAGCAGTAGCTTAGTAAATTCTGATAGCACTTTGGAGCCAAGCACAAGCCCAAACCCTCCAACTGGAAAGAAAGAGTGGAAGCCTATGGTCACTCAGCCTGCTCATTCGGAGAGGAAACATAACACAGATTATGTTACATACATAGAATCTAGACCTGTAGGTAGGTGGCAGACTAAGTGTTGTCCAGTTTAAAGTTTGTGTTAGAATGTTTGTTTTATAGCAGAATCTTCTTTGTAGTTTTCACATGTAAGACATTTTGGAAGTGCAACTATTTTGTGGGTGGGGTGTGTATAAGGTATTGGCTTTGCTGTATTTTTGCATGTTTTGTGTATGTTTCATACATGTACATTGTATATATTTGATTATAATTTGTAAATGTACATGCAGTGTTTTGCAATAGTATATTAGTCTACATTTATGCTTGCATTTATGAAAGTATTTGAAGAGCTATCACACTATCTCCTTTGTCAGCTGCAGCACTGGCATTTAACAGATTTGTTTCAAAGCTTTTTGGGTCTCATATTTTCCAACCCTTACAGAGCACAGCCAGTAGGTGATTAAGGCTATGCTATGCATGATGACAGATGTTGTTCTATAGTTTAATTTTAGTTATGCCCCCGCCACGAAGTAGGGAGGGCATATAGATTTTCCCTTTCCCTTATGCATACGTCTGTGTGTCAGACTTTGTAGTACTATTCTTTTCTCCTCAACGCCTACAGTATATGATGCAGGGCATTGAAATTTGAAACACAGTTCAGACATGCAGTTAACATAGGCATATAGGCAACAGGATTCTAATCCAGCTCCTTATTGCAGAATTGTGTCCCCTTAAATGACTTTAACATTTTGGTCATATCCCATATGTTTGACATATGACTGTTTGTGTCTCTGCAACTCCTACTGTATTTGATGCAGGGCATTGGAACTTGCCACACAGTTTAGACATGCATTGAACATGTGCATAAAGGAAACCGGATTATGATCTAGCCCTTTATTGCAGAATGATTTAAACATTTTGGCCATATGTGTAGAATAGGAGGTTAAAAATATTGGTACTGTTTGTGTCTCTGCAACTCCTCCTACAGTATTTGATGCAGGACATGGAATCTTGCAACACACTTCAGACATATATTGAACATGTGCATAAAGGAAACAATATTCTGATTCAGCCCCTTATTGCAAAATTATTTCCCTTAAACAACTTGAACATTTTGGCTACGAGGAGGTTAAATATATAGTACGGTTCTTGTCTCTGCAACTCTTCCTACGGTATTTGATGCAGGACACTGAAACTTGCAACACAGTTCAGAACATGTGCATATAGGAAACAGGGTTCTGATACATTCCCTCATTGCAGAATTATGTACCCTTGAATGACATAAACATTTTTGTCATATATTTCTTGGAGAATGTTGCAGTTTCTAGTTTTGTAATACTGTGCACTTGTCTACTGCATGTATCACAAATTACTCATCTAGTGAGGCATATGGCAGGAGCATTTATCACCTTTAGTGATTGTCTTCTCAAGTCTCCCCCGAAAATTTTTTTTTCGGAGAGACATATTGTTTTTCCCCCGGGCGTCTGTCTGTCCGTCTGTCACACATTCGTGTCTGCTCTATAACTTGAAAACCATTCGAGCTATCTTCACGAAACTTCATATAAATAGTAATCAGCATTAGACGAGGTGCAATGCGCAAGAACTATAACTCTCGCATTTATACTTTTTGAATCATCTCCCTTGGAAGTTTGTTGGTATGTATATATGTATGGGCAAATCGTGTCCGGTCAATAACTTTCTTATTTTCAGATGGATTTTAAAATTACTTGGCAGAAATATTAACAATCATAAGACAATGTGTGGTCCGCATGAGGCAGGTTGGTACCGCAAAGGTCAAGGTCATACTTAGAGGTCAAAGGTAAAAAAAGGGCCTTTTTTTGTGTTTGGTCAATAACTTTCTTATTTTGAGATGGATTTTAAAATTACTTGGCAGAAATATTAACAACCATGAGACAATGTGTGGTGCACATGAGGCAGGTCGGTATCTCAAAGGTCAAGGTCATACTTAGAGGTCAAAGGTAAAAAAAGAGGCCTTTTTTCGTGTTTGGTCAATAACTTTCTTATTTTGGGATGGATTTTGAGATCACTTGGCAGAAATGTTAACCAATATAAGGCGATGTGTTGCGTGCATAACCCAGGTTGGTACCTCAAAGGTCAAGGTCATACTTAGAGGTCAAAAGAAAAAAAGGGGCCTTTTTTTCGGGTTTTGTCAATAACTTGCTTATTTTTAGATAGAATTTTAAGTGACAAAAATGTTAACTATCATGAGACGATGTGTTGCATGCATGATTCAGTTGGGTACCTAAAATGTCAAGGTCATACATAGAGGTCAAAGGTAAAAAAGGGGCTTTTTTTCATGTTTGGTCAATAACTTTCTTATTTTTAGATGGATTTTGAAATTGCTTGGCAGAAATGTTAGCCACCATGAGATGATGTGTTGCACACATGACCCATTTTGGCCCTTGGCTTGTTAGCGCACTTGGACCAAAGACTCAAGTGAGTTATTAGTATGCCAAAAATAATGATTGCTCTGGTATCCGTCGTCTGTTGTCTGTCCATATTTTGAAGTAAGTATATCTCTTATACCAGATGGCCAATCTTGATCAAATTTAATGTGAAGCATTATCAGGTGAGGGGAAAGACTGCATAAGATTTTGGGACTGATGGAATTGGAACTCTGGATGCCATGGTAACATATAGCTCCCATAGACTTATACTTGGAAAAAATTCAAAAATCTTCTTCTCTGAAACCATAAGGTCCAGAGTATGTAGCAATGTTAAGTGGTAACCTACATAAATCTTGCCCATGATGCCCCTGAGATCATAATTATTTATGCCCCAGGGCTCATTAGCTCCCATAAGCTTTTAATAGGAAAATCTAGCATAAGGTGGTAATTAATTATTATGTCAAGTGGTCACCTACATTAATCCTGCCAACCATGCCCCCTGGGTCATAATTGGCCACATACAGGGGTCATTAACTCCCATAGACTTATAACCATTAATAATGGAAAAAAAACTTCTTTGAAACCATGAGACCCAGAGCTACTAATATGTTTAGTGGTCTCCCAGATAACTCCTGCCAACTATGACCCCTGGGGTCTAAACAGGTCATGCCCCTGGGGTCTTTAGCTCCCATATACCTAGAATGGGAAAAACTTAAAAAATCTTCTTCTCTGAAACCAACAGTTTATATATAATGTATGTAACAATGATAAGTGGTACCTAATCTTGACAATCATGCCCCTGGGGTCCAAATTGGCCACACCCCAAGGCTCATTAACTCCAATAGACTTATTGGGAAAAATTTCAAAATTTTATTTTCTGAACCAATGAAGCAAACAGCTAACATATTTAATATGCAGCAATTTGTAGTGGTCTTCTACATAAATCCTGCTGATCTCATAATTAGCCATGCCCTGGGAGTTGTTAGCTCCCATACTAGACTTGTAATGAGAGGATTGCTCAGAAAATTTTCAGATCCCCACCCTTATACCATATATACTCTTATTTTTTATGGTAAGACACATCCAATGATACTGATCTGGGGTTTCCGGAGGCATGCCTCACTCTTTCACTTCATACGAGGAATGTTCTAAATGAATTGCTTATTGTCCTCTAGCTCGATATCCACGTAGGGCAGGATAAAAACCAATACATTTGGTGTCTCTGATGGGAGTTGTGGGTTAATTGTATCGATTCATGATCATTGCCTCCACTTCTATTACGTATAGTGTATAAATGTACATGTTACACTAAGTGTAAGACATAAAATTTGCTTTTTGAATACATGCAGTCATTGACCACTAAAGTAAAAATGATTGGTAGAAGCTTCGACAAGAAAGATGAATACAGGCTTACATTAAAGCTCGCTCAAAACTTGATTGTTCTTTGAAGCAGTTGATGACTAAAATTTCTACTGCTTACGGACCTTCTTGTGTGTCTTATGATACAGTTCGCGGGTGGAAAAAGAAATTTGAGTCTGGTGTAGAGTCCATCAAAAATGCACCAAAATTAGGTAAGCCAAAATCTGCATCTTGTAAAGAAATCATTTCCAAAATAAAGGAAATCATTGAAGGAGATGCCAGATTTACAACTAGTGATATTGCACGAATAGTAGGCAATATCACAATCAATGGTTCACCTTATTTTGAGAAGCATTTGAAAGTCAGAAAGATTTCTGCTAGATGGGTGCCACATCTGTTTGTTGACTGATGAGCAAAAGAGGCAATGGGTTATAGTGGCCAAAAAGCTGTTTCAAATGTTTACAAAATATGACAAAAAGCAGTTTGCCAATATTCATTATTGTCACAGGTGTTGAAACCTGAGTCCATTATTTTGAGCCCGTCAGAAAGGTTAGCAATAAGATCTGGGCCACTAAGCACAGCCTACGTGCAATAATTGCCAAACCTCCTTTGAGTACAAAGAAGTTTTTGTATGCAGTCTTCTTCTCTGGTGAAGGAGTTGCAATAAAAGTGTAATGGAAAAAGGGCAAAAGCATCACCGGAAAGTACTAGAAAGGCGTAGTACTGAAGAAACTGAAAAAGTATTATCAGAAACGACACCCTGCCACTTGTTTTAAACATGTCCGTCTTCTACATGACAATGCCCCCGCTTATACCTTTGCAATTGTTACAACATTTTTGAAGAAAGAAAAAGCAACTGTTTTGCCTCAACCCTGATATTCCCCAGACCTTGCCCCATGATATGTGATTTCTTTGTTTCCGAACTCAAAATCATTCCTTGCTGGGCGGAAATACCAGTCCCGACAAGCACTTGGATCTGCCATTCATCAGTACCTTATTACTGCGCCCAAAGCAGTGTACTGTGACGCTTTCAACAAGTGGATACATTGGCTGAAACTTTGCATTTCTAGCCACTGGGAGTACTTCAAGGGCATAAAATGAGCACTTTTGGGCTAACTTGAAATTTGAAGTCTCCAGATGGAAATAAGCAATTCATTTCGAACATCCCTGGTAAAGGCATAATATCTCAGAAACTGTTCAGATCCCCATCCATAACCCATTGCATGTTGGAAACCCCTAAAGGGGTACCTTGGCATACAGTGAAGACCCAGATCAGATGCTGCAGAATGCAGCTTCTGATCAGGGCCTGTGCTATTTGCTAACAGAATTTTCAGTCAGAAATAGAATAAAAATGAAAAAAATAGGCCTGAGTCCCCTTATATGACAAATGGACTGGTCCAGCATACTGCAATGGAAGAGTCCACCAGTATACAATGGGTTAAATCTATATATTATTGTTACTTATATTAAGACACATCCAATGACACCACCAATCTAAGGTCCATCAAGGCTATGCCCACCCCCTCCAGTTCATGTAAGGAATATCTCAGAAACTGTTTAGAACCATACCCCTACAATATATATATTGCTGTCCCCTTATGATAAGAGGCATTCACCTACACAGATTTGGGTTCTTAGAAACCATTCAGATCCCCACCCATAAACCATAAATATTTTTCTTTCTTATGATAAGACACATCCAGTTGAAATTGGGAGATATTAAGAATACATCCCCTTGGTCTGCACAAATTACCAGTTCCTTTAGCATGTTTAGAAGTCGAATCTGTGACTTCTTAAAACTTAGGTTCCTCAGGTGAGTGCTTTAGGCTTATTGAGCCTCTTGTAATCATTACTTAATTGTTTTCACAAAACGGTAAGGTCACATCATTATATATGTCGTATAAGTCTCACAAACAGAGAGATCTTCCTTACTTCACTCTTTTACTTACTTTCTACAAGGTGTTATAATAGCATTTTGAGAGACAGAGACAGAACCTTCCATTTGCCAGTAATTTGAGTGTACATCCATAAGTCCATCTGTCTGTCCATCCGTCTGTCAGCACCTGATAATTGTGTGTCTTCTCTATAACTCTGGTACCCTTCCAGATATTTTCATGAAACTTCACAAACACATATATGTACAGTAATGCCCTAAGAGACGGCATTTAACTATAAGTTATTGCCCTTTGAAGTTTGGACATAGCCATTTCTACCATGTACTTGTGTCCACTTCATGACTCTGACACTCAGAGATATGTTCATGAAACTTCCTACAAATGTAAATCACCATCGAAGGACATGCATAATGTATGAACAAAAACTCTGGTTTGCCTACCTTTGGAGTTATTACCCTTTGAACATTGAACATAGCCCCTCTACCATGCACTTATGTCCACTTTGTAAGTTGAAAACCATTTGAGATATTTTCATGAAATTTCTCACAAATATAAAGCACCATGAGACAACATGCAGAACAAAAGAACCGCTACTCTGGGTAACCTAATTTTGGAGTTACTGCCCTTTTAAAGGTGCATTATTGAGCTATCCGGAAAAAATGCTTCCAAAAATAAAATACATATAGCCGGTATTTTTCTTTAAAACAATACAAATGAATGCATTTTATGCAAAAATGCAAACAAATATGATGACAGGTAAATGAGTTTGAGAGGGATTCCTAACTAGGTTTCGAACACTAGTTAGATCTATTTTTAGTTTGTGACAAAAATAGAATCTCCATATATGACGTTATGCGACGTTAATTTTTGGCCTTGTTTGCTTAGGCCATGCCTGAATAGGAAAAAAATATGATGCTGAATACCATGCCATAAGTAACGACACTCAGAGACAATACTGTCGCCATGAATGTGTAAAGTGACAGATTTATTTTTAGAACAGAAATTCCGAACACATGTTCAGATCGAAGGGTAAACACAAATGAAAACGACCATTTTCACAAAGTTCTGAAGCTGTATTTGGCTCCAAAAGTGTACACATGACAAAGGAGTATGCATTGAAGATAAAAACCAGAAAAAAAAAATTTGAGACCCAGTAGCTCAATAATGCACCTTTAACATAGTAAATATTGAGAATTGCCATTTCTACCAATTGTAATCGTTTCCGCTCTGTATTTGGAAACGGTCTCAGATATTAGTGATTATAAAAACTCAGTTTTCTCAATTTAATTTGAACAGTCTTACAGACCACCAGAATGCTGGCACTCTGAGTTTAACATTACCTTTTATGATGAATCAACACTGTAAAGGTCATTTTGGCGACATTTCTTCCAATTTTGTGGGACTTTTACTCGACATTGAGATGAAATGACCTCTCAAGCCCTGCCACCCAATGAAACCAATAGGGTTTATAAGCATGGACGAGCCGACTCGCACCGCTTTGCCTGGGCAGGCTTAGATCCTCTAAGCGGTTTACCAGTACTCGTGTGCGGGTCGGTTTCAGCTCTGCGTGGAAGCATCATGCAGCCCATATATTTCTTCAAGCCTGGATGGGCATGGGCCGTGGGAAAGAGGGTCACATGGAAGATTAGTACTAGTAATAAATGTGTTACCCTCTGTAAATAAGGCCAATTATTATTATTTAATATTATTATTTTTACCTTTTTGATGCAGTTTTTCTTGGCATTTTAAGGTTTAAAACTTTATGTAAAAAAGTAGCTAACATTTGAATCAAATTCATTTCGTCTAAATACTTAAGTTATATTTTGTGTTTATCTTGGCAGAAGCGTGTGATGTTGACTGGGATTGTCCTCCTGGTCGCTACTGTAAGTTTGGACTGTGTATCTGTGGCCATGCCGACCTGTGTGAGGGACACAACAAACCAGTCTGTGGCTCAGACGGTATCCTGTATCCCAGTCACTGTGAGCTCCACAGGACAGCGTGTGTGAAGGGGATCCACATCAAGCTAGCGGAGAGGGAGACGTGCAAGAAGGACAGTGAGGAGGATGGTAAGTTTTCTACTTGCATTTTTCAGGGGACAAATTTCTTTTTACCCATTTTGTACCAGAAAACCCCAAACAGGTAGTTGGCAAACAGTGCAGGCCAAGATCAGATGCTGCAGAATGTGGCATCTGATCAGGGCCTACACTGTTTGCAAAATTTTCAGCCATTTTCCAAATAGTTTTTTGAAGAAAACACCCCTGATACACCTAAATTTTGAAATGGACTCCTTCTATGTATAAGGGAAGATTTCATTTGGAACAAAAAAGGGTTAATGCTCTGAAAGTATGAGTGTACTAGATGATTATGATTGAGTTTTAAACTGCATAGACCTACATTGGGGTGTTTGCCTTTTCTACATAAATCTGAATCAAACCCTTCAGTAAAGAATGGCAAAGTTGCTAAAAATTATTTCAACAACACAGGCTAATTTTCAATATAGCTTGATCCTTATAACAGTATTGGACAAACATGTAACTGGCAAAAAATCTGTAATTTAAGTAGAAATGAGACCCATAGTGGTCATTCCGTATAAGTTAAAATCTATGCAAGTTAAAATCTGCTGGAAAATTTGACTTGTCCGCTCGCCATGACTAGTAAAAATTTTGTCTAGACCCTGTGAAAATTACAAAAATCTACATGTCCTTGGCCATGCAGGACAAGTGAAATTTTGAAGAATTTAATGGCCTGAATTTTATCTTCTATATTTTCCAATCCTCAGGAATAACTGCCAATGAGAATACCGGTAGTCTGTTTGATTGAGAGAGGATATTGAGAAATTAATGTCTATGGAAATTCCACTTAGATGTTTACTTGTCTTGAAGAGAAGATAGATGTTAGTACATGTCTCATACTTCCTGGTATCTCCTCGAAATTCTCACATAAGAGCTTTTAGTGGTACAATAATAAATGAGCCAAGACACAATCTGCAAATTTTTACCAGTAAGCAGCAAAGATTCAGATCAGACAGTCTGATCTGATTCTTTGCTGGTCCCATTACAACATATGAACAAGTCTAGGTAATTTACAGATTGTTTGCAAAGCTCACATTTTACAAAGAAATATCCATACCTCAGAGGTCCATTTGAAACTTCATCGGGCATATTTATTGTTGATGGGCTATACATTATTGTTTGATTTTAATCGAAAATGTAATCATGAGTATTCATTAGAACTGTCTCAGTGAAGCAACCCATACTTTATGTTCAGTGTGTAACAAAAGGAAAATATCACAGACTTCCTTCTGAAAACTGCTTTTTGTAATTTGTTATCAAAATGAGTTACTCTTCCTACTTATAAAATTGAAGTCTGTTGTCATTTTGTAGATTTCTAAGTTTTGCTGTAAGGAAAGGTATTCAGTAGGTTTTATTTGTTCCAGATCAAGTTTCATCATTTACAGTTTTTTATGCCCCGCCATTCAAAAAATGGCAGGGTATTATGTTATACCCTCCAAAGTTTTGAGTGTCTGTCCGTCCGTCCATACGTCTGTCTGTCAGTGCCTCAGAAGCCTCTGTGGTGTAGTGGTTACGCTACTCACCTTCCAGGGATCGCAGGATCGATTCCAGGCTTCTCCAGACTTTCGAATGAGTCTTTAAAACCGAGGTCCCGTCTCCGTATGACCTTAGCTGTTGGTGGGACGTAAAACTCAAACACTCACTCACTCTGTCAGTGCATCATAGTTGCATGTGCGCTCCATAACTCTGATACCGTATGAGATATTTTCATGAAACTTCACACTATAGATACACTATCAGATGATGTGCAGAACATATAAACTGTATTTTTTGTAACCTTTGAACATTGAACATAGCCATTTCTGTCATAGTTTCGTGTCCACTCCAGAACATATGAACCGTAACTCTGGTTTTCCTACTTTTGGAGTTATTGCCCTTTGAACTTTGCATATAGCTGCTGCTATCCGTTTCGTGTCCGCTCCATAACTCTGATACAATTTGACATATTTTTATGAAACTTCACAGATATGGAAAGCATCATGAGATGACGTGCAGAACATATGAACCATAACTCTGATATTCCTACTTTTGGAGTTATTGCCCTTTGAACGTTGAACATAGCCATTTCGGTCATAGTTTCGTGTCAGCTCCATAACTTCGATACCATTTGAGATATTTCCATGAAACTTCACAGGTATGTATGTAGAGCACCTTGAAAGGACGTGCAGAACATATGAACCGTAACTCTGTGATTTTCCTACTTTTGGAGTTATTGCCCTTTGAACTTTGAATATAGCTGCTGCTATCAGTTTTGTGTCCGCTCCATAACTCTGATACCATTTGAGATATTTTCACTAAACTTCACAGATATGTAAAGCACTATGAGATGACGTGCAGAACGTATGAACCGTAACTCTGATTTTCCTACTTTTGGAGTTGTTGCCCTTTGAACATTGAACATAGCCATTTCTGTCATAGTTTCGTGTCCACTCCATAACTTTGATGCCGTTTGAGAGATTTCCAGGAAACTTCACAGATATGTAAAGCAGAATGAATCGACGTGCAGAACATATGAACCATAACTCTGATTTTCCTACTTTTGGAGTTATCACCCCTTGAACATTGAATAAAGCCATTTCTATCATGTAGTCTGTTTGAAGCACTATATCTCCTGAACCTAATGATTGATTCTGACCAAACTCGCATGTTTACATCACTAGGATGGAAGAAAACAGCATTTAGGTTCTGGTAACCTTGACCTTATTTTCAAGGGCACAGGCCCCCCAAAACTGTCAATTTTGGGCCAAAGATGGCTTGTCTGCACCCAATCTCATGAATACATCAATGAAATGTGGTTTAACTTGGTACAAAATATCATTGCTATTGACCAAAGATTTGACCTTGACTTTAGTTTAAAGGGCACCAGCCCCCAAAAACTGAAAATGAGAATTTTAATTCTGGTTTACTTTCGTTTGGAGCCATGGCTCTGTGAACGTTGAAAATAGTCATCTTAGTCATGTATTCCTATCAGCTTTATAAAGGGAAATATTAATGCATCCTTACTTAGAATTCCTTTTTCACTGTGATATGGCACTTGCTTGATGTAATTGTAGTGGCGGGGCATCATTAATTGCTTGCAGTTTTATTTTATCTTCTTTTATTTGATCCCACTTGGATGAACAACGTGTAGACAACATCAAAATATTGATACAATGTTGCAAAAACGTCTTGTGCACAGTGGGTTAAGTATGGCATTCTAATGCCATTGACTAAGCATTGACTATGCTTCCAGTACAGAAGAAGCACTTTTACAAGGGCAAACAATGCTGGGTCACTTTTCATGCTCAACTCACTTGAGCATTTATGAACAAATGAAGCAATTTGACTGCTCAGATCATCAAGAGTGTTGTTGTCCTGCTCAAAATTTTAAAATGGCAACAGTTGTTGGCATTTTAAAATTTATAAGCAGGACAAATTTCATGCTCAGTTAAGTTGAGCATGAAAAAGTTTTATAACCTCAGAGCCTGGCCTCTATAGCTTAGTCAGATGCACGTCTTGACTGGTGATCAGGAGCTTCTGGGTTTGAAATCTGCAGGGTCGGCTACATTGTTTCATGGAGATTGATCATGAAATCTTCTCTATAGTCATTCTCTCCTTTCTGCTGATTTAAAGAACGGCAGTTGTCAGTTTCTGGCAAAAGAAGGTGCAATTACTGGTTAACGCTTATGCTAGTTTAAGCCTGCCTATGAAGTGTGGTTAGGGTAAGTGACCTAAATAGTGTTGAATGGGCCATTAATCTCCAAACACACAAGGGCAAACATAATGAGAATATGAGCCACAACAGGCAAAATTGTCTGAGCTTTATTATTTTAAGCAGTCAGATTGTTTTCTGTCATTTATTCCTACAAATTCAGGTGCTGAATGTCACACAGTGTAGGTACTGATCAGATGCCTGGGATCAGGTGGCTTCATGAGCATACTCAGTAAAACCGAGTCTGCTATTTTTGTTTATTTTGTGTATACTTTGCTTCCAAAGGATCCCACTGTTCAGAACTTATTCCTCAGTAGCCATCTGATCTGTATCTACACAGTTTGCAAAATTGTTTAGCTTGACAAGGTCTCCAGCTCTGCTTAATATAATTTAGTGCATATCACAAATGAAACACGTTTTTGCATTGGCTAGAAAGGCATCACGCTCAAGCGGCTAATCTGCGGTAGATGCACAGTGGGCACTATGACATTTGACTTGGACCAGTCCAAGTTCAGTTGTGTAGTGCCCACTATGGAGATAACCAGAATATTTTTACCGACAATTACAATAATATACTGTTTTTTATTTCTGATTGTCGCTCCGTTGAATTGCAGAACAACACCTTTCTATTGTCATATGTTTGTGGTATATCTTTTTGCAGTGTTTGTTCAATGCTCAAAAAGCAATAGAAACCTAAGCTTCAAGCAGTATCAAGGTTAATGAACTGCTCCCGGGCCAGGGCCTGAGCCACCGGGTTGATATGGCCCGAGCCACAGGTTAATGGACTGCCTTAGGGCCAGGGCCATTTCAACCCAGTGGTCCAGGCCCTGGCCCAATAACCTTGATAGTGCCTGAAGCTTTGGTTACTAATGCTTAAAGATTAATATTGTGGTGGAGGTAATGCCTCACAAACCCATAGAAATCGACCACTCTTAAAGAATATATTGCTGAATTCTAAAGTAGTTTCAATAGCTCTGCAACTTCTTTTAATTACTACACTGCTGAGCTTGTCACCATGACCATGTGTCTTGTATTCCCTGTAATTTACAAGAAGCACAGTTTGATAGTTTCTCTAGATTAGGTGTGAGGTGATCAAGTAAGAACAGCTTCACTGCTATCGATTCTGACTTGAACTATATCCCATGGGATATTAAGAGCCCTGTCTGCATAATTGGTTATTGTGATCTTTTAAGAGAAAGACAAATAAAATTTTCTTGGATATATCGTTTTCTTTTTAAGGTTAAATCTGTATTTTTGGTACGCATACCGTGGTCACATTTGATTATCTCAGTTTTTTGCACGATTGCATGTTGGGCGATAAGACCAATTTTGGTTAGTGCTCAATAATCAAGCTGACTTTTAATCGGTTTTGAAAAAATATCTAGTTATTGGTCAATTCTATGTTCTTTAGAAAATCTCTGTTTTTCATTGGTCACAGGCCGTGCTTAGCTGGGATTCTTAAAACCGTAAAAATCCTAAAAATTCAGACTTCTTGAGAACTTGCTGTAAATCTCATAAAAAGTAACCAAATTTGTTTCACGATCAAACAAGGAGTCCAAAAAGTGCAAACAGAATGGCAAACAGTGTAGCCCCTGATCAGACTGCGCCTGAAGGGGTCTTTCTCAATACTTAGGATCATTATGGTAAGTATGAGAGTCTAATATATCAAAGTACCAGCAGCAGTGATGAGTTGGTGGCTGGAAAATAGTCCTGAAAGAGATCTGAGAAAGTTTTGTTAAACCCTTAAATTCCTGTACTTTAAGAAAAAATGGTGATCAGATGCCATGTTCTGGATCTAAGCTGATTGCCAATGTCCCTGTTTGGGTCCTTTAGGGCATGTATGGGTTTACTAATTCAATATTAAAACAAAACCAAGATAAACCTATTTCCATTGGAACCCAAAAACCAGCACATGAGCCCAGTCCAGGGGCCAGTTGTTCAAAGCACCGTTAGCTCAACGAGCTAGTTAGTGGCCAAATTGTTAATTGTTCTAGTAAGTACAATATCTAATACTCTGGTATTTTTACTGAAAAAAATGTGAGCAGCTTTTGCAAAAGCTGCTCACATTTTTTCTGCAAAAATATTAGCTTATTTGCCATATTAAATGATCAAAGTTTTAACGCTACGTTAATACAATGCCATTAGTTTTGAACAACTGCCCCCTGATGACATCGCACATTTCCAAGAATAGCACTTCTATACATAATCATTGCCTGGATTTTGTACATACGCTATTGGTGCTACATGTGCAATTTAACTTAATTGGTCAATGATAGTCACATGGACATTAGCAATAGCTCTGATTCATTATTAACTTTTGGTCATTTGACAATGGATACACACCAGAAGGATTCTTTAACATTTTTGCCACCATATTTCAGACAACTAAACTTGGATGTGGAGTGCCAGCCTAATGGATAACATGTTTGTCATTTACACTGCAAAGTTTCAGATTAGGGGTGGTAACAAGTGTTTTTTCTTATTTTGGCAATTAAACCTATGTTATGGGCACTTGTTGGAATCACCTCTTTGAGGCGATTCTAACAAGTACCCACAACATACATTTCTTAAGGGGATTAAGAAAATTTCCCCTGAATTATCCACACTACCCCTTATTGTCTAGAATTAGGTTATACTGGAGATATGGATTTGAATCTCACCTGATGGAGAAAATTACAAAACTTCTCATTGGTCACGGGCCATGCTTAGCTGCAAAAGCTACTTCTGTTTCTTAACACCGTAAAAATCCTAAAAATTTGGACACCTTGAGAACTTGCTGTAAATCTCCTAAAATGTTACTGTTTCACGATCCAAGGAGTCCTAAAAGTGTAATGGTGCAATGAGTTACCTGCCCTTAGTGGATGTGAAGAATGGCTTTTGGCCTGTTTATCCTTTTCTATATGTAATATCTTGATAAACTTTTACAGATGTATAAAACACTATGGCCAAGGACAGCCACTCTGCCAATTCTGGTTCTTGAGTTATCTGCCCTTAATATATGTATGTAAAAATGGTTTTTGGCTTGATGAAATTTTACAGATGTATAGGACAATAGAAGAGAAAGCAATGTTCAGGAATCGATACAATTAACCCACAGCTCCCAGCAGAGACACCAAAGGGAAAGAAGCACAAACATGAAACAACTAGACACTAATGTAAACATCAATAGCGGAAAGCCAAAAGGACAGTTACGTTCCTACAAAAACTATCCAAAACAAAATAATATAAGCCATACACACACTCAAAGACAAACTATTACAAAAATAAACCACAACAGAAGAACTGCCTTGGAACGGTCAGTGAAACAAATTCCACTGGGGGGCTTAAATCGATTTTACATGGCCACAAACCTTGTCCTTACTTCCCTTGCGATTTAGACAAATAATTTGTTCAGTCCGCATGAAGGCCTCCTAACTCATCAGTGCAACATCTCCGTGAACACAAAAATCAAACAACCACAGAGATGAAACAACGGTGAGAACTCGACAGCAAGAAACCACTAAAATGCTGGAGCAAAAGAAGACCAACAGTTAGACTCCTATTATGGCCAAGGAACCATACTGTGCTGCCCCCTTTTAGTTTGGAAAAGGCAGATGAAACTTCATAGAAATATTGAGCACTATTTAAAGCTTATAAAGTAGGCAAGAACAGCTTCTCTGGCTATTCTACTTCTGAGTTATCTGCCTTTGTCTAATATTTTTTTGAAACCCATTTATTCTTTTCATTTCAACACTATTTATTACAGAGCCTTCAAATTTCACATGAATTTTCCTTGGGACAATACCTTTCCATTGATATAAAACTTTTGGACCAATGACTTTGAACTTTGACTTAATATAATGTTCTAATATCTAATCAAAAACTTTAACCTTGGCCACATTTCCAAAAGTATTTGGCCCAGCCTCATGGAACTTGACACACATTCGTATCATCACAAGAGCTACATTCTGACCAAGTCCCATAACTCTATCATGCAATTTGACTGATTTATCGCCCTTTGTGACATAAAAAAAAAAACAGAAGAGCATGGCACCCGCTTGTGGTGCTCTTGTTTAAACTATTTTTCAGAGAAAATACGCTTGAAATTACATGTGAAGTGTCTGCTTGGTTTACATGTAATGTTTAGCACATGTAATGTCAAGGTCATACAGTGCAACCTGTGTTAAGCAAGCACCTTAGGGGAGAAAATATGCTAGCATGCTTAACCTTTAGCTCCCTGTAGGCTAATTCAGCAGATGATGAATTGTTGATTTTTTTCTTATTTTTCCCAGAAAACACATCTCATACAAATCGTCTCCTATGGACTGTGAAATCCTGTTTTCTTGGAAAATTATGAAAATATTTCAAAATGTCGTCTGCTGCTAAAAAAAATACCTTGCATGCAGAGCATTAAGGCAAGTGCTTGGTTACTACATGTTTGTTTTTTTAATGCGTATGCCTTTTTGGACTGAATGTACCCTTGCTAAACACAGGTTGGTTGCTTTACAGACTGAGGTGTACAGAAAAATCAGACAAAAATAGATGAAAATTGATACCTGCAACTGTTGTGACTGGCAGTTTAAGGGTTATGGTCACATATAAAAATGCTAAACCCTGATTAATTAAGTTTATATGATACTGCGGTCAAAGTCATCAAGGCCATGGTCTTGGAAAATTTTGGTGTAATAGACAAATTATGAGTAGGCTAACTGCTGTTCCAGCAAGCAAGTCATGTTCACTATGCGGTTACAATAATTATTCTGGCTATATGTGGGTGCCAATTTTGTCATTTGTATTCATGAATTCTACTAGATAAGCTAAGATATATGTTATAGATAAACTATGTAGAATAATTTTGTGAGACAAAATCTATAGCAATATGGGTCAGCACTTAGTATAAATGGTTGGAGCCAGTTGTTCAACACTAACAACATTGTTAGTTAACATATCATTAAAACTTTGATTATTTATTATGGCAAATAGGCTAATATTTTTGCTGAAAGAAATGTGAGCAGCTTTTGCAAATGCAAAAGCTGCTCACATTCTTTTCAGCAAAAATACCAAAATTTTAGATATTGAACTTGCTAGTGCAGTTAACAATATGACCAATAACGAGCTTGTAAGCTAACTAGGCTTTGAATAACTGGGCCCATGTGTATTGGGAGTATAACTATAAATGTGTACAGACAGACCTAAATCAGATGAGATGCCACAGAATGTGGCTTCTCATTGGGGTCTACACTGTTCGCCACTCATCCAGCTATTTTTAGACACAAAATTGGGTAGTAAATTGTACTTGTTCAAATTTTAGAACAAGTATGGTAAATAGTTGTCCGATTATTTAGGGTAAATACAGTATAGGTATGATATGGAAAAATCTCATGATCAGAACAGAACAGTCTGGTATATTCCACAACCCTTAAACTGGTGCAGTTGTGTAGCAGTTGGTAGTCAAACTTTTTTCTTATTTTTCGGAGAAAATCAGGATTGACGTTTCATGTGGATCATCTGCTAGTTTTGTCATCCATTATAATAATGAACAGCTGGATAAAATCATCTTTCTCTGAGATGGCGGCTACCCCACCCATCGGGGCTAAAAGAAATAGATGGGCTGCCTGAAGCTTTCACGCAGAGCTGAAACCGACACACACATGAGTACTGGTAAACTGCTAAGAGGATCTAAGCCTGCCCAGGCAAAGGGGTGTGAGTCAGACCGTCCATGCTAATAAACCCTATTGGTTTCATTGGGCGGCAGGGCTTGAGATATCATTTTATCTCAGTGTCGAGTAAAAGTCCCACAAAATTGGAAGCAAAGCCTCTGAAATGTCTTAACAGTGTTGGGGGGCAAATCAAACAAAAAAATCTTAATGGTAAGAATTTGTTTCCAAGAGGAACAGCCCCCATAATATTTACCGTAAAAATCCTTAATAAATTGGACACCTTAAGGGCTTGCTGTAATTCTCCTGAAATTTTTACAAATTAGTTTTATGATCCAGCAAGGATGGCAAACAGTGTAGCTCCTGATCAGACTGCCCCTTTGATCTGGGTCTGCCCCATTTGCTAAAGCCTCTCTGTCGCAATACTTAGGATCATTACGGTAATAGAAAATGATATTGCATGCATAATGAATTGAAAATGTCAGATAGGTAATCTGTATAAACTGTCCTCTTCCAGCACATCCACTAATATTTTTTCTGTCATTTATGAGCACTAACAATGGCTGCATTGATGGGGCAATAAGAATAGACAGGACGGTTCTCTTACAGCCTGCTATTTTCATCTCAGACTTGGCAAGAAAATGAGATGCTTTTTATTCCTTCATATTTTATTGACTAGCAGGTTTGGTGATATATGGAATTGATTTGCCATCTCTTCTAGCATGAAATTCCAAATGATAAGCAAAATCCATGAAACTACAATCAGTACAAACAATGAAGGCTTTGATCAGTGTGTGCAGTCCTAGTTGGTTGAGAAACAGTATGCCCAGCAGGCACATGACATAATTGCGACATCATATCAACGTCGGTACAGCGTCATGACGTTTATTCAACGTCAAATCTACGTCAGTGCAACGTCGTGACGTTGCACTGAAGTTGATTTGACATTGCCCTAGCGACATGTGCCTGCTGGGTGTTGTATGCACAAATGGTATAGACTTTGAACACATTGCAAATTTATTTTCTTTTTGCAAGGAGAGGTGCATTCACATCAATGATGCCCAATAAAACCCCGCTATTGACCCTTGTCTTGCTGAATAAATTAATTTTGCCACACCCATTTCTGACTATCAGCCAATCAATAACTTTATAAAAGGTATTTATTCAAATTTCCAAACTGAATGAGAAACAGTATAGATCCTGATCAGATAGCTTCTTCAGATCTTCTATGTGCCTACATATAACTTTTTTTCTTCTCTCAGTGACTTCAGATGGCTGCATGGTTTATTTTCCTGAACTATAACTTTTTATTACAAACACACATAGTGCTTTCTCTCATATCTCCGAAACCCTTTTTTCTGATGAAAATTTGTGATATTTTTAGCTCACCTGAGCACGAAGTGCTCAAGGTGAGCTATTAGGATCGCTTTGTGTCCGTTGTCCGTCTGTCCGTCCGTCCGTCTGTCTGTCCATCAACAATTTCTTTAAAGGACATCTCCTCCTAGGCAAATGGCCGGACTTCAAAATCATTTCACAGAAATGTTCCTCTGGTGACCCTCTACCGAAATTGCTAAAATGGTTCTGCTCCGCTGAACAAAATGGCTGCCAGAGCTAAAAATAGAAAAACCTTTAAACGACATCTCCTCCTAGGCCAATGTCCTGATTTCAAAATAATTTCACCGAAATGTTCCGTGGGTGACCCTCTACCAAAATTGCTAAAATGGTTCCGCTCTGCTGAACAAAATGGCCGCCACATCTAAAAATAGAAAAACCTTAAAACTACATCTCCTCCTAAGCCAATGGCCGGATTTCAAAATCATTTCACAGAAATGTTCCTCGGGTGACCCTCTACCAAAATTGCTAAAATGGTTCTGCTCCGCTGAACAAAATGGCCGCCAGAGCTAAAAATAGAAAAACCTTTAAACGACATCTCCTCCTAGGCCAATGTCCCGATTTCAAAATAGTTTCACAGAAATGTTCCTTTCGTGACCCTCTACGAAAATTTGCTAAAATGGTTCCGCTATGCTGAACAAAATGGCTGCCACATCTAAAAATAGAAAAACCTTAAATTGAAATCTTCTCCTAGGCAAATGGCTGGATTTCAATATCATTTCACAGAAATGTTCCTCTTGTGACCCTCTACCAAAATTGCTAAAATGGTTCTGCTCCGCTGAACAAAATGGCCACCAGAGCTAAAAATAGAAAACCTTTAAACAACATCTCCTCCTAGGCCAATGGCCTGATTTCGAAATAATTTCACAGAAACAGTCCTTGGCTGACCCTCTACCAAAATTGCTTAAATGGTTTTGCTTTGCTAAACAAAATGGTTGCCATACTTTTGCAAAATTATTCCTAGGGTGACCCTCATCCAAACTTGCTAAAATGGTTTTATTCCAATGAACAAAATGGCCACCAGAGTTAAAAATAGAAAAGCCCTTCAGATGACAGGTTCTCCTAGGCCAGTGGCTAGATTTCGAAATAATTTTACTGAAATGTTCCTTGGGTGACCTTTTATCAAAGCTGCTAAAATGGTTTCCCTTGCTGAACACAATGGCTGTTGGATATTATTATTTTAGGTCTAGCCTGCCCAGGCAAGGTGGTGCAATTTGGACCATCTATGCACATGAACTATATTGGTTTCTTTTGGTGGCAGGGCTTGAGATGTCTTCTCAGTGTTGGGTAAAATTCCAACAAAATTGGATACAACATCTTCAAAATGACCTAAATAGTGTTGACTGAGACGTTAAATCTCAATTTAAACAAAAATGGCATAAGAGGACCAGTCTGATCTGGATCCACACTGTTTGCAATAATGACTTTAAAGTAACTTATCAATATACATGTTGTGGGTATTTATTAGAACCACCTTGCTCTTAATGAATATATACACACCATACATTTTTATCAAAAATAAGGGAGACTTTAGCTGATGTACCACTAAATACCCACCATATCTACAGCTCTAGGAACTAAAGATTTGACTGATTGACTGTTTTAAGTTTAATGACATGTCAACCCTTGTGGGTCATTTTGTGTCCTCTCAGGGAAACAGAGAAAAGAGGTAGGAGAGATAGTAGAGGATATGAAAGTGAGGGACAGAGGAGAAGAGGCAAATGAATGGAAGGAAGTGTATATAGAAACAGAAGAAATAATATTCCCCTCTCTACCCATACTTGCAGCAAGGACAGTAGGCCTTGTCCAAATGTGAGCCAATATCAGTTGGACACAACAGTGATGCAAGATACACTTATAGAGATTTAATTACAGTATTAATAAATTAATTCTGAGCCAAGGCACAGAAAAGAATCAAGCTGGCATAAACTATTGGCATGACTAAATAGTGTTGACATGGATGTAAAGCTCAACACAAACAACAAATTAACTCTTGCCCTGCTGAGCTTGGATATGCCTTATCTTTCAAACAATGTAGATTCTGATCAGATGGCTTCTTGGCTTCTAAAGAAGCCATCTGATTAAGATTTACACTTACATTCAGTTTGTGAATTTATAGGAATAAATTACATCATTTTAACCCAGTTTTTGCCGAAAACTTAGAATGGGATACTGGCAACCCGGGATTGGCAAACAGTGAAGGCCCAGATCAGATGCTGCAGAACTTGACGTCTGATCTGCCTACATTGTTTGTAAAAGGTTCTGCCATGTTCCATATTAGGAGTTGAGGTTGACAAAACAGAGTAGACCTAGAACAGATGCCACAGAATATGGCCTCTGTCTGACCAAAGTCTACTTTGTTACTTACAGTGTAGGAAATTTTGAGTCATATGCTGCAGAATGTGGCGTCCAAATTGGAATGTACACGTTTTGCTTACAGTACAGAAATGTACAAGTAATAAACGAAATGTAAACAGTCTATACCGCAATTCAGGGTCATTTTCCTAGCCTACATTCCGACACAATTGGCTGGCATAAACTATTGGCATGCCTAAATAGTATTGACATGGATGTAAAGCTCAACACAAACAAACAAATTAACCCTTGCCCTGCTGAGCTTGGATATGCCTTATCTTTCAAACAATGTAGATTCTGATCAGATGGCTTCTTGGCTTCTAAAGAAGCCATCTGATCAAGATTTACACTTACATTCAGTTTGTGAATTTATAGGAATAAATTACATCATTTTAACCCAGTTTTTGCCGAAAACTTAGAATGGGATACTGGCAACCTGGGATTGGCAAACAGTGAAGGCCCAGATCAGATGCGACAGAACTTGACATCTGATCTGCCTACATTGTTTGTAAAAGGTTCTGCCATTTTCCATATTAGGAGTTGAGGTTGACAAAACAGAGTAGACCTAGAACAGATGCCACAGAATATGGCCTCTGTCTGATTAAAGTCTACTTTGTTACTTACAGTGTAGGAAATTTTGAGTCATATGCTGCAGAATGTGGCGTCCAAATTGGAATTTACACATTTTGCTTACAGTACAGAAATGTACAAGTAATAAACGGAATGTAAACAGTCTATACCGCAATTCAGGGTCATTTTCCTAGCCTACATTCCGACACAATTGACCCACCAGTGTTGTCAGTGCTTTGAAATATGCTATTGTTTCCCAAGATAAAACTGACTTCATAACGAACTTAAGTGTTTATGCTCAAAAATCTAATGTCATTATTTCCAAAAACAAAACTTTAACGTCATTTATATTCAAATACAAAAAACTCCAGTGCAAACTAGCACAATTTCATGTTATCAGAAAATTAGTGTTAGAAGGTTCTATGGTGAAATGGTTAAACTACTTGCCTAATAAACCAAGTTTCATTGGTTCAGTCCCAAGCTTCTCCACACTTGAGGCGTTTTTGATGCCGAGAATCCACATCCTTTGAACACAGTGACTGAATTTAAGAAAAATTTTACAAAATCTCCACCTAAGTTCTTAAATGGTTCTGCTACATTGAACAAATAGCACATAGACAAAAATAAAAACATCATCAAAAGATAATACAACTTGACTCAGGTGAGCGAATTAGGTCCATCATGGACCTCTTGTTTGTATTGAGGCAGTTCTAACGAGCATCCAGAGCAGAAATAAGAAAAATTATTTCCTGTAAACCCCATTTTTCTCTTTATGAAGTGGGTTTACAGGGGTCTTCCTTACACAGACTTGGTAACATGATATTCTTTAACCCATTGTATACTAGGGAAATCTTTCATTGCTGTATGTTGGACAAGTCCTTTTGTCATATACAGGGTGGTAGGCCTATTTTTTAGTTGTTATTATATTTTTGATGGACAATTCTATTAGCAAACAGTGCAGGCCCTGATCAGATGCCACATTCTCCGGCATCTGATCGGGTCTGCACTGTTTGCCAAGGTACCTTTATACCCCCCCCCCCCCCCCCCAGGCATGCATTTTGCTGTTTCTTGGCTCATACCAGCACATATATCAAAATATTTCTGACAAAGCAACACAATACATACCGCATTCGACCTATTTACCGCACATGCTCCTATAAGCGCACACACAAGCTTTTTCTGGAAAAAATACACAATCGCACACTTTACAGTAACATCCCAATAAATTCATATGAGTTTTGCTGCATCTTTGACCCAGACAATCATATGTATATGTGGTGAATCACTATGCTGAAATTCAACTCTATAAAATAATCATATCGGAAGCCTTTTTTTTCGTATTTTTTTTCGTATTGAGTGTGCGCTTATTAGGTAGATTTTTCACCACAATATTTTCATACAATTGTGAAAAAACTAAGCGCACAGTGCGGTAAATAGGTCGAATACGGTAGATCAAAATATTTCTGACAAAGCAAAACCATGCATTTAATGATCACTTCAGATGCAGCTCTGTTTACCGTAATGATCCTAAGTATTGAGACAGTTGGGTCTAAGCAAACAATGAGGACCCAGATCAGACTGCTCCTGAAGGGATCAGGGTCTACACTGTTTGCCATTTCATCTGCCCCTTTTTGGACTCCTAGCTGGATTATGAAACAATTTTGTTAAAATTTTAGGAGAAATACAGTAAGTCCTCAAAGTTTTTAATTTTAAGGATTTTTACGGTATATTATATTGTGTGTGTGACTTTTGTTATAACTTATAATGTGCGTATCCAGGAAAGGCTGTCTGGTCAGAGTATTCACTGTCACCTTGCGGCTTCAATGATCCAAGGATTTTTGGTGTCCACTATTAAAAGACGGATCTAATTCTTTATTAATCAAATTTCACAGCACATTAGCTCAACAAGCAGAATGAATACATCTTTACGGGAGACTAATTTTTCATATATTTTGGTCTTTCTTTTCTATATAAAACCCCGGTCCCACAGAGCTTGCGACCGCGATGCCACCTCTCCACGACTAAAAAAAATGGCAATCACAGAGCGGTTGCAGAAGTCGCAGAGAGGTTTTATAAAGGTTGCAGCAAGGTCGCGGTAGGTCGCCGAACAAATTTAGTCGCCGATCGTCTTTTGTGCATGCACAAAAGACTGGCTGCGACTGATTTTGATCGCAGACTAGTTGCAATGGTTTTCTAGATGTCGCAGACCAATCTCCGATCGATCGCCGAACAGTCACCGATCGATCCCCGACCAAATTAATGCAAATTTGGCTGTAAATTCAAGCAACCTTATCACAACTTATCGGAGACTGGTCGCACACCGACCGCCAAATAATCGCCGACTGATCCGCAATTGATCCACGACCTATCGGCAATCGGTCGGCAACTGTTCGGCGATGGGTCGGCGATCGATCGGAGATTGATCACTGATAAGTCGGCGATTGATCTGCGATTGATCTGCAACTAGTCGCCGACAAGCTGTAAAAAGGTGTTAAAACCACCTAACGAATATAGCGCCAATTACAATAAAAAAAAAAAAAATGTTAACATCCTAGCATCATTTCGTCGGCAGCTTTCAAAGAGGCAACATGGTTCGGAGAGGCGGGCAAAAGAAAACGGGGGGCGCAGCCGAAAAAAACGGGAAGCGGGGCTCGGACACCAATTTCGTATGACGAGGACTTGCAGCAGCCCAGAGAAGACTCTCAGCAGTCGAAAATTTAGTTTATTTTTGTCTGTGTCAAAAAAAAAAACAAACAAACAAACCGCAAAACAGTCTCCGACAAGTCGCCGATCGGTTTTATCCAGTCTCTGAAGAGTCGCCGATTGATCGCCGACTAGTCCCCGATCATGTTTCACTTGTTGCAAGTCAGTCGCCGATCATACGGCCATTCTTCTGCGTCAAGTCGCTGATCAATCGCCGACTTTGGGCAGCATTAATCGTCGATTGTTCGGCGACCGGTGACGGGTCGGCGATCACATTTACGGAGCAAATTTAGTTGCAACAGTTGCGAAGGTCGCGGGCCAGTTGCAACGAAATCAGTTGCAGAGAGGTCGCATCGCAGTCGCAAGGTCTGTGGGACCGGGGCTTAAGTAAGGCATTTAACATATTTGTGAGGCACAGATTTTTTTCAAGATATTGCTTATTAACCCATTTTGTATGGCACTGGGTAATACCCACCATATATTTTGTATTTGAAGATTTGTTTGTTTGATTTGAGGTTTAACATCCCCGTCAACACTGTAAAGGTCATTTTGGAGACGTTGCTTCCAATTTAGTGGGACTTTTACCCGACATTGAGAGGAAATGACATCTCAAGCCCTGCCACCCAATGAAACCTATAGGGTTTATAAGCATGGACGGTCCGACGCGCACCGCTTTGCCTGCTTTGCTTTAGATCCTCTGAGCTGTTTACCAGTACACGTGTGCGGGTCAGTTTCAGTTCTGCATGGAAGCATCATGCAGCCCATCAAATCCAACCAACAACAACAACAAAAAGGTTGTCTCCAAAAATAAAATTGCAGAATACATGCTGATGTATCCATTCTGCTTTGCCATATAGAGGATCTTACATAAGTGTTCATGTATTATTAAATTTACTATACGAGTTGAGGAAAAGGAATAACATGTGAGGCTTTGCCGAGCATTTTAACCCTTTTCCTCAACGAGTGTAATAAATTTAATAATGCATAAGCACGAGTGCAAGATTCTTTTTATCATATGACATTTAAAACACATTATATTCACAATTGTTTTTACAAAATGTTAATATTCTGCCATTAGTAAATATGATGTGGTTAAGGACTAATTTGCATATTGAATCCACTGGTGGATTACCAAATTTATTACATGGCATTATTACATTCTCAGACATGAGATCATATGATAAATTTTATTATTGCAGCTTATAAATTGTTTCCAAAAGGAATAAGATACTTGCTTCTTATATTAAAATTCAATGTATGAAGAAAAAATGTAAGCTTGCATTTGATGCCATAAAAAGGAATTGTTTCTTCAACTGCTGGTTTCTTTGGTGTGAAAAGAGATTAATTCCAATTGACTGGATCTGACAGTCATTAACATATGGCAGTGCCTTAGCCAACAGTGTAGACCCTGTTAACAAAACATCACATGACATTTTATACTGGTTTGGTATCATTAATGCGCATGATGTCTGATGTTTTGGAATCAATATGTGACCACAACACAGCTGTATTATATGTATGTCATCAGTTTTGTGTGGGCAGAAAATCAGGTTTGAATAGGCAGCAGCAAATTGAAATTTCTGATTAAACATGTTTGAATTGGTTAAAAAATCAATCCTGTCTGTTTCTACTACCTCATTCAACTGTCTTTTATAATAATTAATCCTTATCCTGCTGAACACGACAATGCCTACCTTTGCAAACAGTAAAAATCCAGATCAGATTGCTTCTACACTGTCATTTCATCTCAATGTCAGGTAAAAGTCCCACAAAATAAATAATGTTGACGGGCCGTTAAACCTCAAATCAAACAAAAATAGGCTGCAGATGCTTGTTAGAACCACCTCATCCAGGCGCTTGGAGAAATAGATCAGGTTGCATGTTGCTTCCACGCAGAGCTGAAACAGACCACTCATGAGTACTTGTTAACTGCTTAGAAGGGCTAAGCCTGTCCAGGTAAAGTAGTGCGAGTCAGACTGTCCAGTGCATATAAGCCTTTTGGTTTCATTGGGTGGCAGGGATATTATTTCATCTCAATGTCGGATGAAAGTCCCACAAAATTGGCAGAAACATCTCCAAAATGACCATAATAGTATTGACAGGAACGTAAAACCTCAGCTCAAACAAAAAGCAAACATCCAAGTGGTCCTGACACTGTCCACACAACCTGTCTTGAAGCAGAAACAAGAAAATAATGAATACTCCTGTAAACCCCAGTTTTTCTCTATATAAAGTGGGGTTTAGAGAGGGGTTCATTTCACTGACTTGTTATCCCTTGTTTTGCTGAATATGCCACACCCACTACTGATTATCAACCAATCAGATTACTTGATGCAAATTATTGAAACAAATTCACAATCTGAATGACAATGTAGATCCTGATCAGATGGCTTCTTCAGAAGCCATCTGATCTGGATCTACATTGTTTGAAAGGTAAGGCATATCCGGGCTCAGCAAGACAAGGGTTAAAATGATGTTCTTGTGTCTTCAAGTATGCTGTTGATCTTATTTTGTTCTTCTCTATTTTACAACATAAACTATTTTACAACACAAACTCAGCCTAGTGACTTGACTTGATAGATTTTGTAAGGTAACCGGGCGCTAAAAGCACATAGGGGCTACCCCCATCTCGCTAAATGGGATTAGTTTATGAACTGCTCTTCCCAAGGCCTCCAATGTGCTGGCAGCTGAC
This sequence comes from Lucinisca nassula, assembly GCA_963580285.1. Lineage (NCBI taxonomy): Eukaryota > Metazoa > Mollusca > Bivalvia > Lucinida > Lucinidae > Lucinisca > Lucinisca nassula. The sequence continues at coordinate 176,499,077 of OY757011.1, forward strand.
CATTGGGAATATACTTAACTCTTGCTCGGAGGAAGACACAAATCGCACCCAAGGAACAGCGTTTGTCCTAAGAAACGCAGTTCTGTAGCGATTTTAGAATTTTGAGTGCAGGAATCAGACCAAAGATGGGCTCTAGTATGTGATGACATGTGCTAATTTCGGCTGCCAAATGTGTCAGAGCACAGCCCTGTTTTCGAATGTCTGGCCGAGGAAAAAAGCTAACATACATTATCAGTTCTGGCTTCCATTATTCTCTGCCTCCACCCCTGACATGGCAAAGAAAACGCCTTCGGTCACGATGCTTGTTAAAGAATGATAACGCATGAAATTTTTGAATTTTGAACAGGCATCTAAAGTGAGCCAGGATGGGTGACTAATAGACCAGCCAATTCCGGCTATTGCAAAAAAGTCCTAGTACCCGTGCTCTCATCACAGAGACCTGCCTGTACAAGTGGGGTTTAAACTTGCATAGGCATGTCTTCCTGATGTGTTTGGAGGTAAGTGTTTGTTTGGGAAAGGCAGTGATGAGGCCAATCAGCGATTTTGCAATCCCGCTAATTTTTATTTTTGAATGGTCTTCCAAAAGGCATTTTTAAGGGACTTCTTATTTCCAAATACCTTGCAAATGGTGGATATTGCCGTTGCCCCACCTATAAAGGTATTTAGCGCGTGACCTGTCCCCGTTTGTATGCTCTGTTCTGGCAGTATTTATGCCTTCGCTTTTCATACTTCCGGGGACTTCATCCTGTTGGTACCTAGGGGGGAGCCCAGTGTGGGCTTTCTCCCAGGTGCCCTCAGGATGTTGTCCTGACGCTCCCCGTCGATCCTCCTCTAGTTCCTGAAATAGAAAAGTCGGATTAGTGCTTTGGGACCCCATGTGTGCGCTCCGATCAGTGTAGTTGTGTCCAATTTCTTGTCCCCCTCGGGGTCCCAACTGTACCTGTAATACAATCAAAAGTCATTAGTGCATAGTGTGCTTGTGCTAATATGACCTCGCCATCCATCACATATTTTGGCTTCCCATTCTGTGCACAGGGCGGGCCGGGCTTGTGAGGGGGGGAACTCCCCCACCCAGGCACGGTCAGGCTCTTAGGGTAACTTGTTCAAAACCAAGTTAACGGGTGGCGCGGTTATTGTGAAGAATTACCTTCCCATGGGGGCTGCCTGTCCCGCAGCGGCATGTTACCTCATTGGAACACTCATAAGTGCAAAGCACATGAGCCGCAACCACAGTGCCCCGAAACGGCTTGTCCCCGCAGGTTCAAGCATGTCCATGGGAGTTTTCAGGCTATGGGATTTTCTTATGATGCACCCTTGCCCGTGGTCTGTTATGATGTTGAAGGTATGGGAGGGTCATTGGTTTGTCCTTTGACAGGGGGTAGCCTCTGCGGGGCACCCATAAGTGCAAAGCAAATGAGTCGCAACCACAGTGTCTCGCTTTGACGCCCCCGTCTCAGGTCCAAGTGCAGATTGACGGTAGGTGATGTTTGCCTTAGCGCGGTGTGTGGGTAACAACAGCTGTTTTCTTATATTACTTCCCAGTAATTTGTGTCTATAAGGAATTTCTTAACCACCTCGGCTATGGCCGAGCAGTGTTTTACGGGGGAGCGAGGAGATCTTGTAGGTGTACCGATTCATATCCTAATTTGAACATTTCAGATTTTATCTCTTCTCGTGCATGGGCATTTGTTACACAATCAAAGAAGATGTGTTGTGTTGTCTCTAGTTCATAGTTATCACATTTTCTGCATAGACCCGTTGTCTTTCCTAGTTGAGTGAGGTTGGCATTTAGGCCGTTATGGTTAAATCTCAAACTGGAGAGCACCACGTCTAATTTTTTGTTGTTGCTAAATTGGTGGGCAGATTTACCTACTGTGAGCTGGAGGAGTTGGTAATGCCTCCCGGTGTTGGTTGGGCTCAGCCTAGTGGGTAAGATTGATGTCTCTTAAGTTTTAACCCTATTAAAATATGCCACACAAACTATTGATTATCAACCAATCAGATTACTTGATGCAAATTATTGCAACAAATTCATAAACTGAATGACAAACAATGAAGATCCTGATCAGATGACTTCTTCAGAAGCCATCAGATCCGGATCTGCTGTTTGAAAGTTAAGACATATCCGGGCTCAGCAGGACAATGGTTAGTCATTAGGTCTCTCACCACTGTGGGTCCATGCCTCACTCCGGTAACATGTGAGATGCCAAGTTCTGCAATGGAAGGTCAGGTAATTTTTCTCCAGGTTCTCCAGCAGCTTTTGCCACCCTTTGATTGAAGATGGGCTTGAAATAATCTTGAATGGCCTGTGGAACAAAAAAAAACTTGGTTAGTTAAACAACCATTTTATATTGAAAAAAAAGTGTAAAGATTATATAGAAAAATTACAGTTAATGGTAATTTTCTATATAATTTATACATTTTTGGGATCCAACTTTAAATCCTGTTATATCCATACCCATGTTATAATAAATATGTTCTATAAAAGGGTTATCCTTCGGAAGCAAGGAATACACCACAGAACTGGAAAATATTAAGTGTACATGTTTTCTGGGCCAGACTAGCTAGTTTCGGCCAATAAGGCCTCATCAGTGACCCTAAAATATTTTCAAATTCCACATTGGAATCAATAATCCCAAAGGACAAGGAAATATAAACTACACTATGATGTAGGGCAGGGAGACTTTTTACAGCTGCCACACATTCCCAGACACCAGCTGTAGCAACATAGCAACAGATATCTTGTGATTATTGAAGGATAGTTTTCCTTATTTCTCCATAATATAAACTTATGTTTTGGGCACTCATTAGAACCACCTCAGTGAGGCGGTTCTAGGAGAATTGTCAAAAACTATCCTTCAATTATCACAAAATTCTTATTTTATCTGTTGCTGTGATAAACTGTGTTATAAAGAGGTTAATGTGTATTTGGATAGCAAAATTTTATATATATAGATTATGCTCCAACGGCGATATATTCATTGTCCGTATAGACATACCTCACTTTCTTCCGCTATATCATCAATTGGAGCATATATTATTATACCACAATTTTCCGACGGCGATACAAACTATATCGCCGACTTCAATCGGCAATATACCTCACTTTCTTTCGCTATATCACCGATTGGAGCATATATATTATACCACAATTTTCCAACGGTGATACAAACTATATCACCGATTGGAGCATTATACATAGCATAAAACAATGTAAATACAATTTTTGACACAATATACATCAACAATACACCACAATATATACACTATATTTTATACCTCTATAAACAATAATGTTAATTTCCAAACACATCCTCTTTCAAATACATCTATATCTGAGATATGAAATGACATACTGGACTGATTCACGGATAAAGGTCATGACCTATACAGATAGGCTTGCGCAGGCCTTTTTATCAGTTATAGTGTGTGTGTATAGAAAATGAACTTATAACTATAGTCCTCAACAAAGATTACAAGAAAAATGAATCAATGTAAATCATGATTGGCGTGATTACTCAGCAGAACAACAACTAACACACTATAGACACGTCACACCACATATATTCTGCACCGCAGAACTAACACTCTATCCTATTCAATCTTGCAAACGACTTTATAATCACCGAAAGACACATTCATATTTTATCCTGAGTTATATGAGCAGACAGACAGATAAACCAACTATTACATGTCAATTTATCTTTACCTATCGCCACACTGATAGCGTAGTCATTTATTTACGTTCAATTTCTTGCTATTCAAGTACAAGCCGTGATAGCCTAGTGGTCTAGACGGTTTGGACTGTAAATGGTGGGGCATGAGTTCGAATCCCGGAAATGACATGATCTTTTTATGACGGAATATTGAGTAAAATGTTATACGCCGTCATCGGTTTAAATAAAAAGTGTTGCTAAGCGATAAAAAAGGTTGAAAAAAGAAAAAAATACAAAAAAATCCTGGTAACACTGTAATCGGTTTAATTAAGAAAGGTTGCTAAGCAACTCGATAAACAAGAACCGTCACCAGGCAGCATATCTGGGCATTCTAAAAATAAATTGTAGAAAATACTTTCGTTCGTTATATCGCCGATTGGAGCATAATCTATATATTATACCACAATTTTCCAACGGTGATACAAACTATATCGCCGACTTGAGCATAAAAAAATTAAATTATCATCCTCAACACTCTATCATACTCAATCTTGCAATTTCCTGCTTAAAAGGTTTTATAGAGTTTAAATATCTCTGTTTTTCTCTAAAATTCTTTCCACCACACTTATCACAGATTTGATATTTTGCTGTAGTACCTTTACCACATTGCAAACATTTCACTACTTTACTTTTGTTATGTTTTATAATAAAATTATGAGCCTTGCAGTATATAGAATGCTTTACTGATTTGTTTTTACATGGTTTATTTGAACCTAACGGCAACATAGCACATATATTTTGCATCTTTGCTTTTTCTATATCCATTTTTATTATTATATTTAAAAAAAATTTTTTATAGTTTAAAAGAAAACAAAAAATGAGTTCTGTAGAGAGACTAATACAATTGCATAGTGAAGGAAGAATTAGTGATGAGGCTTTAGACAAGGGTCTTAAATCCTTAGATATTGAGAAACAGAAGAGTGATGCACCACAACAAACTTCTACGTTGGAAAATCTGCGTAAAAGACGTAGAGATAAAAAGATAAGAAAACGACAGCAACAAAATGCTGTTAAAACAAGTGAAAAAATTAATGATGAAGATATAGATGATGATACTAAAGAAGAGAAAAATGCTCTGAAACTGGTTGATAAACCATTATGCAATTACTTCAAAGCGTATGAAATAGATGCTCATAAATATAAAGACCCAAATATTTTGTTTAATGAAAAAAAATCTATCATTATAGATAAAATTAATGAAAACATTAAAGAATACAATGGTATTAAATTTTCAATTGGGTTATCTATAAAGTTTTTTAAAGATGAACTTAATGGTGAAAGAAAAGAAGTTATCGGTGCATCACACGGAGAACAATGTGCAGTTCTTAATGAAAATAATTTAGATGAAAACTATAACAAACAAACAACTTATATACAAACATGGATTGAAAAATTCACAAATACCGCAACAGGTTTAGAAATTGACCATTGTATCAAACTCTATGTTAACATAGCAAAATATGAACCACTCAAAGGTTCTTCATATATTCCTCTTCCAAAAGTAATAGCAAACAAACAAGCAATAATTAATATGAAAAACAATGATAATAGATGTTTAGAATGGGCATTAAAATCTGCCTTATATCCAGCAAAGAATAACTTGAATAATGTATATAGTTATAAAAAATGTCCTAATCTGAATATGGAAGGAATTGACTTTCCCACACCAATCTCACAAATACCAAAAGTTGAGAAACAAAACAATATAGCAATCAATGTTTATGGATATACAATCACAAAAAAGACAGAGAACCTTACTGTATTTCCATATCATATTTCAAATCAATCAAATGATAAAGAAAGAATTAACCTGCTTTTGATAACAGAAGTTGAAGAGGAAATTGATAAAAATTATAATCCAGATGAAAAACCACAAAAGGAAACAAAATATCACTACTGTTGGATTAAAAGTCTAAATAGATTACTTCGTAATCAGAATAACAAACACGGAGCTACTTACTTTTGTGAAAGATGTCTTCACGGTTTTTCAAGAGAAGACCTACTAATCAAACACAAAGAAGACTGTGAAGGCATAAATAAATCTCCAATGCAAATAGAAATGCCATTAAAAGGTCTTATCAAGTTTAAAAATCATCAAAATCAAATGCCCGTTCCATATGTCATTTATGCCGACTTTGAAAGCATAATCAAACCTAAAACAGAACAAAAAGGAGATAAATCAGAAATAACAAGCGAACACGAAGCGTGTGGATTTGGTTATCAAGTTGTCAGATATGATGGTGAAGCTGAAGAACCTGTTATCTACAGAGGTAAAGATGTTGTTGAAGTATTTTTGAATCACTTAAAATGTGAGGTTAGCAATATCAATAAAATCTTTGCTCACCCCGAACCATTAACAGAGCAAAACACTGAAGACTATGAAAATGCCACCAAATGTTGGATATGCGAACAAGAAATAGGAAATAACAAAAACAACCCAAAAGTAAAAGACCACTGTCATTTCACAGGAGAATATAGAGGACCAGCACATAAATCTTGTAATCTCAAACTTGCAATCAAACCAAATAAAACCAAAATTCCAGTTGTCTTCCACAACTTAAAAGGTTATGATAGTCATCTAATAATGCAGAAAATACACAAAACAAGTGGAAACATTACTTGTATTGCAAATAATTCAGAGAAATTCATCTCATTCAACATTGGACAGCTAAAATTCTTAGACAGTTTTCAATTTATGGCTTCCTCTCTTGAAAAGTTAGTAGATGGAGCAATTGGTGTAGGAGAATGTGAAAAATGTAAAGATACAGAAGAAATAAACATCAATGAAAATTGGTTATTAACAGCAAAATGTAAAAAATGCCACAATACAAGATATAAAGAACTCAACGAATCAGACTTACCATTAACTGTAAAACATACAACTAACTCACATCTTCTTGCTCGTAAAGGTATCTATCCATACGAATATATTGACAGTCAAGAAAGATTCAATGAAACTGAACTACCACCAATAGACAAATTCTACAGTTCTCTAACAGATAAAAGTATCAAACAAAAAGACTATGAACACGCTCAAAAAGTATGGAAACAATTTAACTGTAAAACACTTGGTGATTATCATGATTTATATCTCAAAACAGATGTTCTCTTACTTGCAGATGTTTTTCAAAAGTTTAGAGAAACCTGTATGAATAACTATAAACTTGACCCTCTACATTACTACACTGCACCTGGTCTATCTTGGGATGCTCTTCTAAAATACACAAAAATAGAATTACAACTTCTATCAGATTTGGATATGCATCTTTTCATTGAAAAAGGAATGAGAGGTGGAATAAGTATGGTTTCTAAAAGACACGCAAAAGCAAACAATAAATATGTCGCAGATTATAATCCAGATGAAGAAGACAATTACATAATGTATTTAGATGCAAATAATTTATATGGTCATTCAATGAGCCAACCACTTCCATATGGTGGTTTCAAATGGATAACTAATAAAGATTTAATAGATGGAGAACTTCAACCACTAAAAAAAGGTAGAGGAAGAATATATGAAGTAGATTTAGAATATCCCAAACATTTACATAAACTACATAACGACTATCCACTTGCACCTGAAAAATTAGCAATTAAAAAAGAATGGTTATCCGACTATCAAAATGAACTAATTGAAAATAGTATGTTAAAAACAGAAAAACTTGTCCCCAATCTAATGGATAAGAAGAAATATGTAGTACATTACAAGAACTTGAGACTATACAAACAACTTGGTATGAAAATAACAAAAATACACAGAATATTAGAATTTGATGAGAAACCTTGGATGGAACCTTACATACGTCTGAATACAGAATTACGTAAAAAAGCAAAGACTACATTTGAAAAAGATTTCTTTAAACTTATGAACAATTCAGTATTTGGCAAAACAATGGAAAACATACGTAAAAGAGTTGATATTAAATTAGTCAAAACAGATGGCAGCGAAAATGAAAAAATCCGCAAGATAATAGCCAAACCAAACTTCAATCGTAGAATAAAGTTCTCTGATGATTTATCTGCCATTCAAGTGAATAAAACAAGATTAACTCTAAATAAACCAATATATGTTGGCTTCTGTGTTTTAGATTTATCAAAACATCTTATGTACGATTGGTATTATAATACATTGAAAAAGAAGTATGGTGATAACTGCACCTTGCTGTACACCGACACCGATAGTTTATTAGTAGATATCAAAACCAAAGATGCTTACAAAGATATGTCTGAAATGAAAGATGAATACGATTTCTCTGATTATCCAAAAGAACATCCACTATACGATGAAACAAACAAGAAGGTCATAGGTAAGATGAAGGATGAATGTGATGGTGTTTCAATATCAGAATATATTGGTCTTCGTCCTAAATTATATTCAGTATTAAGAGCAGATGAACAAGTCATCAAAAAAGCGAAAGGAACAAAAAAATATGTAATCAAAAAACAAATCAATTTTGAAAACTACAGAGATGCATTATTCAACAAAAAAAAATACACACACTCAATGAACATGCTACGCTCAATGCATCACAACATATATGGATTAAAAGTAAATAAGACTACACTTTCTCCTTTAGACACAAAAAGATACATAGCACCAGATGGAATCACGACATACGCGTATGGGTATCAGCCGGAACAATAAGTAATTCCTCTTTGACAAACCCTCTCTTAGGTGCAGGAGATTTCAAATAATAAACTCTTATTCCCTGCGTTATAATATGATAGTCAATCTTATGAATATCAACAGACCATACTGGGTCAGTAGCCCTTCTCTTTCCACCACCTTCTAATTCTCCAGGTTGATACAAATATCTAACATTTGCATAAGGACAAATTTCAGCATCAACTTTTCTTGTTATAATTGGAGGAGGTTTTTTCGTCTCCTTATTTAATGCTTTAATAACATCAGATAATCTCTTAACCCATTCTCTGTTTCTTTTTTTAGTATCAATCTCTTTAGCATACTGATAACCAAACAATCTTTCTGCTAAGGTTCTATTAAATCTTTCTACTATTCCTTGGTCTCTGTGTATTTCTTTTCTACCTCTTCTTATTTTGGTATTATGCTTTTCCATCAAAGTTGAAACGGAACTCATAAATTCTCTACCAGGATCAACTTGCAATAGTTTAGGATACTTCAAATGTCTTTTATAAATCTTCTCAAAAGCATTTGCAACTTCTTTACTATCTTTCGACGTCAAAGGTTCGGCTTCTTTATATCTTGTTCCAATATCAACCACTGTCAATGCATACTTGTATGTTTTTCTACCAATAGTATCGTGAGGTAAAAACAACAAATCAGCCTGATGAACTTCATTCTCTGCAGACACATCAAATTTAGGTCTTATTATTTTCTTAGGTGCAGGTAAATATATTTGCCATACTGCTTGTTTCTTTAAGAACTCTAATGCTTGTTTCTGACTAACCTTTGCTTCTTTTGCTAACTTACCAACAGCTGAGTGTCCTTTCCAGAAACCTTTTGGACTATAGTATATCTTCTCCATTTATTTTTATTTAAGAAAAAATATTTATATAAAAGATGTCAAAGAACGCACAAACGCAAAATATAGCACAATTGCTTGATGATGACTATACACCTACAAAAGAAGAGTTTGAAGAGCTGTTAAAGTAACAAAGTCAATTTGACACAAAGAAATGGACTGATTTAGAAATCAACAACATTTATACAATCACTGACTACAGAGAAATTAACACAGAAAATGGTGTGAGTGTAATTTTAACTCTCAAAGACAATGGTGAAGTATGGAGTCCTGCACATCTCACAAAGAAGATAGAAGGTAAAGAACCACCATTTTATGTAAGACCACTTGGTTTGAAACCATGTAAGAATAATAAAAAAAATAAATATCATGCTTATGATTTAGTTTTTCCAAAGAAAGATTATGTCAAAAAATAATTTTTTTTTTACCTACATCAACTTCCAAGCAACAAATCCTGTCAATGCCATACCACCAACAACAAATGCAATCTCTCTATTTTTCTGGTCTTCTGATGGAGTGTAAAAATCACTCAATGTAGGTTTTGGTGGTAATGGTGTGGATAAATTATCTGGCAATTGTTTTCCTGTAATATAATAATATTGTTTCATAGCAGTGTCAGCATCACTGAACTCATCCACAGCATGATGTTCCTTCTTCAGTTGCTCATTAATAAAATCCAATCTTTGTGTTCTCTTCTCATTCCATGCAGTTGTTGCTGATTCTAATTGTTCCATCGCTTTATCATGTCGTTTTCTCTCTTCATCACTATTACTACCCATATGTGAAAATAAATAATTACTACCTGAAAAGGCTAAGGCGTTTGTAATTGCTCCTCCAACCATTAATGCTACTGCACTTGCCATTTTTATATAATGAAAAAAAAAATATTAAAATTACTTCATAATATCTGCAGGAATAATACCTTGCTTAACAAGCATATCCTTTGTTGCCATTGCAAGTAATATATCAATGGACAACATACCAATATCTGTCATATTAAAATCTACTTTTGGTGCTGGTCTTTTCAATAGTTTTCTACCTAATTCTGAATATCCAACAGTTAATACAGTTTCCACTCCAGCATGATATAACATGTTTGCAATTTGTTTTCCGTCTATTGAGGTTGTCATTTTTTTTAATGAGAATATTATTTTTTTAAATTAATTAAATTCAAATGGGTCAATTTCTTTTTGTTGTATAATAGGTGCAGGTTGTTGCATCATAGGTTGTTGTTGTGGTACAACTTGTTTAGACTTGTACATATACAATCCTATTCCAACAACTCCAACTGTTATGCATAATGGTATATAATTTTTGTATATATTTATATTCTGTGAATTTGGAGAGCCGACATCATCATCTTTTGTTATAGATTTTAATTCCATGTTTTCTTTCTTTATAGTTTCAGTCTCCTTTCTTCTTAATTCTGCATTTCTTTTTCTTGCTTCTGCACCTTTCTTACCAGCAACTACTCGTCTTGGGTCTTTTGTTTTAACTTCAGTATCACTCATTTTTTTCTAAGGAGATATTTTCTTTTTTATTAAAATCAATATGTCTTGCTGTTGTTAGCATTGCAGTTAATGGAGCAAGGTACATTCCATATCTATAATACAATTCACAACACGAACTTGTCAAAGCGTGATTGATAAAAGGGTCTTCCTCTAAGTCTTGTATCAGTTTAGGTGGATTAACAACATTGAAATACTTTGATACACCCATCACGTATAAGCTAATGAAAGAATTACCCAATGTCTTAGTCATACTTGCTCCCAATCTTGCTTCATATCTGCAGTAAAGTTTGTTTATTTGTTCTGCTGTCATTGTATCAATGTCTGATAGTTGTAAGTCTTTACCAAGATACTGCTTACTACCACCACCAGCAACAATGGCTGATAATCGCTCACGTTTTGTTTCTTGTTCATTATTTTCTGTGCTTTCACATTCAATGTCTTGTAATAATTCTTCAGCATTCATTTTTATTTTATGTAATTTATTTTTTATTTTTAAAAAATAAAACATCGCATATCCGACTATTGATAAGATTGCAGTGTTTGTTATGATTATTGATAAGATTGCAGTGATTGATAATATTTCTAACAGCATTGTTTTTTAGTATTGCTATTTTACTTAAAACATTGCATAAGCATTACTTAAGATTTGCTACAGCATTGTATAAGCATTACTTAATCATTGCATAAACATTACTTAATCATTGCTAAAAAAATAATCAATCAACCAACCAATAACCAGTAGGCTGGTCAGTCTTCAAAATTAACTTACGATGCTTCTTTTTTTTCAGTTCTTCTTTTATTCTCTGTCGTTCTTCCAAAGTTGGAATAACATCATTCTCTCTTAAACAATTTTCAAAACTATCTCTATCTTTTGTGTAGAACATGCATAGCCATTTTGTTTGTTCTCTTAAATCTTTTAACACAGAATTATATCTCTGCGAAATAACCCACACTGATTGTTCTGCATGCCTACCAGAAAATGCTAATTCTGATAACATATCTTTTTTCTTTGTTAGTTCTTTCGTTGCACTGCAATCATCAATAATGTAGAGAGTAGAATGACCAGCATATTTATTAAAGAACATTCTTAGTAGTCCTTGTAGTTTTTCTTCTCCATTAACAATAGGATTAACAATTGTTATATTTTTTGTTTTAGGCTTTCTAACATCACCAATCCACTCACGATTTTTATAAGCCTTATTCCATTGAATGGTTGGGCAAAGTATAACAATATGTTTAAATACTTGACGATATTCCTCTTCCAAAAGGTCAAGGACAAACTCTGTTTTCCCGCATCCAGTTTGACCACATATAATAGCACAATGAGGATATTTTGGTAGTTCCATTTTTATTTGTAAAAAAAATATTAATAACTGACTTCTTTAAATCTACCATCTTCAAAGTTGATTTGTGCATCTTGTATAACAAACAAATAAAGATTGATTGGTTCATCTGCTCCTGCTTCTTTCGTTATTTGTATTGTGATACCTTCTGATGCATTTTCAATTCTTCTTCCAGAACCATGAAGTGTATTATCATCAGTTGAACGTAAATCCAACCATAAAGCATACCTGTTCGTTAGATATTTCTCTATTGTTGTATCAGTAAAATATAAATCTTTAACAACCATACTTGTTTCTTTGTTTCTTTTTGAATTCAAAGCAAAGAATTTATTTATTTCGTCCCAGTGTTGGTGGGACTTCATTCCTTGACTATACAATTGATTCGGAATCCCTTCTATTGTCATTTCCACTTTTGTAATTTCTGGATTATAATATTCTTCTGTGCTGGCCCTTTCAGGATCTTCGAATAGCATAAGAATTCCTTTCATACTTCTTGCAGGAACATTTAGATTGATATTCCATAGTGTATCAGATTTGTTTTTAGTTATTTTTCTGTGTCTTAGTATTCTGTCATACAAAATAACCATTTTACCATCAACTTGCTGTCTTATTTGTCTTGCTAATTCAGTATCAGAAACAATATCAAATTCCAAACAAATATTTTTGATTGTATAAGATGAAGTTGCATCGCCTGATTTAATTACTTTATTATAATCATTGAATGTAAGTTCATATTCAAGTCTATCTCCTAATCCAGCTTGATAAAAAGGCATATGGGTTTCCAATAATTCAAAATCAAGTGGGATGCAAAACCTGTTTCCATATGCTTTTGCGATGGCTTGATCTTCTTTATCTGCTGTTGCGTTTCCTGCACCCACTCTATGTCTCAACATGTTCTCTTTGCCAACGCCTTGATATACCATATTTACACGTTCTGTAATAGTCTTCCATAAATCAATATAACAATGATAGATGTCACTATCGTCAATGGACATAACTTCATTTCCACTTATTCTAATTGTTGTTTTCTTAATTATTGCTCTTCCTATGTTTTGAAATATAGTTGCATTTGCATCTTTAGAGGTTAGTTCAATTTCAAATGCTAATCTGACTGTTCCGGGAACAATAACATCATTACTACTTAGATTAGGAAATCTCACTAATAATTGTTGATTTTGGTCAATAGTTGATGGATTATTGGTTATCACTACACTTTGACGGATACCTCTCACACCTCGTGGTTCTCTTAATTTTCTGTAAGGGTTTAGTTTATCTCCGTAAGCTGACATGTTTTTATTAAAAGATAAAAAATATTTTTAAATAATAAATAAATAATGGCTGAATATGAAAATCCTGAGTATGACAGGGAGGATTATGATGAAGAAGCAGAAACATCTTTTACAGATGAAGAGCAGTTTCAGAGAACATTAAATAGTCAGTTTGCTGGTTTGAATGATTTAACCGGTGATGATTGGAAAACTCTGCGTAATAGCATAGGTCAAAAAATGATAGATAGATTTTACGAAAGGAATGAAGAACCTAAACGTAAAATCAAAGGTTTGTCTCTCAAGAAAGATGATATAGGGAGACCAATGTTATATGTTAAAGATGAAGGTGGAAAGGATATTGCATTAACATATTATCGTTCCAATGCACCAGATGAAATAGCAACATTTTTATCATTTAATACTTTGCAAAGGAAATATGGTGTTGATTTTGTTAGGAATGTATTAGGTGTAGATGATTTTAAACCATCTGCTACAAGAATTAAAGAAGGTAGAACAGCATTCGCACAATTACTTCAAACGAGAACTCAAATAACACAAACAGAAGAAGAAATACCTTTACAAGATATATCATCACAAGAACAAACTCAAGAACTATTAAATACAACAGTTGATGTAGAAACTGCTGTGAAAACATTGGAGACATCATTTACTAATGAACAAGAAACACAAACAGATTGGACAAAAAGAGAGATTGATGGAATAGCAAATGCAATGACAACAGTCAAAGAAGAGATAGCAAATGAATTGGCAAAACTGAATGAAACAAATAAAGACTTAGCAAAAGAAAATACAAAATTAGAACAAGCCAAAGCAGACAATGATGAATTTCAAAAACGGGCCTCCGTGGCCTAGTGGATAAGAGCGCTGACTCTTAGTCATTAGGTCTCTCACCGCCGTAGGTTCGAGCCTCGCTCGGGCCACGTGTGAGACGCCAAGTTCTGCAACGGAAGGTCAGGTGGTTTTTCTCCGGGTACTCCGGTTTTCGCCCACCTCTGATTAACGATCGGCTCGATATGAGTGAAATAATCTTGAAAGGGCCGTAAAACCCAAACCAAAAAAAAAAAAAAAAAAAAAATGAATTTCAAATAGAAAGGATAAGTAGTCGAATCAAAGAGTTAGAAAGTGAGAGAAGTGCAAGATTGGAAGTTATTAATGTTAATAAAGATAAACTACGTAGTCAGGTAAATAGAATCAAAGAGACTATAAACAAAGTATTAAAAGAAGACACTACATTGGGTGAAAGAATTAGAACATTATTCAGAGAACAAGGCATTACAATTGTCAGTATTTTAACCGCTTTTGGAATGATTATTGGAGTTATTGTTGAGGCTGTTATTCCTGGTGGTACTACTTCAACCCCACCTTCTCCACCAAAAGGTGGTGTTAAAGATTGGGTTAAGAAACAATTATCAAATCTTGGTAAATTACTTTCTACCCTTGCAGGAAAAGTAGCTTCTACAATACCAGGTATTATTGGTTCTATTGTGTCTTGGTTGTTGTCTTCTGCGGGTAAAGTTGTTAATTGGTTTGGAGAACATCTATGGGCATTAGTTGTATTGGTTGCTGGATTGTTATATGCATCTGCAAGAGAGTTTATAAGAAAAAAAAGAACTTAATAAATTTCATACATAATTAATAGTCCAATTGCAATACTACCAACTATTAATGCTGTTTTGTTGTCTTCGTGTTGTATTGCTTCTTTTTTTTCAACGGGTTCTGGTAGAGATTTGATTTTTGGTTCTGGTAGAGATTTCTTTGTTTCCTGATGTTTTGGTTCTGGTAGAGATTTCTTTGTTTCCTGATGTTTTGGTTCTGGTAGAGATTTCTTTGTTGGTGTGCCTTGTATAGTTGCAGGTTGTGTAGTAGGTGCAACAGGTTTAACATTTACATCACTATTGAAACCAAGTGTTTGATTTTCTGTTGCAATTACAATTTTATTATTATATCCAGCGATAGTGCCAATTTGTAAAATCATATTACTGGGAGACATATATAATCCAATACCATAAACAAAATCTACTTTACTTCTTGCATATTTGAGTGTGTTTTGATATCTTTGTATTTGACTTGGTAAATCAACTGGACTATTAATAGCGTCTTCAATGTTAGCAAGAAATTGTTTCTGAGCATCAAATCCTGTGCCTATTTTTAGTATTTCTACACGTGTTTGAGATTGTGCTCCTAATAGAGCCCATACAAACATTCTAATACTTTCGTTAATTCGTTCAATACCTGTTTTTGTTAATCCTTTTGATTTGTCTAATATAAACATTGTCCAGGCGTCACTTATATCTACTGTATGTTCTATTTTATCATTTGGATTAAAGAATGGACCTTCACTTCGATGTTCTTGTCTATATTTTCCACTTGGTTTAAAATATTGTGTGTAACTCCCTAGACCACTGCATTTAGAACTACTTTCTAATTTTTGACGCCAATCTGTATTAGGTGAAACATTGAATTCATTGCATAACTTTTGATAGGTTGCTTTGTCGTATGGGTTTTTGTAATAACAAAATGATGCATCTGTTGGTAAAGGTGTTTGAAGTTCTTTCAAAATACGAGCAATACAATAATAAACATGAAATGTATATACTGTTTTAGTTAGTCCTGAAGTGTTTTGCAAATGGTCTTGATAACTTACTCCACATCCTGCAGTGGCACACCAGACAGCAAAATTTAATTGACATTGCCACCAGTCAAATGATGAATGAAGCCATGTATTCCACGGTTCATTGGTGTGTAATGTTGGATTTTGATAGTTTTGAAATAAGTCGGGAAACGTTACTGGAAAATGGTCGTCTTTATTAACATAAATCGTTTGTTTTATAAGTTCAATATTCTTTTCGGTATATTTAGTATTGGGGTTATATGATGCATTGGAATTGTACTTGAATTCTTTAGGTATCATTTTTATTATTGATTATATATAAAAAATAAAAATGTATCATACAATTTCGAATATTGACAAGACAATAAACTTGCAACAATACATTGATAACAGAGATGGGAATAAACGTATTGGTTTGAAATCTATAACATATGGTGTTGGATGGTATAATGTTGTTGATGAATATTTGCAGAAGACTAAAGAGAGACCTCATAAGATTATAGATGGTTATTATAGTTTCCAACAAATAGCAGATTTATTTCAAAGTAATAATATTACATTATCTGTAAATGAAACAAATGGAATTGCTTCTTTAATTACACCGGATGAATTGAAGATAAGCAAGGGCTTAAAACAAATGTTGGGGTTTGGAAATAAGCGAAAGTTTGCTGTTAATGAAACTCATTATGGTGAGAGAGCTGTAGATTTTGCTGTTTATAAATCATTGTATGTTCATTTGGAACAGATTAATACTTCAAATAATTATTTAGATGGTATGCCGAGTACTGTGTTGGCTGTTGTTCCAGTGGAAAATAAAGAGTTTGGAGAGATAACAACAGTGAGATTTGAGCATCCAGAATATAAGTGTTTGGTGAATGATGCTATAGCAGAATTGAAATTAGAAATCAGGGATGAAAATAACAACAAGGTAATTAATCATCTACCAATTAATTGCGTTTTGGAAATTATATAATTATAATAAAAAAATGAGTATATTTGGTGCTAAGAGAAAACACGTAGATGCATTGGGGCTGAAACAAGAAATATTTAATATGAGAAGTCAAGCATTTACACAAATAAATACATTGAATGATAGACATACAGGACTTCAAGATAGATTTCGGGATATGTATGTCAATCATCGATTATTATATAATAAGGTTGATAATATGTCAGACAGAAAATTGATAAGCATTTGTGCGGAGAGTAAAGGTTCCTTACAGAAGAATGAAGTGTTTGGCTTTGGAAATGGTGGTAGAGAAGTAGGTGTTGGATATGTGATGAACTTTCCTGGCCAGATAATAGGTGTTGGACTGTCGAGTAAAAGAACAAAAGGCGATGTGTCTGTGGCGATTGCAATTAATGGAAATCCACAAGCAGGATATGATATATCATTGAATAATATTTTAAGAAAACACGATAACTTTGCTACACCGTTAAAGGTTGAGGCTGGTGATGCAATTGATTTTGTTTGTCAGACTAATAATGCTACATGTGTTAATACTGTGGCTTCGATGATAATTGAATTATTTATTGAATAAAAAAATATATGTTATCAAGAAAAAAATGAAACAACCTAATGCACCGCTATATCCAGAGTTGCCTATTGAAGATGGGCAGAACTATAGATTACAGAAGATATCTGAGATAGAGAAGACATTAATTAATGAGAGAGATGTGAGAAAAGCATTATACAAGAAATATAAGCGTGGAATAAATATTACTGATGGAGTTGATACAGGTTTGATATCAACAAGTGTTATCTTGGCAGGTGTTGGATTAACTGTTCCAATTATGTTGCCTTTAGAGATTGTTGCTGTTGTGTGTGGGAGTTTGGGTGTGTGTGTTAAACTAATTAGGCGTAAAATGACTTCAAAAGCACATAAACATTATAAGATTAAAACTATTGCTGATAGTAAGTTGAATAGTATAAAGGATTTGATTTCTAAGGCTGTGATTTGATTTCTGTGGCGATTTATTTATGTTGTTGTTTGTTACTTACTGTGTGTATCACTTGTGTCTTTTGGTTTTGGATGGCCATATGGCCATTTTGTGGGAAAGTAACTGTCCTTATGGCCTTCCTTTGTTTAGGTTTCCATTATGGTCTAGTCGCTTAATGTTTGTATTTCTTTCCCTTTGGTGTCTTTTATGGGTGGAGTAAGTTAATTGTATCAATTCCTGATCTTTGTTTTACTTCTACTTTGACAGACGGACAGATATCTGAGAATGAATTTAAACTTGTGTTGGATGAGTTGGACAAATATAATAAAATTAAAGACAATATACATTCAAAACAAACAGGATTGAGTGAAAGTGAGAGAAAGAAACTTATTGAGGAAGGCAAGGCTCAAGCAAAGAATGAAATGAAAAAAAAGATAGAAAATGCTTGATTTTATTCAATAAAATTACAATAGTAAATGACCCACCACCGAAATATGAAAGTTAATATTTTTTGCTTCGCTTCCGATTGACCTACAATGTTGAAAATTTATAAGAATGTGGATTTTGTATGTTGAAACATATGTACAAAGTTTGGTGGTAATTGGTTGAACCAATGTTATTTTACAACAATTCAAAGACTTGCAGGAAATTCCAAAATGATGCTAGAACTTTGAAATTTTGTGATAATATGTATATATACAACCCAAATACATATGCAAAAACTGGGACTAATCGGTTGATGGGATTCCACTTTTAGGAAGACTCAAAGACTTTCTGAAATTCCAAAAGTTGCCGTAGGAACTTGGAATTTTAATATGTTATACAGCCTTAAAGTCTTGTTATACGTGCAAAATCTGGTGGTCATTGGATTATGTAAAGGCACTTTCAGGAGGGGCTAAAGTTTTTGCCCCAAAGTGGAATTTTCAAAATTCTTTTTAATATGTTTCTATATAGTGTCTATCTGCGACTTTTGTCGGAGCAGATTTTTAATATCACCTCTAATTATTGTTATCTGAACACTGACTGAGACGCATCACACCTTGTGATAAGGGTTTATCAGTTGTTGACCTATGCGATATCGTTTTGGGGTACACAGCTTATATATAGTTATGTACAAATGCAAGTTTGTACAAAAGCTTCATTCGAAGGTATCGCCAATAGATTCAGACCAGAATACTCTACCCCTCACCAAGCTATTCTCACCACAGGCTCTCAGGTAGGGATTTTCTTTAGTCTCATCTCATGAATCTGTTTTTCAGACCTTATAGTCAACATTTTTAGAAAATCATACATTTTTTACCGCCAATTGTTCAAGCCCCACCTCCCCCACGAAAAAAAAAAATAGCAAAAGCCGCATCTGTTACAGCACTTTTTAACCACCCGGCACTGGGCAGAATTCTTTACACACACACCCCAGCACCGGGTAGTGGCTGCCAGCCCCCTTTCTTAAGAACTCCTGCCTGTAGGCTCACGACAAGCTCTCCGCCCCAGGGTCACCTTTAACCCCATATTCCCAGCCTAGCCGAAACGAACAGCTAGACCGGTCTGAGGTAAGGTGAGCACAATGCATTGTGAATGGCGACTTCAACAGGGAGAATTCTATTTGTGCGCGCGCAACCCATCAAAGTCACCCTTCACAAATGCATGGCATCGAGCAAGCCATTTACCCTTAAACAGACAGGTGAGCGTCATACTCAGAGACCAGACAAACCATGCTGTAACAGACACGACCAATTACTATAAAAAATCGAAATGTATATATACTAACACTTTTTACAAATCACAAACTTATGGTTTTAAAATTTGCATATTTTCAAGGGAATCAATCCAGATATAAACGGGGAGATATTTACCCTTAAACAGACAGATGAACGTCATACGAAGGGACAGACAACCGTTCATTAACAGACACAACCAAATATTTAATGTGAGCCTCTAATATTCCAATCACTTTTGAAAATTATTGAAAAAAATGCATTAAAAAATTTGCATATTTTCAAGGGAAGCAATCCAGTTTAATCTAAAAATAAAAAGGGATTTCCAGGAAAAACTAAAAATAGAAAATAGATATGGGGATTCCTAGAAAGCTAAAAATAGATATGGGGATTCCTAGAAAGCTTAAACTATGGGGATTCCTAGAAAGCTAAAATAGTTATGGAGGATTCCTAGAAAGCTAAAAATAGATATGGGGATTTTTATGAAAAATGGTTGAGGCGGGAAATTTAAATTTTACAATGGATATCCCGGCGGTGGTTCATACTCAGAAAAACTGCTACAGCAGTTGAACACGTACTTTTTATGTTCTTTTGAATGACAGCAAGAGCCTCTTGCCTCCCCTGTTCTATTAGCTGTTTTTTTTTGGTCACTGTTTATCTCTGACTTTTTTTCTTTGATGTCATGTTTTAAAGTGATATATTTATCTAGCTCACACAAAACCATTGTTGTTTTGTTCTGCGGTTAAAATATATATGTGGTAAGATGTGTCTATATATAGATAGTACTGGTTTTTGGGTATGTCGCCGTTGGAAGTCGGCGATATAGTTTGTATCGCCGTCGGAAAATTGTGGTATAATAATATATGCTCCAATTGATGATATAGCGGAAGAAAGTGAGGTATGTCTATACGGACAATGAATATATCGCCGTTGGAGCATAATCTATATATATATTTTGCTTTTGATGGTGCATGTGACAACAATATGTGTGTATAGCCATTCTGGTTGAATGAAGAATCATTATTCCATTTAGTACCGGAAATTCCAAAATGGGTTCCCAGGCAAACAGTGTAGGCCCAGATCAGATGCCGCAAAAAGCTGCGTCTGATCTGGGCCTACACTATTTCCAAAAAGTTCAGCCATTTTCCAAATACATTTTTGAAGAAAACACAACCTGACACCCCTAAAATTTGCAATTGACTCCAGGTATATATAATGAGGAAGATTCCATTTGGTTTTGTTTGTTTGTTTGTATTGGAGTTTAACGGTCAAGGCAACACTATTTAGGTCATTTTGAGCCGTTCAGTTTACCTAGCCACACTTTTCCTGGGCAGGCTTATACATAAGCGGTTAACCAGTACAGTGCACATTCTTTCGCCAGAAACTGACAACTGCCCTTCTTGAATTAGCTGAAGGGAGAGAATGTCTGCAGAAAATTTTTTATGATAAATCTTCACGAAAGAATGTTCCCGACCCCGGTAGGTATTGAACCTGCATCCTCCTGATCACCAGTCAGACACGCATCCGACTGAGCTACCGAGGCTGGCGGTTAATGACTGTATTTGCTTTTGATCGTGCATGTGACAACAATATGTGTGTATAGCCATTCTGGTTGAATGAAGAACCATTATTGAATGTTTTGTGGACACTCTATCATTAATTATCCTTCAGATTGTTGCTTGGCAAACATTTTATGTTCTCTTTGCTGCCACACAACAGTAATATTACCATAATTGCATCCACGTTTCAGAGACTCTGTATATGGCTGTAATTTGGTAGAAATATGAGTGAAAATATTCCCTGAAGAACTGCAGTATTTCATATAAACCAATATTAATGATAAATTAGAAGAAGTAATTGGAGCCTTAATTTCTGCTGTGTTTGTTACTGCGTAGATGCAGATGACAGCCAAGCTGATGTCAGCATCTGATGCCCAGTCCATCACGAAAACACGCCTATATAATTTTTACCTTGGGGAAAAGGAAACTTTATTACAGCTGGGCCCAGCAATGTTCGCTTTGGATTTTCTCACACAAAAAAGGCAGTTTTACTGTTGTTTGACTGAGATAACATTGGAGAATAGCTAGTTGTACAGTGGACTCTTGTGACAGATATTTTCTATTTGTTTCAATAGAAATGTCTAAATATGGAGAGAATCAATTGTCTGTAAATGTCAACCATCTGAATGTAACTCCAAATGTTGGATGTTTTCCAGATACATTACCATAAATACAATAAGAAAGTTTTGGACAGACCATGCCTGAGTAAATAGTGTGGGATCAGTCAGATCAGGGTCTGCTGTCTTGGTCCATTACAAAAACACGCCTATACAAATACATAATCAATTTTACAGCCGAAAGAATGCAAACTTTAACCCTTCTCTTGCTGAATATTCATTTAAGCCACACCCATTTCTGTCTATCAACCAATCAAATAGCTTGATGTAATTTATTGCTACAAATTCATAAACTGAATGCCAAACAGTGTAGATCCTGATCAGATGGCTTCTTCAGAAGCCATCTGATCTGGATCTACACTGTTTGCAAAGATAGGGGTTGTCGTGAACAGCAAGATAAGGGTTAAGACAAAAATTTTGTGATATTTTTCTTATTTCTGCTCAAAATATAGATTGTGGATACACGTTAGAACCGCCTCAATGAGGCGGTTCTAAGGATAACCCACAATCTATATTTTAGAGCAGAAATAAGAAAGATAATGTTCATCCCTGTAAACCCCAGTTTTACAATATAAAATTGGGGTTCAAGGGGGTCAAATTTATATAGGCGTGTTTTCGTGATGCATTCCATACAGCATATTTGTAAAACACCAATAAAACCAATTTAGTTCAAATTGCAGGATATTTAATAACAAGTGTCTGAATATTTCATTGCAATTATGTTTTTTACTCCAAAATGAGATACTTTGCAAAATAGTACAGACCCTGATCAGAATGGATGAATCAGATTTGCAAAGGAGAATTACTTTAATGGTCATTCAGATGCTCGGTCTGTACAGGAGAATTTTGATTTGATAACTTCTTTCATTCATACTTCGGCCGAAAATCATATCCCCTCAAAAACTAGTAGGTCTGTATCTTCTATTCCCTGGATCACTCCAGAGATAAGAAGGAAAATTCGCAGAAGGAATAAGATTCATGCAAAGGCAAAAAAGACGGGAAGTGGTAAACTCCGGACAAAATTTGAAAACTTGAGACGTGAAATCAAGACTGATATAAAAAATCAGCATGATTTGTATGTGAATAATTTGGTAGGTGATGTAAAGGCAAATCCCAGAGACTTCTACAGATATATTAATAGCCAGAAGAAAGACAGGCAAGGTATCCCGCCCCTTAATAAAAGAGGAGGGGACGGGGTTGCTGAATCAGACTCTGAAAGGGCAGAGGAACTAATTGGTCAATTCAATGATGCGTTTAATAAAACTGAGTTCACGGAGGTTCCATTGACTGACAGATCGGCCCCATTTATGAATAATATTGTTGTGACAGCTGCAGGAGTGATCAAATTACTTCAAGGCTTAAACCCCAGTAAGGCCTTAGGACCTGATGAACTTCATCCTAGAGTCCTGAAGGAACTAGCAAATGAGTTGGGTCCAGTTTTTGCACACTTGTTTCAACAGTCTCTTGATACGGGTGAAATCCCCAAAGAATGGCTCTTAGCAAACATCTGTCCACTCTTCAAAAAAGGAGATAGGGCTCTTGCCCGTAATTATCGCCCTGTGTCTCTGACTTGTGTTCTGTGTAAATTGCTGGAACATATAGTCTGCTCGAACATCATGGCCCACTTGGACGAACATAAACTTTTGTCAGACAGACAACATGCATTTAGTAAAATGCACAGTTGTGAAACTCAGCTAAGCACAGTTATTAATGACTGGGCAAAAATCTTGGACAAAGGGGGACAGGTGGACACTTTTATTCTGGACTTCGAGAAGGCTTTTGACACCCCTCCTCATGAACTACTTAAATCTAAGTTATTTGGTTATGGAATTGGGGGAAAGACCCTCAAATGGATAGATTCCTTTCTTTGCTACAGAAAACAGCGGGTTGTTGTTAATGGTGAATCTTTGGAGTGGGCTCCAGTTTTGTCTGGGGTCCTGCAGGGGACCGTTCTTGGTCCACTTTTGTTCTCCCTGTACATCAATGATATTTCCACTGACATTGACTCAGAAATAAGACTGTTCGCAGATTGTGTTTGTTACCGGGAAATTAGAGATACAGATGACTCATTGAAACTTCAGGCTGACATAGATAGATTAGGATGTTGGGCACGTAAATGGGGCATGAGATTTCAGCCAGTTAAATGCAATATTATGCAGATAACTAGGAAGAGATCTAATAAAGTTGAGGCTTCCTACACCTTAGAGGGAATGGTCCTCGAGAATGTGGACTCCATTAAATACCTTGGAGTGACAATCTCACACAACTTGAGATGGAATACACATATTAGTAACATGTGTACTAAGGCAAATAGAACGCTTGGTTTCCTGAGGCGAAATCTTCATCAGTGCCCTTAGGATGTAAAAGGGGCAGCATATAAAGGTCTTGTTCGCCCAATCTTGGAATATGGTAGTTGTATCTGGGACCCCAGTGGAGTGGTCCTTAACGATGAAATTGAGAAAGTTCAGAATAGAGCTGCTAGATTTGTAACAGGCAATTACTGCTTTGAAACTGGGAGCATGACTGGAATACTTGGAAAATTAAAATGGGAGTCTTTCAAGAAAAGGAGAAAAGACAGTAGGCTAATCCTTTTATACAAAGGTCTAAAGGGTGCTGCCAGCATTCCAACAGATGACCTTGTTCCCCTAGCTAGACACTGTAGAAATCACCATTCGTTGGCGTTTCAGACCCTTAGCGCAAGAACTGACATTTATAAAGAGTCGTTCTTCCCCAGAACCATTAGAGATTGGAATGCCCTTCCCGATTCAATTATTTCGACAGCTGAAGGTGCTGACAATTGTGTAGCTAAATTTACCTCTTTGGTTAGAGCTAGGGACTAACTTCCCACATCACAGGTCCAGGTGTATGAATGTCATTTGACGTGTCACCAGTAACACTTCTGATTCTGATCAGTGGATGGATTCTTATCATACTTGCATGGGTACAAAACAGTGATTAGGTTTTGATTGCTTTGGCCTGATTTTCAAGGTCACAGGGTCTCTTAAAATGTCAAACCTGGGTCAAAATAGTTTTCTTGTCCCTATCTCCTGAATGAATTTATGCATCATAGTCAGACTTGGTATAATTATAACATTGCAACATATCAAAGATTTCATTAGATTTTGGTGACTTTGACCTTATTTTGAAGGTCACAAGCTCCCCAAAAATATCATTTAGCCGAAAATAGCTGGTCTGCACACTTCCTCCTGCCAGAAAGTGTAAAGTCCTAGAGGAAAGTACTTGCTCCTGAGGAAGCAATTATTTCCTTTAATTAGGAGTAGACCCCTTATGCAAAAAAAATCAGCAGACAACATAAGCAGAGGACACTTTCAGATGTAGTTTTTCTCGGTGTCTTAAGGGTTAAATCTGCACTGGCTTGGAAGTTTGTCTGACCGGTGATCAGGTGGTTGTGGTTTCAATACCCGCCAGCTTGGCAACATTCTTACATGGAGATCAATCATGAAACCTTTTCTGTGGCCATTCTCTCCCTTCTCCTGTTTCAAGAAGGGCAGCTGGCAAAAGAATGTGCACTGTACTGGTTACCTGCTTGTGTATAAGCCTGTCTAGTTCATGTGTGATTACGTAAACTGACCAGCTCTATATAGCCTTAAACAATGTTGAGTGGGCAAACAAACTTTAACCCGTAACCCTTATCCCACTGCATAAATTAATCAAGCCACTCCCATTGCTGATTAACAACCAATCAAATTACTGATATAATATATTTGTTCAATTCACAAACTGCATGACAAACAGTGTAGATCCTGATCAGATGGCTGGATCTACACTGTTTGCAAAGGTAGGGTTTGTTGTTAACAGCGGATGAAGGTTTAAGATGCTAATCACAACAATTCATTGTCTGCTTTGTTGCCTGAGACTTTTATTGCTGCAAACAGTGTGGTCCCAGATCAGACTGCTTGTCAAGTCATTGTTGCAAACAAAGTGGATCCAGATCAGACTGCTCCTTTAAAAGCAATCAGATCAGAGTCCACACTGTTCGCAAGTTAATATAACATTGATAAGTATTGTTCTGTTTGATTTGAGGTTTAACGTCCCGTCAACACTGTAAAGGTCATTTGGAGACGTTGCTTCCAATTTTGTGGGACTTTTACCCGACATTGAGATGAAATGACACATCAAGACCTGCCGATGATAAATAAATGCAGCGTATGATATAAATTGACATCATTTGAAGATGCAGTTTTTCTTGGCATTGTAGATCCGTTTAATTGAATTGAGGTTTAATGTCCTCTTCAACACTTAGGGTAGTCATTTTGGAGATGCTGCTTTCAATTTTGTGGTACTTTTATCTGACTTAATAGATGAAATGACATCTCAAGCCCTGCCACCCAATGAAACCAATTGGATGTATATGCATTGGACGATCTGACACGCACCACTTTGCCTGGGCAGGCTTAGTCCTTCTGAAATAAGGTTTACCGGTACTCATATGCGGTCAGTTTCAGCTCAGCATGGAAGCACTTTGCAGCCCAATCTATTTCTCCAAGCCCCAATGGGTGGGGGCATACTGTAGATCTGTATGTTTGATATACAATCATTCAGGAACTCTTGAACAATCCCTGGGAATTTGATCATTTCTGCTCTTCTTAACCCTAAAAACACCAATCACAAAAACAGTAGTCAACATGGTTTGATATTTCCTATTTTTAGAGAAAATCAAACTTGACTTTTTGAGTGAATTATCAAACCTGATTACAACTTTTTTACCATCTAGGTTTGACATTTCATGCAGATTGCAGGCATTTTATGGGAAATATCATAAAAATTAGTAAAAACATTAATGCCGTCTGCTACTCATTTTTGTATGGTGCTATAAGGGTTATGATAGTATAACATCAGGACTATTGTTGTCTGCTTTGCCGTCTGCCGATTACCTTAAAAGTAATTTTTTGCAAACAGTGTGGACCCAGATCAGACTGCTCCTGTAGGAGCAGTCTGATTTGGGCCCACCCGGTTTGCCTGTACGTATGCAAAAATATTTTTAAAAAGTTTGCAAAACAAATTCAGCAGACGACATAAGCCGACGACATTTTCAGATGCAGTTTTTCTCAGCATCTTAAGGGTTAACATTTGACCATAATTCACAAGAAAACAGAGAGCCATTATTATTGCCCCACTTTGTGTCATTTTTTCAAAAAAATAAGAGTAATGCAAAGCTGTCTGTTTCTAAAGTGAAAATCGATGAGGTAATCCTCTTACAAAAACTATTAACTTCATGTCAAAATTTCTAATACAAAATGATAGATGGATCAATTTAAATTTCTGTTGATATAAATGTATCTTCCTTTTTGTAGGGATATTTTATATAAAAGGAAGTTGCAGTTAACCCATTTTATACTGGAAACCCCAAAACGGGTACCCTGGCAAACAATGCAGGCCCAGATCAGATGCCGCATAACGCGGCTACTGATCAGGGCCTTCACTATTTGCAAAATTTTAAGCCAATTTCTAAATAGTTTCTGAAGAAAATACAACCTGACACCCCTATATTTTGAAATGGGCTCCTGCTCTATATATAAGGTGGAAGATTCTATTTGGTGCAAAATGGGTTATTGTGTATGCTTTGTAATTAATACTTGAAGACAGCGTAATGCCTTTCTAAACTGTTGATTATGAGACTGGCCCCCCGCCCATCTGGGCTTTGAGAAATAGATTGGGCTGCATGGTACTTCCGCACAGACTGGGCGTAGACCACTTTGAGGATCTAAATCTACCCAGGAAAAGTGGTGCAAGCCAGACTGCTCTTTAAACCCTAGCGGTTTCTTTGGAAAGTAGGGTTTGAGATGTCATTTAATCTCATTGTTGGGAAAAAGTCTCACAAAATCAGAAGCAAGGTCTCCAAAATGACCTAAATAGTGTTGACATGGACATAAAAACAGAGAGGATGGTTCTAGATTAGCACGCACATTGCGATAAAAAGAACATTTTTTCCTACATCCAAAACATTTTTTTTTCTGATGAAAATTTGTGATATCTTCTTATTTTTACTCCAAACATAGGTTGTGGGTGCTCGTTAGAACCATGATGCAGATCTAACAAGTATCCACAGCCAATGTCTTGGAGCAGAAATAAGTAATATATACCACTATAATGCCCTGTTTTCTCTATAGAAAGTGGGATTTTGAGGGGGGATCATTACACAGACTTGTTAACCCTTATCTTGCTGAATATTCATTTAAGCCACACCCATTCCTGTCTATCAACCAATCAAATTACTTGATGTAATTTATTGTTACAAATTCATAAACTGAATGCATAACAGTATAGATCCTGATCAGATGGCTTCTGATCTGGATCTCCACTGTTTGCAAAGATATGGATTGTAGTGAACAGCAAGATAAGGGTTAACATGAGAGTATCTGCTGAAATAACATCCTTGTTGAAACTAGATCATATGGCAAAGAATTTTATTATTCAAGTGTTTTGTCACCTTCAGCATGTCCTAGAAATATACTGCCACTGGTTTCCAGAATTTACTGTGTGGTAATGTAATATTGTTCAAATATTGTCTATGGAAAGTGTTCCCAGTGGATTCCATTTTCTGATTACTTCACACTTCTTGACTTGAAATTTCTTTGTAATAGCCCAGAGAGACATAATTCTGTTCAACCACTCTAGTATATCTACTGACCATACTGTCTGGTGTCAAGGTTTTCTGTTAACCCTTGTCCTGCTGAACCCGAATATGCCTTATCTTTCAAACAATGAAGATCCAGATCAGATTGCTTCTGAAGAAGCCATCTGATCAGGATCTTCATTGTTTGTCATTCAGCTCATGAATTTGGTGCAATAATTTGCATCAAGTAATCTGATTGGTTGATAATCAGTAGTGGGTGTGGCATATATAAATATTCAGCAGGTCAAGGGTTAAGTTTCATAACATTCTTGTAGTTAACCCTTATCCTGCGGAATAAGTTAATTTGACATTCACATTTGCAACCATCACCCATTCAAGTTACTTGATATAAATAATGCAGTAATTCAATTCACAAACTTCATAACAAACAGTGTAGATCCTGATCAAATGGCTTTTTCATCTTATCAGGATCTACACTGTTTGCAAAGATATGGGTTGTCATGTTCAGAAGGATAAGGGTTAATTGTCATGACATTCTCGAGATCGCGTTTAGTACTTACTTGAACCAGTCTTAGTAGCTCAGTCGGATGTGGGTCTGGGTTCAATACCTGCCGGGACCGCAACGATCTTTCATGTAGACTGGGCATGAAAATTTCTCTATGGTCACTAATTGTCTTTGTTTGATTTGAGGTTTAACATCCCCGCCAGTATTATTTAGGTCTTTTGGAGAGGTTGCTCCCAATTTTGTGGGACTTTTACCTGACATTGAGATGAAATGACATCTCAATCCCTGCTGCCCAATGAAACCAATAGGGTTTATATGCATGAACAGTCGGGCTCACACCACTTTGCCTAGGCAGGCTTAGACTTTCTAAACCTTTTACCAGTATACTCAAGTGCGGTAGGTTTCAGCTCTGTTTTGAAAGCATCTTGCAGCCCAATCTATTTCTCCAAGCCCCAGAGTGTGTGTGTGTGTGTGGGGGAGGGGGGGGGGGGGGTGTGGGGGGGCGGGGAAGCATACTAATTGTCACTTTCTGGCCAAGCTTTGAAAAGAATGTACAATGTACGGACAAATGGCTTATGTATTTGCCTACATAGGAAAAGTATGGTCAGGACCACAAAAAAAAAAAAAAATAAAAAGATAAATAAATAAAACAAAAAAACCACTCATGCGCTTACTTTCCTGGTCTAGTCCAGTTTAGATACATGTATTGCGAACCCCCAAAATGGAACATTTATTTGAAAATAGTACCAGCCCAGATCATCTGACACAGAATGTTACATCTGATCTGCTGATCTAGGGCCTTGCCTGTTTGCTAAAAGTTCAGCCATTTTATAATAAATTTATATAAATAACCTAACCCCCCCTCCCCCCCCCCCCCCCCCCCCCCCCCCCCCCCCACAGTTCCAAATAATTTAAAAAGTTCAAGATGTCAACACTGATGTTTTCCTGTATTCCTGTTCCCACTTCTTAAAACTTTTTAACATATAAAATGCCAATTGTCTGCTTTGTCGTCTGCCAGTTACTTTGAGCCATTGTTGCAAACAGTGTGGATCCAGATCAGACTGCTCCTGTAGTCTGATCTGGCCCCACACTGATTGCCTGTATTTAAAAAGTCAGCAAGAAGGTTCAGCAGAGGACATAAACAGATAACATTTTAAGATGCATTTTTTTTGTCAGCATCATAGGGGTTAATTCTAGACTCAACTGAGCATGAAATTTGTCCTGTTCATAAATTTGAAAATGCTGACAATTGTTGGCATTCTCAAATTTGTTAGCAGGACAAATAACATTTTCTGCTTCATGTTTTGTTATTTATGAGGATTGCAAATTTTATGTTCAACTGAGCCAAGCATGAAAAATGTTATGGCCTTGGAGAAAATACACCTTAGCCCTTCTCTTGCTGAATATTCAGTTTAGCCACACCGATTTCTGACTTTGAACCAATCAGATTACTTGATGTAATTTATTCCTACAAATTCATAAATTGAATGTCAGACAGTGTAGATCCTGATCAGATGGCTTCTTCAGAAGCCATCTGATCTGGATCTACACTGTGTCCAAAGATAGGGGTTGTCGTGAACAGCATGATAAGAGTTTGTATTCCCTGCAAAAAATGTTCATGATGGAAACTGAAAAGATCTAATTAGATTTGTTACAGATGGGCACTTATCCGGTTGCATAGGAAACATCACATTACAACCAAGTTCAAAACAGGCATGACATTAAAGTAACATATATCGCATATAGCACAGCATTGCAATCCTATTAACCCATTTAGTACCAGAAACCCCAAAACGGGTAGCCTGGCAAACAGTGCAGGTCCAGATCAGACGCTGCAGAACGTGGCGTCTGATCAGGGCCTTCACTGCTTGCAAAAAGTTTAGCCATTTTCCAAATAAATTTTGAAAAAAAACACATTCTGACACCCCTAAATTTTGAAACGGACTCCTGATATATAAAAGGAGGAAGATTCCATTTGGTACAAAAAGGGTTAAATATTATTGATAAAATATGATGAAGCGTACTTATTTAATTGTTTTCAGGTAGTGAAAGTGCTGATACTGTTATAGATGGTGATGTCTTAGTTGACAGACAAGACATTCAACAGCCCAACACTGTTGATGGTGAGCCTAAAAAAGTAAAAGATATTGCCAGTACAGATAGTCAGGAAACTGCTGAAGGTACAGAAGTAGACAAAGAAGTTGAGGTAAAAGATGTGGCACAAGGTTTGGTTGGCACAGATGCAGTAAAACAATCTGTAGATGTTCAGCTTGCTAACAGTGTGGACAGTGATGAGAATGAAGACAAACCAGTTAACACCGAATCAAGTGTGGAGTCTACTATATATGCTGACAATGACAAGGAAAGTTTGGAACATGATAGTAAAGAGGTTGTTGAGGAATCAGCAGGCCACCATGATGGTAGCTTGAATGACAGTAATGATGAAAAAGATGATTCTATGAAAGAGAAGGCGAAGACAGATGCTGAGAGTACAGAGTCTGTAGAAAATGAGCCATCTGTTGATGAAAACAAGAAAAGCAGCAAAGACAATGGAAAAGTTTCCATTGGAGGAGGGACTGACAGAGATGGGCCAAGCCTGGTACCACTCTTCTGTACTCCGGACAAGTATATGGAGTTCAAGGCCAAAGTACTGCAGTATCACTGTCTGTTCTTCGAGGAGCCAAACTGTGACAGACAAACTCAAGAAGGTAGGTATGGTGTACAGTGAGTGGTGAAAAGAGCATGAAATGTATATAGTTGGGAGGAATTCATGACTGAAATTCTGCAATCTGTTATGTGGTGGGTCCTCTAAAGCTATATGATCAATCAATACAAACAGATATTCAGACATTTCAAAAGAAACATAATCTGTTTGTACGAGGACTGTTCAAATATGAATGCAACTAAGCACATAAAAATGATTCTGTGATAGATTTCGATGAAAAATTTATTTTGTCCCCTCAAATTATTCCCCTTTAACAGATATACAAACTTTCAGTCTTCTGATCCAATCATTGAATGCATCTTTTCGAGGTATACTATGAAGGCACTGGAATATTGCAGAACTGAGGTGTTTGCGCTGTACAAATTTTCGACCAGAAAGGTATTTTTTCAGCCGCGGGAACAAAAAAAAGTCACACGGGGCAAGGTCAGGGGAATACGGGGGGTGAGGGAGTTCAACAACCTTTTCCTGGTTCAGATAGACTTGCACAATGAACGCCTTGTGCGATGACGCATTGTCATGTAGCAATCTGACATTGGCCAAACCAGTTGCGGGTCTTCGTTCTTTGAAATATTTCTTCAATTTTCGAAGAACTTTATTCTTGTAAAACTTCGCATTTACAGATTTGCCTTTAGGCACAGCAACCTGAATAGCAGGGTCCTGATTTGAAAAGAATATGGCATACATTACCTTCTTGACACTCATGGTCCGCTTTGCAATGCATGGTCTTTTGCAATACTTTGTTGCCCATATTTTGTTCTGAACCTTTTGTTTTGGCTCAAAACAGTGAACCCATGTCTTGTCACCTGTGACGACATTAGCAAAAGACTGTGCATTGTAATTTGGAAACTTTTTAAGCAACTTCTTGGCGCACTAAACGCATGTCTTTTTCTGCTCATCTGTCAACAGATGGGGAATCCATCTAGCACAGATCTTTCTCATTTTCAAATCCCGTTTCAGAATTGTATGAGCTGCTCCTCCATACTAGCTATTTGTCTAGTGGTGTATCGTGCATCGGTAGCAACTATTTCTTTCACTCTAGCAACCATCTTGGCAGATGTTGCTCTTTTCGACCGACGATCATGTGGTGCATCTTCCGTTGAGCCTAGCCCACAGCTGAATTTCTTACACCAACGAAAAACTGTCGGAAAAGACATTTCATTATGCCCATAAACTGAACTATTTCATGAAAAATGTCTTTGCACCGTATACCAAGAATACAACGATTCTTAATATAGGACCGTATTTCAACGGCGTACTCTGACCTTCTTCCAATCATGTTTTGTATTAGTATACAAGAGTAGACAGTGTTTATAGAACGATATACATGGCTAAAGTGCACAGATTTTAACAGGTTTGGTATCAATGTATAGGTAAAATGTGTTTCTACGCTGTGATATTTATTTCCAGGTAATTTTCGCATTAGTGCATGAGAAAACGTTCTACTTGCATTCATATTTGAAAAGTCCTCGTAATTCTAGCTTATGTCTGTCTGTCAACGGCTGACGCCTCACATTGTAACATTGAAACCGCATGTTGTTATAAGGAGTTTTGTGGTTATAGCGACTGTCGAAATATATCGTAAAAGAGAGTTGACTGTACATATTTGTAACATTTATTAACTAACCTGGGTCCGAGGGTATAAAAATGTTTCATGCTCAACTCACATGAGCATGAAATTTGTCTTGCTCATAAATTTAAAAATGCCAACAATTGGCATTCTGAAATTTATTTAGCAGGACAAAATAACATTATGTGCTGCCCTGGGGCCAGGGGCCAGATGTTCAAAGCATCATTAACTTAACGAGCTCATTAGTGGTCATAATGTTAACTGTTCTAGCAAGTATAATATTTAAAGTTTTGTTATTTTTGCTGAAAAAAAAATGTGAGCACTTTTGCGAAGGCAAAAGCTGCTCACATTTTTTCAGCAAAAATATTAGCATATTTGCCATAATAAATTATCAAAGTTTTGACGATACGTTAACTAACAACATGGTTAGTTTTGAACAACTGGCCCCTGATCAAGAAAATTGCCTCTTTCATTTGTACTTATATATTTATGAACATTATTTTCATGCTCAGCTGAGTTGAGCATAAAAAGTTTTATAACCTCGGGACCAGTTCCAAAATAATCCAGACTTTATTTGTAATATTCTCAGCCTCAGCTGGTATTATGAAGATAAGTGAGACAATTTAACCATTAGAATGGAAATCTCAGTTCTATAATGACATCATTAGCAAAGATATAAGAGAAGCTGGTGTCTTGTAAGCCTAACTATTATATCATGAATGACTGTTTAAGGCCATTTCTGAAAAACAAGATACAAAATGGCTGTTTGACAGAAAAAAGGCACACCATAATTCTCAGTTATCATTACATATCTTTAGACTTTAGAGCATAGAGTCATAGACATGTCTGAATGAGTCTTAATTTTTACCCAGCAATTCAATGCATTCCAGCACCCCCGCCCATCGGGGTCTGGAGAAATAGATTTGGCTGCACGGGCAGCGCTGAAACCGACTGAACTTCAGTACTGGTAAACAGCTTAGGTCAAAGCCTGCCCAGGAAAAGTGATGCAAGTCGGACCACTCCTTAAACCCTAGTGGTTTCTGTAGGCGGTAGAGCTTGAGATGTCATTTCTTCTCGGTGTCGGGTAAAAGTCCCACAAAATCAGAAGCAACATATCCAAAATGACCTTAATAGTGTTGACAGGAACGTAAAACCTCAACTCAAACAAACACACAAATTAATGCATTCCAGTAGAAGTGCCAATTCCATATCCAGAAAAATGCCAAACAAATATAAAAACACCTAAAAGAATCTATTTGTCTAGTTTTCAAGATGGGCTAGTTCATTTTTTTGGTGCGTGATGCTCATGGGTGATAGTTCAGATGTATTGAAGCCAGTTAGTGTTACAGTAAAATTCTGCTTTTAAGACCAGCTAAAATTAAGAATAACTCTTCTTTCAAATCTTATTTAAAGTGTTTCAGTTATTCTCTCTACATCCTCTGGTAAGAGACAACCATTGGAACTGTTCAAAAGTGGTCTTAAAGACCACTTTTGAACAGTTCCAAAGGTGGTCTTACTACTATAAGAATTGTATTTTGTTCTGCTTTAAAACAGAGAAGCACAAACTGGCAGCAGTGATGTTCAACTACTTTGACCACAACTACAATGGTCGTATAGAGAAGGAGGAACTCTGGAAGATGCAGCTGCGGGAAAACATGGACCAGATATCAACCCTGTGTACTCTCCTGGATATTGTCACCTTTGATGAGCTGGGATCCAGGGATGAAAAACTTTCACCAGAGGAGTTTATTCAGGCTTTTGGTGAGTATCAGCAGCTGCCTACAGAAAATTATCTGTCTGAGGATTGACATGAAAGTGCTTCTGGTAAACTTGATCTGGATATGAACATTTTCATGATCTGTCTTCAAACTGTGTTACATACTTTGCTTTAATTTGCTTTAACCCTTATCCTGCTGTTCATGACAACCCCAACCTATGCAGACAGTGTAGATCCAGATCAGATGAAGAAGCCATCTGATCAGGATCTTCACTGTTGGTCATGCAGTTTGTGAATTAAACGAATACATTGTATCAAATAATTTGATTGGATAATAGACAACAATGGATGTGGCTGAATTAGTTTATTCAGCAGGGTAAGGGTTAAAAAGGGTTTTCATGAAAAGAAATAGGTGGTGACTAGCAAAAATGAGACTGACATGTGCACAGCAAAGATTCTCAACAGAATACATGCACATGTCTACATGAAGAAGCTTCGAGTTACAAGGCAACCATATAGGGCACAATTAAGACTCTGATCAGGCTGCATAGATGCACATGTTAATCTATGCTCTGTACACATGTTATAATAGGCTTTACCCATCTTTACCTGGAAACCTGTAAATGGGACATAGGCAAGCAGTGCAGACCTGGATCAGACACCACTTAATGTCTGCACAGGGTTTACACTGTTTGCTAACAGAATTTTCTGTCAAAAAAGAATAAAAATGAAAAAAAAATGGACTGGTCAAACATAACAATGGAAGAGTCCGCCAGTATACAATGGGTTAACCCATTTTGTATGGGATACCCCAAAACGGGTAATTGGCAAACAGTACAGGCCCAGATCAGATGCCACAGAATGTGGCACTGGTTGCAAAAGGTTCAGCCATTTTCCAAATAAAATTTGAATATTGAAGAAAACACAACCTGACACCCCTTAATTTTGAAATGGACTCCTGCTATATATAAGGTTGAAGAATCCATTTGCTACAAAAAGGGTTAACTGTCATATGAGCCCCAGCATGAGAAAACCTGTTTTGGGGTTTGTGACCAGGTAAGACACAAACTGACCTGCTTAACTAGAGTCTAGAAACTTCAGGGCCCAGTTGTTCAAAGCATCATTAGCTTAACAAGCTTGTTAGTGGTCAGATTGTTAACTATTCTAGCAAGTACAACATCTAATATAGTACCAGTATTATTTTTGCTGAAAAAATGAGAGCAGCTTTTGCAAATGCAAAAGCTGCTCTCATTTTCACAGCAAAAATATTAGCATATTTGCCATATTAAATGATCAAACATTTAACGGTATATTAAGTAACGACATTGTTAGTTTTGAGCAACTGGCCCCAGTTAAAGAAACTAGAGGTTGTTAGTTTTGAGCAACTGGCCCCAGTTAAAGAAACTAGAGGTTGTTAGTTTTGAGCAACTGGCCCCAGTTAAAGAAACTAGAGGTATTGTACTATCTAAACAGAGAACACAGAGATGCTGATCAGACTGCAGATGCACAATTGATCTGCACCATTGTTGTATGTGTCTGCAAATGGCCAAAGAAAGGTTTTCTTTTTCAGATATCCCAGACCTGTTGGAGCATCGTCTAGATGTGGTTCCCCTTCTGGCTACCATTGGTAATGCCCTTGAGGTGAAATGTGATGTGACATCTGCACATGATATCATCTGGAGGAGGGACGGCATGGACATCGGACTCTTGAACTTCCCAGGAATATCGGTAATTAATAGAAATTATATAAAACCTGGAATAGGAACACTTTCAGGAAGGTACCTCTTTCAAAATATTTTTGTCCTCCTTATTTTAAACTTCTGTTTGGAAAGGAAAGAATTTGCTCCTTAAGAGCAAACTCTTTCCTTTCAGAGGTACAGAGGATACAGGAAAGTGACTGGTATAAAATCAAAGCACTGACCACACTGGTTGAGTGTAGGCTTGTAAAATGGTTCTGGGTGGTGACTTGGACTGTTTCTTTTAACCCTTAAATTCTTATATATTTTAGACAAACATTGTAGACCCTGATCATACACCCCATTCTGGAGTGTTTGCCAATGTGCCAGCACCTGAGCAGAGACAGCACCCTGACTTCACAATGACAAGAACAGTGTGGCTATAAATAACTGTTTTCTCGAGTGATCATCACGAAAACATGCCTATATAATTGTGACCCCCTTGAACCCCACTTTTATATAGTAAAACTGGGGTTTCTGGGGGTATACATTATTTTTCTTATTTCTGTTCAAAAACATAGAGTGTGGGTACTCGTTAGAACCGCCTCGATGAGGCGGTTCTAACGAGTGCCCACAATCTATATTTCTAGCAGAAATAAGAAAAATATCACAATTTTTCATCATAAAAATTTCACTTTTTCGGCGATAAAGGTGGCAATGTATTTGTATAGGCGTGTTTGCGTAATGATGGTCACATGGACATCAGCAATGTAAAGCTACTTTGAGTCAGTTGACAATCAATGCAAAAATTGCAGAAAATTGAAGAATCCATTCACTTTAAAACAATCCTGTACACTTTGTAAGATCAGAACATGCTATTGAATGAAATGATTGTCACCCCAAACCCAGCATCGGTCTGCTTTGCCCCCCTTTGAAGGAGAGAGTGATATTATTACATGTATTTCTGATATCCATATTGCTTGGATTAAAAAGGGATAGAAGGAATAAAAATTATTTTATCAGATAAGTCACTATCAATAGATATAATGGAACTAAAATGATTGAGAAAGAGCTTGTGGTAACTCATGGTTTATTTCTGGTGAGTATAAATTGCAGATATGATTTGATTTCAAAGTTGCTACAGAACTTAACCATTGTCCTGCTGAGCCCTGATATGCCTTATTTTCAAAACAATGAAGATCCAGATCAGATGGCTTCTGACGAAGCCATCTGATCAGGATCTACATTGTTTGCCATTCAGATTGTGAATTTGTTGCAATAATTTGCATCAAGTAATCTGATTGGTTGATAATCAGTAGTGGGTGTGGCATATATAAATATTCAGCAGGTTAAGGGTTAAAGGCTGTTCAGAAAGAATTTCACAGAACTTTTTAGAATCCATGTATTTATGTATCTTGATTGTCTAGATTGTCTAGAATTTCATGTTATTTTTATTTTTTTTTCAGGTTCTGGGAGATGGGAGCCTATATATAGAAACAGTTGGAGCTCATCTAGTGGGTAATATCACATGCCATGACAGGAACAAACCATCTGTTAAACAAGTCCACATTCTTACTGTTCAGAGTAAGTTGGCTGGGATTGTCAGAATATTAACCCATTTTGCACCGGAAACCCCAAAACGGGTAGTTGGCAAACAGTGCAGGCTCAGATCAGACACCACGATCAGGGCCTACACTGTTTGCCAAACGTTCAGCCAGTTTCAAAATAGATTTTGAAGAAAACACAATCTGATACCCCTGAATTATGAAATGGAGTCCTGCTATATATAAGGAGGAAGATCCCATTTGGTACAAAAAGGGTTAATAAAACAACAATGTCTATACCATACTCACCCTAATTATTTGGACACCTCAACTCCTTACCATACTTGTGTTAATATTTGAACAAGTATAATTTACTACCCAATGTAGTGTTTAAAACCAGCTCAGCATCACGAAAACACGCCTATACAAATACATTGTAAACTTAATCGCCGAAAAATCGAAATTTTTAGACGAAAAATTTGGATATTTTTCTTATTTCTGCTCAAAATATAGTTTGTGGGTACTCATTAGAACCGCCTCATTGAGGCGGTTCTAACGAGTACCCACAATCTATATTTTAGAGCAGAAATAACAAAAAATAAGGTTTACCCCTGTAAACCCCAGTTTTACTATATAAAAGTGGGGTTCAAGGGGTCAAAATAATATAGGCGTGTTTTCATGATGGTGAGTGGTAAACAGTGTAAACCCTGATGAGATGATGCATTCTGCAGCATCTCTCTGGGTGTTCACTGTTTGCTCAAGTCTGTCTGTCTGAATACATACGGTGAATACAGTACATAAAGATATTTATCATATGACATCACGTCGGAGAGTGTAATAACGCCATGTAATAAATATGGTAATCCACTATTGGATTAAATATGCAAATTAGTTAATATACCCTGTAACATTACATGTACGATGTCCTAATGACGTTGCATTTGCTAATGGCTTAATATTAACATTGTTGTAAACAAATGAATAAAATGCATTTTAAATGTCATATGATAAATATAATCTTGCATTTATGCTCATGCATTATTAAATTTATAAAACTTGTTGAGGAAAAAGGGATAAAATGCTCGGCAAGACCACATATTTTATTCCTTTTCCTCCACTGGTGAAATCAATTCAATAATACATGAACACTCATATAAGATCAGATTTGTTAACAAAGATGGACACAATGCTTTGCATTGTCAAGATATATATGGGCCCCGTCAAGGGATTTTGGTACTTATCGCCTATGCGAGCAGCGAAGGTTCAGGCGAGCCTGCGCATCCGCGCAGTCTCGCCAGAACCTTTGCTGCTCGCTCATACAAGCAGTGAATCAAGAGGAACCTTCAGACAGAAAGCCATATCCCTGGCCTCTCTGAATGGCTGGGCATTCGCAGTTAAAATTTGTCATGATGGAATGCTCGAAGACACAAATTCGCTTGGCGGGGCTCATATGATGACCTAGTCTTACTGGATAACCCATTGTTGACTGGAAAACCCAAAACAAGACATTTGCAAGTGGTGCCGCCCCAGAACAGAGGCTGCAGAACATGGACTTAGATCATTTTTCAAAAAGGTCAGCCATTTTCTAAGGACAAGAAATAACTCAGCCCCAAACACTATATATCGAATGGACCCTACCATACATGATGGGGAAGGTTCTATGAAGCTTGGAATGGGGAGTCTTCATGTGTCTTTTAACCCTTGTCCTGCCAATCCCGGATATGCCTTATCTTTGAAACAATGTAGATCCAGATCAGATGGCTTCTGAGGAAGCCATCTGATCAGGATCTAAATTGTTTGCCATTCAGATTGTGAATTTGTTGCAATAATTTGCATCAAGTAATCTGATTGGTTGATAATCAGTAGTGGGTGTGGCATATATAAATATTCAGCAGAACAAGGGTTAAAACTAGCTCTCTGTCAATTCAGCTTGAAATGGGTTAACCCATTCTTACTAGGAGACTTGCAAAAGGGACATAGGCTGATCAGAGGCCGCATAATGCCAACAGGTTTTTTATGTTAAAAATAGAATAAAAATGAAAAAATAGACCCAAAACCGCTTTAGTGACAAATGGACTTGTCCATCATGTAACAGAGGAGTCCAGGCCACGTGTGAGACGCCAAGTTCTGCAACGGAAGGTCAGGTGGTTTTTCTCCGGGTACTCCGGTTTTCGCCCACCTCTGATTAACGATTGGCTCGATATGAGTGAAATAATCTTGAAAGGGCCGTAAAACCCAAACCAAAAAAAAACAAAAAAAAACAAAAACAGAGGAGTCCACCTGTATATCAAGGGTTAATTTAGCTTCCATAGGTTCATTTGTTGATTTTTAGCTCACCGTCACGTAGTGACGAGGTGAGCTTTTGTGATCACTTTTTGTCCGTCGTCCGTCGTGCGTGCGTGCGTCCGTCCGTCCGTCCGTCCGTCCGTGCGTAAACAATTTCTTTAAACGACATCTCCTCCTAAACCACTGATCGGATTTTGACCAAACTTCACAGGAATGATCCTTAGGTGGTCCCCTTTCAAAGTTGTTCAAATGGTTCCGGTCCGTTGCACATCTAGGTCACAGGAGCCAAAAAATGATTTTTTTCACCAAAAACTTAAAAAATCTTCTTCTCTGAAACCACAAGGCCTAGGTCTTTGATATTTGGTATGAAGCTTCATCTAGTGGACCCCTACCAAGATTGTTCAAATAATAGTGCTGGGGCAAAAAATGCCCCCGCCCCGGGGCCCTTTGGTTTTACATAGGCTTATATAGGGAAAATCTTTAAAAATCTTCTTCTCTGAAACAACAAGGCCCAGGACTTTGATATTTGGTATGAAGCTTCATCTAGTGGACCCCTACCAAGATTGTTCAAATTATAGTGCTGGGACAAAAAATTCCCCCGCCACGGGGCCCTTTGGTTTTACATTGGCTTATATAGGGAAAATCTTAAAAAATCTTCTTCTCTGAAACCACAAGGCCCAGGTCTTTGATATTTAGTATGAAGCTTTATCTAGTGGACCCCTACCAAGATTGTTCAAATTATAGTGCTGGGGCCAAAAATTCCCCCGCCCCGGGGCCCTTTGGTTTTACATAGGCTTATATAGGGAAAATCTTTAAAAATCTTCTTCTCTGAAACAACAAGGCCCAGGACTTTGATATTTGGTATGAAGCTTCATCTAAATGACCCCTACCAAGATTGTTCAAATTATAGTGCTGGGACAAAAAATGCCCCTGCCACGGGGCCCTTTGGTTTTACATTGGCTTATATAGGGAAAATCTTAAAAAATCTTCTTCTCTGAAACCACAAGGCCCAGGTCTTTGATATTTGGTATGAAGCTTCAACTAGTGGACCCCTACCAAGATTGTTAAAATTATAGTGCTGGGGCCAAAAATGCCCCCGCCCCGGGACCCTTTGGTTTTACATAGGCTTATATAGGAAAAATCTTTAAAAATCTTCTTCTCTGAAACCACAAGGCCCAGGACTTTGATATTTGGTATGAAGCTTCATCTAGTGGACCCCTACCAAGATTGTTCAAATTATAGTGCTGGGACAAAAAATTCCCCCGCCACGGGGCCCTTTGGTTTTACATTGGCTTATATAGGGAAAATCTTTAAAAATCTTCTTCTATGAAACCATAAGGCCCAGGTCTTTGATATTTGGTATGAAGCTTCATCTAGTGGACCCCTACCAAGATTGTTCAAATTATAGTGCTGGGGCCAAAAATGCCCCCGCCTTGGGACCCTTTGGTTTTACATAGGCTTATATAGGCAAAATCTTTAAAAAATCTTCTTCTCTGAAACAGCAAGGCCCAGGACTTTGATATTTAGAATGAAGCTTCATCTAGT
Source organism: Lucinisca nassula (assembly GCA_963580285.1). Lineage (NCBI taxonomy): Eukaryota > Metazoa > Mollusca > Bivalvia > Lucinida > Lucinidae > Lucinisca > Lucinisca nassula. The sequence continues at coordinate 176,541,046 of OY757011.1, forward strand.
GGACCTCTACCAAGATTGTTTTAATTATAGCCCTGAGGCCAAAAATGCCCCCGCCCCGGGGCCTTTGTTGATGTTTGGTATGAAGCTTCACCTTTAAGACCTCCCTCAACATTATGCACATTAAAGCCCTGGGGCCAATAATGGCCCTCTCTGGGGCCCACTTGTTACACTATGGATCAGGTGAGCGATCCAGGGCCATCATGGCCCTCTTGTTGTTGTCATAGAACAACTCTATAAAATTTGTCATACTATGACAGGGATCCTCTATGAAAAGAAATAATTGGCTCTATATTTCAAACCAGGAAGTGAGCAGGAAGCTACACAAGTTATCTCCCCAATAAAAATTGAAAAAAAAAAACAACAACAAAAAAAACAAAAAAAACAAAAACAAAAAAAAAAACCAAACACAAATACCATAATCTGCTGTTCATTTGCTTATATGTACATTTGTTTCTCCATAAGGCCACTTAATACTCATATTAATTTATGGCTAGAGTAAATCCAAGCAGTCTGTTGATGGTTATCACTTGATCATTGTTAAACTTTGTCATCTATTCATTAACAACTAGAACTTAGATTCTTGCATGCAAACTGTGTATGCTTCTTGTATGAAATGTTGCTGAACTGCAGTTTCTCTGAAGAGAGTGTAAGAGAAATTCATTTTGGTAAACACACTTATGTGGGATAAACTTGTCTTTCATGGGGCTGAAAGATTTTTGGATCAACTGTTTATCAATCAACCCAAAGTTATACATGCATTTACAATATGTACTGTAATAATCCTAAGTACTGGGATAGATGGGCCTAAGCAAACAGTGCAGACCCAGATCAGACTGCTCCTGAAGGAGCAGTCTGATCAGGGTCTACACTGTTTGTCATTAGTGCAGACCCAGAGCAGACTGCTCCTGAAGGATCAGTCTGATCAGGATCTACACTGTTTGCCATCCTGTCTTCACTTTTTGGGACTCCTTCCTGCATCGTGAAACAAATTTCTTAAAATTTTAAGAGAATTACAGCAAGACCTCACTGTGTCCGAATTTTGTAGAATTTTTATGGTACAAACAAAGTTACATTGCTGATGTCCATGTGACTGTCACTGACCCATGCACAAATAGGGTTTGTAAGAAATCCAGGTAACAGTTATTTATAGTCCACTGTTCTTGTCACTGTGACTTCAGAGTGCAGTGTAAAGAGGGTTATCTGTAAAATTTGTTCTGGGGTCATAAGCTGGGACCCAGGCTGGGACACCGGCAAACAGTGGAGATACAGATCCGATGCCACATCTGATCAAGATCTACACTGTTTGCTTAAAATACAGGAATTTAAGGTGTATAAGTCCCAGTTCAGAACCATTTCCCAGCTGGAACTCAGGGACAATCAGAGATATCAGTGCTGTCATTGTTATTATCTTTGTTTTTGCACAAAAGTGCAGATTGTGGGTGCTCACTAGAAAGGCCACATTTAGTCAAGTACCCACAATCTTTGTGTTTTTTTTAGCAAAAATAAGAAAAATAATACTTTTCCTCATGAAACTTGCATTTATATTTATAAGTGTTTTTGCAAAGGATGTTATATCATGGACTTTTTAATATGATGAAAATTACGAAAACACGCCTATACATATGTATTGGGAGATTTTTCCACCCAAAAACGAGAATTTTCAGATAAAAAAAAAATTGATATTTTTATTATTTTTGCTCAAAACATAGATTGCGGGGACTCGATAGAACTGCCTCGATGAGGCGGTTCTATCGAGTACCCACAATCTATGCTCAAAACATAGATTGCAGGGACTCGATAGAACCGCCTCGATGAAGCGGTCCTATCGAGTACCCACAATCTATGTTTTTGAGCAGAAATATGGAAAACAATGTTTACCCTTGAAAACCTCAGTTTTACTATATAAAAGTGGGGTTAAAAGGGGGTCAAAATTGTATAGGCGTGTTTTCGTGATGAAGATTAATGTTTTCTTTCTTCTTCTAGAGCCTCCACATGTTATGGTATCTCCAGTGGTATCAGAGCACCATCACCACTCAGACATTGAACTCCACTGTCACGCTGAGGGACTGCCAAAACCTGTTATAGAATGGCAGTTTAATAACCAGGCAGTGGAGCATGGAGAGAAATATTACATACATTCATGTAAGTTTGGAAGTTCTGCACCCAATTGTTCAAAGCATTGCTTCATCAGTAATTGAAATGTTCTACCTACAAGCTCTTTGGCAGACAGCATTTTCTGAGTACTTTTTTTCCTTAATTTTCAGCAAAAACATCACGTGAACAAGTCCGTGAAATGAACACCCCCTTAAACCCCACTTTATATAGAGAAAACTGGGGTTTACAGGGGTATTCATTATTATTCTTATTTTTGCTCCAAGACATAGGTTGTGGGTACCCATTAGAACCACCTCAATGAGGCGGTTCTAACGAGCACCCGCAACCTATGTTTGAAGTATAAATAACAAAAATATCACAGATTTTCCCCAGAAAAGTAGCCATTTTGGAGATGTGAAAAAATGCACTTTCACGCACTGGTGTGTTACTTAATTGGGCGTCAGGGATTGAGATGTCATTTCATCTCAATGTCGGGTAAAAGTCCCACAAAATTGGAAGCAACGTCTCCAAAATGACCTATACTGTGTTGACGGGGACGTTAAACCTCAAATCAAACAAACAAACAAAACTGTAATGATAAGGCCTGACATAACATGTGAATCTCCTGCAGAGCAGATGGTTCACATGAAATGTCAAGCTTTATTTTTGGTGAAAATATCTGAAAAAAAAAATTAAATTGCCATCTGTTCTAGAATTGTCTGCAGTGCTTGAAGGATTAATGTTCTGGCAAGTACAATTTCTTAACTCAAAATAGTGATAAATTGAACTTTATAGTTTGGTAATTTTCATTAGTTTATATCTTGTGATTCCAGAACTATCATAAAAGAAATAAATAACATCACAGTGTTAAATCATGAAATTTAAGTCTGCAGGCACACAAGGTCAGTGAAGTATTGTATCAGCATCAGTGCACCATCATGATGTGGCATCCACATTGATGCTGTGTTGCTTAGACATGCTTGGAGCAAAATGTATGGAAGGGTGGTTATTTTAGTCAAAAGTGTTGTGTGTCTTTCCATATTAGAAGGATGCTGACCTACAGTTGCCAATAGCTGCAGGTAAAGTTAGAGGGAAAATGCTTGTTTCTTCTTCTAATTCTCCTCTTTCATTTACTTTTCTTCAGATTCCCCTAGCCCTCCAATTTTAGCGTGCCTGCTTTAAGCATGGCAGGATATAGGAGTCCGGCTTCCGTTAGTTCATCCAGTCATCCGTTTGTCGAGCCGTCAACAGTTGCATTCACCCTAGCATTCACCCTAATGTTAAAGTCCATTTCTCAAGAACTGATAGAGCCTCATTTTTGTTAGGTGATACAAACTTGCAACTTGGGATTGCAGCTTTAATGCAGGCATCCATATTTGACATTGACTTTATGGTAATAAATACAGAAAAAACTAAATTAATGCTGATTACAACATCTCAGAAAAGACAAAGAATGGAAAATCAAGACTTGAACCTTCATTACAAAAATGAATCTATAGGTAATGTGAGTCATGAAAAAGTTTTGGGTGTCTTTATTGATCATAACTTATCTTGGGGAGAGCATGTTAAATACCTTTCTAAGAAAATAAATTCAAGCATTTGGCTTCTGTCAAAAATTAAGCATTTTCTGTCTCTTTCACACAGAGTACAGTATTACAGATCTTATATCCAGCCACACATTGATTTCTGTAATATCATTTGGGGTAATACATCAGAAAACAATAAAAATAAAATTTTTAGGCTACAAAAACGTGCTTGTCGTGTCATATTAGACTATAATGTAGAAAATACTAATGAAGCTATGAATACTTTGGGAATTATGTCTATTTTTGACAGAATATTCTTTCGAAAAGCAAAATTAATGTTCAAGATTTATAATGGCTCGGCCCCTCCCTCCATTGCAGATAACTTTCAACTTAGACAAGTTAATGAAACCATACCAGCTCTCAGATCAGCAAGTTCAGGCTGTTTTGTCCCACCTAAGCCAAATAAAGTTTTGTTCAAGAAATCCATGAGATACTCTGGATGCCTCATATGGAACTCCTTACCTGATAGCATCAAGAACTCTCAGTTGATAGACTGTTTCCATAAAAGATGTGTTAAATGGTTGAATGGTGAATAAAACGGTCTAAAAGAAACTGGTATCACCAGATGAGCTCTGTCACTTTTTTTTTTTTGTAAATATTTTCATTTCAGTTTAGACTTTGTTTTACTGATTTAACCCATTTTTGCAGAGAAACGCCAAAACAGGTCACTTGCACATGGTGCAGGCCCAGATCAGATGCTGCAAAACACAAAACGCAACACCTGATCAGGGTCTTTACTGTTTGCAGAAAGATCATCCAATCTTATATGAACATCTAAATTCTACTTAGCCCGGTACCCTAAACTCCTTCGAGTGAGTTGAGAGATTCCTTTCAGTACAAAATGGGTTAAATTTATTTGTTTGGTTTGTTATCATTACATGTATTCTGCTATGTATTTGTTTGCACTTTATCTGTGTTTTTAATGTATATATGCTTTGTAAATAGTGTAAATGGATTTGAGGGCCACATGGAAGATTAGCTTCTTGCTAAATGTGTAACCCTCTTTAAATAAAGACTTTACTTACTTACTTACTTACTTACTTACCTACATTTCATGGTTCTCTTACTTTGTAAAACTTTTGTGTCAACCCTAGCCTTCATCCTAAAGTAAGAGTCCATTTCTCAAGAACTATAAGAGCTTCATTAATGATACTTGGTTCAGTTTTGCATCTAGGGATGGAAACTTTAATGCAAGCATCCATATTTGACCTTGAACTGGTACATTTCATAGCTCACTGACTTTGTAAACTATTGTGTCAATCGTAGCATTCACCCTAATGAAAGAGTCCATTTCTCAAGAACTATAAGAGCTTCTTGTTACTTGTTACAAACTTGCATCTTGTGATGGTATCTTTTATACAGGCATCCATATTTGAATTTGACCTACATTGCATGGTTCACTGACTTCTAAAACTATTGTGTCAACATTAGTGTTCAACCTAATATAAGAATCCATTTCTTAACTATAATGCTTCATTAATGATAATTGGTACAAATTTGCATCTAGGGATGACAACTTTTATACAAACATCCTTGCTTGACCTTGACCTGCATTTCACAGTTTTGCGACTTCCCCACCCCACAGGCATGATATATGCAGCCTTCATTGCAATTCAGGTTAATATTCTCTGCTGTCCCTGCTCTCTTTTCTCCCCTTTCTCCAGGTGATGAGAGCAAATTTATTCTCAAGACTTCGAAAAACAGACAGTTTGTCAGTTTGATTTTTGGCTAACTACAGAAATCGGGTGCCAAAGCATTACTTTTTCACATCCTTAACTACCATAAATACAGTGTCATTTATTTTGTCAACTTTAAATTAAATGATACAGATGGATAGAGCTGAATGCATTCTTTTAGTGTAAATCTCTTAGCTAGGTCTGAATATTTAGCCTTTGTGTCATCAGTCAAGACTTTTGTAAATATCATTTTTAAGTATTTTTATTGCTCTTTCAGAGAAAATCGGGCATGTTATTTCATCAGAAATGTCTGCTGGCATCAATTCACATGAAATGTCAGCTCTGTTTTTCTCTGAAAATAAGAAAAGTGAACAATATATGTCTGCTTGTCAACTTTAGCGGTATAAGTTTGTAATTGTAAGTTTTTAGCTCACCTGAGCCTTTAGGCTCATAGGTGAGCTTATAGTATAGCCATGGTCCGTCGTCCGTCCGTCCGTCCGTCCGTCCATCCGTCCGTCCGTCCACCATTTTCAAAGATCTTCTTCTCCTATACTGCAGGGCCAATCAAAGCCAAATTTCATATGGAGCCTCAGTGGGATGGGGGAACGAAAGTTTGTTCGCGGGGTCTGGATCACATGACCAAGATGGCCGCCATGCCCATATATGGTAAAAAGCCTTCAAAAATCTTCTTCTCCAGAACCATAAGGCCAGTGGCCTTGAAACTTGGCATGTAGCATATGGTACGCAGGCCCATCATGGTTTGTACAAATGGTGACCCTGGGTTGACCTTGACCTATTTTACAGCAATGTCAAATTTGCCGACTTAGGCTTTTGCATGGGGCAAAGTGAAAATTATGGATTTATAGGAAACCATTGAAGACAGTGTCACCAAAATTTGTAGATCAGGTAAAGTAATTGAATACATGAAGATCTGTGGGTGATAAAGGTCAAGGTCATTCATTGGCCTTAGACCCAAGATGGCCGCCATGCCCATATATGGTAAAAAACCTTCAAAAATCTTCTTCTCCAGAACCATAAGGCCATTGGCCTTGAAACTTGGCATGTAGCATATGGTACTCGGGCCCATCATGGTTTGTACTACTGGTGACCCTGGGTTGACCTTGACCTATTTTACAGCAATGTCAAATTGGCGACTTAGGCTTTTGCATGGGGCAAAGTGAAAATAATGGATTTATAGGAAACCATTGAAGACAGTGTCACCAAAATTGGTAGATCAGGTAAAGTAACTGAATACATGAAGATCTGTGGGTGAGAAAGGTCAAGGTCATTCATTGGCCTTAGACCCAAGATGGCCGCCATGCCCATATATGGTAAAAAGCCTTCAAAAATCTTCTTCTCCAGAACCATAACGCCAGTGGCCTTGAAACTTGGCATGTAGCATATGGTACTCGGGCCCATCATGGTTTGTACAACTGGTGACCCTGGGTTGACCTTGACCTATTTTACAGCAATGTCAAATTTGCCGACTTAGGCTTTTGCATGGGGCAAAGTGAAAATAATGGATTAAATTTATAGGAAACCATTGAAGACAGTGTCACCAAAATTTGTAGATCAGGTAAAGTAACTGAATATATGAAGATCTGTGGGTGAGAAAGGTCAAGGTCATTCACTGGCCTTAGACCAAGGTCATTCAGGATCCATATTTCAGATATTTTTTTCTCCAAAACTGCTGAGCCAATTTAAGTGAAATTGAATATGGAGCCTTTGTGAGTTGAACAAATGAAAAAATGCCAATACGGTCTAGATCACATGACCAAGATGAAAAGTTGCCAATATGGTCTAGGTCACATGACCAAGATAGCCACCACGACTATATATTTATATATTTTTCTTATAACTATTTGATTTTGTGCAGAGTTTAATAAAAATAAATAAATAAAGGCTGTTTATAGTTTTAAGTGTCGGTTGTTATTGTTTTTTTTTTTATTTTCTACTTGAAAATAGACAAAAAGGGGACCAGTCTGAAGCATAGGCACCGAGGTTATAAAACTTTTTTCACGCTCAACTCACTTCAGCATGAAATTTACCCTGCTCATAAGTTTTAAAATGCCAACAAATATTGAGATGGCATTTTAAAATTTATGAGCAGGGTAAATGACATTTTCTGCTGATCTAAGTAGGAAAATTGTCACCAGACAGGTGAGCGGTTCAGGACCACTGGTCCTCTGGTTTCTTTCTTTCCCTGCAGATGACAACTCATTGACAGTGATAGATGCTGACTTCCTGGAAGATTCTGGTGTATACACATGTACAGCTCACAACCAGGGTGGAACAGCCCAAGCTTCAGCTACTGTCACTGTCTATAATCCTAATGATACTATAGTGCAGGGTAAGTTTCTGTTGCTGATAGTTGAGCCACCTCATGCAAATATGGATCTCAGTGGCATAGTGGTTCACAAGCGCTGATTCTTTTACCATTAGGTCTGTCACTGTTCGAGCCTCGCATTTGAGACATCAAGTTCTGCAACAGAAGGTCTGTACTCTAGTTTTTGCCCACCTCTGATTAACAATCGGCTCAGAATAAATGAAATAATCTTGAAAGGTTTGTAAAAAAAAAAAATCAACATCAAGCGAAATTTTGTCTTTGCACAGTCATGTGCCACTGGAAGAAACTCAGATCAACCTGTGTACCTATTCACTTAGATAACAACTTTCTTGTCTGTGAGGACAACTTTCTTTTCTACTTGCTTTGAGCCAATTCCATTTGTTGTAAAATTTGTAACTATTGAGTGCCACAAGGGAGATTAATTTTTGTACTAATTGTTACCATTGTAAAATAAAGTCTATTGTAATTATTATTATTATTATTAATGGGCATCTGTATAGTGCATAGTACAGACTCTGATCAGAATGCACAAATCATGTTAACAGGTCTGTGAAATGACTACCAGGTTGTTGTTACTTGTTGGAACCAACTCAGTGAGGCAGTTCTAATGAGCACCCTCAACCTATGGATACTCATTAGAATCATCTCAATGAAGCTGTTGTATTGAGCACCCACAACCTATATTCTCAATAAAAATAAGAAAAATATCACAAATTTTCATTGGAAAGGTAGCCATTTTGGATAAATGAAAGAATGTACTTTGTCACATGGGTGTGTTATCATAATGGATGCATGGTCTGATCTGAGTCACATTTTCTCTAATTTTGACCAAATTAAAGAACTCTTTTTCTTTGAAAGAATGAATACTAAATATGAACCTTTAAGTTGCCAATCAGGACATTTGCAGAAATCATTTTCAAACATTTTTTTTTTTTTTTTTTTTTTTTTTGAGAAAACAAGATTTGACATTACTGTAAAAATCCGGATACCTCGAGGACTTGCTGTAATTCTCCTAAAATATTAACAATTTAGTTATACGATCCAGCAAGGAGTCCAATAGGTGCAGACTGAATGTCAAACAGTGAAGACCAAGATCAGACTGTTCCTTCAGGAGCAGCCTGATCTGGGTCTACACTGTTTGCTCAGGCCTGTCTGCCCCAATAATTAGGAACATTAAGGCAATAAACTTCTCTTGAAGTACATGTACCTTTTTGCTATGTTTTTTTTCAGAATTTATTTCCAAAGAAGAAAGTTTCATAGTATTTCATGATGATGGCTACACCATGCATGAACCTAGCAAGTGTTTATCACAGAGGCATGTCAAACCAGACTTTGGCAACTTCTACTTTATTCCTGATGAGCTGGATGAAGCGCCCTCTATGTGTGAGAAAGGTGTGCCTTGTATCTGGGGTAGTTCAGTAAATGTACAGAACAGATTTGTATATGTTACACAGCCAAGAGAGAATAGAGTCCTTGTCATTGATGTGAAAGATACACTGAACCCTAATCAGGTGAGTGGCACTCGTTGAAATGCCGTTTTTTGGGGGGGGGGTTTGGTTTTACGGCCCTTTCAAGATTATTTCACTCATATCGAGCCGATCGTTAAACAGAGGTGGGCGAAAACCGGAGTACCCGGAGAAAAACCACCTGACCTTCTGTTGCAGAACTTGGCGTCTCACATATGACCCAAGCGAGGCTCGAACCACAGCGGTGAGAGACCTAATGATCAAGAGTCAGCGCTCTTAGTTGAAATGCCGTGGTAAGAGAAAATAAAAATCAGTCTTTTCTAACAAAACAAGCTAAAAAAAAAACTAAATTTCATTGTTTGTATCATCTGTAAAAAATGTTGAAGCAATCCATATGAAACAAATGTTGCAGATATATGTTGAAATTATTTTTATCATATGATGTCATGTCTGAGAATGCAATAACTTCATGTAATAAATTTGATAATCCACTAGTGGATTAAATATGCAAATTAGCTAGATACGCCCTGTAACGTTACATGTACAACGTCCTTAACAATGTCGCGTTTTACTAATGACAGAATATTAATAAATTGCATTTGTTAATGTCATATAATAAAAAGAATCTTGCATTCGTGGTCATGTATTATTGAATTTATTAAACTCGTTGAAGAAAAGGGATAAAATGCTTGGCAAAGCCTTGCATTTTATCCCTTTTCCTCAACTCGTTTAATAAATTCAATAATACATGAACACTCATGTAAGATCCTCTATGTTATCCTCTATGGTCCTTGCTGTAAAAAAGGGAAAATGGCTATTTATTACCTGTTATACTATACCTTGTTGGGATTCCTTATTGCTGCAGAAAATATACGAGGACTGTTCAAATATGAATGGAAGTAGAACGTTTTCTCATGCACTAATGCGAAAATCACCTGGAAATAAATATCACAGCGTAGAAAAACATTTTACCTATACATTGATACCAAACCTGTTAAAATCCGTGCACTTTAGCCATGTATACCGTTCGATAAACACTGTCTACTCTTGTATACTAATACAAAACATGGTTGGAAGAAGGTCAGAGTACGCCATTGAAATACGGTCCTATATTAAGAATCATTGTATTCTTGGTATACGGTGCAAAGACATTTTCGATGAAATATGTTCGGTTTATGGGCATAATGAAATGTCTTTTCCGACAGTTTTTCGTTGGTGTAAGAAATTCAGCTGTGGGCTAGGCTCAACAGGAGATGCACCACATGATCGTCGGCCGAAAAGAGCAGCATCTGCCAAGATGGTTGCTAGAGTGAAAGAAATAGTTGCTACCGATGCACGATACACCACTAGGCAAATAGCTAGTATGGTTGGCATCTCATTAGGAGCAGCTCATACAATTCTGAAACGGGATTTGAAAATGAGAAAGATCTGTGCTAGATGGATTCCCCATCTGTTGACAGATGAGCAGAAAAAGACACACGTTCAGTTTGCCAAGAAGTTGCTTAAAAAGTTTCCAAATTACAATGCACGGTCTTTTGCTAAAGTCGTCACAGGTGACGAGACATGGGTTCACTTTTTTTAGCCAAAACGAAAGCTTCAGAACAAAATATGGGCAACAAAGTATTGCTAAAGACCATGCATTGCAAAGCAGACCATGAGCGTCAAGAAGGTAATGTATGCCATTTTCTTTTCAAATCAGGGCCCTGCTATTCAGGTTGCTGTGCATAAAGGCAAATGTGTAAATGCGAAGTTTTACAAGAATAAAGTTCTTCGAAAATTGAAGAAATATTCCAAAGAACGAAGACCCACAACTAGTTGGGCCAATGTCAGATTGCTACATGACAATGCCTCATCGCACAAGGCGTTCATTGTGCAAGACTATCTGAAGCAGGAAAAGATTGTTGAACTCCCTCATCCCCCGTATTCCCCTGACCTTGCCCCGTGTGAATTTTTTTTTGTTCCCGCGGCTGAAAAAATACCTTTCTGGTTGAAACTTTGTACAGCGCAAACACCTCTGTTCTGCAATATTCCAGTGCCTTCATAATATACCTCGAAAAGACTACCAAAATGCATTCAATGATTGGATCCGAAGACTGAAAGTTTGTATATCTGTTAAAGGGGAATACTTTGAGGGGACAAAATAAATTTTTCATCGAAACATATCACGGAATCATTTTTATGTGCTTAGTTGCATTCATATTTGAACAGTCCTCGTATATACTGGAAAATGTTAGGGAACAAAATATTGTTGTTATAATGAGGGACCTCTCTCTGTATGATGGATAAATTTATACTCTATAAGGACTCATAAAATGTATTAATTATAATGTACATCCCTGTCATCTTTTACACTACTCTATTCAGGTGATTCCAACGGATCACATGCCAGTGTCTCTGTACTACCTGTCCTATCTTGATGAAGTGTGGATCCTGTGTTGGAATGGGGAGGAGGACGGTGGCACCAAGACCATACTGGTGATCAGAGGGGCCAGCAAGAATACTCAGCATCATACCATACATACTCAGCCAATAGGAAACAGGTTTGATATGGTACGTTTGCACATATATTAATACACATAAACCTCCTTTATGACACTGTTCATTATAACATGGTTTTTGGATTGCACACATTTACCATAAATGTATAGAGAAGCCTCTGTGGTGTAGTGGTTATGCTACTCGCCTTGTAAACCAGGGGTCACAGGATCGATCCCGGGCTTCTTCAGACTTTCGGATAAGTCTTTAAACTGAAGTCCTGTCTCTTTCATGGTTCCTCCTTTGAACACGAACAATAGCATCAGTTTAACGGAAAAGTGGGGCTTATGGGGGTATTTCTTATATTCCTTCATTTTGCTCATAAACATACATTCTGGGTACTCATTAGAACCCCCTCAATGGGTTTGTTTAAACCAACACCAACAAGCTATATGTTTGGACTAGAAATAAGAAAAATATAAAAAAAATTCATCTGATAAATGCTATTTCTAGAGATAAGAAAGACATCATTTTAGCAACCTTATGAGTTATCGTAATGGTGTTATAAAGTGGTTATGGTGTAGTTAGATAACTAGAATAATAATAATAGTTCATCTGTCATAACTGACAATAACCAATCTTAATCATATTTGAGAAATGTTACTAGAATATGCACACATGGACACATACAAACTGTCAGATTGTCAGACTGGATGAGGCATGGTGTATAGTGTGAGGAAGAACGCCTTTAACATTACAGCACAGTGTATGAAGGAAAACAGAATCTCAAAAGAGGATCTAACATAGGTCACCATTTGATTTGAAACTTATGACATGAGCCCTTCCTAAGTTTTAAATGTTTCATATGAAAGAGGTGCAAATTTCTTTGCAGTATAACATGCATGAATGTTATGAACCTTTTTGATGCTACTTGCAATATTAGTCATACTATAGATTTATTTCAAACCATTTATGATGGATAGAATATTTTATTAATAGTTTGGGACATTTCCATTTCAGTTTATCATTCTACAAAAAAATCTGCATTTTGAGTACTGATCAGATGTTTGACTCTGTTGCATCTGGTTTCAGACTTCACTATTTGCCCATGCCACTGTTAGGAGAATATGGTTTACCCCTTCTACCCTATAATCTAGTACAAATGCTTATACAAACAGTGCAGATCCAGATGAGATGGCTCAAAATGAGCCATCTCAACAGGATCAACTAGACAAAAGTGCCCAGTGGGGCACGTATACCCCCGGCCAGTGCCATCACCTCAGCTGAGACAAGAACTACAAAGGGAAATAACTCTAAAAGGCCTGACCGCTTGGCCCTTATTTTCTTTCCCACAATACAACTAGTCATACTGATCATGTGTGCAAAATTTCAAGTTTCTATGTGAAGCAGTTCCTGAGATATCTTTGACACAAAATAATTGTTTACGGACAGACAGACGGAAAAGACAAAAACTATATACATGTACCCCCATTGCATACTTCGTATGCCGGGGGTATAACAATGTTTGTCATCCTGTTAATGATCAATGACTAAGCGCCCCATTTGAAAGAATTGCAAGATTCAAGAGTCAGCTTCAGAAACTTGTGGGTGAAAGGGTTAAAAATAAACAGTAGTGTATCAGAATTGCTTGTTTGTTCCATAGAATATTGTTGTTTTCTTTCCATTTTCCCAGGTACAAGATATTTTCCTGCCCCCTGACACTGAGCTACACCATCCCTACAGATATGGCTATACTGTGCATAATGGACAACAAGGGCTGTTTAAACTGGACCTGGTAGAGAAGAAATATCTGAAAGCCATAGACTTCACCATGTATCAGTGTGTTCCAAAGGCTGTAGCTTTTATTCCTTTAGGTAATATCTGCTATCTTTGTTGAAATGTCCTGCTAGCTGTTGTTCAGAACATTGAGTTTGTATAAATGTATGAGTTGCTGTTTGATAGACCTGGGCCCAGTTGGTCAAAGCATCATTAGCTTAACAATTCTAGCAAGTACAATATCTTATTCCCTGGTATTTTTGGTGAAAGAATATGAGTAGCTATTGCATTATTGCAAAAGTACATTATTGCAATAGCTAATAAAATGTTTTCATTAAAAATATTAGTGTATAAATTTTATGCCATATTTAATGATGAAAGTTTCAACAAAATGTTAACTAGCGACATCATTAGTTTTGAACAACTTGCCCTATTGAGAGGAAGAGGATTTTTAAATCTGACACTGATACATTTTTGTTTCAGTAATTATAAGCAAGTTTTTGGAATAAAAATACACCTCAACCTCGTTATAACACGGAACTCCGGGTCCAACCAATGGACCATGTTAGTTAACCGAATCGTGTTATAAACGCCGACAGTATTTGTCAAAGATCAACCATTGACACAATGGTGATCAATAGTTTCCCAAACAAGATGATGTGCGATCCGATTAATGACCGTATTTCCCGACTAAAATGTGTTTGGAACTAATCAATGGCAGTAAATACAATGGCCCATCAAGTCACTTTAATCGAAACCAGCTGATAAACCATGTTTTATATCCAGGAATCGTCCGATCTGACAGCGAGTATGACGCCATTTTGATAGCTGGTTCCAGGCTAACTTTGTTGTAACTGAGGGTCCGGAACCGTACCGAACTACAGTACCGTTAATACATTTCAATGGTGAAATTACTGGTTAGGGTTCGGAACCGGACAATGATCAACGCTTACAAGAAATTTGAATTACTTCCCTTGAAATGACTTACCCTTAATATTTTAGCCATTTGAAACGATTTTTAATGGCGCACATGGCCTTTGAATGATTTTCTTACCGCGAAAATCGATCTTGAATATGTTTTATCATTTGCTTTTAAGATGGAATAAATTGACTTTCTTTTACATGCGGCTCTAGAAAATGAGTTTTATGCAGCTGACCGATCACATCGTCTGCATCCGTGTTTAAAATTTCTGCTGAGCAGTGATCCTTAACAGAGCGTGATAAATAATTTTTTCCGGTTGTGTAACTGAATTCTTTAATCTCTTTATCTCACTAAGCCAACACTTTTGATTGTGCCGATGGCAGTTCATGTTTATCATGCGTGTCAAGCTAAACAAGTTTATACACTGTATATTCAACTCTGCTGGAGGCCTACAATAAATATCAAAAGTACCGTTATAAACCGTGTTAGCTACCGTGTTAGCTACCGTGTTAGCTACCGTATTACCGCAGTCAAAAGTGAGAGGAAAATAAAGTTGTTGTGCTTAAAACCTAATACAATCCTTGGATAATATTTATAAATGTTGGTTGGGGAAAATTTGGGGTCCAAACCAAAACCGTGTTATATCCAAATTCGTGCTGTAACGAATCGTGCTATAACGAGGTCCGGGTGTACTTGTCTTCATGGTTAATGAAAGAGTCCTTAAAATTACTCCTGAATCCAAAAAGTATTGGTATTGTAAAACTCGTGGTCTTGGTTTTCATTTTTTCTAAGATGGTTGAAACTATCATATATTGCAGGTGGTCAGGTCCTTGTTAAGTGTGTGAAGAGCTCAAGTTTCGGAGACAAGGAGATCTTAATACAGATGGATTATATCACTGATGTCATCATCAGCAACAGGACTATGTATGGTACACCATATGTCTCTCCCGACTCCAGAAATGTTGTGATTGTAGATGAACACAGCGGACAGATCAAGGTCTTCACAGTCACAGAACACGGTAATTAATGGTCCAAAGAACCTGCTTAAGAGTGTTTGATGAATTATGGGATCATAATTAGGCTGCTGGCATTGTATGCCTTGAGATTGTATCCAGGCATTCCCTTCGAAATAAGTACCCACAATGTTGAAACATTTCAATACCAACAGCATAGGTATTGATGGAAAAAATATTCTCAAAGCGAGTACCCAGTTGGTAGAAACATGAGTACCCACAATATAGGTTTTTAAGGGGGAAAATAATCTCAGCTAGCATCACATCACGAGGCTTATACAATTCTGACCCCCTTAAACCCCACTTTTATATGGTAACACTGGGGTTTGGAGGGATATAGATTGTGCTCGTTAGAAATGCCTTTGTGAGGCAGTTCTAACGTGTACCCGCAATCTATATTTTGAGCAGAAATAAGAAAATTATCACAATTTTTCATCTTAAAATTTTCATTTTGTTGCGGTAAAATTTACAATGTTTTTGTGTAGGCGTGTTTTCCTAATGGAGGACTTTTCCTCAACCCTTTAACTGCCTATAATATCATTGGCTGGGCAGATGATAAACATCTGTCTGAAAAATAATTAAAAAAAAAACTGCCATCTGTTCATGAAATTCCCATGGTGCTGTATCAGTTGACAGTGCATATGTATTGACTCACATTTATGCAACAGCAACAAAATGTTCCAGATAACAAGAGACTGACAATAAGAACTGATTGCTCAAATAAATGTATAATCAGGCAGTCTGTTTAGTAGCTATCACAAGGTGTGATTGATTACATCACTGGTGTCTGATTTTATATCATAGAGTTCTCCCGTATTGTTGTATGGAAAAATCATGGAATCCAGTCAATACGGCCATATAGCAATTCTGATATGGTTAAAACTGATCTGTAAGGGCAAATGAAATTTGTGTGTGTAAAAGAAAAATGAGAACAAGTTTATATGTTTGATTGGCTGGATAATACTACACAATTACACTAATATGAACATGAAATGAAAGTGTTGAGAAATAGCTTTTGGTTTTACATGAGACATAAAAAAAAAAAAAAAACAACAACAGAAAACCAAAGTAGTGTCTTTTAATGTATCAAGATTATCTGGCTTGACAAAAAAAATTCTAAATTGCTGAGGAAAGTTTTACCATTTCTACCTGGGTCTTGCTTGATATCGCACTCTCAATATGTATCAGTGCATATCAATCTTTTCCTGAGCTCGAGGCTATTGATAAGGAAGACAAAAATACTTTTTAAAGAGTTGCCTCTCAGTTGCCCTTGAAATTCTTCCATATATCTCCCTAGTATATTTCATTGTATTTTTCTATTTCAGGGGAGATAAGTGATGAATTTGACTTGACAGTGGGCTCCCCTGTGAACAGTGCTACCTTCCTACAGGCCAGTTTTAATCAGGGCTATGACCTTTATTTGACCTCTGTGGAGGCACCTTCATTATTCTCGGTCAGTCTGCTCAATGGAAAAATTGATGTTATCAGAGGTAAGATTGTGTAACTTTTTTCATGTTCAACTCAATTGAGGGCAGCTAGCTGTCAGTTTCTTGCTAGAGAATGTGCAGTGTACCTGGTTAACAACATGTAGAAGTCTGCCCAGGGAAAGTGTGGTTAGGTAAACTGAACAAATATGATCTAAAAACAACAAACAAATTTAGCTGATCGCATAACTCAACCTTGTGGCATCAGAAAAATTCACTGTTTTGTGTTTTCCCCCATACAAATTTGACCTTGACATAAAGTATATCAGGGTCAACTTAACGTTACTGTTTGAACAAATTTAGGAAGGCCAGAGTCCTTAATGTTGCATACCAAGTTTCAAGGGTTCTAACAAGATTCTAATCGTTTAGTTCCTAACAAGATTTTTCAAAGGGCTTTTTTCCATATATGGGCATGGTAGCCAACTTGGTCATGTGACCCAGATTTCATGAATAAATTTTAATGTCCCCGTCCCATAGAGACTTCACAAGTAGTTTTAGAGGAGAATGATAAACAGTTGAGACTTAGCCATAAATGACCTTGACCTTAGGCATTAAGTTCATTTAGCTGACTGCATGTAACTTTTTGGTGACTACAATGGCCTAAAAAAATCCACTTTTTTGTCTGTTTCCAATACAACTACTTGAAGGCCAAAAGCCATCTTTTGAACAAAATTGGTAGATCCCCGAGTCCCCAATGCTCCATACTTTAAAGATCTTAAGCCATTTAATTCCTGACAAGAAGATTGTTTAAAGCTTTTTACCATATATTGGCATAGCAGCCATATTAGACATATGACACAGACATTATGAATTTTTCCCTAAATATTTTTGTTTAGAGCTATTGGAAAATTTAGCCCTGCTTAATGAGCAATTAGTGCTTGGGTCATTGAAGTTCCGTAAATTTCCTAAATTCATAAGAACATAATATGTTTTATTATACCTCATTAATATTCATAAGCTATTCTAGAATTCTGATTGGTCCAGAGCATGCCACGCGCAGGGCAATAAATTATCATATTCCCCTGCAATATTCGCCTCTGACATCACTGCTCAAAAGTACAAGTGCATTCACTGAAAGAATCTCTAGAAGTCATGCTCAGGGCCATAAATTATCATATTCCCCTGCAATATTCCCCCTTTGATGGCACTGCTCAAAAGTACAAGTGCATTCACTGAAAGAATCTCTAGAAGTCATGCTCAGGGCCATAAATTATCATATTCCCCTGCAATATTCCCATCTGTCATCACTGCTCAAAAGTGCAAGTGCATTCACTGAAAGAATCTCTAGAAGTCATGCTCAGGGCCATAAATTATCATATTCCCCTGCAATATTCCCCTCTGATGTCACTGCTCAAAAGTACAAGTGCATTCACTGAAAGAATCTCTAGAAGTCATGCTCAGGGCCATAAATAATCATATTCCCCTGCAATATTCCCCTCTGATGTCACTGCTCAAAAGTGCAAGTGCATTCACTGAAAGAATCTCTAGAAGTCATGCTCAGGGCCATAAATTATCATATTCCCCTGCAATATTCCCCTCTGATGTCACTGCTCAAAAGTGCAAGTGCATTCACTGAAAGGATCCTAGAAGTCATGCTCAGGGCCATAAATTATAATATTCCCCTGCAATATCTGGAAGTCATGTGCAGGGCCATAAATTATCATATTCCCTTGCAATAATCCCCTCTGATGTCACTGCTCAAAGTGCAAGTGCATCCACTGAAAGAATCTCTAGAAGTCAGAATTCAGTATAATAAATCATTTGTTGCCATTGTGGGAGGGGAGTATGATGATTTGTTCACCCTGGACAGGTAATATTGCCCTTGGGACATTTTTCTATATAATCTATACATATTTGGGACATTTTTCTAAATAATCTATACATTTTTGAGAGCCATCTTTCAACACTGTTATATACAAATCCATGTTACTATGAAGTGTTATACAGTGGTTCATATATATAGTCATTTAAGGCTTTTGACCTCTCAACATTCTTTAGTGGGGAGTGATCATGAAATCTTTTCTACAGCCATTCTCTCCCTTCTGCTGATTCAAGATGGGCAGTTGTCAGTTTCTGCCAAAAAGAATTTACACTGTACAGGTTAACCGCTTATGTATAAGCTTGCCCATGAAAAGTATGGTTATGTATGCTGACGGCCTCAATGTGACCTAAATAGTTTTGACTGAGCCATATACGAGTAATTCCAAACAAACAAACAAATGCCATGTTCTTTTCCAATATCTATTTAGGCTACATAGTTTAAGGGGAATGGATACACCTGGCAGATTTTTCTGCCATTTTTTTCAAAGGGAGACAACTTTTAGGACTTCTTGTATATATTTCTATAAATTCTAATCCATGGAAAAGGGAGGAGCAAATTCTATCGTGACTTCCTGTTCGCTTTTCTATAAACTCAGTCCCAAAGAAAAAGGGGTCTGCTCTTAAAGGAAAGAATTTGCTCCTCAGGAGCAAATTCATTCCTTTAAGAGTTGACCCCTATTGACATGGGAGACAAAAATACTTTTGCAGGAGTTGCCTCCCCTGAAGGTGTATCCATTCCCCACAAAAGAAGACAATAGTTTCTGGAGCTGTTGAAAAGTTAATCCTTCATTTTTCAGACATCGGTACACCGGATTCTGATTTATTCTTGCCATGGTTCCAGAAGACCCGGCCCCTAGTGAGTGGGGACTTGTTCAGCAACTTCCTGTCAACAACGTCAATGTCAAGGATGGTCATATTTAATGGCAAACATCGCAGCATCCAGTGTGATTTTATACATTTAGACAACCCATTGGTCATAGCATATACTCGATTAACAAATAATTAGACTGAAATTCAACACTGAAGTCTTCAAAAATTGGATTCAGTTTCTTATAGCTGTAATTGTCTGAAATATTGGAAGAGAAGTCACTTAAAAAGAACTTTAGACCAAATCCATCATTTGAACCAAAGTCTGTGCATTACGATAACACAGTCTTTCATATCTTCAAAATAGTTATTTTTTGGTGAAAATTTGTGATATTTTTTCTTATTAACCCTTGTTCTGCTGATTATTTTAATCAGCCACACCCACTACCGATTATCAACCAATCAGATTCCTTGATGCAAATTATTACAACAAATTCACAATCTGAATGACAAACAATGTAGATCCTGATCAGATGGCTTCTTCAGAAGCCATCTGATCTGGATCTACATTGTTTCAAAGAAAAGGCATATCCGGGCTCAGCAGAACAAGGGTTAATGCTCCAAACATGAACCTAACAAATACCCACAACCTATGTCTTGGACCAGAAATAATAAAAATAATATATACCCATGTAAATGTAAGTTTTCTTCATAATAAAGTGGGTTTTACAGGCATGTTCATTACATGAACTTGTTAATGTGATGTGTAGTGTGTATTGCACCCAAGGTAAACTACACTTTAGAGATCAGAGTCCAGTTGTTCAAAGCATTGTTAGCTTAATGAGCTCATTAGTGGTCATATTGTTAACTGTTCTAACAAGTTAAATATTTAAAATTTTGGTATTTTTGCTAAAAATATGTGAGCAGCTTTTGCCTTCGCAAAAGCTGCTCACACTTTTTCAGCAAAAATATTAGCATATTTGCGATAATAAATGATCAAAGTTTTAACGTTACGTTAACTAACGACGTCATTAGCTTTGAACAACTGAACCCAGGGATTTTCCCAGCATATAAAGCATCATCTGTTTCTGTTCATAAACATAGATTATGATTCTCATTTCTTAGGACAGCCAGAGTGAGTAATTCTTTTGATTTGTCCATAGTTTAGGAGATTTACAGTGGCTGGGCTGCGATCTAGTCAAAAAATGATTTGATAGAAGCAAATATGCTGCAGAACAAATAATTCTTTAATATTAAATTGTCACAAAAAGAGATGTTCTGTATAAATCTCAGTGCTGTTTTACCAACATGTTTGAATAATAGTTTACATCATCAAGATACAACACAAAACTAAGAAAGTCACAAAAAGAACAGATTTTTCAACTCTTTATGAATATTTTTAGATACATCCATATATCTTTTAAAGTGGGATAATATTGTTGAGTATAAAGGGAAACATCTTCTAACAGCAGTCAGATCTGAGTCTTCTCTAAGCTTGTGTGTATGAGTATGAGTATTTACATGTGCGGTAATTCCATGCACTGCATGTTTGAAATTTTTATTAGATCTGAATTGATTACTGTGAAACACTTTTAATTCCATATTCTCATGAATTTCATGAATATTCATGAATGAAAGGAGTGCTGAAATATTGATCAAATGTGATGCAAGCTATTTTATTGTTAATATAATACATGTATGTATGCATATTATTAACATTCCATTTATGTGTTAATACAAAATGTCCCGCAACCTACAGAACTTTACAGAGAAATGTAATTCTTTTGTGTCACCAAGTGTGAAGATGCCCAGATTTTCATGACTTTGACCTTGACCTTGAGATAAATATCCACACATGAAATTCTTTTTCATTAGGCAATAATTTTTGTATAAATAAATGTTGTTTGCCTATTTTGATCAGTATTTTAAATTTACAGTTAGAAAGCTTGACCAAAAAGACATTTAAAGTGTATATTAATTCTTAATAGCCTGCTTTTTCCCTGTAACATTAATGGTGTCAGAAAACAAAACAAAACAAAACAAGACCCTCTTTATAAACACAGTATTTAGCTCATCAGGAAAACATGCCTATATAATTTTGACCCCCTTGAACCCCACTTTTATATAATAAAACTGGGGTTTATAGGGGTAAACCTTATTTTTCTTATTTCTGCTCTAAAATATAGATTGTGGGTACTCGTTAGAACCGCCTCGATGAGGCGGTTCTAACGAGTGCCCACAATATATATTTGGAGCAGAAATAAGAAAAATATCACAATTTTTCATCTTAACATTTTCTTTTTTTTTGCGATAAAGGTGGCAATGTATTTGTATAGGCGTTTGCGTAATGGTTAAAAAAATTTGCTGCTTAAAAAACTCAAAAAGGAGTATTTGTTAGAATCTCCTCATTGTGGCGATTCTAACAAATAGCCACAATATGAGTTTCTTGATGTTGGGGATATTTGTTAGAATTGCCTCGTTTTCCACAATATTTGTTTCTTTGAGAATAAAATACAAAGTTCTTGAATAACTCTGTTAATACATCGTATCTTGAGCTAAGGAATGGCTCCATTGAAATTCATTACGCAAACACCCCTATACAAATACATTGCCACCTTTATCGCCGAAAAAAATGAAAATTTTATGATGAAAAAATGATATTTTTCTTTTTTCTGCTCAAAATATAGATTGTGTGCACTCGTTAGAACTACCTCATTGAGGCGGTTCTTACGAGTACCCACAATCTATATTTTAGAGCAGAAATAAGAATGAGGCGGTTCTAACGAGTGCACACAATCTATATTTTGAGCAGAAATAAGAAAAATAAGGTATACCCCCCGAAACCCCAGTTTTACTATATAAAACTGGGGTTCAAAATTATATAGGCGTGTTTTCCTGATGGTAATAGTGTGTTTTGTCGTTATATCGAATGTTGGTATAAAGAGGGTTGACTATATCACTAAAACTACTCTGATTACAGTCAGTCCCAATTGTTTTGGTGCCACATACCAGGATTGTGCAATAGCATTTTGATATACATGTATGTTTTAAATTTACGTTTTTATGACCATTCCTTATATAAGTAATGAGTGCTTTTTATGTGCTATACATGAATTGTATTATATGACTGTGAGTCACTTATATATATTCTAGGGTTATATCAACCATGTCAAACAAATATGTGTAGTCAGACATGGGCATACAGCAAGGATTCAGATCGGCTTGTGCAGCCACACTGTATGGTATAGATGGCCAATGATCCAAAGTGTCTTGTTGATGGGAAAGCCTTGATGCATTATCCTTAGAATTGCGTTACCTCAACGCCGGCCTCGTTGGCTCAGTCGGATGCGCGTCTGACTGGTGATCAGGACGCGGGTTCGACTCCCGCCGGGGTCGGCAACATTCTTTCGTGGAGATTGATCATGAAATCTTTTCTACGGTCATTCTCTCCCTTCCGCTGATTCAAGAAGGGCAGTTGTCAGTTTCTGGCGAAAGAATGTGCACTGTACTGGTTAACCGCTTACGTATAAGCCTGCCCAGGAAAGTGTGGATAGGTAAACTGACCGGCTCAAAAATGACCTAAAATAGTGTTGACTGGGCCATTAAACTCCAATCCAAACAAAAGCGTTACCTCAACTCTTTACCATCCTTGATCTAAAATTTGAACAAATACAATTCACTAACCAATGTTGTGTCTTAACACAGCTGGATGAGTGGCAAAGATGATGAGATGCTGCAGAATGTGGTGTCGCATATGGTAAATCCTTATAAAGCCAACTTTTGTCTATATAAAGTGGGGTTAACAAGGCTGTTTATTTCAGACATGTTAATTTCACCAGTACCATATTTATTTGGACCGACAAATCTGAACGTTCAGATCTGTCAGTCCAAATAAATACGGTACTGGTGAAATTAACATGTCTGAAATGAACAGCCTTTAACCCCACTTTATATAGACAAAAGTTGGCTTTATAAGGATTAACCATATTTCTTCTATTCTCTCTAAATGTGTAGATTGTTGATACTCATTAGAACAGCCTCAAAGAGGCAGTTCTAACAAGCACCCATAATCTACGTTTGGTGCAGAAAGTAGAAAAATGTCAAAATTTTCATCGAAAACATGTTAGTTTGAAGAAAGAATGCGCAATGCCACACAGATGTTTTATCCTAAGATTGAGTGGATGTGCAGACTTATTTATCTGCACTGTGCAGACATGCTTGAAATCTCATTTTTGCTTTACACATTGTTACATGTTTTACATGTACTGCTTTATTAACCCATGTCCTGCTGAGCCCAGATATGTCTTATCTTTCAAACCATGAAGATCCAGATCAGATGGCTTCTTGAGAAGCCAGCTGATCAGGATCTTGTTTGTTTGTCATTCAGCTCATGAATTTGGTGCAATATGCACCAAGTAATCTGATTGGTTGGTAATCAGTAGTGGGTGTGGCATATATAAATATTCGGCAGGTCAAGGGTTAGTATACTAGTAAAACCAAGAAGGTGACAAGGTATATTTGAAAAGCTTATTTAAAAACATCAGTGTTTTTTGAAAATTAATGTTAGTGACTCTGGTGTCCTTATTTAAAAAGTAATTATAATATGCAGGCTGTTGTTAAGGAATCATCTTAGCTCTTAAGGCATTGGTCTTAAAACTAGCAGATAGTATTTTTACTTACCTTTCATAGGAAATATGGCTTGATATTCTAAATGAATCATCTGCTGTAGAGAGTCACATGATGTGACAGAACTGATTATTTTTTGGTTCTCTCTGCAGAAGTAATAAAAAAAAAGAAATTCCATCTGCTACGAATCAGTAATAGTCACATGACATTGGCAATGTAAATGTTCTGTGCTTTGTAACTGGGTCGAATGACAAACGGTCCACCAAAACATAGATTGTGATCTGCTTCTTGATTTTGCTTGGTGCTTTAAGGGTTAACTGACGAAACCTAGTGCTTTAAATGTTTGTATGCTCATACATTTGTAAAACTATTCATTATTGTTATGGTGAGAGAGAGATATTATGTAGTAAGGAGCCTTTTGTGCCTCAGTGTATGTTTAAGCTATGCTAATGACACTATATAACATACAGTCAAATTCCAAGCTGAAACTAAGACTAATTCTATTAACCCTTATCTTGCTGAATATTCATTTAAGCCACACCCATTTCTATCTATCAGCCAATCAAATTACTTGATGTAATTTATTGCTACAAATCCATAAACTGAATGCCAAACAGTGTAGATCCTGATCAGATGGCTTCTTCAGAAGCCATCTGATCTGGATCTACACTGTTTGCAAAGATAGGGGTTGCTGTAAACAGCAAGATAATGGTTAATAAACACATATCTAACCCTTGTCCTGCTGATTAAATTAATAAATTAATTAAGCCACACCCATTTCTGACTATCAACCAGTTAAACTACTGGGTGCAGTGTATTCTTTCAATTCATAAACTACATCAGATGGCTTCATCAGAAGCATCTGATCTGGATCTACTCTGCAAAGATAGGGTTTGTCGTGTTTAGTGGGATAAGGGTAATTCCTTCTTTGTTTGCTACACCTATTGTCCTCTAGAAAGAGACAGCCTTTGGGAGTGTTCAAAAGTGGTCTTTAAGACCACTTTTTAACAGTCCCAAAAGTGGTTTTAATATAGAAATTTTACTGTGCTATGCTGGTGTTGTTTTGCCTCTGGTAAGCAAATTAAATACCGCTGGGCACATGATAAGTAAGTAACACCATGATGTTGCATCACTGATACAATGTTGCCTACCAGGCATCTGCCTGTTGTGATAAAAGCACATATTCTAACATGCCTGTACAAAATGTTCTGCCTAGCAGATTTGTGCCTAGGTAAGTTAAGGCAGGCTTTTCTATATATGAACTAGATGTGATCATGATAACCAAGTTTGCTTTCGATCTTTACAGTAAAACATTACGAAAACACGCCTATACAAATACATTGTAAACTTCACCGCCGAAAAAACTGAAATTTTAAGATGAAAAAATGTGATATTTTTCTTATTTCTGGTCAAAAAATAGATTGTGGTTGCTCGTTAGAACCGCCTCATCGAGGCGGTTCAAATGAGTACCTACAATCTATATTTTAGGGCAGAAATAAGAAAAATAAGATTGACCCTGTCAACCCCAGTTTTACTATATAAAAGTGGGGTTCAAGGAGGTCAAAATTATGTAAATGTGTTTTTGTGATGACTGATAATGGAAATCACAAAACAAGCTTAATCTAGGTAAAATTGGCATAAAATAAGTAAGGTTTAACAAGTCACATAGATTCACAATTATTTAATTCAAGGTATACCACAACCTCTTAATAACACTGTTCATTATAATGTTTTTTCGATATAACATGGTTAAAAAATGGATTCCAAAAATCTACAGGGTATGTAAAAAAATGACCATAAACAAAATCATTTTTCTATACAACCTATACATTTTTGTTTGAGTGCAACATCCTTGTTTACAAACACCATTTTTTTCTTTGGAACCCAACAGCAGTGTTATTAAGAGATAGTAGTGTTACATAAAAATATGTACGCCATAAAAATAAAATAAATTCCGACATCTTGAGGACTTGTTGTAATGCTCCTAAACTTTAAACAAATTTGTTTCACAATCCAGCAAGGAGAACAAGAAGTGCAGCTGGAATGGCAAACAGTGTGGACCCTGATCAGACTGCTCCTGAAGAAGCAGTCTGATCAGGGTCTGCTGGCAAACAGTGTGGACCCTGATCAGACTGCTCCTGAAGAAGCAGTCTGATCAGGTTCTGCTGGCAAACAGTGTGGACCCTGATCAGACTGCTCCTGAAGAAGCAGTCTGATCAGGGTCTGCTGGCAAACAGTGCAGACCCTGATCAGACTGCTCCTTCAGGAGCAGTCTGATCAGGGTCTGCACTGTTTGCTTAGGCAAATCTGTCCCAATACTTAGGAACATTATGGTACCTTTCATGAACGATGTCCACTGCATGTATGTTAACTACTGTCAGATCGTGTATGTACTGAGATATTATGTAATGCTGTAGACGTTGATACATCATCATAAACATTATTGTATTATCATTAATAACTAATTGTTGATGTTGTCTTTTTATGTCTGCATTAAATGCAAGATTGCTTTCTTTCCATGTTTTAGCAATTTTCAAATAAATCTTAATGCTTACAGAACTATGGATCAGCCGGAAAAGATGGCTGGGAATACAGGGTTGGTCCAGATGAGATATGATTCTCCGTAGTGTGGTCAACTGTAGACATAGGTCACCAGCTTAAATCCCTGATAAGCCACTTATCTGTCTGGAGATTGAGCATGAAATATTTTTGAGACCATTTTCCCACAATTGCTTGTTCCATAAAGACATTTTTGCTGTATTTGTATTTAGTACACCACAGCCTGTTTATGTAGTTTTATAAATGAATTGCCTACATAGAAATCTTGAAATTATGATAGGGATTAACTGGAGGCCCCCTGTGCAGGGAGAGTTATCCCCTGTGCACTGGGGATGAAACACTGCAGAGTGTGCCTCCAATTAATATCCCAATCTGAAGGATTGGGCTCCACGTGGCACTGACTAATAATCCTGTTTAATAGTAGAAAGTGCCCTGGAACTAGATGATTAGAAATTCAGGGCTGCAAGGGTTAAACTCTTAAAATCAATGTTATCTTCTCAATAATAAAGGCATGTAGCCACCAATCAGATTCAAGTAAAGGACTTGACCATTGATGGATTTTATCCCAGCATGCACTGGTGTATGTTCACGAGAGACCATAAATTATCAGATATGCTAAGCGCTTTTTGGTGATACGGCTCAAGTTTTAATTAGATATAAAATATAATTAAAACCATAAAACATAATTAAAAGCCAAATGAATGCCAATGTTACCTCTCTGCAGCAGAGGATTGTCCTATTGATTTTTAATCAGGAAAGAACATAAAAATAAGTGTTTTCAGAGCACAGAAAAGCTAACTAAGGACAGACAACTCAATAAGGAATACTGTATATCTCCTTTTTCAAAACGGTTCTAGTATGGAGCAAATTCCTTGCTTTAATGCTCTGCATGATGTGTATTTTTCAGCAGACAACATTTTGAAATATTTTTCCCAGAAAACAGGACTTGACATCTCATGCAAATTGTCTCCGAAGGATACAATTTGCATATGTCAAGTCTGTTTTCTGGGAAATAAAAGAATATCAACAATGTGTTGTCTGCTCAATTAGCCTATAGCAAATTCTTCCCTTTAACCCCAAGAATGTACTACATCAAAAAATGTTGTCTGTTTATGTCATCTGTTGCTTCTTGCAACTTTTTCAATCATATTTTTGCATAGAGGCAAACAGTGTAGACCCTGATCAGACCACTCCTAAAGGAGCAGTATGATCTGAGTCCACATGCATTTTAACCCTTAAGATGCCAGTCTCAACAAATGTTGTCTGCTTTGTTGTCTGCTGGTTACTTAAAAACTCAGGCCCCCACCCATCGGGGATTGATCTGCATGCTTCCACGCAGAGCTGAAACTGACCGCATATTAGTACTGGTAAACCACTTGGAGAATCTAAGCCTGCCCAGGAAAAGTGGTGCGAGTCGGACTGTCCACGCATATAAACCCTATTGGTTTCATTGGGCGGCTTGAGATGTCATTTCATTTCTTTGTCGGGTAAAAGTTCCACAAAAATTGGAAGCAACATCTCCAAAATGACCTGCAATCACAGGTTTGCTGAAGAGGAGTGCTAAGTTTATCAGAAAAAATAGTGGAAAAGATGATAAGATAACATGATAAAAAATAATGTCGCCAGACAACACATAAAACCGTTTTTTTTTTTAAAGCAGAAACTACTGATTCTGACTAGAAAATAGGGAGGCTTCATATGTCTGGAATGCATGTCACAAACAGAATAGCCAAAAAGCCATCTCAAATATTTATACCTAAGATGGATAAAGTTGAAATGGTTGGATGATGGTTCAATAAAGTTGAAATGGTTGGATAATGGTTCAGCTGACCTATCTGAAACCTCTCTCCCTGTCCCACCAGCCAGTTATCCTACAATATATCTAACAACCCAGCAGGTAACCTGGCGACGTCAACTCAACGCCGGTGCAACGTCAAGACGTTGCACCAACGTAGATGTGACATTGGATAAACATCAGGACTTTGTGCTGACGTTGATGTGACATCACAATTAAGGTCATGTGCCTGCTGAGTATCTGGTCAACAGAGTAAGATACTTCTTACACCTTGTTTATTGTGATATTGTTTACCTCTTTTTTTTGGAAGAAATGTCAGCTTTTTGTTATGTATTTGGTCTTCTTTTTAATAAAAGGCCTAATTTTATCTTTGCACTGTTCTTTTGTTTGCCAATAAGGATTGACAAAGTAGTTGTGGTCACAGTACCCAGCCCGTGATCCAAACTCATAAATACATAAATGAATGACAAACTCAGTTTTTCAGACTAACAGACATTGACCCCAGAGGGAAGGTTGTATTCAGGTGTTGCCAATTGTAAACATTACTTGGTAAGCAAGCTTTGCCAAACATGCCTATCGGCCTGAATGATGATGATTTCGTCTTTAACAACACCTAGGCCTGAAAGAAGGAAATGTTGAGAAAAGTGTATGTCCAGGGTTTTGGAAAATAGAAGTGAAGGCGATGATCAGGAATCAATACAATTTACTCACAGCTCTCAACAGAGACACCAAAGGGAAAGAAACACAAACATGAAAGACCCTAATGGAAATATCAAAAGCGCAAAGCCAAAAGGACAGTTACTTTCCCACAAAATGGCCAATTGGCTATCCAAAACAAAAAGATATAAGCGAGTCTACTTCATGGCTTGTCATTGGCAAAAATATAGAAATAATTCTGGAAACTGCCACATTGTAGGGACTGACCAGATCATGATGTCTCCCATAGAACTTTTTAAGTGTTGCCACCAGTTTTTAGCTCGCCTGTCACGTAGTGAAAAGGTGAGCTTTTGTGATCACATTTTGTCCGTCATCCATCGTGCGTGTGTCCGTGCGTGCGTGCGGACGTGCATCCGTCCGTGCATCCGTAAACAATTTCAAATAAGTATATCTCTAATACCCCATGGCCAATCTTGATCAAATTTCATGAGAAGCATCATCAGGTAGGGGGAAAGGTTCCATAAGGTTTTTGGGCTGATCAGATTGGAATTCTGGTTGCCATGGAAACAAAAAGGTTCCATAGGCTTATAATGGGGAAAACAACGTCTCCACTTTTTCTCGGCCATTTCTGATCCGATCTTCATCAAACTTGCAGATAACCAGGAGGGGCTTACTGTCTACGTCGAGTTCGAATTTAGGCTGCAAGGGACAAACAGGTTTGGAGTTACCTGCCCTTGAGCATAAATATAAGTGAAAAATGTTGTCTCCAACTTTTCTCAGCCGTTTATAATCTAATCTTTTTGTAAGTTTTCATAAACAAGGACAAGCATAAAATCTCGGACGAATTCGAATTGAATCTGACCAGCGGTGTTCCAGTTACAACCCCTTGAGCGTGAAAAATTTTCCCATAGACTTATTATGGGGAAAGGACGTCTCCACTTTTTCACAGCCATTTCTGATCCGATCTTCATCAAACTTGCAGATAACCAGGAGGGGCTTACAGTTTACATTGTGTTCGAATTTGGGCTGCACGGGATAAGCAGCTTTGGAGTTACCTGCCCTTGAGCATAAATATAAGTGAAAAATGGTGTCTCCAGCTTTTCTCAGCCGTTTATGATTTGATCTTTCTGTAACTTTTCATAAACAAGGACAAGCATAAAATTTCGGACAAGTTCAAATTTGGTTTGAATCTGACCAGCGGTTTTTTCCAGTTTCATCCCTTTGAGCGTGAAAAATTTTCCCATAGATTTATAATGGGGAAAAGGACGTCTCCACTTTTTCTCAGCCATTTCTGATCCGATCTTCATCAAACTTGCAGATAACCAGGAGGAGCTTAGTCTACATCAAGTTCATATTTGGGATGGATGGGACAAACAGCTTTGGAGTTAACTGCCCTTGAGCATAAATATAAGTGAAAAATGGTGTCTCCAGCTTTTCTCAGCCGTTTATGACATGATCTTTTTGTATCTTTTCATAAACAAGAACAAGCATAAAATCTTGGATGAGTTCGAGCTTGAATCTGACGAGCGTTTTTTTTTTTCAGTTACATTCCCTTGAGCGAGAAAAATTTGTCCCATGGTCTTATAATGGGGAAAACAACGTCTCCACTTTTTCTCCGCCATTTCTGATCCGATCTTCATCAAACTTGCAGACAACCAGGAGGGGCTTACAGTCTACGTTGAGTTCAAATTTGGGATGCACAGGACAAACAGCTTCTGCGTTACCTGCCCTTGAGCATAAATGTAAGTGAAAAATGGTGTCTAGCTTTTCTCAGCCATTTTTGATTGGATCATTTTGTAACTTTTGGTAAAGAGGACATGCATAAAATCTCGAGCGAGTTCGAAGTTGACTTGAATCTGACCAGTGGTTTTCCAGTTACATCCTGAGTGCGAAAGATTTTCCCATAGGCTTACAATGGGAAAACTACTTCTCCAGCTTTTCTCGACCATTTCAAATCAGATCTTCATCAAACTTGCAGATAACCAGGAGGGGCATACAGTCTATGTTGAGTTTGAATTTGGGCCACACAGGTCAAATGACTTCCGAGTTACCTGCCCTTGAGCATAAATATTTGCCAAAAAATGGTGTATCCAGCTTTCCGCAACTGTTTTTGATCTGATCTTTTGTTACTTTTAGTAAATGAGGATAAACATAAAATCTCTAATGAGTTCGATTTTGGCTTGACTCTGACCACCGGATTTCCAGTTACATCCCCTTGAGGGTGAAAAATTTTCCCATAGACTTACAATGGAAAAACGATGTTTCCAACTTTGCTTGGCTATTTCTAATCTGACCTTCATCAAACTTCCAGATAACCAGAAGGAGCTTACAGTCTATGTTTAGTTTGAATTTGGGCCGCATGAGAGAAAAGGCTTTCAAATTACCTGCCCTTGAGCATAAATACTAGTGAAAAATAGTGTCTCCACCTTTTCTTAGCCGTTTCTTATCTGATCTTTTTGAAACTTTCAGTAAACGAGAACAAGCAAAAAACCTCGCTCCGTCGTCCACACCTTTGAACTTAAATATCTAAGTGACTAGCTGGCCAATCCCAATCAAATTTTATGTGCATAATCACTGGGTTGGGGGATTGACTGCATTTGGTTTTGGACCAGTTTTGATCAGAACTGCGGTTGCTATGGAAACAAAAAGGTTCCATAGACTTATAATGGGGAAAACGACGTCTCCACTTTATCTCCGCCATTTCTGATCTGATCTTCATCAAACTTGCAGATAACCAGGAGGGACATACAGTCTACATAGAGTTCGAATTTTGGCTGCATGAGACAAACAACTTTGGAGCTACCTGCCCTTGTTTATTGATTTGAGGTTTAACATCCCTGTCAGCACAGTGTAGGTCATTTTGGAGACATCGCTTCTAGTTTTGTGGGACTTTTGCCCGACATCAAGATGAAATTATATCTTATGCCCTTTCCACCCAATGAAACCAATAGGGTCATTATGGATGGATGGTCCAACTGGCACCACTTTTCCTGGGCCGGCTTAGAACCTGTTTACCAGTACTCATGTGTGGTTGGTTCCAGCTCTGCATAGAAGCACCATGTAGCCCAGTCTATTTCTTCAAGCCCCAATGGGCATTCTTAAAACATCATTAATGATTTTCTGGTACACAGGTGAGTGATATAGGGCCATTTGGCCCGCTTGTTATCTATTATGGACAGCTCGTTCAGTGATATAATTCAATCGGGTTAAAACTGGTTAAAATTCATTCCATAGCCCAAAACACATCATAACTCTTAATATAACAGATTGCGTAATAAAAGTAAAAATTCATTGTGCGCTTGTAAGCAATGTGCATCACTAGAATTTTTCACAAAATCTAGGCTTAGTAGGGAAAAATAAGCTCTTTAATGGCCAAAATGTTAACTGTCTAGTAAGTTCAATATCTGACAAGCCAGCCTTGTTAGCTCAGTCGGATGCACATCTGACTGGTGATCAGGAGGACACGGGTTCGATACCTGCTGGGGATGGCAACATTCTTTCGTGGAGATTAATCATGAGGTCTTTTCTACAGTCATTCTCTCCCTTCCACTGATTCAAGAAGGGCAGTTGTCAGTTTCCGGTGAAAGAATGTGCCCTGTAATGGTTAAGCCCTTATGTATAGGCCTGCCCAGGAAAAGTGTGGATAGGTAAACTGACCGGCTCAAAAATGACCTAAATAGTGCTGACTTGGCCATTAAACTCCAGTACAAACAAACAATATCTGATATATCGCAGTGGTATTTTTGCCGAAAAAGTGATTTTTTTTTTCAGCAAAAAATGTAAGTATATTCACAACATATTAAATAATTAAAGTTTTAATGATAGGTGAACCAATGACATTGTTAGTTTTGAACAAATGGACCCAGAAAGCCAACAACCTGGACTGTTAAGAATGAAACAAAAACAAATGTCATGTGAAATGTTTTATTTATTTATACTCTTATTTTCTGACTATGGAATGTAACAGATTTTTAACAATTTTTACAGCTTATATATCAACCATCAAGATGTCAAGAAAAACAGCATCTGAAAATGTCATTTTTTATGTCGTCTGCTGAATCTTTTTGCATTTTTTTTTTTTAAATATTTTTGCATACAAGAAAACAATGTGGACCCAGATCAGACTGCTCCGAGCAGCAGTCTGATCTGGTTCCACACTGTTTGCAACAATGACTTTTAACGCAGCAGGCAGACACAAAAGATGATACGAGGGTAGGCTGAAAAGTTCTGAGCCTGACCAAGATCCAATGGTTTGTCCAGGCTGAAAGTGCCTTATTTTTCAACATAGTCTCCCTTCCTGTCCACACACTTCCTCCAGGGATACTGGAGTCCTTGGATCCCAGTGGTATAGAAGGTCTCATCTTGGTCCCTGAAAAACTCCTCCACAGCAGCTATCACATCCTCGTCTGACCGATAATGCTGCCCAGCCAAGTGCTTTTTCATGGTTGGAAACAGGAAATAATCTGATGGAGCTAGATCAGGTGAATACGGAGTGATCGACAAGTGTGAAGCCACAGTCATGCACAGCAGCCATTGCGACAACAGATTTATGAGCAGGCGCATTGTCCTGATGGAACAAGACCCCTTTTGTCAATTTTCCGGGTCGTTTAGCCTTAATTGCTTTTCGCAATTGTTTTAGCAGATCTGCATAATACTCCACATTAATTGTTCTGCCCTTTTGAAGGTAATCTATGAATATTATACCCTTGGCATCCCAGAACACTGATGCCATCACCTTCCCTGCAGAGGAGACAACCTTTGCCTTCTTTGGAGGGGGTGAGACGGGGTGCTTCCATTGCATGGATTGTCTTTTGGTCTCTGGCTTTAAGTGATGAACCCAACACTCATCCTGAGTGACAAATGGTCAAGAAAACCATCTTGGTCTGCTTCAAAAATAGCCAAGTTGGCTTGTGACAGGTTCAGTCTGGTCAACTTTTGGTCAGGCGTCAAAAGCTGTGGTACCCATCTGGCGGAAACCTTCGACATTCCTAATTCACTGTGTAGAATGTTCTCTATTCGTTCACGGGAGATGCCAACAGTGTTAGCTAACTGGTTCATAGTTAAATGCCTGTCATCCATCACGGCCCTGTGCACTTGGCTGATGGTTTCCTCAGTTGTTGCCGTTGTGGGTCGTCCACACCGGTTATCATCTTCAAGGCTGTCCTTGCCCATCTTAAAATTTGCTGCCCACCTTTTCATGGTTGCATACGAAGGAGCATCATCCCATAATGTAGCAACCATATCGGCATGAATGTCCTTAGGAGCTAACCCCTTTTTATGGAGGTACTTGATGACACCATGATGTCAGATTTTGTCCATTTTCTCAAAAACGTGCTAGTATCAATTTTCAAAGTCTAGAATTTCTATGTTATTGCAGGTAAACTTGAACTCATTTGAGTCAAATCAAGTAATAAAGGTTTGGATTTAATGAATACAAAATTTCATGGCTGCTCGATGCCTGCTTCTTGGTCAGGCTCAGAACTTTTCAGCCTACCCTCGTAATTGTAGTGATTGGCATATTAAGGTTAAAGTACCATGGAAAATATTTGAGCAGATGACAATGTATTTTTTTATATTGTTTTTAAGAGAAAATAAGGCTTGATATTTCATGAAAAACATCTGACCAGCAGATAATTTACATTAAATGCGAAGACTTATTTTCTCTGAAAAAAAATCAAAACAGTACTTGAAAATGCTTCCTGCTAGTCAAGACTGGTACTTTAAAGGGTAACTCTTAGATTAGAATACATGTGAAAA
Organism: Lucinisca nassula; assembly: GCA_963580285.1. NCBI lineage: Eukaryota > Metazoa > Mollusca > Bivalvia > Lucinida > Lucinidae > Lucinisca > Lucinisca nassula. Next base: position 176,575,907 of record OY757011.1, read on the forward strand.
TGTACAGTAAAATTTCTACATTAAGACCACCTTTGGGACTGTTCAAAAATGGTCTTTTAGACCACTTACAGACCACTTTTGGAAGTCCCAAAGTTGGTCTCTGACCAGAGGACACTGTATGCAGAAAATGCAAAGAAAGAATAAGTGGAACCAACTAAATAAACCTTTTAAAGTAGAATTGGTCTTAATTTTAGGTGGTCTTAATAGCAGAATTTCACTGTACACCCGGACCTCGTTATAGCACGAATTCGGATATAACACGTTTTTGGTTTGGACCCCAAATTTTCCCCAACCAACATTTATAAATATTATTCAAGGATTGTATCGGGTTTTAAGCACAACAAATTTATTTTCCTCTCACTTTTGACTGCGGTAATACGGCAGCTAACACGGTACTTTTTGATATTTATTGCAGGCCTCCAGCAGAGTTGAATATACAGTATATAAACTTGTTTAGCTTGACACGCATGATAAACATGAACTGCCATCGGCACAATCAAAAGTGTTGGCTTAGTGAGATTAAGAGATTAAAGAATTCAGTTACGCAACCGGAAAAAAATATTTATCACGCTCTGTTAAGGATCACTGCTCAGCAGAAATTTTAAACATCGATGCAGACGATGTGATCGGTCAACTGCAATAAAACTCATTTTCTAGAGCCGCATGTAAAAGAAAGTCAAATTTAATCCAGCTTAAGAGCAAATGATAAAACATATTCAAGATCGATTTTCGCGGTAAAAAAATCATTCAAAGACCATGTGTGCCATTAAAAATCGTTTCAAATGCCTAAAATATTAAGGGTAAGACATTTCAAGGAAAGTAATTCAAATTTCTTGTAAGCGTTGATCATTGTCCGGTTCCAAACCCTAACCCGGTAATTTCACCATTGAAATGTATTAACGGTACTGTAGTTCGGTACGGTTTCGGACACTCAGTTACAACAAAGTTAGCTGGGAACCAGCTATCAAAATGGCGTCATACTCGCTGTCAGATCGGAAGATTTCTGGATATAAAACATGGTTTATCAGCTGGTTTCGATTAAAGTGACTTGTTTGACTTGATGGGCCATGCTATTTACTGCCATTGATTAGTTCTAAACACATTTTAGATGGGAAATACGGCCATTAACCGGACCGCACATCATCTTGTTTGGGAAACTATTGATCACCATTGTGTCAATGGTTGATCTGTGGCAAATACGGTCGGCATTTATAACACGATTAGGTTAACTATCACGGTCCTTTTGGTTGGACCCGGAGTTCCGTGTTATAACGAGGTTTAGGTGTATTATATTTCTGGGCACATATTGGAAAAATACAACTCAGTGAGGTGACAAGGAAATGGATAGAGAAAACTTTTTAAGATGTTCATGTTCACTCGAGTTTAGCATGAATAAAGTTTAAATACCGTAAAATTCTGCTCGTAAGACCAGCTAAATTTCAGACCAACTCAGCCTTTACAAATATTCTTTAAGGTTATAGTTATTCTTTCTTAGTGTTTTCTACTCCCAGTGTCATCTGGACATTCTAGTATGAGACCACCTTTGGGACTGTTCAAAAGTGGTCTTAAAGAGTTTTAAAGATGGTTTTAATAAAGAATTTTACTGCACCTCACGGTAAGGTACAAGTAAATAATTAAACAGTCAAATTTAAGTGATCAAAGAGAACAAATATACAAATGGACACTGATTTTGCATCATGCAGCACATAAAAACAGGAATATGGCACTTTCTGGTATAAAATCAACATGTATGGCATTGGATGCCAATTATCAAACATAAACTTATATATAAATACTTCAGTGACATGATTATCATGCAAAATATGGCACACAAATAAATATCATATAATAATATCATACAACTTGTTGAACACATAGCATAAAAGTGGCCCCGCCCATTGGGGCTTAAAGAAATAAATGGGCTGCATGATGCTTCCACGCACAACTGAAACCGACTCGCACACGAGCACTGGAAAACCACTTAGTGGATCTAAGCCTGTCCAGGAAATGTGGTGTGCTTATAAACCTTATTGTCCAGGAATGCTTACAAACCTTATTGGTTTCATCTGGCGGCAGGACTTGAGATGTCATTTCATCTCAATGTCGGGTAAAAGTCCCTCAAAATTGGAAGCAACATCTCCAAAGTGACCTTTACAGTGTTGATGGGGACGTTAAACTTCGAATCAAACAAGCAAACATAGCATAAAACATTTGGGCAAAATGTTACACTGGCTTTCATAGATTTAAATGCCATAATGATCCCAAGTATTGGGACAGATAGGCCTAAGCAAACAGTGCAGACCCAGATCAGACTCAGTCTGATCAGGGTATACACTGTTTGCCATTCAGTCTGCACCTTTTGGACTCCTTGCTGGATCATAAAACAAATTTGTTAAAATTTTAGGAGAATTACAGGAAGTCCTAAAGCATTATGATAACAAGAGAGCCAAGATGGCCCTGAATCACTCACCTGAGCTTCTGAAAGGCATGTGGGTGACAGCCATTCCATGAAGCATAACTGTTGCACTTAGGTAGATGATCACCTGGCGTAATTCTTGCAATGTTTGAATAAAAATGGCTCAAGAGTTTCTATTTTTAGCTATGTCAGCCATTTTTAGCTATGTCAGCCATTTTGTTTATTAAAACAAAAGCATTTTAGCTATTTTGGTAGAGGATCACCTAAGCAACATTCCAATGAAGTTTGAATGAAAATAGACCATGGGTAAAGTGGGAGTTGTCGCTTAAAGGTTTGTCTATTTTCAGATCTGGCATCCATTTTTATCATCAGAGCCGAACCCATTTAGCAATTTTGGTAGAGGGTAATCCAAGCAACCTTCCTATGAAATTTGATTGAAATTGGCCAAGGGGTAAAGCAGGAGTTTTTTTTTTAAAGATTTTTTTTTCTATTTTTAGCTCTCACAGTTCACTGCAGCAGAACCATTTTAGCTAATTTTGGTTGGGAGCCACCTAGGCAACATTTCTGTGATGTTTGAATCAAATATTGACCGAAGTGATTAGGAGGAGTTCGCATTTAAAGTTTTCTATTTTTAGCTATGGCCACCATTTTGCTCATCTGAGTGGAACCAATTAGCTATTTTACCAGCGGGTTGACATACGCAACATTCCTATGAAGTTTGACTGAATATAGGAGAAGTTGACGTTCGTGGATTTTTCTATTTTTAGCTCTGTTGGCTGTCTTGTTCATCAGAGCAGAATGATTTTAGCTATTTTGGTAGGGAGCCCACCTAGGCAACAGTCCTGTGAAGTTTGGATCAAATTGGCCCTAGGGCTCAGGAGGAGCACACATTTGAAGCATATTTATGTTTTAACAGTTTTTCTATATTTAGCTCTAGCAGCCATTTTGCTCATTAGAGTAGAACTGTTTTAGCTATTTTGGTAGAGGGTCACCTAAGCAACATTCCTAAGAAAGTTTAAATGAAACTGGCTCAAGGGTATAGCAGTTGTCTTTTAAAGACCCGAGAGAAAAGGAGGAATTTTCGTTTAAATATTTTTTTTTTCTATTTATAGCTCTGGTGGCCATCTTGTTCATCAGAGAGGAACGTTTTTAGCTTTTTCAGTACGGAGTGACCTAGGCAACATTTCTGTGAAGTTTGAATGAAATTGGCACAAGGGTTTAGGAGGAGTTTGCATTTGAAGCAAGGGTTTAGGAGGAGTTCGCGTTTGAAGCAAATTTACAATGTTTTTCTAGTTTTAGCTCTGGGGGCCATTTTGTTCATCAGAGCTAAACCATTTTATCTATTTTGGTAGAGGGTCATCTAAGCGACATTTCTATGAAGTTTGAAATGAGATAAACCTAAGGGTAAAGGAGGAGTTGGCTTTGAAGATTTTTTCTATTTTTAGCTCTGGTGGCCATCTTGTTTGTCAGATAGGAATGATTTAGCTATTTTTGCCACCAAGGCAACATTTCTGTGAAGTCTGAATCAAATTGACCCAATGGTTTAGGAGGAATTCCCATTTAAATCAAACTGTTGACGACACATGACGGATGATGCACAAGGAACATTCACTGATCAAAATAGCTCACCTTGAGCACTTCCTGCTCAAGTGAGCTATCAGGTCTGTGAAATGAACATCCCTCTAATACCCCATATACATAGAAAACTGGGGTTTTCATGGGTTTATATTATTCGCTTATTTCTGCACCTAGACATAGATTGCGGGTACTCGTTAGAAATCCCTCACTGAGGCATTTCTAACGAGCACCCACAACATATGTTAAAATAAGAAAAATTTGTCAAGTTTTCATTGGAAAAGTAGCCATTTTGGAGATATGAAAGAATGCACTATGTCACATGGATATGTTTTCTTAACCCTTTTTGTACCAAATGGAATCTTCCTCCTTCTATATAGCAGAGGCCATTTCAAAATTTAGGGGTGTCAGGTTGTGCTTTCTTCAAAATCTACTTGGAAATGACTGAACTTTTAGCAAACAGTGGTGGCCCTGATCAGACGCCACGTTCTGCGGCGACGCCACATTCTGCGGCGTCCGATCTTGGCCTGCACTGTTTGCCAACTACCCGTTATGGGGTTTCTGGTACTAAATGGGTTAATGGTGACTGAATTTTTAAGATTTTTACGGAACTTTTACGGAACTGGTTATCGGAACTGGTTATCAGTGATTGTAAACTGTGTGAATACACTACTTTGAAAAACTGGCCTTCTTGTGATGTGATCTGGTTGTGGGTACTCACTAAATAGCTTCAATGAAATGTAGATCTTGACAGTAAAACATGAGCAACTAAGACATGGAATGCTAAATACCATAATAATTCTAACTATTGGAAAAGATAAGCCTAAGCAAACAGTGAAGGAGCAGTCTGATCAGGGTCTACACTGTTTGACATTGTCTGCACCTTCTGGCCTCCTTGCGTGAAACAAATTTGTCAGAATTTTAGGAGAATTACAGCAAGTCCTTAAGGTGTCCGAATCTTTAGAATTTTTAAGGAAGGGTAAATGGAGAGGGTAAATACATTTATCTTTACCCCTTTGCTTGCTTTGAAAAACTGGCCTTTTGTCATGTGATTTAGTTTCGGGTACTTACTAGCTAGCTTCAATGAAATGTAGATCTTGACAGTAAAATATGAGCAACTATATGCAACATGGAATGCTAAATATGGTAAATGGAGATTCTTACAACACTACCTTAATGCTCTGCATGCTGGGAGTACTTTTTATTTTATCCAAAACACAGAATGCTGTTACATGACTCAATTCTAGTGGTCATCAAGAATCTATGTGTGGAGAACAATAAAGAAAAATATCACAAGTTTACATCTAAAAATTATCACTGCTCACATCAAGTGAACAAGTCCGTGAAATGAAGACCCCACTAAACCCCATTTTATATACAGAAAACTGGGGTTTATGGGGGCATACATTATAATTCTTATTTCTGCTCCAATGCAATGAGGCGGTTCTAACGAGCACCCACAACCTATATTTGAAGTATCAATAAGAAAAATATCACAGATTTTCATCAGGAAAGTAGCCGTTTTGGAGATATGAGAAAATGCACTATGTCGCACGGGTGTGTTATCGTAATGAAAGCCAGTCATGGGTTTTATGCTGTAAAGGTATGTTATTCTAATGTGACAGCGGGGTTCTTGACATTCATCTTCCATCTCCATACAATAAGAATGGTTTGTACAGTCTAATCTCAGTACACATTAACCCTTGTCCTGCTGAATAAATTAATTTTGCCACACCCATTGCTGACTATCATTCAATCCAATTACATGTAGTTTATATAATGTACAGTGAAATTCCACTATTAAGATCACCTAAAATTAAGACTAATTCTGCTTTAAAAAGCTTATTTTGAAGGCTGCATTTAATCTTTCTTTGTGTTTTCTGCCCGCAGTGTCCTTTGGTCAGGGACCACGTTTGGGACTGTTCAAAAGTGGTCTTTAAGACCACTTTTGAACCGTTCCAAAGGTGGTCTTATTATAGGAATTTTACTGTATTATGACATTCGAATTCACACACTGAGTGACAGTGTAGATCCTGATAAGATGCCAGAAGCCATCTGATCTGGATCTACACTGTTTGCAAAGGTAGGGCTTATTGTGTTCAGCAAGATAAGGGTTAAAAACTTCCCCACAGCTTAGTTTAGTACTACATTCATACATCAGATGATGTTGACTTGATTTGTTGGTGTCAGAAGTAACTCTCTCGACTTGAATAAGATACCTGGAAAAAACAGAAAAGGTATTTACATACACAGTCCTACTTCCAACAGCTGGAGTACCTTTTAAGACCATGGAAATTTGTTGGAGAAAGGGTCATTCGAACTACTAACAGGTAGTTTGAACTATTAAGGTTTATCACAATGCAAGGCCATGAGGCATGGTGGGAATGACTTCAAAATATATTCAAGACAGTATGAAGGAACATTGTATGTACTCATTCTGAGAATGGCCTCAATGAGGCAAACATTCCTTTTTCCTACATGTATAGATATCTGGAACTACGAAAAGAATGCTCAGTCTAGGAAAAAGCTATGGTAAAAAAAGCCATCCCTGTTCAAGTTACTGAATTGCTTAAAGCACTGCAATAAATCCCTCTCTTCTACATTTACATGACTTCAAAAGCTCCATTCGACTGATAAGTTTGTGAAATGTCCATGAAATTTTGTACAGGTGTGTGTTATCTTCTTGTAACAGCCAGTCACATGGTCCAATGGGATTTTAGTTATTTTTCAAGTCCATAAACGATCGTGATGCACGACTCACTTCAATGGAAGCACTGAATTTCTTGTGCATAGCGATTTCTTAAAAGCTTGCAACAAATAACCATTTTTTATTGGACCCTGTGACTGGCTATTACACGAAGATACCACACTCCTATGTAGAATTTCACGGAAATTTCATGAAACTTACCAGTCGAATGGTGCTAACCATTCTTTCAAATACGCTAAGAATCCTAAAAATTTGGACACCTTGTATCCATAAGTAAAGGAGGGATGGCAAATAGTGTAGACCCTGATCAGACTGCTTCTTCAGTCCCATACATCTAGGCCTATACTTAGGTTCATTACATTACATCAAGAATCAGTAATCATGGCAACAATTATGTAAATCCTGTAAAGCATTAATCTACCAATAAAATCTCAAGTACAGGCACTATGCAGGGTGACCAGCTGCCTGAGTTGTATGGCTAAGAAGCTTGGAATTGTATTAGTGTAATAACAGCTGTGCAGATTTTCTCAAATTTAAACCTACTTTTTAAGATTCTAGAAGCTTGCTAAAGTTTCCAAAAATATTTTCAGAATCTATGCCAACATAATATTCTTAAGTCAAAGCATGGGGTGGCTCTTACTAACACTTGGGCCTGTGCCTACTGCCACCACTACAAATATACAACCAGTCCATCAAATGGTATGGGGCCTTTATCTTTAACCCTTTTCCTGCTGAATAAATTAATTTTACCACACCTATTCCTGATATTACTTGATGTAATTTATTTGTTCTGGTCACAAATGGAATGGCCAATAGTGTAGAACCTGATGAGATGGCTTTTTCAGAAACCATCTGATCGGGATCTACAATGTTTGCAAAGGTAAGACAGCAGGCCAAAGGTTAACATTGTGCAAATGTCTGTTAAATACAGGTAAACATAACTTTTTTGCACAAGAGAGCCACTAAAATTTTCCTAAAATGCATTTAAGTATAATAATACAGTATAGCTCCAATATATCGCGTTCCGATATTTCACGATGTCCAATCTATCGCGGTCGCGCCGTGGATCCCGTTTTTTTCCCCCCTTAAAAATTCATAATAAAAAAAAATAGAGTTTTAAGTTGTTAAAATTTATTTAAAACCAGGTTAAACCAACAGCATTTGACTTTTCCCGCCCAGCGTCTGCTATTTGGCGCCAAAACATAACCATTCACGAGATCGCAGAAAAGTCCGTTTTTTTATGCAAACATCTACCGTTAGATGTAGCTGATTGTCTGAGGAGCGATTAAATCATTTAAATCATTTTCACATTGATTGTGGATTAAATTTTATGATTGGAGGATAAACGCCAATTAGAGACATAACTTGACCATATTTTCACACCTTATCGACACGCACCGCAGAGTGGCAATTATATGACAGGGATAAACAATAGTGTCATACCTGAACCGTAATAAATACACAGATGCTTTGTCTCTTAATTGACAGTGCAGCAGTTATTGTGATTTACTTACTGGTCTAGTTTTATCGTATTTAAGGACTCAAAAAGAAATCAAAACACAATAAAAAGATAGTTTTGTTGTTGTATAGTTTTTCGGCCCGTGGTAGACGTTAAATATTTTTTTTTCCAACCGCTACTTGATCTGGCAAGCCAAGGGAAACAACTAGAATTGCTTTAGCGCTTACGGAAGTTGCGCCCCTTGGTCGTCAACGTGACAGACAACCAGGGGAACCCGCAAATTCAAAATGGCGTCCTGTTTTGACATTTTAGCAATCACATGTTTTCAGACGCAGATTTTCAGCTGTTCTCGAATGTAAGTTAATTGGTAGACATAGTCCCTTTCGTTTGTTCTGTCACTGAGTAATCCTGAACCTACTTTAATGGTGAAATACAGCCGATAGCATTACGGACAGCCATTAGTGTGGATTGATAACGGTATCTCACCAAACTATCACCCCGACTTGTAATGGCATCTCGGCAAACTACCGCGACTTATATCGCGCTCCGACCACATCACGGTTTTCGGGCTATGGACCCCGACTACCGCAATATATTGGAGCTATACTGTAATAATAATCGACTTTATTTATGGGGGTTACACATTAAGTAAACTAGTATTAATCTCCCATGTGTCCCTTCCTGGGTAGAAACCAGTACTAAGCAATATGGATAAAGCCTCTTGCTGAAGGAAACAACAATTGGCGCTTGCGGGGATCGAACCAGCTACTTCTCAATCTCAAGTCTGATGCTTTCCCACTGCACCACAGCGCTCCACAAATAGTTGTTTAGCGGCTAATTGCGAATTAGTAATAACTTATTTACCTCCCCACGACTGGTTCTGTGTCTGGAGAAGTGAGATTGTGAACTAGTCAACTGCCTAATACTGGTACCCCGCTCACTGGACATCTCAAATGTTGGGTTCAGTGCTACAGCATAGGCATGGAAATCAGAGGAATGTTCACATCTATGAACCTTGGTGGCTACAAGCTTCTCTCCTTTCTTAAACATACTTCTGTAAAAATGGTCATTTTCCCATAAAATCTATATATAACATGGTTGTTTAACTGCCACAGTTTTTGCTATAGGTCCCAACAAAAGTGTTATAAAGAGGTTGTGTTGCAGCTAATTGTAATGTTATCATATGACTGATGCTGTAAGCAATCATAATTTCATTAAATAATTTTTCCATACGTAAAATATCAGGTAGCAAAGTCATAAAATATTAGAAAACTTAGATATTGAACCGGGAGGTATTATACTGACCAAATAGCAAAGATTTAGGATCTGAGGCCAGTTTTTTAAAACTAACGATGTCGTTAGTTAACATATTGTTAAAATTTTGATCATTTATTATGGCAATATGCTAATATTTTTGCTGAAAAAATGTGAGCAGCTTTTGCATCAGCAAAAGCTGCTCACATTTTTTCAGCAAAAATACCAAAATTTTACACATTAAACTTGCTAGAACAGTTAACAATATGACCACTAACGAGCTCATTAAGCTAACGATGCTTTGAACAACTGGCCCCTGGTCTGCAGATTGATCAGAAACTTAATGCATTTATAAATGAAAAAAAAAAACTCTCATGATGTGGCTTATATAATAAATTACATATACTATCAAGCTCCTGCATTCAAATCAAGACCTATGTTCACAAGTAAACAAATGAAGTTTTTCTATTAGCTTTTCAGAGTCACAAACATACTGATGTAGCCAAGCCATCTGATCAGGATCTACACTGTTTGACATTCAATTTATGAATTTATAGCAATAAATTACATCAAGTAATTTGATTGGTTGAAAGAGAAATGGGTGTGGCTTAAATGAATATTCAGCAAGAGAAGGGTTAAATGCCTTGAAGATTTAGATGTAAAGAAGTAGTTGTGTACTTACTTTCTCAGTAGACAAGCCAGGATGAGCATAATGACACACAGGACCACCATGACACCAGATACTACACCAGCTATAGCAGCAGAACTCAAACCTGAGAAAACAAAAATCACTGCTGATACTGTGTTAACCATGATCATATTCATATCAATCCATGTTTATATCATGAAGTTTGTGTGGTGTTTGGGAGGCATGACATGCTTTGTGATTGGCTTATGTGATATGCTGCATACAGACGGCCATCCCAGAATAAGCATGTAATATTTAAGTTAATGACACTGAACTGTTTTCTTCTTCTTTTTTCTTCCTTTTTTTATAATTTAACTACATCCAAAAATTAGGCAAAGAAAGAAAGCAACTTGGACTGCTATCTTATGGTGACTAGGCTTTAACATTTTAGAACTATTTTATGCTGAACTCAAATGAACAAGAAATATGTGCTGCTAATCCTCCTCAAACAGACCACAGGCAGCACCTCAGCTCACAGTTGTTTTTTTTATCAGTAGGAACTACAACCTAGTCTTTGATAATCCATCTCACAGCACCTCACAGATACAGGGCAATCCCATTATAATGTCATGTTTGTTATAAAGGGATATTTTAATATAGAAATTATAGTAAAATGAGAATTTTGGAGGCATGACCTGGCCGTGTTATAACCAAAATCGTGTAATAATGAGTAGAGTACTAAAGGGACTAAAGTGTAACATTTTTTTTTACTTGTAGGAATACTACCAAGTACATGTACCTAGTCTTTGATAATCCACCCCATAGACTCAGGAGGCAGCATCTCACAGCTGACAGTTTTATCTAACCAGCAGGAATACTACAACCTATTTTTTGTTAATCCTCCTCAAAGACACTGGCCTAAACAGAAACAGGACATAACCCAGTACAATTTTATCTTACCTGTAGCAAAACTGCAATATGGTCCTCAATAACCCACCTCACCTCACAGACACAGGACACAACACCTTACAGTTCTACCTTACCTGTAGCAATACTGTAATCTGGTCCTTGATAACCCACCTCAAAGACATAGGACACAACACCTTACAGTTCTACCTTACCTGTAGCAATACTGTAATCTGGTCCTTGATAACCCACCTCACAGACATAGGACACAACACCTTACAGTTCTACCTTACCTGTAGCAATACTGTAATCTGGTCCTTGATAACCCACCTCACAGACATAGGACACAAGGTCTGTAGCTATACTGCTGTCTGCTCAACAGATACTCTTCTCACAGACACAGGATGCAACACCTTACAGTTCTATCTTACTTGTAGCAATACTGCTGTCTGCGCCTCAGTTACCCTCCTCAAGGGACACAACACAGTATAGTTTTATAGTGTTGACGGAGACGTTAAACCTCCAATCAAACAAACAAATCCTCAAAACCCTTGTCACAGAACACAACACAGTGCAGTTTAATCTACCTGAAGCTATACTGCAATCTAGTCCTCTATAACTCACCTCACAGAAGACACAGGCACTTTTAGCTCACCTGTAGCAAATTCGAGCCTGTTCTCGGTAAACCTCCTCAAAAACAAAGGATAAAACACCATACAGTTCCGTCTTACCTGTAGCAATACTACAGTCTGGTCCTCAATAACCCTCCTCACAGATGCAGGACAATACACCATACAGTTCTATCTTACCTGTAGCAATACTACAGTCTAGTCCTCAATAACCCTCCTCACAGACCATACAGTTCTATCTTACCTGTAGCAATACTACAGTCTGATCCTCAATAACCCTCCTCACAGATGCAGGACAATACACCATACAGTTCTATCTTACCTGTAGCAATACTACAGTCTGGTCCTCGATAACACTCCTCACAGATGCAGGACAATACACCATACGGTTCTATCTTACCTGTGGTAATACTACAGTCTGGTCCCCAATAACCCTCCTCACAGATGCAGGACAATACACCATACAGTTCTATCTTACCTGTAGCAACTACAGTCTGGTATAAGGTAACCCTCCTCACAGACTCAGGACACAACACAGTGCAGTTAGCAGACACAGGACATAACACCATACATTTCTATCTTACCTGTAGCAATAATGCTGTCTGCTCCTCGATAACCCTCCTCACATACACAGGAAGCAACACAGTGCAGTTCTATCTTACCTGTTGCAATGCTACAGTCTGAACCTAGGTAACCATCCTCACAGACACAGGAGGCAACACCTGACAAACTTTTCACACAGCTACCATGGTCACACAAACCATCACAATTATCTACAACAAAGTAATTCAGAGAATGACTGTTGCCTACATTTGAACTGGTACTGGATGCCCAAGTAATTAGACTGCAAAACCAAATTGGTAATGTGGAAAAAATTGTGCATGAGATAGGGTACAGACAGGTCATTTTTGGTTCAAAATTGACAGTTTTCAGAAGCTTGTGACCTTGAAAATGCAGCCAATGTCACCAAAATCTAATTAAATCTTTGGCAGTTTGCAACAGTATACTTTAATAAGTTTGACCATAATTCATGATAGGGTGCAGACAAGCCATTTTTGGCCTAAAATTGACATTGCAAGCCAGAGACCCTTGAAAATGAGGTTAAGGTCTCCAATCTAATCAAATCTTTGGTAGGGTGAAATGATATATAGTGCCAATTTTTTTTTATCAAATTTCATCAATTCATTCATGAGATAGGTGCAAACAAGTCTTTTTTGGCCAAAATTGACGGTTTTCGAGAGCCTGTGACCTTAAAAATGAGGTCAAGGCCATCGAAACCTACTGACTGTTTTTTAACCAGCCTAGTGATGTATCAATGCAAGTTTGGTCAGAATCCATTGATCAGTCCAGGAGATATAGTGTTTGAAACTGGCTATGCTTATCCAGACCAGAAATAATACATGTTCACCTCCCCTGTTTATTTTCCTTGATAGTTTTGAAAATCACTTTTATACATCAAGCAATATCAATAAGAACTAGACAAGGGCTCAGATGCTAAAACTAATATTGTTCTTAGTTAACACAATGTTATGTTATGTTATATTCATGATCATTTAATTTCTCAACTATGCTAATTTTTTGACTGAAAAATGTAATTATAATATTACATTTGCAATTGCAAAATCTACCCACATTTTTCAGCAAAAATATTTGTGTATGAGATACTGAACTTGATAGAAAATTAAGTATTTTGGCCATTAACAAGTCTGTTAAACTAACGATGTTTTGAACAAGTAGGCCCGTGTCTCCATCAATTCATATGCCAAATTTGGTCCTAAATGACCCTTTCATCGCAAGGTATAGAGCAGAAAAAAGTATTATGGACAGCAGACAGTTAATCCAAAACTACAGTAAAATTCCTATATTAAAACCACCTTTGGAACTGTTCAAAAGTGGTCTTTAAGACCACTTTTGAACAGCCTCAAAGGTGACCTCAACGAGGTGATTCTAATGACTATGCACAACATAGCATTATTTTATAGAGGAGCTAAACGATATTCTTAAATTATCACATTTACCGGATCAAAATACCCCTTTCTCAAAGAAATGTTCACGGTCCCAAATGACTCCCAATGGTGTTGAAGGGGACTATGATCACATGGCAGATTTTTCTGCCATTTTTCAAAGGGAGACAACTTTCGGGACTTCCTGTTCGCTTTTCTATAAACTCAGTCCCAAAGAAAAAGGGGTCTTCTCTTAAAGGAAAGAATTTACTCCTCAGGAGCAAATTCTTTCCTTTAAGAGATGACCCCTATTGACATGGGAGACAAAATACTTTTGCAGGAGTTGTCTCCCCTGTAGGTGTTCCTATTCCCCTTAAGCCACTGAATTTTGACTGTATCCTCCCAGTAGTGTGTATACACGGGGTATAATAAAAATCCCAAAAGTACCTACCTTGACATGTGGAGCCAACTTTAGAGAAGCCAGTCTCACAAATACAGATATAATGATCATCTGTATCTGCACAGAGAGAATTGTCAGGGCAGTTGTATAGACTGGTAGAACATTCATCCACTAACCCAGGTACACAATCCTGGGCAGACACAGACCCTGTCTGCATAGTTGTCTGCCCTTTAGGACACCAGTGACAGGTCTCCTCACTATTGTCTGGCTGGTAGGTCCCTAGGGGACAGGGTTCACACGAGTTGTTGTCTGTGCGATACTCTCCTTCTTTACACAATACTGAAAACATATACACCACAAACTTGTTTATAACACTACTGTTGAGGACCAAATCAGAAATTGTGTTAGTTAAACAACAGTTCTGTATCAAAATTACAATAAAATTATAGATTATATAGACAAACAAGAATTCCGCCAAAGGCTATGTCACGCCTGTGGGGCACAAAGTCACCAAACCATGAAATCTAGGCCAAGGTCAAATATTAATGCTTCCATAAAAGTTGCCATTCCTAGATACAAGCGTGTACCAAATATCATTAATGAAGCTCTAACAGTTCTTGGGAAATGAACTTAAACATTAGGTTGAACACTAGGGTTGATGCAATAGTTCACTAAGTCAGTGAACCATGAAATTTAGGTCAAGGTCAAATATGGATGCTTGCATTTAAGTTACAATCCACAGATACAAGTTTGTACCAAGTACAGTATAGCTCCAATATATCGCGGTAGTCGGGGGCCATAGCCCGAAAACCGGGATGTGGTTGGAGCGCGATATAAGTCGCGGTAGTTTGCCGAGATGCCACTACATGTTGCGGTGATAGTTTGGTGAGAACCGTTTATCAATCCACACTAATGGCTGTCAGTAATGCTATCGGCCGTATTTCACCAATAAAGTAGGTTCAGAATTACTCAGTGACAGAACAAACAAAGGGGACTGTGTCTACCAATTAACTTACATTCGAGAACAGCTGAAAACATGTGATTGCTAAAATGTCAAAACAGGACGCCATTTTGAATTTGCGGGTTCCCCTGGTTGTCTGTAACGGGTGACGGCCAAGGGGCGCAACTACCATAAGCGCTAAGCGCTCAAGCAATTCTAGTTGTTTCCCTTGGCTTGCCAGATCTCAGAATCATTGAAAGTAGCGGTTGGAAAAAAATTATCTAACGTCTACCACGGGCCAAAAAACTATACAACAACAAAACTATCATTTTATTGTGTTTTGATTGCAGGCAAGTGTAAAAAAAAATCGTCTACAACTGTCAGTCTTTTTGAGTCCTTAAATAAGGTAAAACTAGACCAGTAAGTAAATCGCAATAATTGCTGCACTGTCAATTGAGAGACAAACCACCTGTGTATTTATTACGGTTCAGGTATGACACTATTGTTAATCCCTGTCATATAATTGCCACCCTGCGGTGCGTGTAGATAAGGTGTGAAAATATGGTCAAGTTATGTCTAATTGGCGTTTATCTTCCAATCATAAAATTTAATCCACAATCAATGTGAAAATGATTTAATCCCTCCTCAGACAATTAGCTACATCTAACAGTAGATGTTTGCATCATAAAAACGGACTTTTCTGCGATCTCGTGAATGGTTATGTTTTGGTGCCAAATAGCAGATGCTGGCCGGGAAAAGTCAAACGCTGTTGGGGCCTGGTTTTTTTAATTATGAATTTTTAAGGGAAAAAAAAAACGGGATCCACGGCGCGACCACAATAGATTGGACATCGTGAAATATCGGAACGCGATATATTGGAGCTATACTGTATCATTAATGAAGCTCTTATAGTTCTTGAGAAATAAACTTGACCATTAGGGTGAATGCTAGGGTGGTCGCAATATTTTACAAAGTCAGTAAACCATGAAATGTAAGTCAAGGTCAAATATGGATGCTTACATTTAAGTTGCCATCCACAGATACAAGTTTGTACCAAGTATCATTAATGAAGCTCTTATAGTTTTTGAGAAATAAACTTGACCATTAGGGTGAACGCAAGGGTGGTCGCAATATTTTACAAAGTCAGTCAACCACGAAATGATGGTCAAGGTCAAATATGAATGCTTGCATTTAAGCTGCCATCCACAGATACAAGTTTGTACCAAGTATCATTAATGAAGCTCTTATAGTTCTTGAGAAATGAACTTGACCATTTGGGTGAATGCTAGGGTGGTTGCAAATGTTGCCGCCTTGACAAACGGACAGACAGACGAACAAAGGGACGGAAAACCGGGCGCTTATATCGCGCCATGCTAATAGCAGGTGTAACAAAAATTTCTATGCAAACTAAACATTTTTGTGAGTCATATATCCAAAAAACAAGTTATAATAAAGTGTTATAAATGTCATAGTCATTTTGAATCCCTTGAGGAATGTGTCAGGAGGCTCTTAATTTGGAAAGACGCAATGGAGGCGAAAGGGCTGAGAGTGAATGCAGGAAAGACAAAGATCATGATCTGTGGTACAGGTCTGGACCTCTTGCAGAGTACAGGCCAGTTCCCATGCTCTGTATGTGGCACTGGAGTGGGCAGCAACAGTATCTTTTGTAATGGCTGCAAGTTCTGGGTGCACAAGAAATGCAGTGGGCTCAAACCCTTGATAGAAGACCCTGATTACAGGTGTACAGGGTGCCAAGGAACTGCACGCCCCTTAGATGGCAGACCACAGAGGGAAGTCCAAGTCGGATCCGACAAGCTGGAGGTTGTAGCTTCCTTCTGCTACCTAGGTGATATGCTGTCTGCAGCGGGTGGTTGCGACCTTTCAACTACATCCTGTGTGAAAACAGCCTGGAAGAAATTCAAGGAGTTGCTACCAGTTCTCTCTTCCCGCCACCTCTCGTTCAAGACACGTGGCTGTGTGTATAGCTCTTGTGTGCAGAGCGCAATGCTCCATGCCAGTGAGACATGGCCATTGACAAAGCCAAACCTCCAACGTCTACAGCGAAATGACAGGGCTATGATCAGACAGATCTGCAATGTCAAGCCACAGGACACTGTCACCATCAGGTCCAATGAGTTACTTGAGCGTCTTGCCATTGAGGACCTGGACCTCATCCTGAAAGAGAGAAGACTTCGCTGGTATGGACATGTGGAACGCTCCAACGGTGCAATCAAGACTGCCTGTGACATACAGGTAAGTGGAAAGGGGGGGGGGGGGCGCCAGGAAGGCCCAAGATGACCTGGAAGCAGCTAACAGAAAGAGATTGCAGAGAATGGAAGCTCTCTGCTATCGATCCTCATGATAGACAAGCCTGGAGATCTGGTGTAAGATCTGCCATGCGTGCAGCAAGCCAGCTACCTGGAAGGGGGCCCACTTATGTGGACGTTGCCCCTGTACCTGCACGTTAATCAAAAATCCGTTGATGATGATGATGATGATGATGAGTGTAAAAATTTGGGATTTTGAATTGTGTTATAATTATGTGACCTACTCATTATTAATTATTTATGATGTCTCCCATATATATTATGTATAATATTCCCTTATACTCCATTCATAATTTCCATCTTTTGTTTGTAACGGGTGATCATTGAAATGTTCAAGAAATATAGTATGAAAGAAACACTGCAGGCTTCATGGTAGGTTACCTTTACTCGTAGTCAACCGCGAAAAACGTCTTTTCTTTACTTTACTTAGCTACTTACATACATAAGATTTGGTTTATCATTGGACCCCAAAAGTTGACTTCAAGCTGCCAGCATCAAATCTGGTTTATCATTGGACCACAAAAGTTGACTTCAAGCTGCCAGCATCATATTTGGTTTATCAATGGACCCCAAAAGTTGACTTCAAGCTGCCAGCATCATATTTGGTTTATCAATGGACCCCAAAAGTTGACTTCAAGCTGCCAGCATCATATTTGGTTTATCAATGGACCCCAAAAGTTGACTTCAAGCTGCCAGCATCATATTTGGTTTATCAATGGACCCCAAAAGTTGACTTCAAGCTGCCAGCATCAAATCTGGTTTATCAATGGACCCCAAAAGTTGACTTCAAGCTGCCAGCATCATATTTGGTTTATCAATGGACCCCAAAAGTTGACTTCAAGCTGCCAGCATCAAATCTGGTTTATCATTGGACCCCAAAAGTTGACTTCAAGCTGGCAGCCTCATATTCACACCATAGGAAAACAATGCTCTGTTACAGATGTCTTATTACATTCTGCAGCTAAGTTTCTTTACACGAATGTTAAATGATTTCACCAACTCTATATAATTATGATGTCATTTGATAACAAACTAGAAAAAGTGTCCATAGGACATGGATGCCCCCGCCAAATGCCATTCATAAAAAATATTACAAATGTGCTTCAAATCAATCATAAAATATATGCATCAAGGGCAGATAATCCAAAAACCAAAAATGCAAGAGTAGTCTTCCTTGTTCATGACACATCGTCTCAGTGTGATGAATGCACCTGTGAAGTTTCATGAATATATTCCATACGGTTTAGGAGTTATGGCCCGGACAGGGTTTACTATATGGTACTAAGTCAAGGGCAGATAATTCAAAAACCAAAAAATGCAAGAGTTGTCTTCCTTGTTCATGACACATCGTCTAAGTGTGATGAATGCACCTGTGAAGTTTCATGAATATATTCCAAACGGTTTAGGACTTATGGTCCGGAGAGGACATACCATTTCACTATATATGGATGTAAGTCAAGGGCAGATAATTCAAAAACTAAACAAGCAGGAGTTGTCTTCCTTGTTCATGACACATCGTCCAAGTATGCTGGATGCACCTGTGAAGTTTCATGATTATATTCCATACGGTTTAGGAGTTATGGCCCAGACACGGTTTACTATATGGTACTAAGGCAAGGGCAGATAATTCAAAAACCAAAAATGCAAGAGTTGTCTTCCTTGTTCATGACACATTGTCTCAGTGTGATGAATGCACCTGTGAAGTTTCATGAATATATTCCATACGGTTTAGGAGTTATGGCCCAGACACGGTTTACTATATGGTACTAACTCAAGGGCAGATAATTCAAAAACCAACTAGAAATGCGTCCATAGGACACGGATGCCCCCGCCCGAAAATATGTCTATGTTCGTATTCATCCATAGAAAGTTATTGACAGTGTTTAAGTTTTGGACCCTTTTTATGCCATTTGACCTCCAAGTATGACCTTGGAGGTACGGATCTGGGTTTGCACGTGACACGTTGTCTCATGATGGTTAACATTTCTTCAAAATTATTTCAAAATCCATCCAAAAATAAGTAAGTTATTGGCTGCGTTTAAGTTTCGGACCCATTTTTTGACCTTTGACCTCCAAGTATGA
The DNA here is from genome assembly GCA_963580285.1 of Lucinisca nassula. Taxonomy (NCBI): domain Eukaryota; kingdom Metazoa; phylum Mollusca; class Bivalvia; order Lucinida; family Lucinidae; genus Lucinisca; species Lucinisca nassula. The sequence goes on from OY757011.1 coordinate 176,595,173, forward strand.
CCTTGACCTTGGAGGTACGGACCTGGATTTTGCATGTGACACATCGACTGATGATGGTTAACATTTCTACAAAGTAATTTTGAAATCCATCCAGAAATAAGAAAGTTATTGACTGCGTTTAAGTTTCGGACCCTTTTTTTGACCTTTGACCTCCAAGTATGACCTTGAGCTTGGAGGTACGGACCTGGGTTTTGCAGGTGACACATCGACTCATGATGGTTAACATTTCTCCAAAATAATTTCAAAATCCATCCAGAAATAAGAAAGTTATTGACTGCGTTTAAGTTTCGGACCCTTTTTTTGACCTTTGACCTCTAAGTATGACCTTGACCTTGGTGGTACGGACCTGGGTTTTGCACGTGACACGTCGTCTCATGATGGTTAACATTTCTGCCGAGTAATTTTAAAATCCATCAAGAAATAAGGAAGTTATTGACTGCGTTTAGGTTTCGGACGCACGGACGGACGCACGGACGGACGGACGGACGGACGAACGGACGGACAGGGGCAACGCTATATGCCCTTTCCACCATTCTTCGAATGGCGGGGGCATAAAAATGCAAGAGTTGTCTTCCTTGTTCATGACACATCGTCTAAGTGTGATGAATGCTCCTGTGAAGTTTCATGAATATATTCCATACGGTTTAGGAGTTATGGCCACGACATACCATTTGACTATATATGGATGCAAGTCAAGGGCAGATAATTCAAAAACTAAAAAAGGAGTTATCTTCCTTGTTCATGACACATCATCTCAGTGTGATGAATGCACCTGTGAAGTTTCATGATTATATTCCATACGATTTAGGAGTTATGGCCCGGACACGATGTCGGGACGGACAAACGAACAGACGGACAGGGGTAAAACTTAATGCCCTTCCGCTATTCTTCGAATAGGCGGGGGCATAAAAATTTTCATATAATGAAGAGTGTCATGAACAGGATGTTGGGGAACTACTGTAAAAATCGTAAAAATTCGGACACTTGATGACTTGCTGTATTTCTCCTAAAATCTTAACAAATTTGTTTCATGATCCTGCAAGTAGTCTAAAAGGTGCAAACAGAATGGCAAACATTGAAGACCCTGATTAGACTGCTCCTTGATCTGGGTCTGCACTGTTTGCATAGGCCTATTCATCCCAATACTTAGGTTCATGAAGGTATGCCATGCAATATAGTTACCATAGGAACATAAGCTAACATCTGTTGCCCCTGTTGTCAAGGTGGTGAAACCAAATGGACAGGAAACACAGCTGATCTCTGATCCTTCTCCTTTGTAAAACCCTTTCTCACAGGGGCTACAACTCTCAGTTTCTGTTAGCTCCATACCCGGTGAACCACAAATATCTGAAATAGAGATCACACAGTCAGTACCAGTGTTGTCAATGTAAACATTCTTCTGTTTGTGTTATATTTTGTTACTGTTAATTAAACCCTGTTCTGCTGAAAAAAATTAATTTTGTCAAATCCATTTCTGATTATTGACCACTCAGATTACTCAATATAATGTATTCAAAGACAAACCGTGTAGATTCTGACCAGATGGCTTCTTAAGTTCTTCAGATCAGGATCTACACTGTTTGCAAAGGGTCATCATGGTTCAACAGGACAAGGTTAAGTTTGCTTTTAAAGCTCCGAATAAAGAGGAGTAATGAGAATAATTTAACCCTTCTCTTGCTGAATATTCATTTAAGCCACACCCTTTTCTGACTTTGAACCAATCAGATTTCTTCATGTAATTTATTGCTACAAATTCATTAACTGAATGTCAAACAGTGTAGATCCAGATCAGAAGCCGGCTTCTTCAGAAGCCATCTGATCTGGATCTACACTGTTTGCAAAATTAGGGGTTTTCGTGAACAGCAAGATAAGGGTTAAGTATAGTTTTTTTCTGATTTCTGCAAAAAACATATATTGCAGATACTTTAAAGAATCACTTCATCAAGGCAATTTTAATGAGTTGCTACAATATAATACAGTGACAGTTTGATGACTGGAACACCATTTGGACCATAAAAATGCGATCAAGATGTGTAGTTTGAGCCACTATGGATTAGTCATACAGTCATGTCAATAGGCATAATGCTTATATGAAATAAGGTATGCTGTGTGTACTCTCATTAGAATTGCCTCATCAACACACAACATTCCTTTTCACAATGAAAAACCTTTCTAAATTGCACCTAACTTTCACTGTCCGGCAACATTGCATCTAATGACATCATACGGCAATGACATTGTGCACAAATTTGTTATGACGTCGTCACCATTGACGTCGTGTGACGTTGACGTCATTTCCTGTCTACTTGTTTATTACACTTGATAAAGGCCAATAATGGCCGAAACGTTGTGTTAATAAATAAATAAAACCAATTTGGAGTTTTTCTCTGGAAAAATTTCATGATTATGCATTTGCACATACACCTCAGCCCCGTTATAGCACGGTTGGTTACAACACGAATTCGGATATAACACGGTTGTTGTTTGGACCCCAAATTTTCTCCAACCTTCCTTTTTTGTTTCGGCAAAAAAAGAAATCCTAGTGATTAACACGGTAGTTAGAAGAAATCCAGGCGTGTTAACACGGTAGTTAGCGTTAAATCTTAATGTCGACTTAATCCCTTGTCAATTATCCAATTTAACACCGTTATGGTATATCAGTAAACATGCAATAAACAACATCTTCACACGGTCTGTAAATTTTACTAATGACGTGTGAAAACTCGTGGCTAATATCCAGCTGAAAGATTAAAGGGTAAACCTTCTGCTAGCTGGAGGTCACTCATCAAAAATTGGTCATTTGCTCATGCACATCGATAATTCAATTAAGTAAACAAAACCCTGCAAACATTTCAAAGAAATTTTTTGCATACATGTGGCGAACAGGGTGGGCCCAGATCAGGCAGGTAGTCTGATATGGATCCGCACTTTGCAACAATGATTTTTGAATTAACCAGCAGAGGACAAGAGCAGACAACAATTGTTGTGATTGGCACTTTAAGGGTTAACACTTCAATAGAGACAACGCTGTGCTCATGCTTGGTAAAGTACAAGAAGGATGAAAAATTGCGCATTTGATCACATCTATACCCTGTCTAACCAAACGGGCACATACTGTGTATGCAATGTCATATTAAGGTCGATGAAAAATGGTGATTTTCATCGACGTTGATGCGACATTGCAAAGGAAAGAACTGATAAAGGCAATCACTACAATTTGCACCCCAATGTGCCCGCTAGAGGGGTCTACTATCAAAGGAAAAAAATTGCATCCCTGGGCGAGGTGTATACACACAACGTCAAATCAACGCTGATGCTACGATTTGACGTTGCATCGACGTTGGTGCGACCTTGCTGAAACATCATGTGCCCTCCATGCGCTAGGGGATTTCTTATTTGAGAAAGAATTTGGTCCCGTGAAAAGAAATTGTGTTGGAAAAGAATCTGCGCCAACGCAGCAAACCTCAGTGCAAAACCTTTCCCGTTTGCATAGTCTATCTGCAGAAGAAAAAAAAACATAGATTATTGACCCATGAAAGGAAGGAATTTGCTCCCGTATGCAACATCGTTTTAACACCGATGTGACGCATTAACGTTGGAAAAGAATCTGCCCCGACGCAGCAAACCTCAGCGCAAAACCTTTCCCGTTTGCACAGTCTACCGTATCTGCGGAAGAAAAAAAAAAGACATAGAAGGGAAAGAATTTGCTCCCGTATGCAACGTCGGTTTAACAACGTGTCACCGACGTTTGTGCGGCCTTGCTCAGGCGTCTCATGCTATCCTTGCACTGGGAAGATTTTCTGGCATCACTTGCCTGGGCAGGGTTAGACCAAAGGAGTTTACCAGTACTCATTTGCGGTCCGTTCCCAATCTATTTCTCCAAAGCCCGATAGGCGGGGGTGCCCGTTTACTTATTCAATTGCAGTAAGAAAGTTAACTGTTGAAGGGAAAAATATAGTCAGATAGAGTTTTTTCCCTTGTGCATTGCAATTGCTTATGCAAACGGGAACCAGTCTTCGGGAACCATGGCCCATCTAAAAATACACACAGGGATTACACATGGACATATTGGAATAGAAACCAAACACAAACGTATGAATCGCTGTTTTTCACAAATTTATTTTAATTAAACAATCATGCAACGAATTTAAAGCAATAAATGCAACATCTAAAAGCAAAACAAACAAAAGAACAAACGATAAAATAGCCTGAAAAACATTGCAATAACACAAAACAAAGGTAAACAAACTGTGGCAGACGAACTTTTTCCAGGTCATTGACCAGGTCAATGACGATCGTTATAGCACGGTTCGGTTAACTAACACGGTCTTCTGATTGGACCCGAGAACCGTGCTATAACGGGGTTGAGGTGTATTCTGATAAAATGCATGCTTTGAGGCTAAAACAACTGGTAATGACATATGATATTTAAAACTACACCCAACCTCTTTACAACAGTATTGTTCAGGTCCAAAGCAGAAATCGTGTTAGTTTAACAACCGTGTTATATCCAAACAAAAACAAGATGTGTTTGTGAAACACCGATGCCCCCGGACAGCGCCTGTGCAATATGAAAGCCCCATCACTAAATTATGTCATGGTTGAGGCCACAAGGTCACGAGGTAAAAAATTATGGTACCACTGGAAAGGTCTTGTGAGAAAGAATACACATGTGAAATATGAAAGCTCTATCACTTACCAATCAAAAGTTATGGACTATATTAAAGTTTTTAAAAAGTAGGTCAAACATCAAGGTCAAAGTCACAAGGTCAAAAATTATAGTACCACTAGAAAGGTCTTGTGACAAGGAATGCACATGTGAAATATGAAAGCCCTACCATTTACCAATCAAAAGTTATGGCCAAAGTTTTTAAAAAGTAGGTCAAACATCAAGGTCAAGGTCATGAGGTCAAAAATTATGGTACCATTAGAAAGGTCTTGTGACAAGGAATGCACATGTGAAATATGAAAGCTCTACCATTTACCAATCAAACGTTACGGCCAATGTTAAAGTTTTTAAAAAGTAGGTCAAATGCCAAGGTCAAGGTCATGAGGTCAAAAATTATAGTACCAATAGAAAGGTCTTGTGACAAGGAATGCACATGTGAAATATGAAAGCTCTACCATTTACCAATCAAACGTTACGGCCAATGTTAAAGTTTTTAAAAAGTAGGTCAAATGCCAAGGTCAAGGTCATGAGGTCAAAAATTATAGTACCAATAGAAAGGTCTTGTGACAAGGAATGCACATGTGAAATATGAAAGCTCTATCACTTACCAATCAAAAGTTATGGCCAATGTTAAAGTTTTTAAAAAAGTAGGTCATATGCCAAGGTCAAGGTCATGAGGTCAAAAATTATAGTACCAATAGAAAGGTCTTGTGACAAGGAATGCACATGTGAAATATGAAAGCTCTATCACTTACCAATCAAAAGTTATGGCCAATGTTAAAGTTTTTAAAAATGAGGCCAAAAGTAGGTCAAATCTCAAGGTGAAGGTCACGAGGTCAAAATTTATGGTACCTCTTGAAAGGTCTTGTGACAAGGAATGCACATGTGAAGTATGAAAGCTGTATCACTTACCATTCAAAAGTTATGCCCAATGTTAAAGTTTTTGCAGACGGAGAAACGGACAAACAGACAAACGGACAAACAGACAAACAGACGGACAGACCAAAAACTATATGCCCCCCAGAATCTTAGATTCCGGGGGCATAATTACAGATTATTTAGAAAAACTACCATTTTTGGTCATTTTTCTATATAACCAAAACATTTTTGGGATGCATCTTGTAACCATGTTATATCCAAAACAGTGTTATAACAAACAGTGTTATATATATAACAAATGGTTTATTACACTGATATTGATGAGTATTGTACCTCTTTGGGACACTCACTATCCGAACAATAACCCTAAAACCCCACAGAACTATAGCTGAAAATGATCTTTTCAAAAATTAAAGCCATAATCACAAAATAAAACAAAGATACAAACACAACTTCAAACATTTGGGTCAAAACATTGAAAGCTGGTAGCAATATTCTTCCATACCTGTACAACCTGCGGGTGAGGTGGCTCCAGTGACATGAGTTGTCTGCCCCAGGGGACAGGGTTTACATGTTGTCTGTCCCCCTTCATCCTGGTAGAACCCCATTTCACATGGTTCGCAGACCCCATCCAACATAAACTCTCCCAGACTGCATACTCCTAAAATGGTAATATGAACACTGTATCAATTTCTGTTCTCTACAGTACCAGACCAGGGGGAGTATATAAGATAATTAACCCTTTTTGTACCAAATGGAATCTTCCTCCATATATATAGAGCAGGAGTCCATTTCAAAATATGGGATGACAGGTTGTGTTTTCTTCAAACTTTATTTGAAAAAAATGGCTGAACCTTCTGCAAACAGTGAAGGCCCTGATGAGATGCCGCATTCTGCAGGATCTGATCTGGGCACGCACTGTTTGCCAGGGTATCTGTTTTGGGGTTTCTGGTACAAAATGGGTTTAGTGATTACTTCCACCATTTTTTAAAAACAGACGTTGTGAGTACTTGTTAGAAAAGCCTCCAAGAGCAACTTTTTATCTCCAAGGGCAGAGGGAAGCAATATATTTTGACAGAGTTGCCCCCACTGAAAGTGTATTCATGCCCTTAATATCCTGCCTGAAAGTGTGCCAAAAAATTATTATACTTTGTCCTGAGAATGTACTTACGTCATGTAATAAATTCAATGATCCACCAGTGGATTAAATATGCAAAATAGTTAGATAAACAGAATCTTGCATTCATGTTCATGTTGAATTTATTAAATTCCTTGAGGAAAAGGGATAAAATGCTCGGCTAAGCCTCACATTTCATCCCTTTTCCTCAACTTGTTTAATAAATTCAATAATACATGAACATTCATGTAAGATCTTCTATGTTCAGTATTATACATACAACAGGATAATGTGTTGAATATATCAGGATTATATGGGCCCCGTCAAGCGATTTTGGTACTTATCGCCTATGCGAGCAGCGAAGGTTCAGGCGAGCCTGCGCATTCGCGTAGTCTCGCCAGAACCTTCGCTGCTCGCTCATACAAGCAGTGAATCAAGAGGAACCTTCAGACAGAAAGCCATATCCCTGGCCCCTCTGAATGGCTGGGCATGCGCAGTTAAAATTGGTCATAACGGAAAGCTCGAAGACACAAATTCGCTTGGCGGGGCTCATATGTTGAACTGGGCCCAGTTGTTCAAAGCTAAGCATGCCTTTTAGTTGACATATTAACCCTTTTCCTGCCAAATAAATTGATTTAGCCACACCCATTTCTGACTATCCACCAATTGAATTACTTAATATAATGTATATATTCAATTCACAAACTGCATGACAGTGTAGATCCTGATCAGATGGCTTCTTCTGAAACCATATGATCTAGATCTACTGTTTGCAAAGGTAGGGGTGGTCATGCTCAGCAGGATAAGGATTAAAACTTTGAAAAATAATATGGCAAAGCTACTGAAATTTTTTCAGCAAAAACATCTGTGTATTAGATGAGTTCTTGCTAGAGAGGAGTTCTTGCTAGACCACTTACCATTTTGCCACTCACAAGTTCATTCAACTAACAATGCTTTGAAGAATTGGGCTCTGGCCATCATTGTCTCTGTTTACTGATGGTATTCTTTGATTACAGTTTTAGAAGCCTCCGTGGTGCAGTGGTTACGCTACTCGCCTTGTAAACCAGGGGTCGCAGGATCGATCCCGGGCTTCTCCAGACTTTCGGATGAGTCTTTAAACCGAGGTCCCGTCTCCGTATGACCTTAGCTGTTGGTGGGACGTAAAACTCAAACACTTACTTACTTGATTACAGTTTCATTGACTTTTTCTTCGATCTATTCAAAACTATAAGTCATCTTTGGTACTGGTTTATGTACTTTGTATTTGATATTATTAATACTGCAAACACAATGATATAAATGCTAAAAGGATGCATTAATGTGATTCCAAACTTGTTCGGAAACATTATTACAGTTAAAAATGGAAGAAGTTTTGATAGGTTGGGGCATACCAGACAATACAATTAAGTCTGGTAAATTTATTGAGTGTTTTTTTTTTTTTGGGGGGGGGGGGGGGGGGTTTGGTTTTATGACCCTTTAAAGATAACTTTACCTGAATCAAGTTGATCGTTAAAGTGGTGGCCAAAAACTGGAGCATTTGGAGAAAAGCACATGACCTTCTACCTGAGCGAGGCTTGAACCACAGCAATGAGAGACCTAATGTCTGAGTGTCTGTGCTCTAAACTACTAGCCTACAAAGGTTCATTATTCTTGAGTGTAATAAATCAATAATTTGAGTCAACTTATTCTATGCATGGAGGGAAATCTTGGGGTATTTATTAGCCATCAGTTACCATAATACTCACTGTAGCAAAAAGTATATGAGAATGCTCCTCTCACTGAAGTTGTCTCCCCTTCTTTACAGGAAGTACAGGAGAGTTGTCTTTCTTGATCTGTATAAGTTCCCAGGGGACATAATTCACAATGACCTGCCTTCCAATAGTAACCCACACCACAGTTTACTGTAAAATTAAACACATATGAAACACTTTACTTTTGACAGACTTGTTACTTCTTTTTCTTTCAGACAATAACGTATGGTCACCTAATAGAATGAATAATCATGCTCCTACCCTAGTTGTCTCCATTTTGTTGAAATTTTTAACATGTTGTCTATGAGCTCTGATAACTTCCATCAGGTTAACAAGTCTGTGTAATAAACAACTTCCCCCAACTTCAAACTTTATATAGAAAAAGTGGGTTTACAGGGGTATACATTATTTTCTTTAATTTTGCTCAAAAAACCTAGATTGTGGGTACTCGTGAGAACTGCTTCAGAGTCCCTAAGTATCTAGTCCCTAGAGAAATCCTCCAATGGCTCAAGATATCCATTGATTTAGGATAATTATGGAAATTTTTCTTTTATTATCTTGAGACTGATCATGAAATCTTTTCTACAGATTTTATCTCTCTTCTTCTGATTCAGGTCAGTTGTCAGTCACTAGAAAAAGAATAAGGGTTAACCTCATCTGTAAAAGCCTGTCCAGGAAAAGTGTGGATAGGCAAAGTGACCATCTCAACATGACCTTAATAATGATGACTGGGCAGTTTGAACTCCAAACCAAACATTTTATCATGAAAATGTATACATTTTGTCCTGTAAATGGATGCTATGTGTACATGCAACATACTGTAATGATCCTACATACTGGGACAGATAGGCCTAAGCAAACAGTGCAGCCCCAAATCAGACTGCTCCTGAAGGATCAGTCTGATCAGGTCTATACTGTTTGCCATTCCATCAGCAATCGTTAATAGTCAGCAATGGGTGTGGCTAAATTAATTTATTCAGCAGATAAGGGTTAAGGGGAATGGGTAAATTAGCAGGCAAGGCAACTCTTTCAAAAATATTTTTGTCTTCTTTGAGCCAGCACAGATACAGCTGAGGTGGGTGATTCTATTATGTACAAAATGGTTTATTATTAGATCAGTAAAAGTAGCATAAATATCCTAACAAGAGGGCCCAGAGGGCCCTGATTTGCTCACCTGAATGCTACTGTCTCCAGGACATTCTATTTTTAGCTCTGGTGGCCATCTTGTTCCTCAGAGCGGTAAGATCTTAGCTATTTTGGTAGGGTGTCACTTAGGCAACATTCCTGTGAAGTTTCAATCAAACTGACCCAAGGGTTTAGGATGAGTTTGCATTTGAAGAAAATTGACAATGTTTTTTTCTATTTTTAACTCTGGTGGCCATATTGTTCATCAGAGCAGGATCATTTTAGCTATTTTGGTAGAGGGTCATCTAAGCAACATTCCTATGAAGTTTGAATGAAATTGGCCCAAGGGTACAGGAGGAGTTGCTGTTTGAAGATTTTTTTTCATTTTTTAGCTCTGGCAGCCATCTTGTTCATCAGAGCAGAATGATTTTAGCTATTTTGGTAGGGAATCATCTATGTAACAGTCCTGTGAAGTTTGAATCAAATTGGCCCAAGGGTTAAGGAGGAGTTCCATTTGAAGCAAATTTACAATGTTTTTCAATTTTTAGCTCTGGCGGCTATTGTTCATCAGAGCAGAAAGATTTTAGCTATTTTGGTAGAGGGTCACATAAGCATCATTCCCATGAAGTTTGAATGGAATTGGCCCAGGGGTTTGGGAGTAGTAGTCGTTTAAAGATTTTTCTATTTTTAGCTCTGGCGGCCATCTTGTTCATCAGAGCGGAACCATTTTCGCTATTTCTGTAGAGAGCCACCTAAGCAACATTTCTGTGAAGTTTAAATGAAATAGGCTCAAGGGATTAGAAGGAGTAGTCTTTTAAAGCAATTGTTGACGACGGATGACGCACGACGGACATTGACCGATCACAATCACTCACCATGAGCACTTAGTGCTCAGGTGAGCTAAAAAGAACTTGCTGTAATTCACATAAAACTTAAACAAATTTGTTTCATGAAGTCCAAAAACTGCACGCACAATATCAAACAGAGCAGAACCTGATCAGACGGCTCCCACAGAAGCAGTCTGATCTGGGTCTGCACTGTTTGTTAAGGCCTATCAATACTTAGGATCATTACAGTATAACATACTTAGGATCCTGCATCTCTTACCACATCTGTTGTTCTCTGTCAAAACCTGTCCCTGGTCACACTCCACTGAGACATTGTATGTCTGCTGTCCGAGCTCAAACCCATCTAACTGTTTAATGAATGATTCAAACTCTGCAATAGCTTTCTCCCAGCTTCCTTCAGACACTGCAGAACTGCAAGAGAACAACCATTACTAGCCATTAAATCAACCATTACTAGCCATTAAATCAACCATTACTAGCCATTAAATCAACCATTACTAGCCATTAAATCAAAGCACTGACAGCACTGGTGGGTCAACTGTCCCTGAGTGTCCCCATCACGAAAACACGCCTATATAATTTTGACCCCTTTGAACCCCACTTTTATATAGTAAAACTGGGGTTTCCAGGGGTATACTTTATTTTTCTTATTTCTGCTCTAAAATATAGATTGTGGGTACTCGTTAGAACCGCCTCGATGAGGCGGTTCTAACGAGTGCCCACAATTTATATTTTGGGCAGAAATAAGAAAAATATCAAAATTTTTCATCATAAAATTTTCATTTTTTCGGCCATAAAGTATACCATCATGTATTTGTATAGGCGTGTTCGCATAATGCTGAGTGTAGAAATAAGAAAAACATCAAAATTTTTCGTCATAAAATTTTCATTTTTTCGGCCATAAAGTATACCATCATGTATTTGTATAGGCGTGATCACATAATGCTGAGTGTAGGCTGGGAAAATGATCCTGAACTGAGACTTAACTCTTTTTGTACCAAATGGAATCTTCCTCCTTATAAGGTTGTGTTTTCTTCAAAATCTATTTGGAAAAAGGCTGAACTTTTTGCAAACAGTGAAGGCCCTGATCAGACGCCGCATTCTGCGGCGTCTGATCTGGGCCTGCACTGTTTGCCAACTACCCGTTTTGGGGTTTCCGGTACTAAATGGGTTAAATTGTTTCATTAAAGCCTTAAATTCCAGTGTTTTAAGCAAACAGTGTAGACCCTGATCAGATGCCACAATATGGGGAATCTGATTTGGGTCTACACTACTTGCCAATGACCTAGTACACAAGCCAAGTCCAGGTTTTACTTTTTACACCACGCTGTGACATTACAAGGAGAAGACTACCTGGATTTTGTACATGGTCAGGGAGAGTCATATGGACAATAGCAGGCAGGAAGCTTCTGTAGTTAGTAACTTTGGGTCATTTGGTAAACAATGAACCCAAAATGTACATGTTAATCTAGAACAAGAACTTATTTCACATGAAATAAGGAATGCCAACCGAAATATAATAAGACTGTCTGAATCCTTGGCTAAAACACTGTTCTAGAAGGTGAAATTTCCATGTTGCTTTGAAATACAGGACCCAGCAGGCACTCAATGTTGAACTTGTTTCAAGTTTGATTCAATGTTGTGTGGCCACAGGGATCTTCATTTTCCTATTTTCTTATGGAGAGGAAAATTAAGTTAACTTTTCTATATGTCATCAAGCAAGAACTTGTCATGCAGGGAGAAAGCAGAAATTACAAAAAATCTACAGCACTGGTAAACTGCTTAGAGGATCAAAGCTTGCCCAAACAAAGCCGTGCTTGTCCATCCATGCTTATAAACCCTATTGGTTTCATTGGTTGACAGGGCTTGAGGTGTCATTTCATGTCAATGTTGAGTAAAAGTCCCTCAAAATTAGAAGCAACATCTCCAAAATGACCTAAACAGTGTTGATGGGGACGTTAAACCTCAAATCAAACAAACAAAAGAAATGAAACTAGAGCTGTCAGTGAAACTGACTAGGGCCCCGGCAGCGCTATCAGAGGAGTAATAAAAATTTGTAGACGGACAGACAGACAGACGGACAGACAGAGTGATTACTATAGGGCACCCACACTTTCAGTGCGGGGCCCTAATTACACTGGAAAATAGTTTAGAAGCAGAGCCTGAGAAACAAAGCAATGTTATGGGCATGAATAATTATAAGCTGAAAGTCAATCATGCATAGTGTGCTGGTCCAGTTGTTCAAAACTAATGCTGCTATTAGTAAACATATTGCTAAAATTTTGGTCATTAAACATGGTAAATATTCTAATATTTTGGCTGGAAAAATATGAGTATTTTTTTTCCAAATATATTTTTGCTGAAAAATGTAAGTAGCTTTTGCATTTGCAAAAGTTACTCACATTTTGCCAGCAATAGATAATGTACATGCTAGAATAGTTAAGATACTGACAAAGTTCATTAAGCCCAAATAAAAGAAAAAATGTTTCAAACAACTGTTTGAAAATGCATGGAATATATTTCCACTCATCCTATAATCAAATACTGTAAAATAATAAATATTAAGACCTTTTAACCCCAAATCATAATTTTAGAATGAACAAGTCTATTTTTCTATCAGATGATAGTTTACAAAACCCATTACAAAAACAAACCTATATAATTTTGATCCCCTTGAACCCACTTTTACATGGTAAAACTGGGGTTTACAGGGGTAAAAACCTTATTTTTCTTATTTCTGCTCTAAAATATAGATTGTTGGTACTCGTTAGAACTGCCTCGTCGAGGTGGTTCTAACTTGTATGCACAGTCTATATTTTGAGCAGTAGAAATAAGAAAAAAATCACAATTTTTCAGCTTAAAAGTTTCACTTTTTGGAGGTAAAATTTATGAAGTATTTGTATAGTCATGTTTTCGTAATGATTTGTGAAACTGCAGGAAAGACACGCCAATACTGTTGTTCCAGTATATATGTTTGTTCCAAATCTTACAGGTTTATAAAAACAATGTGATGGTGATTAATTTTGAATAAGTAAATGAACTCACGTGTTAGCTGGTATATCAAAGTGTACTGTGTAAATGACTGGTTCACTAAGTTCAGCATCCCTCTTCTTACTCCCAGGCTTTAAACAGTCTATGACCATGTTTCTTGAGGCACAGTCTACATCATAGCATAGCTGGTACCCTGCTAGCTGGTCCTCTAGATGTGTCAACAGACTGATCTTGTGATCATCTGAACATACAGGACCTGTCATTGTCAGTGTACCAGTCAGCTGAGTAGCAGCTATACTGAATCCTGTATAAAGAAATTCCAGGGTGACGTTTCTTTTTGATGTCTGCATTATCAGAATTTACTGGCACGATAGTAACAAATTCATAAATTAAGTCACAAACAGTTGACTGCTTGCATTTTATTTCATCATGTATCAGTCCTCCAGAATAAAAAGAATTCTAGGGGCTCACTATAACCATTAAGGAAGAATTTGAATCCCTAAGCAAAGAAAGGGAAGAAAAGTGCAAGTTTTTTTTTATTTCAAAAGAGCAGGCACGGGATATATAGCAATCAATTTCAATTCAGTGTTTAAAGATTTCAAAGAAAAGGAGACAATTCAACCACATTGCACATAGCTGTGAATAGGTCTTTAAAAATTTCTTTCATGGTCTTCACAGGTTGGCCCGTCCATGCTTATAAACCCTATTGGTTTCATTGGGTGGAGGGCTTGATATGTCATTTCATCTAAATGTCGGGTAAAAGTCCCACAAAAATTGGAAGAAACGTCTCCAAAATGACCGTTACAGTGTTGACGGGGACGTTAAACTTCAAATCAAACAAATCATGGTATTCACTGGAAAATTCATTTAAAGGTCTGAAAACGTCAACCCCTATTTTCAAGAAAATAACGAACTTTTGCAAAACATCTGCTGAATTTTCAAATATGCTAAGATATGTTTTGCAGGATAAGCAAAAAATACATTTTTCCTACCTGCACAAGGTGGTAAGATGAAGTGCCTGCCCCTGGGAGGGTCCCAGAGTCCCTCTGTCCCACAGATATACATGGTTGGTGGTTTCTCTGTGAAGTCATAGTGGGTGGGGTCAGTACAACTTACTGAGCAGTAAACACCATTCTCCCAGTCCTGACAATGCTTCACAGCCTGGTTAGGTTTTCTTGGCATCTTACAATGGTGAGCTGCAAGTAATGATAGTATGAATCAAAGCACTGGAGATGCCATTGTTTAGACAAATTCTGAACAGAGACTTAGATAGTTTTGTTTAACCCTTAAAATCCTGGGGCCAGTTGTTCAAAGCATCGTTAGCTTAACGAGCTCGTTAGCGGTCATATTGTTAACTGTTCTAGCAAGTCCAATATCGAAAATTTTGGCATTTTTGCTGAAAAAATGTGAGCATCCGCAAAAGCTGCTCACATTTTTTCAGCAAAAATTTCAACATATTTGCCATATTTAATGATCAAAGTTTTAACGATTCATTAACTAACGACTTTGTTAGTTTTGAACAACTGGCCCCTGAACTTTAAACTAACAGTGTAGACCCTGATCAGATGCCACAAAATTCAGATGCCACATTCTGTTTGCAAAACCCAACACACGGTTCCAGTCCAGATACTATAGACAACCCTCTTATGCAACATTCTGACCTCACAGTATTTAGAATACCGTGGATATAAATAACTGTTACAACCAGTGATATTCACAAGGATATCAAAAACGAAAAGCTACTACCGTAATTCCCTGTGTATACCACGCACTCATCTATAACACGCACCTCAATTCTGAGTCCAAGATATGTGTAAAAAAAGATATTCCAGTCTAAAATATGCACATGCTTTTCCCAAGTATCACAGAATGCTTTTCTCAGACGCCATTTTGATTGAAAATGAAAGTACACGAATTTTGATTGGCTACTATCAAAATAGCCTGACTGGTTATAGGTATATTTCCCAGTAGTTATAGAACAGAATAGTGGTTAGTTTCTCTTGTAGCATAGGCAGTTCTCCCTTTACCCTTAACGGTGGTGTGTGACAAGGTGACATTTTAAGTCTGCGGTTATTCATTTGTTATGAAAAATGACAATGCGTTTTCCCAGTTTTCTTTCACAAGGAAAGATATAAACAGGTTTCTTTCCAAAGGTAAAATTGTGACAACATGCCTCCAAGGCAGGTGCTCCATAGCGTTATTGACAGAAATTAAAGGTATCTACAGGGAGATTGAGTAGTTTGACACCTCTGGTTTTTCACACGTTCTCTATGCTAATCCCATAATTAACACCTTCTCAGCATGAGCCAAACATCTCACTCAATTAAAGAAGCCCATTTTGCATTTACTGTTAATAAAACGGTGATTCATGCCCGACTTCAAGGAACCCGATGTCCTGTGCAATTTGGAACTTTGTTGACATACACAAACTATCATAATTAATACTATAAGTATATTTATTAATAATAATATTATTATTTTTATTATTATTATTATTAGAAGTTTTCAAAAAATGCAGAATTTCTGTATTTCCAACAAACCACTGTTTTGTGACCAGTCTATTCAGATTCAGCAAATTAGTTCAATACGTAAATTTGGGTATACCTGCCTGTGAAAATGTGGAAAATATGGAAGTTATTTTTGTGCTAATAAAAGGTAATATGCATGAAAGGTTGATGTCTGAGATAGGAATATTGATTGCATTTTTAATGGTATGAATGATTCAATGAATTAATTTGTCAAACGAACTTTATGAGGGTCTCAAAGTGTCACATTGTATTTGTAATGGGTTTTCGTGACCTGCCGACTTTTTGAGAAAAACAATGTCATTTTTCTATGCCATTGTATTACACGCAGGGGATTTTTTTCACCGTTTTCTGGGTGAAAAAAGTGCGTGGTTTACACAGGGAATTACGGTAAGTAAATTTGGGTCAATTATTTGACAATAGACTCAAAAATTACCCCTTGTAGACTGAATAGATCTATCTTACTACATTTCAACCTCTCTTTAACACTGATTTTAAGGTCAAAAGCAGAAACTGTGTTAGTTACAACCATGTTTTTTTCCCCAAACAAAATGAATATAGATTATGCTAAAGAAAATGACAGTCATGGTGTGGCATTTGATGTTAATACAGTATCATCAACCTAACAAGTCTGTGTAATGTTTTCCCTAGAGAACCCCAATTTATACAGAAAAATTGGGGTTTACAAGGGCAATTATTACTTTTTTCTCTATATAATATATAGAGGATCTTACATGAGTGTTCATGTATTTAATACTGAATTTATTAAACGAGTTGAGGAAAATGGATAAAATGCGAGGCTGTGCCGAGCATTTTATCCTTTTTCCTCAACGAGTTTAATAAATTAAATAATACATGTTCACAAAAATGTCAATATTCTGCCGTAATAAACGTGTTGTCGTTAAGAACGTTGTACATGTAACGTTACGGGGGGGCTCGTAATTTGCATATTTAATCCACTAGTGGACTATCAAATTTATTACATGGTGTTATTACACTCTCAGACATGACGTCATATGATAAATACACTTTTGGGATCAATCTTTATTTTGTTTATTTGTGTTGAGGTTTTATGTCCCTGTCAACTTCATTTAGGTCATTTTTGAGATGTTGCTTCCAATTTTGTGGGACTTTTACCTGACATTGAGATGAAATGACAATCTCTGGATCAGTCTTTAAACTGTGATATATCCAAAACCATGTTAAAATGAACCGTGTTATAAAGAGGTTATAGTATATTTTAAAAATCAATAACCAATCAGTTTTTGCCATCTGTCAGAAATTTGGTTAGCCTATCAGTACCAACCTAAGTAACAATGCAAAACAAAATAAAATGACCTTCAAAATAAAAGAAATTCTACTTACGAGTAACAGAGACCTTGAAAGAGCAGACAGCCCAGTTGTTGTAAGCATCAAAAGCCACGTATGTTACTGGGTACTCTCCAAATGTAAAGAAATGACCTGCAAAGAAAATAGGGCCCAGCTGTTCAAAGCATTACGATAACTCATCCGTGTGAAATAGTGCATTCTATCATATCTCCAAAACGTGTATTTTCTTATGAAAAATTTGTGATATTTTACTTTATTTTTCCCCCAAACATAGGTTGTGGGTCCTCATTGAAGCAGTTCTATCAAGTACCCACATAGGTTGAACCACCTCGTTGAGGTAGTTCTATCAAGTTCCCACAACCTATATCTAGGAGCAGAAATAAGGAAAATAATGTATACCCCCATAAATCTCTATATAAAGTGGGGTTTAGTTAGAGGGGTGTTAATGACACAGACTTGTTAACGTGATGGCAATATAAACTCATTAGTGGTCAAAACATCAACTGTTCTAGCAAGTACGGTATCTAATACATGGGTATTTTCTGAAAAAAAAAAAATGTGAGTATCTTTTGCAATACACCTTTTTACAGTTAACCCATAAAATGCCAAACAGGACAATTGTCGTCTGCTTTGTCATCTGCCTGTTACTTTAAAAGATCAGACTGGTCCTGTAGGAGCAGTCTGATCTGGGTCAACACTGTTTGCCTGTATGAAAAAAATATTTCTAAAAAGTTTGCAGGAAGATTCAGCAAATGACATAACCAGACAACATTTTCAGATGTAGTTTTTCTCAGCAGCTTAAGGGTTAAGATAGGCAATTTTATCATACTGAAAAGTTGCAGTGTTAACCCTCACCATAGTGAACCCAGATATATCCTTTTTTTGCATTGAAAACAGTACAGTATTTGTCCATTACCAATTCTCAAATTAGTATAGAGATTCCACACCCCTGCCCATTGAGGCTTGGAGAAAAAGAGGGAGAAATGGACTGCATGATGCTTCCATGCACAGCTGAAATCAACCACACAAGCACTGATAAACCGCTTAGAATGCCTTGGCCTGCCCAGGCAAAGTGGTACGAGTCAGACGGTCTCTGAATATAAACTCTATTGGTTTGTTTCAGTGGTAGGGTTGAGATGTCATTTCATCACAATATTGGGTTAAAGTCCCACAAAACTGGAAACAACGTCTCCAAAATGGCCTAAAATTTGTTGACAGAGACATAAAACATCAATTCAAACAAAAATAAATGATAATTTTTCTATATAATCTACACATAATTGTTTGGAAAGTACACATTGTTAAACTAACACCCTTCTGCTTTGAATCCCAACAATTTTGTTAACAAGAGGTTGTGGCATAATCTCCTAATGCAAAACTGTATCTATGAAAGTTTCTCTGTGCCAGAATCAGGATAGTTTACTTGTTCACACATGTGCATTATTATTCAAGTGTCAAAGTAATTTACCAAAAATATCATACACGCCATTTAAGGAAAATAAGAAAAGAAAAAGGTCAAAGGTCAGCAGTCAGAATTTTACCTGGTAAATGTGTCTGTTTGATATCAGTAATTCCTACATTGTCATTGAACCTAGGCATGTCCCAGGTTACTGCGGTCCTCAATTCATCAGGGGACAGTACCAGTGATATATCACCAGGACAGTATGTAACCACCGGTGGCTCTTTATCTGAAACAAACAAACAGTCCTTACTGCTTATGATACAGCGATGCAGTAAAATCCTGCATTACCATAACACACCCATGCAACATAGTGCATTTTTTCACATCTCCAACATGGTTACTTTTCTGAAGAAAATCTGTGATATTATTTTTCTTATTTACACTGCAAACATAGGTTATGGGTGCTTGTTAGAACTGTGTGGGTTTAGGGGCTGTTCATTTCAGGGTCTTGTTCATGTGTAGTGACTTTCAGCCTACCACTGCACATTTGAACAGTCCCAAAGATGGTCTTTTACAAGAGGACACATGGTGTAGAAACATGAGAGCCCAGAGGGACCTGAATCGCTCACCTGAGACTCAGTATCTCTAGTACATTCTTGGCCCAAGGGCTATAATTTGAACAAACTTGGTAGCGGTCCACTAGATAAAGCTTCATACCAAATATCAAAGACCTGGGCCTTCTGGTTTCATACAAAAAGATTTTTAAAGGTTTTCCTTATATAAGCCCATGTAAAACTAGTGGGCTCTGGCGTGGGGGTATTTTTGGCACCTGGGCTATAATTTGAACAATCTCAGTAGAGGTCCACTAGATGAAGCTTCACGCCAAGCATCAAAGACCTGGGCCTTCAGGTTTCAGACAAGAATATTTTTTAAAGCTCTAAGGGCTGTAACTGCAAAACCGAATGTCAGATTTAAGCCAAACTCATACTTATCTGAGGTGTTATTCTTGTTCTCATTTTATGAAAGTTTCAAAAAGATCAGATTAGAAATGGCTGAGAAAAGGTGGAGACACTATTTTTCAATAATATTTATGCTCAAGGGCAGGTAATTCGAAAGCCTTTTGTCTCATGCGGCACAAATTTGAACTAAACATAGACTGTAAGCTCCTTCTGGTTTTCTGGAAGTTTGATGAAGTCAGGTTAGAAATAGCCAAGCAAAGTTGGAGACATCGTTTTCCCATTATAAGTCTATGGGAAAATTTTTCAACCTCAAGGGGATGTAACTGGAAATCCGGTGGTCAGATTCAAGCCAAAATCTAACTCATTATAGATTTTATGCTTATCCTCTTTTACCAAAAGTAACAAAAAGATCAGATCAAAAATGGTTGCGAAAAGCTGGATACACCATGTTTCGCTAATATTTATGCTCAAGGGCAGGTAACTCAGAAGTCATTTGACCTGCGTGGCCCAAAATTCAAACTCAACAAAGACTGTATGCCCCTCCTGGTTATCTGCAAGTCTGATGAAAATCTGATTTGAAATGGTCGTGAAAAGCTGGAGACGTCGTTTTCCCATTGTAATTCTATGGGAAAATCTTCCACACTCAAGGAGATGCAACTGGAAAACCACTGGTCAGATTCAAGTCAACTTCGATTTCGCTCGAGATTTTATGCTTGTCCTCTTTACCAAAAGTTACAAAATGATCCAATCAAAAACGGCTGAGAAAAGCTGGAGATACCATTTTTCACTTACATTTATGCTCAAGGGCAGGTAACTCAGAAGCTGTTTGTCCCGTGTAGCCCAAATTTGAACTCAACGTAGATTGTAAGTCCCTTCTGGTTATCTGCCAGTTTGATGAAGATTGGATCAGAAATGGCGGAGAAAAAGTGGAGACGTCGTTTTCCCCCATTGTAAGTCTATCGGAAAATTTTTTCATGCTCAAGGGGATGTAACTGAAAAAAATGCTTGTCAGATTCAAGCCAAATTCAAACTCGTCCAAGATTTTATGCTTGTTCTCATTTATGAAAAGTTACAAAAAGATCAGATCATAAACGGCTGAGAAAAGCTGGAGACACCATTTTTCACTTATATTTATGCTCAAGGGCAGGTAACTCCAAAACTGTTTGTCCCAAGCATCCCAAATATGAACTCGACGTAGACTGTAAGCCCCTCCTAGTTATCTGCAAGTTTGATGAAGATCGGATCAGAAATGGCTGAGAAAAAGTGGAGACGTCATTTTCCCCATTATAAGTCTACGGGAAAAATTTTCACGCTCAAGGGGATGTAACTGGAAAACTGCTGGTCAGATTCAAACCAAATTTGAACTCGTCTGAATGAAAGATGAAGATCGGATCAGAAATGGCTGAGAAAAAGTGGCGACGTCGTTTTCCCCATTATAGGTCTATGGGAAAAATGTTCACGCTCAAGGGGATGTAACTGGAAAACAGCTGGTCAGATTCAAACCAAATTCGAACTTGTCCGAGATTTTATGAAAAGTTACAAAAAAGATCAGATCTTAAACGGCTGAGAAAAGCTGGAGACACCATTTTTCACTTATATTTATGCTCAAGGGCAGGTAACTCCAACGCTGTTTGTCCCGTGCAGCCCAAATTTGAACTCGACGTAGACTGTAAGCCCTCCTGGTTATAAGCAAGTTTGATGAAGATCGGATCAGAAATGGCCGAGACAAAGTGGAGACGTCGTTTTCTCCATTATAAGTCTATGGAACGTTTTTGTTTCCATGGCAACCAGAATTCCAATCTGATCAGCCCAAAAACCTTATGGAGCATTCCCCCCCCACCCCCCCCTACCTGATGATGCTTCTCATGAAATTTGATCAAGATTGGCCATGGGGTATTAGAGATATACTTATTTGAAATTGTTTACTGGGTGACTCATGCAAGCATGACTGACGACGTACAAAATGTGATCATGAAAAGAAAGAGCTGCTACCTTTTAAAAATGATTTTTAAAGATTTTTAAAGGAACTGAATGACAAACAGTGTAGTTCCTGATCAGATGGCTTCTTCAGAAGCCATCTGATCTGGATCTACACCGTTTACCAAGTTGAGGGTTATCCTGTTCAGCAGGAAAAGGGTTAATTATTGAGCTGTTAAACTATAAAACAAAAGAATACAGGTACATGTTGGTCAGTTTGTGAACTTGAATGAAAACATTATTATAAAGGCATCTGATTGGCTGATACTCGGAAATGGTTGTGACAAAATTAATTAATTCAGCAGTACAAGGGTGAATATAAAGGTTTTGTCAGGCTGGATATTTAACTAAACCTCACTTTTCTTGGGCAGGCTTTTTTCTCCTTTTAATGTGGATAACTAGTATAGAGCATATTCTTTCATCAGTAACTGACAACTGCCCTTCTTGTAGCAGTGAAAATTAGAAAATGACTGTAGAAAATATTTTGATTTTCAAAAAGAAATTTACAGGAACCTGTGGGGATCAAATGTGCGAAGATCTGAACACAAGTCTGATAGAAAGATGAGACACCAGACACTAAACTCATTTCTCTCGAGACAATAGTTTTGCATATATGATTTTACAAAATCTCATCTGTAATACTTAATCTCCTCTCTTATACTTTAAATAATCCATACTTGCTTCTTTCAATATTCAAATTGACAAATTAGTAAAGAGTATAACTAGATGGCTCGAACACAAGCTGCTTGTTTAACATGGCTGATTTGAACTTGTTCTTGACCCCTCCCCCCCCCCCCCAACTCCAGATATCAAACTGAATACAATTAGGATGATTTAGGGATAGTTTTCTTATCTTGAAAAAGGGTGGTGTGTGTACTCATTAGAACTGCCTAGGTATGTTGTGTGTACACAAAAGAATCACATAGGTATGCTGTGAGTACTCATTAGAATTGCCTCAAAAGGCGATTCTAATGAGTACACACAACATACCTTTATCTAATAGAGGAGAGTAGTATTATCTCCATTATGCTTCCTTATCTGGTATTATAATTAAACCACAGTGGCTGGAACTTCCTCTGCCTCAAAACACATTTGCAGTCCAAGTTAAGCTGTATTTATGTTTCAAGTATTTATATTTCCAGCATGAAAATTGATTTATGTAGCCACAAGGCTGGAAAATTCCACTTATCCGCTTTCCATGATGTGTAAAAATTTTGGAAGATGAGAAAACTTTTGTCTTGTCCCTTTGAAATTTACCAAAATCTACATGCCCTTGGTCTGTCATGCAGGACAGGTGAAATTTTGTAGAATTTCCAGCCCTGGTTCCCAGTGTGAAAACTGATTTAACTTGTTGTCCATACATATAAATTATGAAATTAATTTAAGGTATTGGAAACACAGAATCATATTTGTAATTTAAAACCATTTTAAATTAACATGATATACCTATTTTACTGCAGTCTGGTCCCTGGTATCCTGGTAGGCATCTTGTGTTGCCAGGACAACCAGAAGGATGTATGATCTTTGACCTGCCATCATCAAACATGACCCAGTTAACAAGGTTGCCTGGCAACATTGAGACACATGTCATCCTAGTAACAGGCTCAAGGATAATGGAACTTCGCATATGAAGTCCTGTCACTTCACCTTGGAATAGCTGGGACTCACTGTCATTATCTGCTAGCTGGCCAATACTAAGCTCAATCCTGAAGGTGTTATATCAAAAATTAGAAATATTAAAATGTAAAATTCAAATTTAAAACAAGGAATCTATACATTATGATAAAACTACCATGCCATATAGTGCATTCTTTCATTTCTCTGAAATGGCTATTGTTCTAATGGAAATCTGTAACGTTTTTCTTATTTATACTGTAAACATAGGTTGTGGTGTAAGGCCATCTTGTGCCTGGAAAAGATGGATTGGAAGAAAAAAGTGATGATACACATCAACCTCTTTATAACACTATTGTTGGGATCCAATGCAGAGATGGTGCTAGTTGAAAAACAGTGTTATATATAAAAAATATATAAATAATATAGAAAAATGAATATAAATGATCATTTTTCTTATGCTCATTTTTCTACATAATCTATATTATATTTATATGTGAAAGGTGCATGGCTGAAAATTTCCTGTCTCTTCTCGAGCTGTGTGATTCTCGCTCTTTATATACCCTCTGGGTCACCCATGGTTGCCCATAATTATGTATGTAGACCGGCCCTTTTGGGGGGCTGGTGGGCGATTTTTGCCTTTGTGAAGACTGTTACCGGCCCTTTAGGGGCCGGTTGACGTTATTTCCATTGGTTGTTATGGAGAGAACGTCGTCACTCGCCCCTTGATGTTATAATCCATTGTTGTTAATGGGCACAAGACGTTAACCGGCCCCTATGGGGCCAGGCGACATTTTCCTTTGATATTGTGGTAAGGATTGTGGCGTTAGTTGGTCCATATGGGGCCGCTTTGTGTTATCGGTAGCCTAAATACATGTATTTATATGAATCGTATTTTATTGTCGGCACCGGCACCGATTATATTTATAGGTTATATAAAAATATGACCTTTTATGCTCATTTTTCTATATAATCTGTGCATTTTTAGGATCCAACATTAACATTATACACAACAAGAATTTCGCTGAAGTCTATGTCGCGCCTGTGGGGGTGAAAAGTTACCGAACCATGACATCTAGGCCAAGGTCAAACATAGATGCTTGCATAAAAATTGCCATTCTTAAATGCAAACTTGTACTACATATCATTAATTAAGCTGTAATAATTCTTGCGAAATGAACTTAACCATTAGGGTGAACGCTAGGGTTTTCGCAATACGAGAAAGTCAGTGAACCATAAAATGTTGGTCAAGTAGAATATGGATGCTTGCATTTAACTTGCCACCCCCAGATACAAGTTTGTACCGAGTATTATTAATGAAGCTCTTATAGTTCTTGGGAAAATCACTTGACCATTAGGGTGAATGCTAGGGTGGTCGTAATATTTTACAAAGTCAGTGAACCATGAAATGTAGGTCAAGGTCAAATATGGATGCTTGCATTTAAGTTCCTATCCTGAGATACAAGTTTGTACCAAGTATCATTAATGAAGCTCTTATAGTTCTTAGAAATAAACTTGACCATGGGTGAACGCTAGGGTGGTCGCAATATTTTACAAAGTCAGTGAACCATGAAATTTAGGTCAAGGTCAAATATGGATGCTTGCATTTAACTTGCCATCCTTAGATCAAGTTTGTACCAAATATCATTGATGAAGCTCTTATAGTTCTTGAGAAATAAACTTGACTATTAGGGTGAACGCTAGGGTGGTTACAATATTTTACAAAGTCAGTGAACCATAAAATGTAGGTCAAGGTCAAATAGGGATGCTTGCATTTAAGTTGCCATCCCCAGATACAAGTTTGTACCAAGTATCATTAATGAAGCTCTAATAGTTCTTGAGAAATAAACTTGAATATTAGGGTGAACGCTGGGTGGTCGCAAATGTTGACGCCTTGACGAATGGACGGAAAACTGGGCGCCTATATCGCGCCATGCTGGCGCGACAAAAACTAGTTATAAAGAGGAGTCAGTGTATAAGGTTAAATGCAAAAAATCAAATGAATTCCCATACACTTGACATGTTTTCTACCATTTTTAACAAACGGGATAACGTCTGTTTGTTTTTGTTTGATTTGAGGTTTAATGTCCCCGTGAGCACAGTAAAGGTTGCTTCCAATTTTGTGGGACTTTTACCCGATATTGAGATGAAATGACCTCTCAAGCCCTGTCGCCCAATGAAACCAATAGGGTTTATAAGCATGGGTGGTCCGACTCGTGCCCACTGCTTTTCCTGGGCAGGCTTAGATCCTCTAAGCGGTTTACCAGTACTCGTGTGCGGGTCGGATTCAGCTCTGCGTGAAAGCATCATGCAGCCCATATATTTCTTCAAGCCCCGATGGGCAGGGGCCGCAGGATAACTTCTGACTCTGTATTTCTCTTCTTACGACATGAAAGCCGTAACAAAGGAAAGAAGCATAGCCTGAAAAAATCCCCACCTTTGGTGGGAGTCGAACCCAGGCCGCTCGGGTGAGAGTCCAGTGCTCTAACTGCTGAGCCAAAGAGTCGACTCCCTGACACAGTTGTCAGAGAGTGGTTATAAACCTGGAAGCTATGCATATGATCTTCCAAGGTTGATAATGGAAGGGAGGTAACACACCCCCTCTTCAAGGAAGTCATCATTTATGACGGTGTGGAGCCAACTTCGGCACAAAGCCAATTTTGGCATGTACAGTCTGATCCCGGACGAGCCCCCATCTTACGACATGAAAGCCGTAACAAAGGAAAGAAGCATAGCCTGAAAAAATCCCCACCTATGGTGGGATTCAAACCCGGGCCGCTCGGGTGATAGTCCAGTGCTCTAACCACTGAGCCAAAGAGTCGACTCCCTGACACAGTTGTCAGAGAGTGGTTATAAACCTAGAAGCTATGCGTATGATCTACCAAGGTAGATAATGGAATGGAGGTAACACTCTTCAGTACACCTTACAAATACAAGAGCCAGTAACTTAAACCAAAACATCCGTAGTGGGATATGGACTGTGACATAAATGCCAATGCCCATGTTAATGCAGTACTCATAGCTCTTTATGTAATTTTGGTACAAATAAGCTGGATCAAAATATCTGAAAATACTCTGCTATACAACATGTATTGCAATTCCTGGTAAACATGAACAGTACAGTCAAACTTCAATGGCTAGAACACCTTAAGGACCATTTGTTCAAGACAGTGGTAGTTTGAGTCACTGAGGGTTGCTCAAAGCTCAATGGCTTGAATGACACCTGTGTAGAAAAATTTCCAGAGCCCAATAGATGTTTAATGAGCCATGATTGACTATATTTTCATCTGGATACACATGTTAACCCTTGTCGTGCTGAACAAATTCATTTTGCAACAGCCACTGTTGACTTTCAACCAATCAAATTACTTGGTTTAATGTATTTTTTTAATTCACAAACTGCATGACAGTGTAGATCCTGATCGGCTGGCTTCTGCAGAAGCCATCTGATCTTGATCTACACTGTTTGCAAAGGTAGAAGGTCTCATATTCAGCAGGATAAGTGTTAAACCATGTTTTTATCATTTTTATACAAAATATAAGTTTGCTATAAATATTAGTGTTGTAGTGAGGTTAAAAGGTTTCATAAAACATCAATATGTCAACCTAATATTCTTGACTATGTCTACATTCACAAGTCCTGTATTTCAACAAGTGGCTCACCTTGTATTAATTTTATGGTTTATAGCATATTGTGTACCACCACGCTTCTCTACCCCATCTAGAAACACTCCCCACTGTCCCTGGTTCCCAGCCCACAGGAAACACAGCTTGTGCCAGTCCTGGTCTCTGAGATCTACAGATGTCTTCAATGGCATAACATCTTGAGTTAAACTGATTGATATCTGGTCTTCTTTAAATACTACTAGTTCTTCAGAACTAAAAATATATATTCAAGCTTTATGATTTAAAAAATATAATTCTTTTTAACCTGTACAGTACAACATTTTAACAACACTATTGATGAGGTCCAAAGCAGAAACCATGCAACTGAGTTAAACAAAAATGTATAGATTATACAGAAAAATGTATAGATTATATAGAAAAATGACCATTTATGATCATTTTTCTACATAATCTAAACATTTGTTGGATCGATCTTTAATTGTGTAATAACCAAAACTTTGTTGTAATAAAAATTGTTATAAAGAGGTTCAGGTGTAAATGGCAAATAGAATCTTCAACTTGACAGACTTGGACAGGACCATTCCAAATGTAATTGATATAAAGTTCATTTTATTTGTTGTAAGTTTTAATCAGTGTAGACCCCAATCAGACCCTGCACTCTGCATTATCTGTCCCATTTCTGGGACGCCTGGCATATATATATATCAAAATGAGACATCCTATGGTAAGAGGGTCATTAATAATTACTGCTAAAGGCAAAGGCTCTCGTGAGCTTACATAGACCAGAAATCTCATCAGAGACAGATAGAACTATTGTTTCAAGCATCATTAGCTTATTAAGTGGTGGCAAGGCTTATCCCTAGACTGCTTATCACAAATAGCAAACAGCATTTTCAAAGTGTAATTTTTCTTTTTGTTTCAGTGAAAAAAACACTGAAATTAAGGCTTGCCAGTTCATGTCTGATCTAGGAATTTATGAAACAGTTGAAGGGTTCAAAGCTTTGCAACTACCCATTTTTTTAATAAACTATACTGCAACACCCAAAGTCCCATGTCTTAAAACTGAACCTCTAACAACTATATAGCACACACTTTGAGACTCTACTCAGAACTACTCAGAATTATTGCTGTACAATATACTGATGCCTGTTGACACAAAGTTTCTTCATACATATAGAGAAGGGTATATTCTGACTGGGCACAGAGACTGATGTAAGTCTTGCCAGATCCCATATTTCTTATGACAAAATTTTACTTGTTTTACCTCATCTCATATATAGTAAAATTCTGCTATTATAAAGACCAACTACAATTGAGTCTATTTTTTTTCTTAAAACACGTTTCAAGGTTTCAGTGTTTATTTCTAAATGTTTTCTAAGCCCAGTGATCTTAATTTAATAAGAGTCCACCTTTGGAACTGTTC
Source organism: Lucinisca nassula (assembly GCA_963580285.1). NCBI lineage: Eukaryota > Metazoa > Mollusca > Bivalvia > Lucinida > Lucinidae > Lucinisca > Lucinisca nassula. The sequence goes on from OY757011.1 coordinate 176,623,409, forward strand.
AAAAGTGGTCTTTATGACCACTTTTGAACAGTCCCAAAGGTGGTCTTAATATAGAAATTCTACTGTATTTTACAGTTATCAGGAAATGCAAAGACCATTTACCTATGAGCATCTCTGAGAACTAGTATCCTAGCTTGTCCCCCAGGGCTGACATTCCTCACCCACAGACACAGAGAGAACTGGGTCAGCTCTTCAGACTCTACAGTCACCATATGAACCATGCCCTCTGAACCTCGGAACACTAGGTCAAAGTCTGATGATTTAACTGAAAAAAGAAACAGGGTAAAGTCTACACTTTGTAACACTAATGTTGGGGTCCAAAGTCCAAACCATTATGATAATAAGAACCAAGAAACATCTTGCCCAGAACCCAATAATTGAGAAGTGCAAACATAGCATAAAACATGGGAAACTCAGGCCTTCAAACTTTGCTCAAATGCTGATCTTAAGTTGTTCTTTGATGTTTTTATGGAAACAGTTTTTTAACAGACATGGCAGCCAATTTGTTAATGGACCAGAATCATTTTAGACATGTGATTCCCCTGACCAAAGGCAACTTCAGGTGAAATTTAATTAAACCTGAGCAAAGAGCTTCAGAGGTGATCTTGTCTGATAATCAGAATCAGAATTGCATACTGGTGACACGTCCTTAGAAAATCCTTCACCAGGATGATGTTGACATATGGAGGATGACAGCCGGGAAATACAACTACTTGCAAAGTATAATGGGATAGACAGTGGTTGCGTAACAATGAAGACTGACATGAAAACATAATGCATATATATCTGATTGTTTGTTTTGACGCCAGCCTTGGTAGCTCAGCTGGATGCACGTCTGACTGGTGATCAGGAGGACATAGGTTCTATACCTGTCAGAGTTGGCAACCTTATTTCGTAGAGATTGATCATGATATATTTTCTATGGTCATTCTCTCCCTTCTGCTGTTTCAAGAAGGGCAGTTGTCAGTTTCTGGCGAAAGAATGTGCACTGTACTGGTTAACCACTTATGTATAAGCCTGTCCAGAAAAAGTGTGGATAGGAAAACTGACTGGCTCAAAAATAGCCTAAATAGTGTTGACTGAGCCATTAAACTCCAATACAAACAAACAAACTGTTTGTTCTTGGTTGAAAAGTATCAACTGACCTTTCTCACAGTGTTGTCCCACATACATAGCTGTACACTGACACACTGGCTGGTTCCCTGTACTAACACAACTACCACCATTTCTACAGGGATTGCTACTCTGACAGACATCATCACTCTCCTCACACCAGTAACCTTGGTAACCACTGGGACAGCTACACACAAACTGGGTACCATCATCATGGCAAGTGGCCCCATTCTGGCAGGGGTCTGGCTCACAGCGGCTAATTTTTATCTCACAGGTAGTGCCAGTGTAATCTGGAAATCAAGAGGACCATGATGGTCCTATATCGCTCACATGAGCTAAGAGATTAACGGTGCAATTTTTGGACCCAGGTCTATAATTTTAACAATCTAAGCAGAGGTCCACTGGTTTTCCCTATATAAGCCTATGGAAAACCAGTGGGCCCCGGGGCAGGGCCGTATTTGGCCCCAGGGCTATAATTTGAACAATCTTGGTAGAGGTTCACTAGATGAAGCTTCATACCAAATATCAAAGACCTTGGCCTTCTGGCTTCAGACAAGAAGATTTTTATATGATTTCCCTAGTATAAGCCTATATAAAACCAGTGGGCCTGAGGGCAGGGCCGTTTTTTTGCCCTAGGGCTATAATTTGAAAAATCTTGGTAGAGGTCCACTAGATGAAGCTTCATACCAAATATCAAAGACCTGGGTTTTCTGGTTTCAGACAAGATTTATAAAGGTTTTCCCAATATAAGCCTATGTAAAACCAGTGGGCCCCAGCGCGGGAGCATTTTTGGCCCCAGGGCTATAATTTTAAGAATTTTGGTATAGGTCCATCAGATGAAGCTTCATATCAAATATCAAAGATTTTGGCCCTCTAGTTACAGGGAAGAAGATTTTTAAAGGCTTTCCCTATATAAGCCTATGGAAAACAATTTGGCCCCTGGGCGGGGTCGTTTTTGGCACCGGGGCTATAATTTGAACAATCTTGGTAGCGGTCTACTAGATGATGCTTCATACCAAATATCAAAGACCTGGGCCGTCTGGTTTCAGACAAGAAGTTTTTTAAAGGTTTTTCCCTATATAAGCCTATGTAAAACCAGTGGGCCCTGGTGGGGGGGGGGGGGGCATTTTTTGCCCCAGGCTTTTAATTTGAACAATCTTGGTAGAGGTCCACTAGATGAAGCTTCATACCAAATATCAATTTAGCCTCTGGTTTCAGAAAAGAAGATTTTTTAAGGTTTTCCCTATATAAGCCTATGTATAACCAGTGGGCCCCGGGGCGGGGTCATTTTTGGCCCCAGGGCTATAATTTGAACAATCTTGGTAGAGGTCCACTAGATGAAGCTTCATACCGAATATCAATGACCTAGGCCTTCTGGTTTCAGAGAAGAAATTTTTATATGTTTTCCCTATATAAGCCTATATAAAAACGGTGGGCCCTGGGAGGGGGGCAGTTTCTGGCCCAAGGGCTATAATTTGAATAATCTTGGTAGAGGTCCACTAGATGAAGCTTCATACCAAATATCAAAGACCTGGGCCTTCTGGTTTCAGACAAGAAGATTTTTAAATGTTTTCCCTATATAAGCCTATGTAAAACCAGTGGGCCCCGGGGCAGGGTCGTTTTTGGCCCCAGGGCTATAATTTGATCAATCTTCGTAGAGGTCCACTAGATGAAGCTTCATACCAAATATCAAAGAGCTAGGCCTTCTGGTTTCAGAGAAGAAGATTTTTAAAGGTTTTTTCTTATTTCCCCCTTTTTGTTGCCATGGCAACAAGAGTTCTGCATGGAATGGAATTCTTTGAACAACTTTGAGAAAGGACCACCTAAGGTTCACTTCTGCCAAGTTTGGTTAGAATCTGTTGAGTGGTTTAGGAGGAGATGTTGTTTAAAGAAATTGAGAACGGACGGACGACGACGGACGGTGACCGATCACAATAGCTCCCCCGGAGCCTTCGGCTCAGGTGAGCTAAAAATCAAAGCACTGACAGCATTGGTGGGTTGACTGCCTTTTAGTGTAGGCTGGGAAAATGGTCCTGAACCGGGACTTTGACTGTTTTGTTTAACCTATTTTGGGGGCAAACAGTGTAGATCCTGATAAGATGCCACTTTCTGAGGCATCTGATCTGGGTCTACACTGTATGCCAAACACAGACATGAGTCCAGTCCAGAGCGTTCTACAGGTAACATTCTGTCCTCACAATGATAAGAATAGTACAGCTATAAATAAAAATTATCTTGATTTCATACAAATCCATGCTAGACACATGGACATCAGCAATGTAAAGCTACTGTGCTTTGTAACTTTGAGTCAACTGACAAATGGTCAACACAATTTTAACAAAATCTTTCTAACTTTATATAACAAGAGTTAATTTTCCAAAGTTAGGGGTGTCATATTATTTTGCACATTTATTTAGAAAGTGGCTGAACCTTTCGAAAACCTTAAAATCCCTCATCAGATCAACATTCTGCAGTCTGAACTGGGCCTTCCATGTTTGCCAATGTCCCGTTTTGGGGTTCCCATCTCAAATGAGTTAAACTAACAGGTATTGCAACTTCTGTACATGTAAGGAATTTAAAGTTGTTGTAGGGTTCTACATTGTGCCTATGGTCTGGCAGGCTGCAGCAGTTTTCACTATGGTTTTTCACTGACAAGATAATATATCAGTTTTACTTAACTCAGGATAATGATAACTTTCTGTGGCATCTGATCAGGGTCTACACTGTTTGCCAAACACAAACATGAGTCCAGTCCAGAGCGTTCTACAGGTAACATTCTGTCCTCACAATGATAAGAATAGTACAGCTATTAAAAAGATCCTTTGGTGTAAATGAAAAAAAATTTTTTAAACAGATCTTACCATCAGTGCATGAACAATGGAAGCCTTCAAGTGATGAACTGCATGTCCCTCCATTGTAACAGGGGATACTGTAACAGTAGCTGATTGGATAATCACAAAGCTGTCCTGTCCAATCAGGATTACAACTGAAAAGACAACATTAGTACTGTGAACTGCTGATTGGATGATCATATCCCTATCACATCCAATCAAAACAATAGCTGTAACTTGAGGGTAAATATGGTACCCATTAACATATGTATATATGCTAACTATGCCATTAGGGCATTGAAGATCAAGAACATTTTATTTAGCAATGGCAATTTGGAGTAAGCTAGCATGCATTAGAAAAGATTTCTTTAAAAGTCTCACATGTAGTTTCCCTTCTTTCATACTTTTTTAGATATTGATAGGATGAAATTTATTCTATGCAACTTGGTGGGGAACAAACCAACAACCTCGGCAGAAGCTCGTTATATTGAATTAATGTAGCTTTATGACATATTGCTGAAAGCTGCTTGAATTTGTATCTGTATTTGTATTTGTGGTGACACACTGATTTTTGAATTTTATACCAGTAAAATTCATTGTAATCTGCCTTGATTTGTAAAATAAACTAGCACTATAATTAATTGACTGGTGTCCTGACCAATTTTAACAATCCATGACAGGAAATTATGACATATCAAAACACCACAGCCTCGTCATAACACGGTTTGTTATAACACCGTTTGGATATAACACTGTTTCAAGACTGATCCAAAAAATGTGTAGATTATATTGAAAAATGACCATTAATGGTCATTTTTCTATATAATCTATACATTTTTGCTTGGATATAACACATTTTTTTAACTAACACAATTTCTACTTTGGACCCGACAATAGTGTTATATAGAGGTTGTGGTGTACTATTATGTGCGGAAATAATACTCTCACCTGCACATAAAGTCATAAATGAGATCCATACAAATGCCATTATGACAAGGTGAGGATTTGCAGGCATCATCTTCAAGATCACAAATATCACCATGGAAACCAACATCACAGGCACAGGTGAAGTTATTCCCCTCACTATTACATGTTCCACCATTAAGGCAGGGGTTGTTCAGTCTCTCACAGTGATTGCTACTAATCTGTAGTAAAATTAAAGTAAATCCATAAACAATACTATTTATTCTATTGCCCTGCTGAATAAATTAATTACCCACCCATTTCTGTCTATCAACCAATCAAATTATTGGATTTAATGTATTCCTTCAATTCACAAACTGAATGACAAACAGTGTAGATCCTGATCAGATGGCTTCTTCAGAAGCCATCTGATCTGGATCTACACTGTTTGCGAAGGTAGGTTCAGCAGGACAAAGGTTAATATGAAATCTTTGAATAGCTTGGACACCAGTAACTCCTTGAAACTCATGTTTTGGCTGCAATACAGTTCCTGAATGAAAATGCTTTAATGTTTCATAGACCATTTACATCATTTAGGTTAAGTCTCAGTATATCAACATTTTGAAGTTCCAGAATTTGTGCATATGCACAGGTTCAGTAGGCAGTAATTCACAAATTCCATATCAAAGGTCTCACACCATGCAGCTCTGTAAAATTTGTATGATCCACCATGCTGGCGACAATGGACATGATTTTGTGTTCACATTATTTCAAGAACCATAACTCTTAGTGTGTAATGTCATCAGCAATCTCTCGATTGGGGAATACTTGTTTGCATGTCTATTTACTTTTCCACTCTGAAAAAAGGTCTGCTATCAAAAGGATAAACTTTCTTTCCTCTAACTAAGAGTAGACCCCAGTTGAAAAGGGAAACAAAAATATTACTGAAAAGTTGTCTCCCCTCTTCTTCAGGGGAATGGATACACCTTCAGGGGAGGCAACTTCTGCAAAAGTTTTTCGTCTCCCATGGCAAAGTGGTCAACTTTAAAAGGAAAGTGGCAATAGTGGTCAACTCTTAAAGGTAGGTGGCAACAGTGGTCAACTCTTATAAAATGGCAATAGTGGTCAACTTTTAAAGGAAAGAATTTGCTCCTGATGAGCAAATTCTTTCCTTTAAGAGTAGACCCCTTTTTCTGTGGGACAGATTTTATAGAAAAGCAAACAGGAAGTCCCAAAAGTTGTCTCCCTTTGAAAAATGGCAGATAAATCTGCCAGGTGTATCCATTGCCCTTAACATGTTTGTATCTTTCAAACCAACCTGACAATTAAATCCAGAAAATCCCTGCCTACACTGACAGGTATAGTAATTCTCCTTGTCTACACAGGTACCATTGTTCTGGCAGGGCTGGGGCTCACACTCATCAATTGGGGAATCACATGTAGGACCTGACAATATATAGCACAAAAAGATTAATCCATACAAAAGAATTTTCTGTCTTATATATAGCAAATTCCATTTCAAAGTTGAGGGATGTCAGGATGAGAAAATCCACTGAAGTCTATGTTGCTCCTGTATGGGACTTGAACATCCCAGTCGACACTAGGGTTGACACAGATTGATAAATGATCAAACAGACTGACAAATGGATAGAAAACTGGACTCCCATCTTACCGTATTTATCATATGTATTTGGACAGACAGGCCTGAGCCCACAGTGTAGACCCAAATGATACCGCAAAATGCGGCATCTCATCAGGGTCTACATTGTTTGCCACTCATCTAGCTAAGTTAAGACATAAAATAGCGCAGTGTAGTGTACTTGTTCAAATCTTAGCACAAGTATAATAAAGAACTGAGGTGTCCGAATACTTAGGGTAAAAGCATGACAAAAACGGTTGAGTTTCTGCAAACATGTTGAAATACTCAGCATGGTGAGCGTTAAAGTGTACACAAATATTAAGGAAGACAAAACTGTGTTTTTGAAAATTTTGCTCCCATTCACCATTACATTTTCTCTTACCAGTCCAGCCTGGCCTGCAGTAGCACTGGTATCCCTCAGTATTGTCTAGACACTCCAGTGTGTTGTCTGAGTTACATGGACTAGAACCACAGTAGTTAAATAGTCTTTCTTCACACACCAGCCCTGAATAGCCTGAAAAATATATCCTTCATTATGTTGTCTGTAATGCTTATTAAAAAGAGATATTTTAATTTTTACTTTTTTTCTAAGCAAAAAAATATAGTAAGATCCTAAAAGTGCCAACTATAACATTTTTAATGGCTTGATAGTGTCATTAGTTATTCATTACATATTTTAGCATTGTGCTCTGGGACAAAACATTGTAGATCCATATAAGACTGCTCCTTAAAGCAGTCTGCTCTGGGCTTACACTATTCACTCAGGCTTATTTTAAGGGGAATGGATACACCTTCAGGGGAGGCAACACCTGTAAAAGTATTTTTGTCTCCCATGTCAATAAGGCTTAACTCTCCTTAGAAGCAAATTCTTTCCTTAAGAGTAGACCCCTTTTTCTGTGGGACAGGGCTTATAGAAAAGCGAACAGGAAGTCCCGAAGGTTGTTTCCTCTTGAAAAATGGCAGAAAAATCTGCCTGGTGTTCCCATTCCCCTTAAAACCTGATGAAACATTTAGTTTGAACATATTTATTTCATTTTTTCCATATACAATATTATATATTATATAAACAAGACATGAGACAATGACGACTATAATGGAAGCATTTAAATACTAGTGCTGGGTATCGATCAAAACGATCGATACGGTATGTGTATCGATACAAAATGATCGATATTCAATATATCATTTGATACATCATCAGAGACACAAAACTGAACAATTTGCCAGTTTCGTAGCTTATGTACCCCTTAATTCCATGTCTCATCCATTTGTAGCCTAGAGCTTTGTATTACCGTAATCATTTTAAGTTTTGGGACACCTAAATGTTGGTGTAATTATTCTAAAAGTTTGACAAATTGATTTTACATTACAGAAATGAGTCCAAAAGATTTAGATGGAATGACAAGCAGTGAAGACCCTGATCAGACTGCTCCTCTAGGAGCAGTCTGATCTGGGTCTGCACTGTTTGCATATGCCTGCCTGTCCCTAAACTTAGAATGAATAGTCACATCTTTATGTAGGCCCCCGCCCATTGGGGCTTGAAGAAATAGATGGGTTGCATGATGCTTCCACTCAGAGGTGAAACCGACCGCACATGAGTTCTGATAAACCGCTTAGATGGTCTAAGCCTGCTTAGGCAAAGTGGTGCGAGTCGGCCCGTCCATGCATATAAACCCTATTGGTTTCATTGGGTGGCAGGGATTGAGATGTCATTTCATCTCAATGCCGGGTAAAAGTCATACAAAATTGGAAGCAACGTCTCCAAACTGACCTAAATAGTGTTGAGGGGGACGTTAAACTTCAAATCAAACAAACACATCTTTATGTATCTGTTGGCTTTTAAACACCCTCTGCTGCATGCTAACCTGTTTAGTAACATAGCTGCATGGTGTGTGGTTACACGACCTTAAACCATCTAAGCCCTGGGCACTCTCACTTCAAGAGATCCTGGGGGTTCAGGTTAGAAGATTGGATTGAATGAGTATTCTACTTTTAATTCATAACATAAAAAAGAACAGAAAAAGTATACCTTTAAACAGGGATAATTCTGGCTCAGAATATCATGGGAGAAAATATCCCGCCCAGCTGAAACTGGAGAGAAATTACCAAATTTCAGTGAAACAGTACAGTAATATCCTTAGTCAAATAACGTTTTGCTATGAGATTTTACTCCCATTTAGTCCATTTCAATGAGATTTTTGGCAAAAAAGTGAGCAAATCTCTCCAAATCTCGCCCATAATGATCCCTGTTTAAAGTAGAACTCAGAACAAATTTCCTTAGACAAACAACACTTCAACCTCTTTATAACATGGTTCGTTATAACATGGTTTTGGATATTACACGGTTTAAAGATGGGCCCCAAAAATATATAGATTGGAGGCGGCATTTTTCGGTGGCAACAGTTCTGACAAGCACTAGCAGACGACAATTTTTGCGGGAAAAATTAAATTTCCCGCGGTATTAACCTTCGCGCACAAATGAGTGTCAAAGTCTGACTAAGTACCGTATTATCTGCTGTTGTGCAATCAACCAGTCAATGATCATATTTTACTACTAGAATTGATTGGATGGTCACAATCCACCTACCACGCCCCTATAGAGTATAAAAGAGTTTGTTACTGGTCCCTGTGCATACCAATGGCAAAACAACCAGCCTCAAAAATCAAGGCGAAATGATGCAGGGGCGAAATGACCCGGGCGAAACGACTCGGGGATGAAACGACTCGGATTCAGGGGAAGTAATCATGACAATAACATCCGTTGCAAATGGCGACTTAGTTTCGATTTGCTTCTCACAAAACGAGTGAGTTTTACGGAAAATTGAAGGCAGAAAAACAGGTAGTAAATGATTCGATACTTTGATCGTTACACGCAGCGTTCGATTCGGTATATTGATCGAACGTAACATACTCGTATTTCGATAAAACCGCATACCGGTACACACCACTATTAAATACCTACAATAAGATCAAATATGGTAAGCAAGACCCTCACCTGAAGGACAGGAACAGTTAAAGCCATGTTTGAGGTCTCTACACCGTCCCCCATTCCTACAAGGATTGACAGCACAACCATCAATCTCAGTGCTACACTGGTAACCAGTGTAACCAGGCTGAAAAAAAAACAACAACATAAGAATAAACGTCAATGTTATCTTTTCACAGGGTATGCATTGTTCTTCTAATTTCTGTTCCAAATCATAGACTGCTGGTTCTCATTAAAACAGCCTCTAGTTCTAACAGAAACCAATAATCTTTGGAGCAGATATAAAAAAATTATCACATTTTCATCAGAATAATATCAGTTTTTGAGATTTGAAACAATGGACTATGTCACATTGCTGTGTAACCTAATAAGGCAAATCTTTAAGCCACAGTGTGAGAAAAATTACCAGTCTACAATGACCAAGGGAATTTGGCCACATCAAATTTTAAATGGCACAGTTTGAATACAGTTGTTAATTCTAGATTGAGTCTAGTTGCATACAAACTATCTAATAATGGTTTAAGACAGAGGCAGCTATCTAAAAAAAATTCTCTTCTCTATCAATGTGGCCTACACTTAAAAGAAAGAATTTGCTCCTGATGAGGCTCAGTTTACTAGACAAGAGGGCCCAGAGGGCCCTGAATCGCTAACCTGAGAAATAGTGTCTCTAGTACATTCTAGGCCCAAGGGCTATTATTTAACAAACTTGGTAATGGTCCACTAGATGAAGCTTCATACCAAATATCAAAGACCTGGACCTTCTGGTTTCAGACAAGAAGATTTTTAACAGTTTTCCCTATATAAGCGTATGAAAAACCAAAGGGTCCCGGGGTGGGGGGCATTTTTGGCCCCAGGGCTATAATTTGAAAAATCTTGAAAGAGGTCCACTAGATGAAGCTTCACACCAAATATCAAAGATCAGGGCCTTGCGTTTTCAGAGAAGAAAAGTTTTAAAGATTTCCGCTACATAAGCTTAGGTAAAACCAAAGGCCCCCTGGGCGGGGGCATTTTGGCCCCAGGGCTATAATTTGAACAATCTTGGTAGAGGTCCACTAGGTGAAGCTTCATACTAAATATCAAAGACCTGGGCCTTGTGGTTTCAGAGAAGAAGATTTTTAAAGGTTTTCCCTATATAAGCCTATGAAAAACAAAAAGGGTCCCAGGGTGGGGGCATTTTCGGCCTCAGGGCTATAATTTGTACAATCTTGAAAGTGGTCCACTAGATTAAGCTTCACACCAAATATCAAAGGTCTGGGCCTTGCGGTGTCAGAGAAGAAGATTTTTAAAGGTTTTCCCTGTATAAGCCTATGTAAAACCAAAGGCCCCCGGGGCGGGGGTATTTTTGGCCCCAAGGCTATAATTTGAACAATCTTAGTAGAGGTCCACCAGGTAAAGCTTCACACCAAATATTAAAGACCTGGGCCTTGTGGTTTCAGAGAAGATTTTTTTATGATTTTCCCTATAAAAGCCTATGTAAAACCAAAGGCCTCCAGGCGGGGGCATTTTGGCCCCCAGGGCTATAATTTGAACAATCTTGGTAGAGGTCCACTAGATAAAGCTTCACACCAAAGATCTGGGCCTTGCGGTTTCAGAGAAGAAGATTTTTAAAGATTTCTCTGTATAAGCCTATGTAAAACCAAAGGCCCCCGGGGCGGGGGCATTTTTGGCCCCAAGGCTATAATTTGAACTTTTTGCCCCAAGGCTATAATTTGAACAATCTTAGTAGAGGTCTACCAGGTAAAGCTTCACACCAAATACTAAAGACCTGGGCCTTGTGGTTTCAGAGAAGAAGATTTTTTAATGATTTTCCCTACATAAGCCTATGTAAAACCAAAGGCCCCCGGGGCGGGGGCATTTTGACCCCCAGGACTATAATTTGAACAATCTTGGCAGAGGTCCACTAGATGAAGCTTCACACCACATATCAAAGGTCTGGGCCTTGCGGTTTCAGAGAAGAAGATTTTTAAAGATTTTCCCTGTATAAGCCTATGTAAAACCAAAGGCCCCGTGGCAGGGGCATTTTTGGCCCCAAGGCTATAATTTGAACAATCTTAGTAGAATTCCACCATGTAAAGCTTCACACCAAATATTAAAGACCTGGGCCTTGTGGTTTTAGAGAAGAAGATTTTTTAATGATTTTCCCTATATAAGCCTATGTAAAACCAAAGGCCCCCGGGGCAGGAGCATTTTGGCGCTCAGGGCTATAATTTGAACAATCTTGGTAGAGGTCCACTAGATGAAGCTGCACACCAAATATCAAAGATCTGGGCCTCTGCGGTTTCAGAGAAGAACATTTTTAAAGATTTTCCCTGTATAAGCCTATGTAAAACCAAAGGCCCCCGTGGGGGGCATTTTTGGCCCCAAGGCTATATTTTGAACAATCTTAGTAGAGGTCCACCAGGTAAAGCTTCACACCGAATATTAAAGACCTGGGCCTTGTGGTTTCGGAGAAGAAGATTTTTTTAATGATTTTCCTTATATAAGCCTATGTAAAACCAAAGGCCACCGGGGCGGTGGCATTTTGGCCCGCAGGGCTATAATTTGAACAATCTTGGTAGAGGTCCACTAGATGAAGCTTCATACCAAATATATAAGAACTGGGCATTGCGGTTTCAGAGAAGAAGATTTTTTAAAGTTTTCGTTTAAAAAATCTTTTTTTAGCTCCTGTGACCTAGATGTGCAATGGACCTGAACCATTTGAACAACTTTGAAAGGGGACCACCTAAGGATCATTCCTGTGAAGTTTGGTCAAAATCCGATCAGTGGTTTAGGAGGAGATGTCATATGAAGAAAAATTTTACGCACACACACTGACGACGGACGAAAAGTGATCACAAAAGCTCACCTTGTCACTACGTGACAGGTGAGCTAAAAACAAACAAGGAGTCCAGAAAATTGTCTCCCTCACAAAAAATGGTGAAAAATTTGACATGTGTATTCATTCCCCTTAAAGGGCCAAAATGGTCTTTCAGCAGACAGAATCAGTTCTCTCCAAAGCCATTGAAACCAGATCTGAGGCTGGTCCTGTTACACAGAGGGTGTTGCAGGCTCTGTCATCTAGTTGGAAACTGGTAGAGATGACTATTATCCCAATGTATGTATGAGCTGATTAGAATCAAAACAGAAACTTTTGAATGAAGAGTCGGCGCTGGACCAAACACTGATTGGTGAAACATTGGTTTGGTAGACAGTTTTATGTTTTGTTTGAGGTTTAACGTCCCCATCAACACTGTAAAGGTCATTTTGGAGACGTTGCTTCCAATTCTGTGGGACTTTTACCAGACATTGAGATGAAATGACATCTCAAGCCCTGCTGTCCAATGAAACCAATAGGGTTTATAAGCATGGACGGTCCGACTCGCACCGCTTTGCCGGGGCAGGGTTAGATCCTCTAAGCGATTTACCAGTTCTCGTAGGTCGGTTTCAGCTTTGCGTGGAAGCATTATGCAGCCCATCTATTTCTTCAAGCCCCGATGGGCGGGGGCCCGAGGTTTGGTACACAGACACTCATACAATGTTGATGCATTGGAGAAAGAGCGAATAGGGCACTATGGTACAGTATTGTGCTTAAAAATTGGGACAGAAAAAAAATAATTACTTTTTGAGCTGTCCCAATATTTAGGTCGATGAAAAATAATTATATTTTTAGGTGTCCCAAAACTTTGGTTTGGGGTCGAAGGGGTAGTCGCAATGTTCCGCAAAAGCCAAAAAGTATTGGCGCATATCGACAAGAGAAAACATCTAACTGATCTGAGCTTTGGACCTTATCAAGTTATGACGCCAAAAAAAAATCGTCTACAACTGTCAGTCTTTTTGAGTAAAACTAGACCAGTAAGTAAATAGTAATAATTACTGCACTGTCAATTCAGAAACAAACCATCTGTGTATTTATTATGGTTCAAGTATGTCACTATTGTTAATCCCTGTCATATAATTGCCACCCTGCGGTGCGTGTCGATAAGGTGTGAAAATATGGTCAAGTTATGTCTCTAATTGGCGTTTATCCTCCAATCATAAAATTTAATCCACAATCAATGTGAAAATGATTTAATTGCTCCTCAGACAATTAGCTACATCTAAAGGAAGATATTTTCATAATAAAAACGAACTTTTCTGCGATCTCATGAATGGTTATGTTTTCGCGCCAAACAGCAGACGCTGGGCGGGAAAAGTCGAACGCTGTTGTTGGTTATTGACACGGAGCTTCTGGGGATAATTCGGGGGGCTGTGCAAAGCGCTGGTTTTCTATCTACCTCTATTCACAACCGTTTAGCTATCGAGAAAAGATTTTTTACCGGTACCGATTTATATCAATTCAAAAATCACCGATCGGCTTTTTCCGTATGTATGGTCTTCGCGGGACATTGCCGGAAAAAAGCCTGCGGTCCATGACCTCGCAGAAAACAACAAACAGTCTATCAAACAAACAAATAAGCAAGCATGCAAATTGGAAAATTTTGAAATGAAGATAAAAAAAGTTTCATGATTTTTCCTGTTCGTCAGAAGAAAATAGGATTGAGAAGTGCACCTTGCATTAGCCCTGAAGTTATCGGCCGAGGACGTAGTTTTATATATTAATTGTTCAGCGTTTTTTTTTTATTATTATTATTATCCTCTTTTCTTTTAAAAAATATTATTTATGGCGAAAAAAAGACACACAGAACAAAAAATATAATAAAAATATGCAAGTGACTGCCACATGTCTGGTCACGTGGCGGTCACATGATATGGATTTAAAAAATGGCGGCCACGGATCGGTAAAATCGTTGCCAGATTTATGTTCAGACACAAATAAATTGATTGGGTGATCAGAAATGCTAATGCTTGTAATTCTTTAATTTCGATTCGGTGTATATTGATGAATAATTCTTTTACTGGATAAAATCGGCTCTGAATATCTTCATTTCATCACAGTAAGATTTGGCAAGCAAAGGACAAGCTGAAAAATAAAAATCGTCATGTGCGGCATTTTTCTTCTTACGTTTTCGTAAAAATAAACCTGTCCCAATTCTTTGGAAAGAAAAATTACATAATTTTCTTGTGATTTTTAGTATGTCCCAAATCTTTGGACTGTCAAAAATAATTACTTTCAAGATTTTCAAGCGTGTCCCAAAACTTTGGGTGTCCCAATCTTTAAGCACAATACGGTAATATTTTATCCAATAAAAATGAAGTAACTCCCATTGGAAACCCTTGGTTTATTATTCTGCATCTAAAAATAGCTGGATGAGCGGCAAATAGTGTAGACCCTGATTACACATTCTGCAGTGTCTCATCTGATCTACACTGTTTGATCAGGCATGTTTGTCTGGATACATATGGAAATACGTACTGTATAGACATTTCGAATGAATCATTTCCAACAGATAATTTACATCGCTATACAAAGGGATGGGAGCTTACCACTAAATATTTTCCATAGGCGACAATAGTAACCTTTTACATGCTCCCACAAAAACTACACATACAAAACTTTTCAAACCTTACTCATTTATAGAGCCATCATGTTGCCCGTCTCCTTTTCAAGTTATGGTCCGCCATGTTTGTTTACATGCAGATTCGCAGTGAATACAAGCCGGCTTTTTAAAGGAGAGGTGACAATATAAAATCAGCAACAATTTCTTTGAGCTTGCAGATATAATTATAAAACACACATCATTTTATTTCCTTATAACTATCCTTTTCTCACATTGA
Source organism: Lucinisca nassula (assembly GCA_963580285.1). Taxonomy (NCBI): domain Eukaryota; kingdom Metazoa; phylum Mollusca; class Bivalvia; order Lucinida; family Lucinidae; genus Lucinisca; species Lucinisca nassula. The sequence goes on from OY757011.1 coordinate 176,638,575, forward strand.
AATGAAACATGGGATATTTATCCAAAGGAAGCCTGCCTGGTATTTAGACTGCAACTAAACGCTCTGTCCCAAAGTGATAAAATCCAGTACCTCCCGTATTTAGTGCAAAGCTACCGGATACAAAAACCTAGGTCAGTCTTATCTCATTTGATAAGGATACACTTCAGATCTTACCTTACAGAAGCAGGTGAAATCCTGTCTCTGACCCTCTTCAATACATAGTCCTTCATTCCTACATGGAGAGGATGAGCAAGGATTGGTTTTCACCTCACAGACATTCCCACCATAATCTGATAAAAGCCAAGAGCAAATGATGAGGTAGGGAGATCAACATGAGATAGAATTTTTACTCCTTAGTCTTCTCAAATCAAGAATCATGAATACTTACAAACTGCTGAAAGTTAACCCTTATCTTGCTGTTCACGACAACCCCTCCCTTTGCAAACAGTGTAGATCAAGATCAGATGGCTTCTGAAGAAGCCATCTGATCAGGATCTACACTGTTTGACATTCAGTTTATGGATTTGTACAAATAAATTACATCAAGTAATCCGATTGGTTCAAAGTCAGAAATGGGTGTGGCTAAACAGAATATTCAGCAGGATAAGGGTTAAATTACACGTATTTTCAAATCTATTTCTAGCATAAATTAGAAAATTCCTGGATTTTATCCAGAAAGATTACAGAAAATTTAATTTTAAGCTCTGGATAAGAAACAAAGCTGCAAAGAATTAATAGCAAAATATATTAAATGCTGTACTATATGTTGACCACTACATCATGTGAACAAGTCCGTGAAACGAACACCCCCTAAACCCCACTTTCAATAGAGAAAACTGGGGCAAGTTGTTCAAAGCATCATTAGCTTAACGAGCTCGTTAGTGGTCATATTGTTAACTGCTCTAGCAAGTTAAATATTTAAAATTTTAGTATTTTTGCTGAAAAAATGTGAGCAGCTTTTGCGGATGCAAAAGCTGCTCACATTTTATCAGCAAAAATATTAGCTTATTTGCCATATTAAATGATCAAAGTTTTAACGATTCGTTAACTAACGACGTCGTTATTTTTGAACAACTGGCCCCTGGGGTTTACATGGGCATACATTATTTTTCATTTTTCTGCTCCAAGACACAGGCTGTGGATACTCATCAGAACTGCCTCAGTGAGGTGGTTCTAATGAGCACCCACAACCTATGTTGTCAGTATAAATAAGAAAAATATCACAGATTTTCTTAAGAAATGTAAGCGTTTTGTAGACGTGAAGAAATGCATTATGTCACACGGGTGTGTTATTGTAATGTCTAACACAGCGTGTCTATATTGTTTGTTTGTTTTATTTGAGGTTTAACGTCCCCGTTATTACTGTATAGGTCATTTTGGAGACGTACAGCGAACCTATATAGGCAATGGAGAGAAACTGAAATAAAACATGTCATTTTGTGACATCACTCAAAGTATCTTAGACGTTTGAGGGTGTAATGTCATTTTCTCATATCAAAAACGTTACAATAGAACTTAAATGCATGTGATACAGTCTGTATTTTTTGGTGGGAGTTCTCCTTACACTGGTCAAAGGCTGGGAGAATTTGAAGGAGACAACACAACTATTGTTGATTTTTAGTATTTTAGAATCTATATAGTTCAGCTCTAGTGTGTTATTTATTGAGTAATAAATCACAGTCCCTATTTTTGGCGGGATTTCTTCTAAACCTGATCAAAGATTGGGAGAATTTGAAGGAGACAAGAAAATTATTTTCGATTTTTTGCGTGTTAGAATTGAAATAGGACAGCTCTAGTGTGTGATGCATGAGAGATTAGTCTACTTACAACTGACCAACAAACTGAGATTTATTACTCAACAAATCACAGCTAGAGCTGATCTGTTTCTTAAACAAGCTCATTAAGCAAACAGTGATTTGAACAACTCGGCCCTAGTACACTTTATGTTGATTTTATAAGCTTGCCAACTATCATGACTTTCTGTTTGCTTTTTATCGCACCTGTTTGTAGCAGGGTGCGACATAGGCATCCCCTTTTCTATCCGTTCGTCCATGCATCCGTCTGTCCATTCGTCAATCCGTCTGTAAACATTTACGTCGAAGTTCAACATTTACGTCAAAGTTTTTATTTAAGTCAACTACAAACATCAGCTACCTTCAAACCTTACATGAAACATCTCCCTAACCATCTGACTTTGTAGGCACCTTGACCTGGTGACTTTGACCTATATTTTGCACTCCAGTGACTTTGACCATTATGTCAAATTCGTCATTTACGTCAAAGTTTTTGTTTAAGTCAACTACAAACCTCAGCTACCATCAAACCTTACATGAAACATCTCCCTAACCTTCTGACTTTGTAGGCACCTTGACCTGGTGACTTTGACCTAAATTTTGCACTCCAGTGACTTTGACCATTACGTCGAAGTTCGACATTTACGTCAAAGTTTTTGTTTAAGTCAACTACAAACCTCAGCTACCATCAAACCCTACATGAAACATCTCCCTAACCTTCTGACTTTGTAGGCACCTTGACCTGGTGACTTTGACCAACATTTTACGTGCTAGTGACTTTGACCATTACGTCGAAGTTCGACAATTACGTCAAAGTTTTTGTTTTAGACAACTACAAACCATAGCTACCTTCATACCTTACATGAAACATCTCCCTGACCTTCTGACTTTGACCTATATTTTGCGCTCCAGTGACTTTGACCATTATGTTGAAGTTTGACATTTTCATCAAAGTTTTTGTTTAAGCCAACTACAAACATCAGCTACCATCTAACCTTACATGAAACATCTCATAGACCTTCTCACTTTGTAAGCACCTTGACCTGGTGACTTTGACCTATATTTTGAGCTCCAGTGACTTTGACCATTATGTTGAAGTTTGACATTTATGTCAAAGTTTGTATTGTAATCAACTGAAAGAATAAACAACCATCAAACCTTTTATGAAACATCTCACTGAGCTCCTCACTAGCCAAGCACCTTGAACCGGTGACCTTGACCTACATTTTACACTCCAGTGACTTTGACACAAATTACGTTGATGTTCCAGATCTTCTCAAATAAAAGGCCTACAACCATAAAATCTTGCATAGTGATTCTCCTAGATGTACTGACTTTGCAGGTACCTTCACCTGGTGACCTTGACCTACATTTTACGCTCCACTGACTTTGACACAATTTACGTCAATGTTCCAGATCTCCTCAAATCAAAGGCCCACTGCCATCAAATATTGCATAGTGCTTCTCCTGGATGTACTGACTCTGCAGATACCTTGACCTGATGACCTTGACCTATATTTTATGCTCCAGTGATTTTGAAAAAAATTATTCGATGTTCCAGATCTGTACAAACAAAAGGCCTACAACCATAAAATAACCAGTAACAATTCTGAATTGCCCCCAGCAGGTGCAATGCGGCCTTCTGCGGAATTCTTGTCTTTATTCTGAAGCCTTCTAAAAATTATTAGGGTCTATTCCTGTTGGAAAAAATATATGCTCTCAGGTGTCTATTCTTAAAGCAAATTCTTTCCTTTTAGAGTAGACCCCTATTGCTGAAGGAGACAAAACATGGATGAAAGAGTTGTTCTCCCCTGAAGATGTACCCATTACTCTTAAATGCTTTTAACCCTTGTCCTGCTGAATATTCATATATGCCACACCCACTTCCGATTATCAACCAATCAGATTACTTGATGCAAATTATTGCAACAAATTCACAATCTGAATGGCAAACAATGTAGATCCTGATCAGATGGCTTCGTCAGAAGCCATCTGATCTGGATCTTCATTGTTTGGAAAATTAGGCATATCCGGGCTCAGCAGGACAAGGGTTAAATGTTCTGAAAAAGGGGTAATCCTTTGGAAGCAAGGACTACAGCACAGAACTAAAAATTATGGAGTGTACATGATTTTTGGGGCCAGACTAGCTAGTTTCGACCAATCAGGCCTCATCAGATGCCCTCAAATATTTCCTGAATTCTGCAGTGAAACTGATGAGCCCAAGGACTAGAAAATATAACCCACACTATGATCTGGGCAGCGAGACTTTTTACGGCTGCCACACATTTCCTTAACACCAGCTGTGATGGTAAACATGATATTCTTGAGATGAAGGGGATAATCCACATTTTTAAGAAAGAATTCAAAGATGCAGAAGAAATAAAATGAAAAGAAATAGCATTTACCCATTTATGCCTAGTGTCCCATTTTTGGGGACATTCATAAACGGTGTGCAGAATGCAGCATCTGATCTTGGTCTACACTGTATGCTCAAAGTACAAGCATTTTGTAAGACATACGACAAACTAAACAAAAGTGACATCCCTTGTGGAGCACTGTGGTGCAGTGGTAAAGCTTTGGGATTGAGATACACAGTTAGCTAGTTTGATTCCCGCAAGCAGTATGCATTGTTTCCTTGAGCAAGAGACTATCCACATTGCTTAGTAGTACTGGTTTCTACCCAGGAAGAGGGAGAAAAGAGGGCCACATGGAGGATTAGTACTAGTTTACTAAATTTGCTACCTCTATAAATAAAGACAGTATGTAGTAGTAGTAGTAGTAGTAGTAGTAGTAGTAATTGGAAATGGAAAGTGTGAGATTCTATTCATATATGAGTTCAGCTAACATGAGCAAGAATATAATGATAAAAGCATATTTATTTTCAAACCTGGATCAAGTTCATCACAATACTGTCCAGTGAAGCCTGTCCCCTGAAATGAAATCAATGATAATTGTATTCACTGCATATGATGCAAATATACATCACGATAATGCACCTATCTGCTAAAATAGCATCTTTCATTACTCCATCAGATAAAAAATTTGGTATATTTTTTCCGATTTCTGGTCTAAACTTAGATTTCAGATGCAAAACTACTAACAATTTTTCAGCAAAAATATAGTAGTCTCAGTAAAGATTGACAGGGCAGAGTTATTGTTTGCACCTGCTTTTAAGCGGCAGCCATTTGTATTTACATCTTCCAACGCTGTAAGCGGTAATTTGCAGCACCAGAATTTGAAAACAAAACTGAGAAACAAATGCAAAATGTTGGTAGGTATTTTGTCACCCCTGATTGTTGTTTTTACAGCCCTGCACATCGCAGGCAACCTTGATCGTCAGGAGATCACTGCTGAGCTGGCAAGACCTTGCATTCGACCGAACAACTTGAGACCACCCCACCAAATTCTTCTTGCTAGCTTGAAATGTTCACGATGGCACGTCCCTGTGAAGGATCAGAGAATTTCTTCACTTTCATATTTATGCCTCATCCTTATATCTCTGTCGGCAGATGTAGAATCTAACCCTGGCCCGACAGACTTTCCTTGTGGAAACTGTGCCATCGAAGTACTGGACGATGATGCTGCTTTGGAATGTGACAAGTGTGGCCTGTGGTTTCACATACAATGCCAGGCCGTCAGCCAGGACATGTATGATGACTTGGCTGCCACAGATCAGTCGTTTTCATGGATTTGTTCGAACTGTGACCATCCAAATTTTTCGAATTCATCCTTCGCATCTTCCATCGCGTCGTATGTCTCGCCGAATAATTTCAGTATTTTGACAGATGAAGATTCCGAACCCGACGGACCGCTTCCGCAAGCACCGACACCCAAGGTTGCTCATCATGGGCCCTCATCTAACAAAATTTACAACCTTAAAGTACTAAACATCAATTGTCAATCACTGGTCAACAAGAAAGCAGAGTTCCAAGCCTTACTTGACTTGCACAAACCAGATGTTGTGGTCGGTACAGAGTCTTGGCTCACCCCAGAACACCATGACAGTGAATTCTTTCCTGCAGCTTTGGGTTACACTCCGTTTAGAGAAGATAGGGTTACAGACACAAAGGGAGGTGGTGTCTTTATACTTGTAAAGGACTCACTGTATGCAACCGAACAAAAGCAGTTTAAGACCAACTGTGAGATAATTTGGATTAAACTGAGCATTGTTGCAGCAAAACCCCTTTATATTGCAGCATACTATCGACCTAGAGAGAGTGACACACAAAGCCTAGAGGAATTCAGAAAGTCTCTGGAATTGGTAAGTATAAAGAAGGGCAACATATGGATACTTGGAGACTTCAACTTCCCCAAATTGTCCTGGGACTCCGACCATATGGCATCCATCAAACCAGGATGCAGACTGCTCTCTGCATATAAAGACTTCCTTTCCTGCTTGGACGATTTTGGTCTTATTCAGATGGTAAGTAAGCCTACTAGGGGTGATAACATTCTCGACTTGTTCCTGACATCAAATCACACTTTGGTAAACACAATCGAAATTCTTCCAGGCATCTCTGATCATGACATTATTTCTTCAACTATTAGCGTCAAACCAAAATTGAACTGGCAAAAACCGAGATCAGTCCCTTTATTTAAAAAAGCTAATTGGGATGGTTTTAAAACTTTTATGCAAGAAAAATGTTTTGAAATTTTGGGTAGCTTCCAAGATAGTACAACTGAGGAAATCTGGAATGCTTTCAAAAGTATCCTAAATTCTGGAATTGAAAAATTTGTACCAATTAAAAAGATCAGTAATAAAAGTAGTCTTCCATGGATTACTCAAGAAATTCGAAGACTTATAAGAAAAAGGGATAAATTGTATCAAAAACAAAAGACAGGGACAACAAAAGATAGGTATCACTTCAAGCAGGTCAAACACCTTGTTCAGGGCAAAATAAGACAGGCATACAACAATTATTTGGCAGACATACTTGGGGCGGGTTTAGATGGGGAGGGCAAAAATTCTGGATTTTCAACAAAAAAAACTTTTTTCACTTATCAAAAACAGCAGACAGGACTCACGGGGCATATCTACACTGAAAGACAATACAGATGGAACACTCCATAGTGAGAATACTGTTAAGGCAAACCTTTTGAATCGCCAGTTCCAATCTGTTTTTACTCGCTTATCCCCACTCAGGCTAGGGCAGTTATGTACACAGACAATTCTAAATCTGTTTCAAGAAAATTTACCAGAAAATTTACAACCTCAGTGCCCTTCCATGCCGGAAATCAATATTGATCTAAATGGTGTTCTGAAACTTTTGGCAAACCTTAGACCGGATAAGGCTGCAGGGCCTGATTCAATCAAACCACTTGTTTTAAAAGAACTGAGGGTAGAAATCGCTCCTGTTATCTGCCTGCTGTTTGAAAAATCTCTAGAAACTGGTCAACTACCTGCAGATTGGACAAAAGCTCAAGTTTGTCCCCTTTTTAAAAAGGGTGATAAAACTGACCCTGCCAATTATAGGCCTATCTCCTTGACATGCATAGTATGCAAGGTGATGGAGCATATAATTGCATCCAATATTTCCAAACATTTAGCTCAGCACAATGTTCTTTACGAATTGCAACATGGGTTTCGTGAAAAACGCTCCTGCGAAACTCAGCTTATTCAGCTTGTGGAAGATCTTGCAAGGCAGCTGACTTTGGGCAAACAAACCGACTTAGTACTTTTGGACTTCAGTAAAGCCTTTGACAAAGTTAACCATCTAAAATTATTGTATAAACTTTTAAATTTTGGCATAACCGGTAAAACACTAAAATGGATTGAATCCTTCTTAATTGGACGTTCGCAAACTGTTGTACTAGATGGGGAGTTTTCAAATGAGGTACCGGTCACCTCTGGGGTGCCCCAGGGGTCAGTGCTGGGCCCGCTCCTCTTTCTACTGTACATAAATGACCTACCGGATAATATTCAGTCACAAGTTAGGCTCTTTGCTGATGATACCGCGGTTTACTTGGCTGTGTCCGGCCCAGCAGATGCACAAGTTCTACAATCTGACCTTGAAAAACTCCAGCATTGGGAGCGAACCTGGGACATGGAGTTTAATCCTAGCAAGTGTCAGGTACTCCATGTCTCTAGATCTAAAAAGCCAATTAAGACCCAATACTTCATGCATGGTCAGGAACTGGAAAGTGTGGACTCAGCCAAGTACCTTGGGGTGACCATCAGCAAAGACCTTAGCTGGAATTCACACATATCACATATTACAGCCAGTGCAAACAGGACCCTCGGCTTCGTCAAAAGAAATGTTAAAACAAAAAGTCAGGAAATAAAAACGTTGGCATATAACACCTTGGTTAGGCCACAGGTAGAATATGCCTCGACCGTTTGGAGCCCCTATACAAAAGAAAATATTAACAAGATTGAAATGTTGCAGCGTAGGGCAGCCCGTTGGGTCACAAATGATTTCTCCCCCTATAGCAGTGTTACAGACATGATGGGTGAGCTTGGATGGCGGTCACTTGAGCTCAGACGCTATGATACGCGCCTTACAATGTTTTATAAAATCGTTTATGGTTTGGTCGCTATACCAGTTCCGTCACAGTTCGAACGCCTAACGACAAACACGCGTCACCACTCTCTGGCTTACAGGCAGATACACACCTCTGTCTCGTATTATTATTATTCATTTTTCCCTATGTCGGTTGTTCTTTGGAACAGGCTACCAGCTGATCTCGTCCTGGTTTCTGATCTTGACTCTTTCAAGTTAAGGGTCAGTTCGATAAACCACAGGCTCCCTTAAGGTAATACTGTTTTTATCCTGCTTTTAAACTCTCCTTACTAACACCCAAAATCTTTCATCTATGCTCACCTTTCTTTTATTCTTTTAACTCTGCACTATCACACTTTTACTTCTCTTACTAACACACCATGCGCAGCCATCCTAATAACACTCGGAAGAGGGTTGAGGATTATATAGAGATAGATAGATAGATACATTCTATTTTCAAAAAGGAAAACCAAGATTCAACAGTAACACAAACAAAGCTGTGGCGTACATGGCCATTTGGTCTGCTTGCAAAAAGCATGCAAAAGGCACTCTACCGAAACTTCTTGTGGACTTGGTAAATTTGACATACAATGAAAACAGCCGAGTAGCTCCACTCTGTCAATCTTATCTGCAACTTCTTGAGATTATATTAGATATTGTACTTTCTAGAACATTTAACATTTTGACCACTAACAAGCACATTGAGCAAATGAAGCTTTGAACCACTGGGTCCAACAAGGAAACAATATTAGTTATTAGGCGAGGGCAAATATCACTCCCAGGCGGGGAGTGTGATCCCATGTTCCCCGCAAAGAATCAAAATAACTAATTTGTTACACTGCACAGCTTTTTCAGGACATTGTGTACATCTTCCCAAACAGATGTCATGCACTATAGATTTAATCGCCATTAAAAAGCGTAAGCTGGCCATTTTGTTTTCTACAAAAGCAAGTAATGACCTCTTATTTATGAATCTGTGCGTCATTCGGTCAGATAAGCATGATACCCAGACATTTAATGGTCTTGTCCAGAAAAGTATTTTTCATCACGGCTTTCTTTCTCTGGTGATTTTAACATAATTCAGAAATCATATGTAGACCACCTTTTATTGTAGTAAGCTGCTGGCATTTACTTAGGCAGCAACTGGTGAGATTTTCTCCTCTCTGGCTATTGAATGCTTAACCAGACGATCTAATGCTTAACCAGCAAATTTTGGCAGATGAGGAGTTCTTCGCAGAAATTAAAACTCCAAAACCTGTTTAATTTCATTTCAGGCAATTACCGGACCATTGATAAAACAAACACAGCATAAAAGTCAGTGAAAATCATTCGATACTATGATTCTAGAGACTGAAAATGTTTCCATAAAATACTATGTCATTATCGAATCAATAGCGCACTGCTTATCAGGTTGGCTAAAAATGGTTCCGTAGAACAAGGTGCGGGTGATTCTGGGGCCGTGGAGATGAAAACAGATCCGCTTTAGAGATGCAAGTTTTGTTATCATTTCTATAGATCTAATGCATAACCAACCATTTTCGACCTTTTCCGTGGTGATTTCTAGCTAGTGCTGCATTGACAAGCAAAATATCCACAACACATATAACCATATATATTTATTGTGTGTGCATGTTAATACGCTGAACTTGTAGCAAAGCACAGTAATATATAAAAGGCAACAAACACCTTAAAAAACCACTCGTTTTCTAAGGCTTGAGTTCACCTTCAGCAGGAGAAACTAAATATGGGATTTGGTATTTACTCCAAAGATGCCGATATCAATGGGCTTCTGAATGTAATTCCCCGTTTTTTAAATAACTTCCTCGTAAAAATTATATAACTTATGAAACACAGAAACTGCACAGTTTCTTTACCTTTTTTAGCGATCTAATTCCTAACCGGATGTCGCTCTAATTGCTTCACGTTCTTAACCAATGGTTACGCATTCTATCGTTCGGTAGGCGTGTCATGAGAAGATGTTTACATGTGCTCAGTGGGAAAATGTTTACGTCATGTTAGAATGAGAGTTTTATAATGGAAAACAACGTAATTAAGTACCCATCACGAAAACACGCATATATAATTTTGACCCCCCTTGAATCCCACTTTTATATAGTAAAACATTGGGTTTCCGGGGGTATACCTTATTTTTCTTATTTCTGCTCTAAAATATAGATTGTGGGTACTCGTTAGAACCGCCTTGATGAGGGGGTTCTAACGAGTGCCCACAATCTATATTTTGAGCAGAAATAAGAAAAATATCACAATTTTTCATCTTAAATATTCATTTTTTCGGCGATAAAAGTGGCAAATTATTTGTATAGGCGTGTTTGCGTAATGCAAATGAATGAGAAACAATCAAAAGTTTCTATTTTATTGTGCTGAATGAATTTATTTTGCTTAATATTTTTTATCAACTGCAGTAAATCCAAGATGGCGGACATCGCAATTCAGCGAAGGCAAGCGTGAGAGGGGTATATATTTTTGCTCACAGGGTATACGGAAAACAATTGCCCTTGCGCTGTCCAATCAAAAGCCTGGAAATTTCTTTGCAGTATAACAATGACTTTTGTGTTCCTTATAAAAATGGCCAAAATTATCTCAAGGTTATCAATTCCTTTCAGGCTGAACTTACCATAACCCTTTCACTCCTGAATTTTGGAAATGGACTTTACCTTCAATGAATTTGGGCATGCCCATTCTTGTAAATTTTGGGTTAAGACAATATCAGTCAGATTGGCAAACAGTGTAGATCCTGATGAGATGGCTCATTATGAGCCATCTCATCAGGTTCTACAATGTTTGCGTAGGTATCCATGTTGGTCTGCAGGTTTGAAGGGGTTGAGTTGTTATTTCTAACTTACAGAGCAGTTGCAGATGTAGTATCCAACAAGGTCTACACATTCTCCTGCCTGACACAGGTTGTCATGGCAATCATCAATGTTTTCTGTACACCTAAAATATATAATATACATGTACACAATTTATACACATGTACATATACATCTTAATTTGGTGAATGGGAACCAACTGCAATAACTGCAAGGGGGATGACTCTCATTAGCTTCTCTTTTGAAAGCGGCCACTTTTAAAAGTAAGATTGTGCTCCCAAAAGGAACACAATCTTCCTTTTAGGGTACCCTTTTAAGGGTTAAACCCTTAGCTTAGCAAATTCTAACTGATCTCCCCCTTGAGGACGCAGACAACAATTTTCAGCTGTATGGATCCACCTTAAAGCTCAAGGTTTTAAAATATAATGTCTGAAAATGAAAAAAAAAAACTATCAGTTATGTACAATTCCATCTCTGATATAAACAATCATGAAAAAAGTCTGAAAGACGTTAGTCAATCTGACAATTCATAACACAAAAGATTTTCAAATTTGAATGTTGACAAACTGTGGAAAGTGTTAAAACTAGTTTACAACTGGACTTGGCAATGCACCTCAATGATACTACTCATTTTTTTAATGCTGGGTATTTTTCCAGCAGAAAACATTTTGAAATATTTTTCTTACTTTTCCAAGAAAAGATTTGACATTTCATGGAAATTGTCTCCTGTAAAAGACGATTTGCACAAGATGTTAAATCCTGCTCAGAGATCTCCAAAGGTTAAATCAGAATCATAGGAATTAGTTCCTTCAGCGGAACTTGAAAAACAAGTCTTACTTGATTCCAGTGAAGCCATCATAACAGATACATGTATGTGTATGACCATCTGATACACAATCACCATAGAGACAGGGGTCAAGGTCACAGGGATTAACCAATTTCTCACACTGAGAACCTGTATAACCTGAAAAAAACAACAAAAAAACAATAAAACAATATACAATATAAATGAATTTACACTAAACATTTCAATACTTTTAATGAGCATTACAGCATCTTTTATGCTCAGCAACTCCCATTACGAAAACAAGCCTATACAAATACATTATAAACTTTACCACCAAAAGAAGAAAATTTTAAGATAAAAAATTGTGATATTTTTCTTATTTCTGCTCAAAATATAGATTGTGGGTACTCATTAGAACCGCTCGGCGGTTCTAGTACTTGGTGATTCTAGCGAGTACCCACAATCAGTATTTTAGAGCAGAAATAAGAAAAAAATTTACCCCTGCAAACCTCAGTTTTACTATATAAAAGTGGGGTTCAAAATTATATAGGCGTGTTCGTGATGTACCTTCAATTATCTACCTTGCTAGATTTTCCATAGCCTATAGGTAAATAACCAATCTCTGACAACTCCATCAGGGAGTTTGACAACTCCAGCAGGGAGTTCCCGGTAGACTATTTGGCTCAGAGATAAGAGCATCAGACTTTCATCTGAGCGGCCCGGGTTCGAATCACATTGCAAGCAAGAATTTTTCAGCTATGCTTCTTTCCTTTGTTATGGCTTTCATGTCATAAGACACAATAGCATCATAAAATGTTCAGTGGCTAAAAGTTCAGGCCCTTATCAGACTGCATCGGTCTGATCTGAGTTTTTACTGTTTGTTATGGCTTAATTTCATAATTTTTTGTTGTCTGAATATTTGAGCCAGCGCATGACAAAATCTACAAGAAGTCTTGAGCGACCAGCGAAGACTCAGACTCTTATAGCATGTTCCTACTATAGGCTAATATCTATGCAAAGAGACAAAAGCATAAAGTCTGGGTGGGTGCGCAGGTTGATTTGAGTCTGTGCTGGTCACACTGGTCTTATTGTAGGTTTTGCTATGCACCGGCTCATTTAAGAGAAATACAGTGGCTCAGAGTCTTGGTAAATTTTAAATTCAAACTAGAGCTGTCAGTGAAACTGACTAGGGCCCCGGCAGCGCTATCAGAGGAGTAGGAAAATTTGTGGACGGACAGATGGACAGACAGACAGACGGACGGACAGAGTGATTACTATAGGGCACCCACACTTTCAGTGCGGGGCCCTAATTAGGATGATCAAAATGATATTGATCCTTGTCCTGTGGAAGCAAAGTATGCCCTGTCTTTTGTAAACAGTGTGGATATAGATCAGCTGCCTTCTGATCAGTATCTACACTGTTTCATATTCAGTTCGTGAAGTCGTAGTGAATAAATAACATTAAGTTATCTGACTGGTTGAAAGTCAGAAATGGGTGTGGCTAAATTAATTTATTTTCCAGGACTGAGTTAATTAGAATGGATACATTTCTTTACTTCTTTTTTCAAATGGAGACTCTTTAACAGAAACTCATTTTTCAAATGGAGTTCATTTAAACCTTAATGTTATCAATGTCAGGGCCACTTTGTATAAAAAATAATGTTAGACGACCCTCACATAACATGTGGGCCCCGCCAAGCGATTTTGGTACTTATCGCCTATGCGAGCAGCGAAGGTTCAGGCGAGCCTGCGCATCCGCGCAGTCTCGCCAGAACCTTTGCTGCTCGCTCATACAAGCAGTGAATCAAGAGGAACCTTCAGACAGAAAGCCATATCCCTGGCCCCTCTGAATGGCTGGGCATGCGCAGATAAAATTTGTCATGACGGAATGCTCAAAGACACAAATTCGCTTGGCGGGGCTCATGTAAAACATTGTGTGAACTGCAGATTCTGGTAAGCCTCTTCCTGAAATTGTAATGTGATTTGTCATTCAGACTTTTCAGCAAGGTATAATCAATTTTTTTAACAAATCAGAAATAAGAGCTTACCTTGGCTGCAATTGCAGATAAAACTGTCCTGTGTATTTTCACACTCCCCTCTTCCATAGCATGGGCTACTATCACATGGCTCTATCACATGATCACATAGCTTCCCTACATAAGTCATGTGAAATATATGAGAAGGAAATAAATAATAACCCTAAATAACTAAATACACATTCACCTCTTTAACACTGTTCATTACCGTTTTGGATATAACATGTTTTAAGGATGGATCCTGAGACTAAGTAAACAGCAAAGCAAACAGACTTTCTCCTAAAAGAGAAAAAAATCATTTTGTCCTTGAAAACAAAGGTAAGGCCTAAAGTCTAGTCAACTCAAAAGACACACCCTGGTGATATTTCGATGCATTTGATGAAAATCTATCCATCAACTCAGGAGACATCAAGCATAAACAAGAGGGCCCTGGTTCGCTCACCTCATCCAATGTATAACAAGTGGGCCCCGGGCAGGGTCAATTTTGGCCCCAGGGCTATAATTTGAACAATCTTGGTAGAAGTCCACAAGATGAAGCTTCATATCGAATATGAAAGACCTGGGCTTTCTGGTTTCAGAGAAGAAGATTTTAAAGGTTTACCCTGCATATAGAAGTCTATGTAAAACAAGATCAAAGACCTGGGCCTTGCGGTTTCAGAGAAGAAGATATTTAAAGATTTTCCCTATATAAGCCCATGTAAAACCAAAGGGCCCCCGTGCGGGGGGCATTTTTAGCTCCAGCACTATAATTTGAACAATCTTGGTAGGGGTCCACTAGATGAAGCTTCATACCAAATATCAAAGACCTGGGCCTTGCGGTTTCAGAGAAGAAGATATTTAAAGATTTTCCCTACATAAGCCCATGTAAAACAAAAGGGCCCTGGTGCGGGGGCATTTTTGGCCCCAGCTCTATAATTTGAACAATCTTGGTAGGGGTCCACTAGATGAAGCTTCATACCAAATATCAAAGACCTGGGCCTTGCGGTTTCAGAGAAGAAGATTTTTCAAGATTTTCCCTTTATAAGCCCATGTAAAACCAAAGGGCCCCCGCGCGGGGGCAATTTTAGCTCCAGCACTATAATTTGAACAATCTTGGTAGGGGTCCACTAGATAAAGCTTCATACCAAATATCAAAGACCTGGGCCTTGCGGTTTCAGAGAAGAAGATTTTTCAAGATTTTCCCTATATAAGCCCATGTAAAACCAAAGGACCCCGTGCGGGGGCATTTTTGGCCCCAGCTCTATAATTTGAACAATCTTGGTAGGGGTCCACTAGATGAAGCTTCAAACCAAATATCAAAGACCTGGGCCTTGCGGTTTCGGAGAAGAAGATTTTTCAAGATTTTCCCTATATAAGCCCATGTAAAACCAAAGGGCCCCCGTGTGGGGGCATTTTTAGCTCCAGCACTATAATTTGAACAATCTTGGTAGGGGTCCACTAGATGAAGCTTCATACCAAATATCAAAGACCTGGGCGTTGTGGTTTCAGAGAAGAAGATTTTTAAAGATTTTCCCTATACAAGCCCATGTAAAACCAAAGGGCCCCCGTGCGGGGGCATTTTTGGCCCCAGCATTATAATTTGAACAATCTTGGTAGGGGTCCACTAGATGAAGCTTCATACCAAATATCAAAGACCTGGGCCTTGCGGTTTCAGAGAAGAAGATTTTTTAAGTTTTCGGTGAAAAAAATCTATTTTTGGCTACTGTGACCTATATGTGCAACGGACCGGAACCATTTGAACAACTTTGAAAGGGGACCACCTAAGGATCATTCCTGTGAAGTTTGGTCAAAATCGGATCAGTGGTTTAGGAGGAGATGTAGTTTGAAGAAAAGTTTACGGACGCCCGCACGGACGCACGCACGCACGACGGACAAAAAGTGATCCCAAAAGCTCACCTTGTCACTACGTGACAGGTGAGCTAAAAAAAAATAGTTTTTGCTGCACTGAAAGATGAAGTTTCAACATAATGTAAACCAATGACTTTGACAGCTTTAAAAAAACTCATTCCTGGTTGGGAAAATAAAACCAGTTCTACAGTTTTTGTCCTGATGGAATTTTCTTTCAGGCCAGTTGACAACAAGTCTGGGCTTTGTCAAGAAAAACAAGATCTTTCTAATTAAAAATCTTATTTTTGGTTTGTCATGGCTAACCATAATTTGTTCTTGAGTTCCCAAGGGCCAGTTTATACAGATATTGACACGAATTCAGTCAGTACATGACAGAACCTACAATAAGATGTGCAATCAACAAAGTCTTAGATCAGCTTATATATCCAGCCAGTCTGACCAGATTCTTTAACGTTTTTTAGCTCAGTGGCAAAAGGGAGCCCATACAGACAGTGAAGATCGTAATCAGAATGCATGGATGCAGAGGCTGACTTGAATCTAAGTTGGTCAAAGAAGTTGTATCTTAACAAAAAGAAATACAGTAAAATTCCGTTATTAAGACCAGCTAAAATTAAGACTAATTCTGCTTTAAAAAGCTTATTTGGTAGGTTGCAGTTATTCTTTCTTTGTATTTGCTGCATATAGTGTACACTGGTCAGAGACCACCTTTAGGACTGTTCAAAAGTGGTCTTATGTCTACTTTTGAACCATCCCAAAGGTGGTCTTAATACAGGAATTTTACTCTAGTTCTCAGGTTCCAATGTCTAATTCAACTATCATTTCTGAAATGTAATCTATACTGTACTCATCCTAATCTAAAATAATTTCAGAATAACTGAATAAATCAATCTTGCCAAACCAACTTCTGACAATCATATTTACCCTAAATATTCCAACACCTTAGCTCCATACCATACCTGTTATAAACAATTTACTTCATGATGTTGTGTCTAAAAGAGCTGGATAAGTGGCAAACAGTGCAGACCCCAATGAGATTTGCATTAGGTGGCATCTCATATAAGTCTACACTGTTGCCTCAGGCCTGATTGTATGCATACAGTTTAAACCAATCCAATTATATGATATAACTCATTCATTCAATTCACAAATTGAATGACAAAAAGTGTAGATCATTCTGATTGGTATCTACACTGTTTGCAAAGGTAGTGGCTGTCATGTTCAGCAGGACCAGGGTTAGTTGGTTTACAAGTTTACCCCTCAAAAACTATTCCCACTTTATAATTCAGACTAGAATACATAAGAACTCTGTACCTGTATAATGGTCTGAGCACTGACAGATGAAAGTATTACCATAGTTACTGCAGATGCCACCATGGAGACAAGGGTCAGGGTTACAGTGATCAACTTCTGTAAATATATCCATGACAACCATGTTATTACTGGTGAACAGAAAATATAAATAAAAGCATTTCATATTCACCATTATAGGAGCACAGTGAACTTAGAAGTATCGTTCTAACATGAAAACCCTAGGGTTCCATTACGATAACACACCCATTCAACATAGTGCATTTTGCACATCTCCAAAATGACTATTTTTCTGATGAAAATCTGTGTTATTTTTCTTATGAATACTGCAAACATAGGTTGTGGGTGCTCGTTAGAACTGCCTCATTGAGGCGGTTCTAATGAGTACCCTCAATCTATGTCTTGGAGCAAAAATAAGAAAAATAATGTATACCCATATAAACCCCGGTTTTCTCTATAAAAAGTGGGGTTTAGGGGGGAGGTTCATTTCACAAACTTGCTCACGTGATGTTTTGCTGACTTTGGACATGTTCCGATGTAACCCAACATGTCCGAAGTTGGCATAAGGAACATGTATATGGAAAGCAATATGTTCCTTATGAACACAAGTAGGCAATTTGTTCCTTTTTATAACAAAAAACATAATGATTGGTAGGCTAACCTTTAAGCAATGCTGCAACTTCAGCAGACTGAAAAATCTTGGTGTCAGCTCAAACTAAATTGGTGCCAGCCATACTTCTTAAATCAAAGCACTGAGAGTACTAGTGGGAAGATTGTTGGCTGGGAAAATAGTCCTAAAGGGAGACTTAAACTGTTTTGTTTAACCCTTAAATTTCAGTATTTTAAGCAAACTGTGTAGACCCTGATCAGATACTGCATTAAGCAGCATCTGATCTGGGTCCACACCATTTGTCAGTGGCCCATTATACAAGCCCAGTCCAGATTCCACTTTTTACACGGTAATCTGACGTCACAGGGAGAAGACTAAAGCTGCTATAAATAACCATTACCTGGATTTTGTACATGGTCAGCAATATTCATGCAGACAATAACCTGTGGGAAGCTTCTGTAGTCAGTACCTTTCAAATGATTAACTTAAGTGTGCAATTACATGAGCATGAGACTACAGTGAATCTTGTAATCAGGGCCCAGTTGTTCAAAACTAACAATGTATCGTTAAAAGTTTGATTCACATATATGGCAAATATGTTTATTTTTGCTGAAAAATGTGAGTAGCTTTTGCCTTTGCAAAAGCTACTCACATTTTTCAGCAAAAGTACCACATTTTTAGATATTGTACTGCCTAGAACAGTCAACAATATGACCACTAATGAGCTAGTTAAGCTAATGATGCTTTGAACAACTGGGCCTAGAAAGGCAGTGGCTGATAAATCAGATGATCTGCCAGTTATATCTGGACCAAAAGCATGAAGCCAGTGCACTGAATGCCAGGCAAACTGATTTTGATCAGGGCCTAAACTTTTTCCCAAAAGTTCAGCCAGTTTCTACATAAATTACTAAAAGTAAATCAACTTGATATCAGAACTCCTACTATATAAAAGGACGGAAGATTCTTGTCAGTACAAAAAATGGGTTAATGAAAATGCCATATATTATAATCATATAAAGAGAGGTGTTATGGCCAACTTGTAAGAGCATTGACTAGAGTATTGACGGCTGCATGCCCATAATGTTGCTGGTTTAACTGTCTCCATCCACCCAGCAGTGAAAGAGAACTTTAATCAGGTACCACATTCTGTGGCACAGGATCTGGGGATATTGACGATTTCCTTTTATTTGTTGCTTGGCATAAGGAATGTTAGACATATTAGTGTTAAGTTAAAAAAAATCACATTATAAGTTTTATCATGAAAAATACATTTTTAATCCACTTTAGATGAGAAACCACAAAAAGGGATACTGGGAAACAGTGCAGGCCAATTAAGATGCCATAAAATGAGGTGTTTTTTATCAAGGCCATCACTATTTGCAAAAATTTCAGCAATTTTGAAAATGAATTTCTAAAACTAACCACCTGACACCCTTCAATTCTCAAATGGATTCCAGCTATGTTGAGTGCCATTACGATAGCACATCCGTAGGACGTAGTGCATTTTTTCACATCTCCAAAATGGGCTACTTTTCTGATGAAAATCTGTGATATTTTTCTTATATATACTCATTGAGGCAGTTTTAACTAGCACCAACAACCTGTGTCTTGGAGCAGAAATAAGAAAAATAATGTATACCCCCATAAACCCCAGTTTTCTCTAAATAAAGTAGGGTTTAGGAGGGTGTTCATTTCATGGACTTGTTCACGCGACAGGAAAATTCCATTCTGCCTAAAATGGGTAAAGGCATATAATTTACAGAAAAAAACTCTTTATAACAGTGGTCATTATAACACAGCTTCGGATTTAACATAGCTTAAAGATGGATCCTATTATGTACAGATTATACAGAAAAATGACCATAAATGGTAATTTTTCTAAATAATCTATACATTTTCGTTTGTTTGTTTAATTTGAGGTTTAATGTCCCCATCAACACTGTACAGGTCATTTTGGAGACGTTGCATTTTTGTTTG
Source organism: Lucinisca nassula (assembly GCA_963580285.1). NCBI lineage: Eukaryota > Metazoa > Mollusca > Bivalvia > Lucinida > Lucinidae > Lucinisca > Lucinisca nassula. The sequence continues at coordinate 176,658,265 of OY757011.1, forward strand.
GATATACAGTAAAACTCCTATATTAAGACCACCTTTGGGACTGTTCAAAAGTGGTCTTTAAGACCACGGGCGCCCGCCCATAGGGGCTTGAAGAAAAATATGGGCTGCATGATGCTTCCACGCAGAGCTGAATCCGGCCCGCACACTAGTACTGGTAAACCGCTTAGAGGATCTAAGCCTATCCAGGAACCGCGGTGCGAGGCAGACCGTCCATGCTAATAAACCCTATTGGTTTCATTGGGCGACAGGGCTTGAGATGTCATTTCATCTCAATGTCGGGTAAAAGTCCCACAAAATTGGAAGCAAGTCTCCAAAATGACCTTTACAGTGTTGACGGGGACGTTAAACCTCAAATCAACCAACCATCTTTAAGACCACTTTTGAAAGTCCCAAAGGTGGTTCTGACCAGAGGACATTGAATGCAGAAAACACGAAGAAAGTGTAATTGCACCCTTCTAAATGAGCTTTTTAAAGCAGATTTCGTCTTAATTTTAGGTGGTCTTAATAGCGAAATTTCACTGTATATTGTAACACTGTTGAATAACTAAGTTTCTGCTTTGGATTCCAACAACAGTATAATAAAGAGGTCACGGTTTACATACAAACCTTCACAGGCTGCTGCTGAGTTGGCGCCTTCAGTTCTTGTTACATTATTTCCAAAGCAGGGAGTGCAGACTGTTGACCCTGTCTTCTCTGAGAAGTGGTGTAGGGGGCAGGGAACACAGGGTGGTAAACCTGTGGAGCTGTAGGAACCAGGGGAACAGGGCTCTGAAGAAAAATATACAAAAACTGTATAAAACAAATAGATTAACTTGTTTTCAGACATTGCCATTTTCTTAATCGCCACCTACAGTTTTCAAATGCCTCACATGTTTATCTTGGTCTGAACAGTGAAAAAGAACAAGTACACTGCAACTTCATTATAACACTGTTTGTTATAACATGGTTACGGATATAACAGGGTTTCAAGATGGATCCCAAAACTATATAGATTATATAAACAAGAGGGCCCAATGGCCCTATATTGCTCACCTGTGCACCAGAAAATCATTAGTGTAGGAGACCACTTGACATTGCTACATACTAAATATCTAAGCTCAGGCAAAGCGGTGTCCATGCTTATAAACCCTACTGGTTTCATTGGGCGACAGGGCTTGAGATGTAATTTCATCTCAATGTCTGGTAAAAGTCCCACAAAATTGGTAGAGACATCTCCAAAATGACCTATACAGTGTTGTCTGGGATGTAAAACCTCAAATCAAACAAAATCTGTGCCTTATGGTTTTGGAGAAAAAGATTTTTTAAAGTTTTTTCCAGTATAAGTCTATAGAAGCTAATGAGCCCTGGGGCTTGGCCAATTTTGACCCAAAGGGCACGGTTGGCAGGATTTATGTAGGCGACCATTTTGTGTTGCTATATACTAAATATCTAAGGTCTGTACTTCATGGTTTCAAAGAAGATGTTTGAAGCTTTTTTCCATTATAAGTTTGTTGGAGTTAAGGGGCCACAGGATTTGGACCCAAGGGGCATGATTGGCAGGATTCATGTAGGCGACCACTCGACATTGCTACATGCTAAATACCTAAGCTCTGGGACTTATGGTTTCAGAGAAGATTTTTGAAGATTCTCCAATTGTAAGTCTATGGAAGCTAAAGAACCCTGGGGTGGGGCCAATTTGGATCCCAGGGGCATAACTGGCAGGATTTATGTAGGTGGCCACTTGACATTGCAACATACTAAAAATCTAAGTTCTGGGCCTTATGGTTTCATAGAAGAAAATTTTTTAAGTTTTTTTTCCATTATAAGTCTATTGGAGCTGATGAGCTTGGGCATGGCCAATTTTGACCCCAGGGGCAAGGTTAGCAGGATTTATGTAGCTGGCTATTTTATGTTGCTAGATACTAAATATCTCAGTTCTGTGCTTCACAGTTTCTGAGAAGAAGATTTTTGTAGCTTTTTTCCATTATGAGTCTATGGGAGCTAAGGGTCCACGGGGCGTGGCCCATTTGGACCCCAGGGGCATGATTAGCAGGAAATATGTAGGTGACCACTTGCCGTTGCTACATGCTAAATATCTAAGCTCTGGGCGCTGTGGTTTCAGAGAAGAAGATTTTTTAAGCTTTTTTCCATTATGAGTCTATGGGAGCAAAAGGGGCCCCCGCGTGTGGCCCCTTTGGAACCCAGGGGCATGATTGGCAGGAATTATGTAGGTGACCAATTGCCATTGCTACATGCTAAATATCTTAACTCTGGGCCCTGTGGTTTCAGAGAAGAAGATTTTTGAAGCTTTTTTTTTCCCCATTATGAGTCTATGTGAGCTAAGGGGCCCGGGGCGTGGCCCATCTGGACCCTAGGGGCATAATTGGCAGGATTTATGTAGTTGACCACTTGCCGTTGCTACATGCCAAATACCTCAGCTCTTGGCCCAGTGGTTTCAGAGAAGAAGATTTTTGAAGCTTTTTGTTCCATTATGAGTATATGGGAGCTAAAGGGCCCCGGGGTGTGGCCCGTTTGGACCCCAGGGGCATGATTGGCAGGATTTATGTAGGTGACCACTGGCCATTGCTACATGCTAAATACCTAAGCTCTGGGCCCTGTGGTTTCAGAGAAGAAGATTTTTGAATCTTTTTTCCATTATGAGTTTATGGGAGCTAAGGGGCCCCGAGGCATGGCCCATTTGGACCCCACGGGCATTATTGGTAGGATTTATGTAGGTGACCACTTGCCATTGCTACATGCTAAATATCTAAGCTCTGGGCCCTGTGGTTTCAGAGAAGAAGATTTTTGAAGCTTTTTTTTCCATTATGAGTCTATAGGAGCTAAGGGGCCCTGGGGCGTGGCCCTTTGGACCCCAGGGGCATGATTGGCAGGAATTATATAGGTGACCACTTGCCGTTGCTACTTACTATATATCTAAGCTCTGGGCGCTGTGGTTTCAGAGAAGAAGATTTTTTAAGCTTTTTTCCATTATGAGTCTTTGGGAGCAAAGGGGCCCCGGCAAGTGGCCCATTTGGAACCCAGGGGCATGATTGGCAGGAATTATGTAGGTGACCAATTGCCATTGCTACATGCTAAATATCTAAACTCTGGGTCCTGTGGTTTCCGAGAAGAAGATTTTTTAAGCTTTTTTTTCAATTTTGAGTCTATGGGAGCTAAGGGGCCCCGGGGCGTGGCCCATTTGGACCCTAGGGGCATGATTGGCAGGATTTATGTAGGTGACCACTTGCCGTTGCTACATGTACATGCCAAATACCTCAGCTCTGGGCCCTGTGGTTTCAGAGAAGAAGATTTTTGAAGCTTTTTTCCATTATGAGTCTATAGGAGCTAAAGGGCCATGGGACATTGCCAGTTTAGACCCCAGGGGCATGATTGGCAGGAATTATGTAGGTGACCACTTGCTGTTGCTACATGCTAAATATCTAAGCTCTGGGCCCTGTGGTTTCCGAGAAGAATATTTTTGAAGCTTTTTGTTCCATTATGAGTCTATGGGAGCGAAGGGGCCCCGGGGCGTCGCCCATTTGGAACCCAGGGGCATGATTGGCAGGAATTATGTAGGTGACCACTGGCCGTTGCTACATGCTAAATATCTTAGCTCTGGGCCCTGTGGTTTCAGAGAAGAAGATATTTTAATTTTTTCCCATTGTAAGTCTATGGGAGCTATATGTTGCCATGGCAACCAGAATTCCAATCTGATCAGCCCAAAAACCTTATGCAGCCTTTCCCCCTACCTGATGATGCTTCCCATGAAATTTGTTCAAGATTGACCATGGGGTATTAGAGATATACTTATTTGAAATTGTTTACGGATGGACATTCTCACGAACAGATACTTAAGTGGCTAGGCGTCGGCATATTGACTACTTAAGCGGCAAATTCTCTTAAGCGGCAAGCCACCTAAGAGCGAATTTTTGCCACTTAAGTACCCAAATAACAAGTTTTAACAAGTTGTTTGCAAGTCTGGTTAAAATCAAATCATAAATGAAGATGTTATCGTGCGGACAAGAAATTGTTTACGGACGCACGGATGCACAGACGGACGGACGGACGACGGATGACGGACAAAATGTGATCACAAAAGCTCACCTTGTCACTACGTGACAGGTGAGCTAAAAAGCAGAGAGGTACGTAAAGCTGTGATGTCAGCCTCAATAGTGCAGTGGTTAAGTCAGCCTCGATAGCACAGTGGTTAACGCGTTCGACTCATGATCGAGAGGTTGTGCGTTCGAATCCGGCACCTGGTATCGAGGTGTGTCCTTGGGCGAGACAGGTAATGACACTGCCTCACTCCACCCAGGTGCAAATGGGTAGCAGTGGTGTAATAGTCACTGCCTCTCTCTCGTGCGTGTGAAAACATCCGGAATGAGTGTTTGAGAGTGATTAAATAAGCTTGTAGCTTCCACCACAATTGAACTAAAATAAATTAGTATAAACAAAGCTGTTCTTTGTTCAGTAATACTGAAATTATTTTTGGAAGGTTCAATGTCATTTAACAGTGTGTTTTATACTGAATACTTTATGAACCATTGTATGAAAATAGTCAAGGCTTTTACAACTTTAATTTAACTGTAGTTTTATTTGAAATACAGTACTTTTATCTGAAAAGTGTCTAGGCAAACAAGGAGTGTCTAAGAGGATGTGTCCAATTAATTCATTTACCCTGACAATCCTCTAATGATGTCGCTCCCATGTATGGTGTGCTGGTTCCCTCAGGGCATTGCTCGCAGTCTGTGGACCCTTTAGAGGGCTGGAAATGCCCCCTGGTACACTTCCTACAAGGGTAAACTCTGGTGGAAGAGAACTCTCCTTGACCACAAATTTCTGTGAACAAACATGTCAACTTCCATTAAATATAGAGTAACATAGGTATCTTTTCTAAAATATAAGTCAAATATGAAATCATTGAGCGGCTAAAGAATCAGAAACATATAAGAATCTTGGCCAACATGTTCAAAACTGAAAAAAGCAAACAGAAGGAGAGACAGGTGAAAAACTAAAGCAAATATATATTAATGACAAGTACATATTGACACAGCTTTTAGGAAGCACTCTAGTTAACCTTTCTGGGAAACTCTGTATTGCAATCAAACTGCTTCACTCCGCAAAAGTAGTATTTCTGTTTTTAAAAATATGTATTCATAATCCACATCTTACAGAATTTTCAAAACAACAAGAGGGCCATGATGGCCCTGGATCGCTCACCTGATCCTATTGTACAAACGGAATTGTGGGTAATATATGGTGGCGTGGAGGGTTTGAGCAATTTTGGTTGGACCCAAAGACCATTTCTGTGAAATTAATTCAAAATCAGTCTGCCTGTTTAGGAGTAGAAGTCATTTTGAGAAGTAGAAATCATTTTTGATGAAATGACATCTCAAGCCCTGCCGCCCAATGAAACCAATGGGGTTTAAATGTATTGATGGTTCCACTAGCACCACTTTGCCTAGACAGGCTAAAACCTTCAAAGTGGTTGACCAATACTCCTATAGAAGCACCTTGCAGCCAAGGTGGGTGGGGGCCAAAACTTTCAAAAGACATCTGTCTCTAAAAGGAAGCAATTTTATAGGAATGTTCCATGAGCGACCCTCTAACAAAATTGCTAAAAATATTTTGCTTAACTGAGCATGATGGCCACCACAGCTAAAAACCTCAAACCTCATTCCTGTCAAATAATTTCATAATCCATCCCCTGGTTAAGGAGAAGAAATTGTTTAAAGGTTTTTCTATTTTTTAGCTCTGGCAGCCATCTTGTTTACCAGAGCGGCATAGTTTGAGCAATTTTGGTGGAGGGTCACCCAAGGAACATTCCTGTCAGGTAATTTCAAAATCCATCCACTGGTTAAGGAGAAGAAGTTGTTTAAAGGTTTTGCGTTCGAATCCGCCACCGGTATCGAGGTGTGTCCTTGGGCAAGACACGTAATGACACTGCCCCACTCCACCCAGGTGTAAATGGGTAGCAGTGGTGTAAAAGCCACTGCCTCCCTCTCTCCCGCGCGTGAAAACACCCGGAATGAGTGTTCGAGAGCGATCCAATAAGCTTAAAGCTTTCATCGCAATCGAACTAAAATAAATTAGTATAAACTAGTATAAACTAAAGGTTTTTTCTATTTTTAGCTCTGGCAGCCATCTTGTTCAACAGAGCAGAATGGTTTGAGCACTTTTTGTAAAGGGTCACCCAAGGAACATTCCTGTGAAGATATTTCAAAATCCATCCACGGGTTAAGGAGAAGAAGAAGTTTAAAGTTTTTTCTATTTTTAGCTCTGGTGGCCATTTTATTCAACCGAGCGGAACAGTTTGAGCAATTGTCGTAGAGGGTCACCGAAGGAACATTCCTGTGAAATATTCTCAAATTCCATCCACTTGTTAAGGAGAAAAAGTCGTTTAAAAGTTTTTCTGTTTTTAGCTCTGGCGGCCATTTTGTTTACCCGAGCTGAACGGTTTGAGCAATTTTGGTAGAGGGCCACCCAAGGAGCATTCTGGTGAAATAATTTCAAAATCCATCCACTGGTTAAAGAGAAAAGTGCGTTTAAAGGTTATTCTATTTTTAGCTCTGGTGGCCATTTTGTTTACCCGAGCCCGAGCTGAACGGTTTGAGCAATTTTGGTAGAGGGCCACCCAAGGAACATTCCTGTGAAGTAATTTCAAAATCCATCAGCTGGTAAAGGAGAAGAAGTCGTTTCAAGGTTTTTCTATTTTAAGCTCTGGCGGCCATTTTGTTCACCCGAGCAGAACAGTATGAGCAATTTTGGTAGAGGCTCACCAAACAAACATTCCTGTGAAATAATTTCAAAATCCATCCACTGGTTAAGGAGAAGAAGTTGTTTAAAGGTTTTTCTATTTTTAGCTCTGGTGGCCATTTTGTTCAACCGAGGGGAACGGTATGAGCAATTTTAATAGAGGTTCATCAAAGGAACGTTCCTGTGAAATAATTTCAAAATCCATCCACTGGTTAAGGAGAAGAAGGTGTTTAAAGGTTTTTCTATTTTTAGCTCTGCTGGCCATTTTGTTCACCCGAGCGGAACAGTTTGAGCAATTTTGGTAGAGGGTCCCCCAAGAAACATTCCAGTGAAATAATTTCAAAATCCATCCACTAGTTAAGGAGAAAAATTGTTTAAAGGTTTTTCTATTTTTAGCTCTGGCGGCCATTCTGTTCACCCGAGCGGAACAGTTTGAGCAATTTTGGTAGAGGGTCACCCAAGGAACATTTCTGTCAAGTAATTTCGAAATCCATCCACTGGTTAAGGAGAAGAAGTCCTTTAAAGGTTTTTCTATTTTAAGCTCTGGCGGCCATTTTGTTCACCCGAGCAGAACGGTTTGAGCAATTTTAGTAGAGGGGCACCCAAGAAACCTTCCTGTGCAATCATTTCAAAATCCATCCACTGGTTAAGCAGGAGAAGTCATTTAAAGGGTTTTCTATTTTTAGCTCTGGCGGCAATTTTGTTCACCCAAGTGGAACAGTTTGAGCAATTTTGGTAGAGGATCACCTAAGGAGCATTCCTGTGAAATTAGATCAAAATCTGTCCAGCAGTTTTGGAGGAGAAGTTGTTTAAAGCAAAAGTTGCCGGACGGACGCACGCACGCACGGACGACGGACAAAGACAGATCCCAAAAGCTCACCTTGAGCACTTCGTGCTCAGGTGAGCTAAAAACGCACAAATTCAAAAGGAAAAACAAACCTTACCCAGACACTGTGACTGGTTTCTTGAATGAGTGTCAACGGTAGACTTTCCTAGTGGACAGTCCATACAACCAGTCAATTCTAGATTGTCTCTGTATTTCCCAATGGGACATGCCTCACAGATAGCGGTATTGGCTTGCATACCAACTGGGCAGGGCCCTGAGAAGAGAAAATTGTTCTTACTGGGCTCAAAAATGCACTTCAGGCTAAACTGCCTCGTTATGTTTTGATAGCTCCAATATGTCAATAAATACTGTAATGATCATAAGTACACCTCAACCTCGTTATAACATGGAACTCTGGGTCCAACTAACGGACCGTGTTAGTTAACCGATTCGTGTTATAAACGCCGACCGTATTTGTCACAGATCAACCATTGACACAATGGTGATCAATAGTTTCCCAAACAAGATGATGTGCGGTCCGGTTAATGACCGTATTTCCCGACTAAAATGTGTTTAGAACTAATCAATGGCAGTAAATACCATGGCCCATCAAGTCAAACAAGTCACTTTAATCGAAATCAGCTGATAAACCATGTTTTATATCCAGAAATCGTCCAATCTGACAGCTGTATGAAGCCATTTTGATAGCTGATTCCCGGCTTACTTTGTTGTAACTGAGCCTCCGGAACCGTACCGAACTACAGTACCGTTAATACATTCCAATGGTGAAATTACCGGGTTAGGGTTCGGAACTGGACAATGACCAACGCTTACAAGAAATTTGAATTATTTCTCTTGAAATGTCTTACCCTTAATATTTTAGCCATTTGAAACGATTTTTACTGGCACACATGGTTTTTGAATGATTTTTTTACTGGGAAAATCGATCTTGAATATGTTTTATCAAACGCTTTTAAGCTGGAATAAATTTGACTTTCTTTTACATGCGGCTCTAGAAAATGAGTTTTATTGCAGTTGGCCGATCACATCGTCTGCATTGATGTTTAAAATTTCTGCTGAGCAGTGATCCTTAACAGAGCGTGATAAATATTTTGTTTTTCCGGTTGCGTAACTGAATTCTTTAATCTCTTTATCTCACTAAGCCAACACTTTTAATTGTGCCGATGGCAGTTCATGTTTATCATGCGTGTCAAGCTAAACAAGTTTATATACTGATCAAAAAGTACCGTTATAAACCGTGTTAGCTACCGTATTACCGCAGTCAAAAGTGAGAGGAAAATAAAGTTGTTGTGCTTAAAACCTGATACAATTCTTGGACAATATTTATAAATGTTGATTGGGGAAAATTTGGGGTCCAAACCTAAATTGTGTTATATCCGAATTCGTGCTGTAACGAATCGTGCTATAACGAGGTCCGGGTGTACATGTATTGGGACAGATAGGCCTAAACAAACAGTGCAGACCCAGATCAGACTGCTCCTCAAGGAGCAGTCTGATCACGGCCTAAACTGTTTGCCATTCTGTCTGCATCTTTTGGACTCCTTGCTGGATCGTGAAACTAATGTACATGTATTAATATTTTTGGAGGATTACAGCAAGTTCTCAAGGTGTCCTAACTTTTAGGACTTTTACGATACTCTTATACTGGGTCACAAGTAGATAAGCCACCCTTGTACAGCAAAACTTCAATTACTCAAGCACTAATTCACCATGGCTTATTCAAACTCGAACTTCAGACCCTAGAGAATTCTGCTTAAAGCTCCTGGTGGCCATATTTAGCATGACTCTGCAAGTTTTTTTTCCTAATTTAATCTTGGAAAGGTAGGATGTGTATACAGAATAAAAATCACCTCAATGAGGTACTTCTACCGAGTACAAAAAAAAAGATTGCTCCAGACAAGGTACTTTTTCAACCGAAAAGAACTGATATTTTTCTTATTTCTGCATGAAAATGAATATTGTGGGTACTCATTTGAAGCACCTCGGTGAGGCGCTTCTGATGAGTACCCACAACGTATGTTTTTGTGCAGAAATAAGAAAAATAATATTTGGATATATATAATGCCTCATCACCTGGGTGTGTGAGCAACCCTCAGTGACTTGGAAAACCCTTATCTCAAACAAATTTTCCCAGTCCCAAGGGTGTTCAAGCCATTTAAGTTTAACTACAAATAGCCTGGTAAATGTCAGCACTGCTTGCTATTCAGGCAGGGTTTTTCTGATCAACACAAAATTTAGAATTTCAAAACCATTCCTAGCACTAGCAATGATGCCTCAATTTACACTTAATACACAGCATTTAACTGTTAAGCTGCATCTGAATATGTCCTCTGCTGTATCATCTTGCAAACTTTTTTTTAAATCTTCATTGGATACAGGCAAAAAGTGTGGACCCCGATCAGACTGCTCCTAGAGGACTTTTAAAGCATCCAGCAGACAGCAAAGCAGATGACAATTGTTTTGATTGGCATCTTGAGGTAGTGATGCTGAAATGTGAGGTTCACAGTAACAGGCAAATAGTGTGAACCATGATCAGACTGCTCCTAGAGGAGCAGTCTGATCACGGTCCACACTGTTTGCAACAACTACTTTTAAAGCATCCAGCAGACAGCAAAGCAGATGACAATTGTTGTAATAGTACTGATGAAATGTGTCATTAACAGGAATATGCCTTATTTTCCTTCTCAAAATGCAAATTTTGGGAACTTACAGCATCTTTCATCCCCACCAGTGGAATTATCTAGAACCATGTCTGTTTGACAGCTCACTGATGTTGAAGTATCTGGGGTCTGTAGTTTCAGTGCCTTGCCCTTCACTTTACAGGCATAAAGTTCAAGGTCTTGTAGCTGTTGGATATTATACACAGGACAAGTAGAGATGGTGTCATTTCTAGCTTGAATCTCAACAAGGGATGACACAACAACCTGGGAGAAAGTTACGACAATTAAGATAAACAGATAAAATAATTAACTCTTATCCTGCTGTTCACGGCAACCCTTTTCTTTGCAAACAGTGTAGATCCAGATCAGATGGCTTCTGAAGAAGCCATCTGATCAGGATCTACACTGTTTGACATTCAATTTATGAATTTGTAGGAATAAATTACGTCAAGTAATCTGATTGGTTCAAAGTCAGAAATGGGTGTGGCTAAACTAAATATTCAGCAAGAGAAGGGTTAAGGAAGGCAACCATATAAAAATATTTTATTGCACTTGTCAACAGTGTCTATATTTTACATTCTTTCCTTTAAAAGTAGACATGTTTTAATGGGAGGTTTTACTTACAAGATATCAAAAAAATCTTGAATATTGTATCTCTTGTAGAACCAGAAATGTTTCAGAAGAAAACTAAATTCAACCACCATAATATGACCAAAAAATCTGCCTTGTCTACTGTAAAGGTTCAAACAAAATATGTTTTCGGACACCATGTAATGCCAGCAAAACTAGCTAAATTAATGTATTACCCTATATTTTCTGACTCCCCCTAAGATTTGCTATCCACAATTTCATAAAAGTCCCAACACAATCTGCCTTCTATCACAATGAGCTTCCATTTCACAAGATACACTAATTTTCAAGATTTTCTGTCTTTAATTTTGACATCCATGATTTCACTATCGGTAAGACAGTACATTGAAAAAATCATACCTCTTTTTTGTTATTTTTCTCCTAACTGAGACAAATAAATCTTAATATTCTATTGGTCTTTGATACACAACTAGTGAAATTATTTTAATATGCGAAAAAAATATAAACATGAACTGTTTCACAGAAAATGAATAAGCACTACAGCTCAAATGGATTATTCTACCAGTGATGTAATGTAACATCAAAAGGTCATCAAAACCTAATCACTGCCCCCACCCCCATCTTAGAGATGTAACCATGCAAGGTTGGTAAATATCCATCCATTGGTTCAGGAGAAACAGTACTTCAAACTGCCAATGCCGACTCAGTTGTACAAAACTAATGACATAGTAAGTTAACGTATCTTTAAAACTTTGATAATTTATTTTAATATGGCAAATATGCTGATATTTTTGTTGAAAAAATGTGAGCAGCTTTTGCAAATGCAAAAGCTGCTCACATTTTTTCAGCAAAAATACCAAAATTTTAGATATTGAACTTGCTAGAACAGATAAAAATATGACCACTTATGAGCTCGTCAAGCTAACGAGGCTTTGAACAACTGGGCCCAGTACTGACACCCATTAGGAAAACACAGCCATGTATTTGTTTGTTTGATTTGATGTTTAACGTCCCCGTCAACAATATATAGGTCATTTTGGAGACATTGCTTCCAATTTTTTGGGACTTTAACCCGACAATGAGATGAAATGACATCTCAAGCCCTGTCGCCCAATGAAACCAATAGGGTTTATAAGCATGGACGGTCCAACTCGCACAACTTTCCCTGGGCAGGCTTAGATCCTCCAAGTGGGTTGATCAGGATCTACACTGTTTGTCATTCCGTCTGCACTTTTGGACTCTTTGGTGGATTGAGAAACAAATTTGTTAAAATTTTAGGAGAATTGCAGCAAGTCCTCAAGGTGTCCCAATTGTTATGATTTTTACCGTAACAGGCCTTGAATTTATTATACTTACCAAGTCTCCAGTTTGGCTTAGTGAGGTGTTCAGATTGATAACTCTAGTATGCTCAGCTTCCAGTTGTTCATTGAGTGTTTTAGCAAGTTCATTAGCCACATTACAGCCCATTCCAATCAATGTGTCAGTGTTCAACGTCCAGTTCAAACTGTACGTCCAGATTGGACATTTGCTCACACCTGATGGTGAATAACATTTATTAACTAGAATTTGTTTTTCTACAAAAACACATATAACTCCCCCGTTTTGGACCTCTAAGTATGACCTTGACATTGGAGGTGTTGAGCTGGGTCTTGTGTGCAACCCCTCATCTAATGAAGATGAACATTTCTGCAAAGTAACTTTAACAAGAGGCCCATGGGCCACTATGCTCACCAGAGCTCAGGTGGGCACTGCCCAATTGCAGCCATGTATTTTAACATGATATCATTTTAATCTGCCAAATGAACCCCCATATCCAAATGAGCACCCATGTGGACTCAGTATATGAAACATTAGGCCTTTTATGAAGTAGAGGGGGTGGGGCATGGACCCAATGGAGCCCTGGTTGGTGTCACTAAATGTGTCTTATCACAAAGAACAAGAATATATATGGTTTAGCAGTGGGGATCTGCATGGCTGGAAATATAAGTGGAGGGGTTGGAGCATGCCCTGTCGTTTCCAGGAAAGCCCAAGATTGTTGTCCCTAAATGTGTCTTATCATAAGGACCAAGTATATATATGGTTTAGGTGTGGGAATCTGAACGGTATCCAAGATATCCTTTCATGAAGTGGAAAGGAGAGGACTGGCCCCTGCGGACACCCCTACAGTAGGTGTGCTAATAATAAGGAACAAGAACATATTTGAATATGGGGTGGGGATTTGAATGGTTTCTGAAATATATGGCCTTTTATGAAGTGGATAGGCCGGGCACATTGCCTCAGCACAAAGAGACCCCCAAGTTGGTGTGACTGAATGAGTCTTATCATAAGGAACAAGAATCTATATGGTTTAGGGGTGGGGATCTGAACTATTTCTGAGATATGTGGCTTTTAATGAAGTCAAGCGGTGGAGCAAGGCCCGGGCATGCCCAGGGGACTCACAAGCTGGTGTTAATGAATGTGCCTTATCATAAGGAAGATGAATATATATGGTTTAGGGGTGGGGCTCTGAACAGTTTCTGAGATAAAAGGCATTTTGTGAAGTGCAGGGGTGGGGCAAGGCCCAGGGAGACCCCCAGGTTGGTGTCAATGAATGTGTCTTATCATAAGGTACAAGAATATATATGGTTTAGGGGTGGAGATCTGTAAGGTTTCCGAGATATTGTGATATTATGAAATGGAGGGGGTGGGGCATGGCCCCAGCACATCCCTGGGGACCCCCAGGTTGGTGTCACTGAATGTGTCTCATCATAATGAACAAGAACATATATGGTTTAGGGGTAGGGATCTGAACAGTTTCTGAGATATATGGCCTTTTGTGAAGTGAAGGGGTGGGGCATGGCTCCGGCGCACCCCGGAAGACCCCCAATTTGGGGTCAATGAATGTGTCTTATCATAAGGAGCAAGAATATATATGGTTTAGGGGTGGGGATCTGTAAGGTTTCCAAGATATTGGGCATTTTATGAAATGGAGGGGTGGGACATGGCCCCGGCACATCCCGGGGGACCCCCAGTTTGATGTCACTGAATGCGTCTTATCATAAGGAACAAGAGTATATAGGGTTCAGGGGTGGGGATCTGAATGGTTTTCGAGATATTGGGCCTTTTATGAAGTGGAGGGGGTGGGGCATGGCCTCGGCGCATCCCGGAGGACCTCCAGGTTGGTGTCAATGAATGCGTCTTATCAATAGAAACAAGAATATATATGGTTTAGGGGTGGGGATCTGTAAGGTTTCTGAAATATAAGGCATTTTATGAAGTACTGGGGGGGCGGCGCATGGCCCCGGCACAACCTACTGGACCCCCAGGTCGACATAAAAGCATATGGCTGAGAGAAGTTTGCTAAAGGAACATTTCTATGAAAGTTTTGTCAAAATATCTGCAAAGGCTTTCTAGTTAATGCCATTTTTCAATTTTCCCCATTATAAGTCTATGGAAAATCTAAGTTGCCATAGCAACCAAACTAAAGAGCCGAATTCCATAAAAAACACAAAACCGGTAAAGGCAAATATGGTGAATATTTTCATAAACTCTCAACCTCATAGAGCATACGGTTTCTGAGGAGATGATTTTTTAAGTATTTTTTTTTCTATTTTTTTCATTTTGGTTTCCATGGCAACCAATACAAATGAGCAGTAGGCCTAAAATCATATGGCAGATAGTAGATTGCCTAAGGAATATTTCTATGAAAGTTTTGTCAAAATATCTGCAGCGGCTTAGCAGTAAATGCCATTTTTCAATTTTCCCCATTATCAGTCTATGGAAACTCTAAGTTGCCATAGCAACCAAACTAATAAGCCGAATTTCATAAAAAACACAAACTTTCAATCCCCCAGCCCAAGGATGCTACAGATAAAATTTGGGCTGAATCGGTCCAGTGGCTTCAGAGAAGAAGATGTTTGAAAGTGTTGACGTCAGACGACAACGACGCCGGACAACTGCCTATCCTATAAGCTCCCCCGGAGCCTTCGGCTCTGGTGAGCTAAAAAGTTCATAGAGAAATAAAAAAAGTAATTGGCCTCACACAAAAAAGCCCTTTTTTACCTTTGACCTCTAAGTATGGCCTTGACCTTTGAGGTACAACACATCGTCTCATGATTGTTAACATTTCTGCCAAGTAATTTCATAATCCACCAAAGAATAAGGAAGTTATTGACTGTCCCTTTTTTTTTTTACCCTTAACCTCTAGGTATGACCTTGACATTGGAGGTATGCACATGACTCATGGTCTAATGACTGTGAACATTTCTGCAGGGTTACTTTATAAAGTCCATCCAGAAATAAAAACAAGAGGGCCCAGAGGGCCCTGGTTCGCTCACCTGATCCAATGTATAACAAGTGGGCCCCGGGCAGGGTCAATTTTGGCCCCAGGGCTATAATTTGAACAATCTTGGTAGAGGTCCACAAGATGAAGCTTTATATCGAATATGAAAGACCTGGGCTTTCTGGTTTCAGAGAAGAAGATTTTAAAGGTTTACCCTGCATATAGAAGTCTATGTAAAACAAGATATTCCCTATATAAGTCTATGTTAAACCAAAGGGCCCCAGAGCAGGGGCATTTTTGGCCCCAGGGCTATATAAATTTAAACAATCTTGGTAGAGGTCCACTAGCTGAAGCTTCATAACAAATATCAAAGACCTAAGCTTTGTGTTTCAGAGAAGATGATTTTTAAAGATTTTCCCTATATAAGTCTATGTAAAACCAAAGGGCCACATGGCGGAGGCATTTTTGGTCTCAGGGCTATAATTTGAACAATCTTTATAGAGGTCCACTAGCTGAAGCTTCATAACAAATATCTAAGACCTAAGCCTTGTGGTTTCAAAGAAGAAGATTTTTCAAGATTTTCCCTATATAAGTCTATGTAAAACCAAAGGGCCCCGGAGTGGGGGCATTTTTGGCCCCCGGGGCTATAATTTGAACAAACTTGGTAGAGGTCCACAAGATGAAGCTTCATACCAAATATCAAAGACCTGGGCCTTGCAGTTTCAGAGAAGAAGATTTTTCAAGATTTTCCCTATATAAGCCTATGTAAAACAAAAGGGCCCTGGTGCGGGGGCATTTTTGGCCCCAGCACTATAATTTGAATAATCTTGGTAGGGGTCCACTAGATGAAGCTTCATACCAAATATCAAAGACCTGGGCCTTGCAGTTTCAGAGAAGAAGATTTTTCAAGATTTTCCCTATATAAGCCCATGTAAAACCAAAGGGCCCCCGTGTGGGGGGCATTTTTAGCTCCAGCACTATAAATTGAACAATCTTGGTAGGGGTCCACTAGATGAAGCTTCATACCAAATATCAAAGACCTGGGCCTTGCGGTTTCAGAGAAGAAGATTTTTCAAGATTTTCCCTATATAAGCCTATGTAAAACAAAAGGGCCCTGGTGCGGAGGCATTTTTGGCCCCAGCACTATAATTTGAACAATCTTGGTAGGGGTCCACTAGATGAAGCTTCATACCAAATATCAAAGACCTGGGCCTTGCGGTTTCAGAGAAGAAGATTTTTTAAGTTTGCGGTGAAAAAAATCTATTTTTGGCTACTGTGACCTATATGTGCAACGGACCGGAACCATTTGAACAACTTTGAAAGGGGACCACCTAAGGATCATTCCTGTGAAATTTGGTTAAAATCCGATCAGTGGTTTTGGAGGAGATGTCATTTGTAGAAAAAGTTTACGCACGCACACACGCACTGACGCACACGCACGACGGATGCCGGACAAAAAGTGATCCTAAAAGCTCACCTCGTCACTACGTGACAGGTGAGCTAAAAAAGTTATTGACTGGACACAAAAAAAACTTTTTTTTACCTCTGACCTCTTAGTATTACCTTCACCTTGGAGGTACCAACCCGGGTCTAGCGTGCAACACAGCGTCTCATGATGGTTAACATTTCTGCCAAGTAATTTCACAATTTATCCAGGAATAAGAAAGTTATTGACTGAACACTTAAAAAGGCCCCTTTTTGTCCTTTGACCTATTAGTACGACATTGACATTTGAGATACAAACTTGGGTCATACACGCAACACATCCTCCCATGGTTAACATTTCTGCCCAGTAATTTCAAAATCCATCTAAAAATAAGAAAGTTATTGACCGAACACAAAAAAGGCTCCCTTTTTACCATTAACCTCTATGTATGACCTTGACCTTTCAGGCACCAAACTGGGTCATGCGCGCAACACATCGTCTAATGGTGGTTAACATTTCTGAAAAGCAATTTCAAAATCCATCTAAAAATAAGAAAGTTATTGACCAAACATGAAAAGAGGCCCCTTTTTTGACCTTTGACCTCTATGTATGACCTTGACATTTGAGGTACAAAACTGAATCATGCATGCAACACATCATCTCATGATAGTTAACATTTTTGCCAACTTGTAACTTCAAATTCCATCTAAAAATAAGAAAGTTATTGACAAAACACGAAAAAAGGCCCTTTTTTATCTTTGACCTCTAAGTATGACCTTGACTTTTGAGGTACCAACCTGGGTCATGCACGCAACATATCGTCTCATGGTGGTTAACATTTCTGCCAAGTCATTTCAAAATCCATCTTTAAATAAGAAAGTTATTGACCAAACACGAAAAAAAGGCCCCTTTTTTTACTTTGACCTCTAAGTATGACCGTGACCTTTGAAGTACCGACCTGCCTGATGCGCACCACACATCGTTTCATGGTTATCAATATTTCTGCCAAGTAATTTTAAAATCTATCTGGAAATAAGAAAGTTATTGACCGGACACGATTTGCCAATACATACATACAAACTTCCAAGGGAAATAATTCATAAAGTATAAATGCAAGAGTTATAGTTCTTGCCCACTGCACATCATCTAATACTGATTAATATATATATATATATGAAGTTTTGTGAAGATAGCTCGAATGGTTTTCAAGTTATGGAGCGGACACGAATGTGTGACAGACGGACAGACAGACGCCTGGGGGAAAAACAACAAGTCTCTCCGAAAAAAAATTTTCGGGGGAGACAGAATTATATACAGTAAAATTCCTATATTAATTATCTATACAGTAAAATTCCTATATTAAGACCACCTTTGGGACTGTTCAAAAGTGGTCTTAGGCCACTTTTGAACAGTCCTAAAGGTGGTCTCTAGGTGTAGAAAACACAATAAAGGAATAACTGAAACCTTCTCGATAGTCTTTTAAAAGCAGATTTAGTCTTAATTTTAGGTGGTCTTAATAGCTGAATTTTACTGTATTATATGATATGCCCAAGAAAAAATCAAAAGAAACACAATTTAAATCCAATTTAACTGAGATTTCCAAATTATTTTCTTATTTTGTACCAGTTTCATTCCTTTAGCAGATCTTCAGTTATAACTTTAACATTGCATAGTAACCTAAAGTTACTTAATGTTTATAATGTAATGTAAATGTGAAGTCGACTCTTTGGCTCAGTGGTAGAGCACTGGACTATCACCCGAGCGGCCCGGGTTTGAATCCTACCATAGGCAGGGATTTTTTCAGGCTATGCATCTTTCCTTTATTACGGCTTTCAAGTCTTAAGACAATGTAGATCCTGATCAGTTGGCTTCTTCAGAAGCCATCTGATATGGATCTACACTGTTTGCAAAGGTTGGGATTAGTGTTTCAGCAGGAAAAGGGTTAGGATACATAATTTCTGTAACTTACTTGCAGGTAGACAATCTGGAACAAAATCTGATGGTTCCCATTTGGCATTCTCAGTACAAGTGTACTGGTGAGGTGGCACTATGAACTGAGAACCTTTCTGGCAGTTCATACTACAAAACGTCTTTGTACTTCCTCCAATGATATACTTCTCTTTACATTTCTTCTCTCCTAGTTTAGGTGTATGCAGAGTCCACAATGGACAGCCTGATGCTGTAAACAGAAAACCAATCCAAATAATAGAAAGCACTTAAAATAAACAGAATAAGTCCCGTCCTGAAGAGAATTGATAAGGTACTTGTACAAAACTGGGGTCAGTTGTTTACAAAAATAATGTGGATTGTTAACTTATCATTAAAACTTTGATCACATTTTTGGCAAATATGATAATATTTTGCTGATATGTTTGTTTGTGTTGAGATTTTACATCCCCATCAACATTATTTAGGACATTTTGGAAATGCCCCTTCCAATTTTGTGGGATTTTTATGCAACACTGAGATGAAATAACATCTCAAGCCCTACTGCCCAAACAAACTGCTGGGGTTTACATGCAGGGATGGCCCAACTTGCACAACTGCCTGGGCAAGCTTGGACCTTCTAACAATTTATCATTACTCATGTTCAGTCGGTTTTAGCTCTGCCTGGAAGCTCCATGCACCCTAATCTATTTCTCCATGCCCCATGGGTCAGTGGGGAGTGGGGATTGGGGTGGATGTGGGGCTATAAAACATTTTGCTGATAAAATGTGAGTAGCTTTTGCAATATGCAAAAGCTACTCACCTTTTTTCATGAAAAATATCTCTGTACTTGAAAGACCATTTAACATGTTGGCCACTAACGAGTTTGTTAAGCCACAGGCTTCTGACATTACATCCATGGCATAAATCGACCGAAAAAGTGGACTAAACTCACTATTAGTGCATATGGCAAGAATAGCTTGCTGACAGGCATTTTTGGCTATTGGGTGACTTTTAAGTAATGTATGGGCTCTGAATGAACCTCAAAGGCCCGTGCTTAAGCTAACGATGCTTTGAACAGATGAGCTCTGAAAATTATTCAAGGAAGTCAGTTTTCTTGATAAATAGGAGTACTCAGGATGAATTCTGTACATATGGTGACAGCTTATGCATATCATCCCACTATATTTGCAAATCACATACTAATTTATGTTACCATGATCATGGTCATTTTGAGGTGATTCAGTTCAGTACATATCACACATGTTTTGAAGATGAAGTAAGAAAATCCTCTTTAAATAATCATTTAGAATTTTTCCACCATTTTTCAAAGGGAGACAACTTTCAGAAATTCCTGCAATCTTCTATAAACTCTGTCACACGGAAAAAGAAGTCTACTCTTAAAGGAAGGAATTTTCTCCTCAAGAGCATATTCTTTAATTTAAGAGTTGACCCTTATTGGCATGGGCGATTTACCAAAGCAGATGAGCCATTTGTGTTTGAGCCAATGAAGCATCATTGTATCTTTGAACTTTAATAATGATGCTAATAGCAACTAATAGATGGTATGTTTAGAGTATATTTTTTGTTATTTTTGAGCAAACGATTCACAAGAATGTAAAGTTATGCTTTCTCTGAAAAACAGGAAAAAATTGGATGTCTGCTCCAGAAGCATTTGTGGTCTTACAATGTTAAAAGGGCCCCCACCCATCAGGGCTTGGTGAAATAGATTGGGCTGAATGATGCTTCCACCCAGAGCTGAAACTGACCGCACATGAATACTGGTAAACTGCTTACAAGGTCAAAGCCTGCCCAGGCAAAGTGGTGCAAGTTCGTTCAAGTTAAGGCATTTTACGTCTGCCAAGGTCGAGCGGACAGAACTCCATAGCTCCACAGTGAGACGTAAGTTTTGTGCTTCTGGGCTGCAAATCGTGGCAGTTTATCCAACAAGAGTCAATCGCGTTGGTCTGCCTGTGCCCTGCCAAGGAAAATGAAGCACTGCCAGTTTTAGAAAGTTTGAAGGCCGGTCTAAAATGAGCCAAAAATGAAGAGTAATCAGTGCCAATTCGGCTGCAAATCGCGATTTCTCTACTGTGCTCGAGAGCGGAAAGTAGGTCAACGGTGCTCTCTCTTGGGGCCGCGCGATTTTGGCCATCAGACTTAGGCTGCCAATGAGGCATGCCTATGCAGGTTTCCATTCAGGAAAACGCATGGCTGACGGTCCAGGAAGAAGACTGGTCGCAAGTCTTATTCCAACCAGCAGGCAGGATGAGCGTGTAACGATCCAGGCGTTGGTACAAGCCCTCAGCATCTCCTACCGGCTTAGCCATGCAAAAGTGCTGCTTGTAGAACCGCCAAGCTCCAGGACGAACTCGTCGTCCCCCGCGTCCGATGACCTTGACACGTACAGAGTGCCATTCTCCCGATGTTGGAAGGCATAGCACTCTATGTCGCGTACGGGTAAGTTCGACCCGTAGGCTTCCTGCTAAGCAGGTAGATGTCATGATCATCATAGCGGCGGACAGCTTGGCAGTCGTAGTGGTCTTGTACCCGGAAATGCTGGTCGATCGTCACGAAATCCATGTCTGGCGTGAGTGGCTGGTAGGCTGGCTTGGGCGGCGAGGTCTTGCGGCGCTGCTTCTTCGGTGGCTCAGGCGGTGTTGGCTGGGACGGCTCTGGCGAAGAAGGCGCTGGCACAGCAGGCGAAGGTGTCGGTCGCTGCAGTGTCGGCGCGGGCGCTGGTTCGGCGCTGGCTGTCGTTGGTCTGGAAGCGGTGGCTGGTGGAGAGACCTCTATGGTCACTGTTGCTGGTGGTGCTGTCTCTTGTAGCGGTCTCTCCTTGGCTGGCTGCTGTGGCTTGGCTGTCTTGGCTGTCTTCCTGGGTCTCATTGGAGCTGGAGTGCTGAGATCCCAGCGAAGGCTTACTGTCACAAACTGATGGTGGAGGCCTGTTTTTACCTCAGGCAACCCATGAAGTCGACAGGACTTCAAAAAAGGCACAAGTGGCTCTGGAAGACGATACTCTTTCATACAGACAGACATGATAAGAGCGTTGTTGACTGTTTGAGAGCTGAACAGAGAATGAATATGATGATGATGGGAAATGATGAAAAGTGGTGCAAGTCGGACATCCATGCATATAAACCCTATTGGCTTCATTGGGCGCAGAGCTTGAGATGTCATTTCATCTCAATGTCAGGTTAAAGTCTCACAAAATTGGAAATGTCTCTAAAATGACCTACATAGTGTTGACAGTGATGTAAAACCTCAAATCACACACATACACAAAAAGAACAATGTTAAAAACTGACAAACACTTACGCTTTAAGACCACAACGAATTTGCAGACAGCAACATTGCCACTTTGGTCTGCTGCTGTCATAGTAACATTGATGTTGTCAAGGACATTCACCTCGGACCCCTCAGCTGGCAGGTATGTAACTTTAGCAACATCTGATGGGTCATCAACAATCTTCAAAGTCCCATATGATATACCCTCAGTAGTTGTCATGGAGTCAGTCATTATGTTGACTACAGTACCAGGACACGTCAGATGGGGTGGGGTTTTATCTGTAACGAAAAAAGAAGCATTATGGGTAGTCAGAGTAAGTAGTACCGAAATATAACATTTTTAACCCATTTTATATGGGAAACTAGAAAATGGGACACTGGCAAACAGTGCAGGCCCAGATCAGATGCCGCAGAATGCGGCATCTGGTTAGGGCCTTCACTGTTTGCAAAACATTCAGCCATTTTGAGGCTGATTTCCAAAACCAACTCGACCTGCCCCCCAATAATTTTGCAATGGACTCCTGCTGTATATAAGGTGGAATGATCCATTCAGTACAAAATGGGTTAACAGAGTGGTAACATTTCCTAGAGAGATCATGAAGTAGAAAATCTTACCTTCCTTCTAATTGGAAGACTATTTTTGTAGGAAAAACAATTGTTTTCCTTCGAAACAGACTCAACCCTTCAAGCACTATGGACAATTCTGAAGCAGATGACCATCTATAAAGTTTTCTTGTTTTTCAGAGATTAAGAGCTTGACATTTCATGTCAATCTACATCCCAGCAGATTACTCACATGTAATGTGAAGCCTGATTTTTCCTGAAAAAACAAGAGCATCGGTGAAACTGAGGGATGCTCCCCGAAGATGCGCAGTAGTAGGAGGGTTAGTTTAGTGAAATGATCCTATACACTTTGAAGTTTGATAAGATTTGTTTGAAGACAAATGTTATGGGTACTCGTTAGAACCGTCTGAATGAGGAAGTTCTAATGAGTACCCTCAGCTGATGTTTGGAGTACAAATATAGAAACTAGGTAGTGATTTTCAACAAAGAATGCAAAAAAAATGAGAAATGTAAGGCCCCTTCCCTGCACATCTTAAACCATAAGGCTAAGAAACTCAATTTTGTGTTTCCTAGTAAGTGGTTTTCAATGGAAAATGTCACAAGGAATACACATGTGAAACATGAAAGCCCTATCACCCATGGTTATGAAATAACAGGAAATATTTTTTTGAAAAAGGGGAAATGATTAGTGAAAATAAGCAATATAGTTATGGCCCTTTGTCAGAATGTAGGTTTTTGTAATGTTAGTATGTGTGTGAAGTTTCATGAGAGTAGGACAACTACTTTTAAAATTTTGACCAGAGTTTAAGTTGTTTGGGTATGGCCTGACAAACACACACCCAAATGCAATTTGTCAGGATGTAGGTCTTGTGATGGTAATTATGTGTGTGATGTTTCATGAGAGTAGACAAAATACTTTTGAAGTTATCACCGAGGTTAAGGTTTTTGGTTTAGGTGTGACAAACACACAAGTTATTCTCCTTTGTCAGAATGTAGGTCTTGTGATGGTAAGTATGTGTGTAAAGTTTCATAAGAGTAGGGCCAGGTTAAGGCGTGACAAACACAAGTTTCGTGGCATCTGATATGGGCCTGCACTGTTTGCCACTTACCCCTTTTAGGGTTTCCGGTACCAAATGGGTTTAACCAAAAGTCTAAGAATTCCCTAGTTATTGATTTTTAACAAAGACTGCAAAAATAAGGAGAAATGTTAGGCCCCTTCCATGCAAGGGCATGTAAATCTTAAACCATAAGACAAAGAAACTCAGCTTTGTGTTCCCTAGTAAGTGATTTTCAATGAAGAATGTCACAAGGAATACATATGTGAAATATGAAAGCCCTATTACCCATGGTTATGAAACAACAGGAGATATTTTTTTAAAAAGGGGAGATAATTCAGTGAAAATAAGCAACATAATTATGGCCCTTTGTCAGAATGTAGGTTTTGTGATGGTAAGTATGTGTGTGAAGTTTCATGAGAGTAGGATAAATCCTTTTAAAATTTTGACAGAGTTTAAGTTGTTTGGTTATGGCCTGACAAACACACACCGAAAAGCAATATAGTTATGGCCCTTTGTCAGAATGTAGGTCTTGTGATAGTAAGTAAGTGTGTGCAGTTTCATGAGAGTAGGGCAAATACTATTGAAGTTATGACCGAGGTTAAGTTTTTTGGTTAAGGCGTGACAAACACATGGACAAAAGCAATATGGTTTGTCAGAATGTAGGTCTTTTGATTGTTAGTATGAGTGTGAAGTTTCATGGGAGTAGGGATAATACTTTTGAAGTTATCACCGGTTAAATGTTTTGGTTTAGATTTGAAACTGACTGACAAGGAGATTACTATAGGGCATCCAAAATACTGTGTGGGGCCCTAATTAAGAAGGGAAGTAACTCCTTAAATACTGTTGGTAGGGTTATGCTTCTTGCATTCTTCGATTTCTCTCATAGCCCCCTATCAGTGTATCAAGTTTCACTAAATTACCTTTAAAACTTTTAGAGATATGATCCGGACAAGCTTAATATAGCAAAAACTAAAAAGGGAAATAACTCTGAAATTACTTGTGATAGAGTTACAGTTCTTGCACTCTGCACTTCCTCTGATGACCATCTATCAATGTATCAAGTTTCACTTAAATCCCTTCTATGCTTTCAGAGATATGCTCCGGACAATTTTTTCATTGAAATAGTTAAGAAGGGAAGTAACTCCATAAATACTGGTGACATGGTTATGGTTCTTGTATTTTACGATTCCCCTCATCGCCCTCTATCATTATATCAAGTTTCACTTAAATACCTTTAATACTTTTAGAGATATAGAGCGTGACGGACGGACGTCTTTACGGATGTATACTTGTGTGTCTTCATCCCTACAAAGTACCCTTGTGTGTCAAATTTCCTGGAAATTTCTTGGA
Organism: Lucinisca nassula; assembly: GCA_963580285.1. Lineage (NCBI taxonomy): Eukaryota > Metazoa > Mollusca > Bivalvia > Lucinida > Lucinidae > Lucinisca > Lucinisca nassula. Next base: position 176,682,974 of record OY757011.1, read on the forward strand.
AAATAAGACACACAAGTTACTATTTTTGACACACAAGTCAGTGACTTTTGTGTCTACGGAATAAATCGCATTGAGTTTAATGTAAGTGTCCATAATTTTAAACACACAAGTATACATTTGTTCCTGCGGACAGACGGACGGACAAAGCGGCGACTATATGGCTCCCCCTTCGGGGAGCATAAAAAATACTTTGAAAATGCTGACTACTAGTCATGATTAGTGACAGAAGGGTCAAAGTGAAATAATGCTCTCTCAATCTTAACCCATTTTGTACTGAATGGAATCTTCCACCTTATACATAGTACAAGTCCATTTCAAAATTTGGGGGTTTCAGGTTGTGTTTTCTTCAAAATTTATTTGGAAAATGGCTGAACTTTTGCAAAATGTGTAGGCCCTGACCAGACACTGAGTTCTGTGGTATCAGACTGTGATCTGCACTGTTTGCCAATTACCTGTTAAGATTTTTTAGATTTGTCTTTAAACTGTGTTATATCCAAATCAGTGTTATAAGGAACAATGTCATAAGAGGTTGTGGATGAAGGTCCAGAGCCTGAGGATAAACAACTTTTTTATGCTCAAATCAAGTGAGTATGAAGTTTGTCCTGCTTATAAATATAAAATGCCAAAAAATATTGGCATTTTAATATCTAGAAGCATGACGAATGAAAAATATATGAATATAAGGCAAAACAATCAGGAAAGCCAAGCAAAAACATGCTCAGTGGATGGCCAGATCTAACACCATCACCAACAGAGCTGTCTTGCTCAGTGGTAGACCAGATCTAAGGCATCACCAACAGAGCTGTCTTGCTCATACCTTTTTTGTTCTATCTGCAACAGGCAATTAAGAGACTGGTCTGAGCAGCCATCTTAGATTACATAGCCCCAGATAAGAGAGGGTATCCAAATATTATTTTTCTTATTTCTACAGATTTTCTTATCACATGACTCATGTGTGCTTGATTTTAGTTTTCATCTTTTTATTATGTAATTCAAATACTGTGGCACTCACCTCTGACAATAATTCTGATATAACAGTAGGAGTGAAGTCCAGCATGATCTGTAGCTGTTACCATTACAGTGGTATTCTGAAATTTAGGGAAAATTTAGTGAGTTTTTCTCATTTTATCAAGAAAATGTATTATCATTGTATGTCTGTTTGTTTGGTGTTTAATCATTCAGTCAACATTAAGTTCATGTTGAGGCAATTCCCAAAAGTACATACAACAAACTCTTATTTTAAAAAAGACATCCCTACGCTATCACCATCATGCTCCTGGTAAGGCAGTGTATGATGACTTCTCAGTGGTTAAAAATACTACTTACTATCTTGAACAAATTTTTGTGGTCCCAAAGGTGTTTAATACACTGAAGTTTGAGTGTATTTATGATCTGAAGGTGATTATATTAGCAGCCTAAAGGAGTTTTAACCCTTAAATTGTTGCCTCTTTTGTTGTCTGCATGTTACTTTAGAAGTTTTATGGTAAATTGCAAAAAGTGTGGACCCAGATCAGACTGCTCCTGTTACAGGAGCAGTCAGATCTGGGTCCACACTGTTTGCCTGTATGCAAAATATCCGTTTAAAGTTTACAAGAAGAATCAGTAGATGACATAAGCAAACATTTTCAGAAGTATGTTTTCTTGGCATCTAACGGGTTAAGTTCACTAAATTTTTTATATCTTTTTTCTTACCTCTGTGACAAGATAAGGGCTACTGAAATCCATTGGTGAGACAGATAATATTGGCTCCAACCCTGAGTTATCTGTGGCTGAAGGGAGAGTGATATTCACCAAACTTGGAAGGTCTGTTTCATCAACTTCGTAGCTGGGACAGTTAGTGAAATGAGGTGGCATCACATCTGAAATAACAACACAATTACATTGTTGTGACCAATATTATGGAGAAACATGAATTGGGTAGTTGCTGTTTACTCTGTTAGTGTGAAAAAAAAGTAGAAAGAAATTTGAAGGGACATTTTGGGTACTTGTGCTGAATTTTGCCATGTGTTGGGTACTTTTAGCAGAAAATTTAACACTGTAGTACCTAATAAATATCCATCTGTACAAACATCCATATGTTTAAAGTTTGGAGTTTATGCGTATAATGGTTTGCATGCTATAAAGAAATAGCATGAACAAGATGTGTTTGTGAAACACGAACATGTCCCCGGGCATGGTCATTTTTTTTTTCAAAGTTGGTCACAGTTCAAAGTCAAGGTCACGGGTCACGATTTTTGGTTAGAGTGGGAAGCCCTTGCCACAAGGAACTTACATGCCAAATATGAAGGCTCTATCTTAAATGGTTTGAAAATTTTTGAACAATAATATTTTTTTCTTTAAAGTAGGTCTTGGTCAAGGTTACAGGTCAAAACAATTTGCATGAATGTAAAGCTCTTGTCCCAAGGAACCTACATGCCAAATATGAAGGCTCTTACTTAAACGATTCAAAAGCTATGAACAATTTTGTTTGTCCTTTTAAGTAGGTGAAAGGTCAATGTCATGGTAAAATTTGTTTGCATGAATGTAAAGCTCTTATCACAAGGCACCTAAATGCCAAATATGAAGGCCCTATCCCAAAAAGGTTCGAAAGTTATGACCAAATTGTTATTTTTTTCTTTTAAGTAGGCCAAAGGTCAAGGCCACAGGTCATTTTTTTTTTGCATGAATGTAAAGCTCTTGTTACAAGAAACCTACATGCCAAATATGAAGACTGTATCTCAAATGGTTCAAAAGTTATGACCAATGTTAACTTTTTCTTTTATGTAGGTCAAAGGTCAAGGTCACAGGTCAAATATTTTTGTGTGAATGAAAAGCTCTTCTCACAAGGAACCTACATGCAAAATATGAAGGCTGTATCTCAAATGGTTCAAAAGTTATGACCAAAATGTTATTCTTTTATTTCAAGTAGGTCAAAGGTCAAGGTCACAGGTCAAAATTTTTGCATGAATGAAAAGCTTTTGTCACAAGGAACATACATGCCAAATATGGAGGCTGTATCTCAAGCAGTTCAAAAGTTATGGCCAATGTTATTATGTTCCTTTAAGTAGGTCAAAGGTCAAGGTCAAGGTCACAGGTCAATTTATTTTGCATGAATGTGAAGCTCTAGTTACAAGGAACCATCATGCCAGATATGAATACTCCACCTCCAACGGTTCAAAAGTTATGACCAACATCAAAGTTGTCCACGTACAAACCAACAAACAAACAAACAGACAGGGCAAAAACAATATGTCCCCGCTATTGCTACTGGGGACATAAAAATGTGGATGGGCAGACAGACAGACACACAAAAAAAATTTGTAAGGCCCTAATAAGCTGCACTTTTAGCTGAGAAGGAGATCTACAAGAATATTGACCCTAAGTCCTCAGAAGTATACCGCCTTGCTAACCAGATGAGAAGAGAGAATGCCGATGTTGTAGGTGACAAACCAGTAAAGAATGATGCAGGGGAGATGTCAATGAGTGATGACTCAAAGCAGAGGGCCTGGTTAGAACACTACCAAAGGCTACTCAATGTTGAGTTCGACTGGGACCCAGACCACCTGTCTGATGAACCACCAGTGGAAGGGCCACCCATCCCAATCACTATTGATATGGTTAAGAAGGCTATCTCTCAGATGAAGACTGGCAAAGCACCTGGTCCCTCTGGCATAGTGGTGGAGATGATAAGAGCTGCAGGTGATGCGGGTGCCTCGATGATCCGTGACCTTGCAGCTGCAATCATCCGTGATGGGAAGGTACCTTCTGACTGGGAACAGAGTTTCATTGTCTGTCTCTACAAGGGCAAGGGCGATGCATTGGAACGGGGCAACTACCGTGGTCTCAAGCTGACAGAACAGGTCATGAAAGTCCTGGAAAGGATTGTGGATGGCCTCATTAGGCAGTTGGTGTCCATCGACGATTCCCAGTTTGGCTTCGTCCCAGGAAGAGGCACAACAGATGCAATTTTTGTTGTCCGACAGCTGCAAGAGAAGTATCTGGCGGCCAACAAGAGACTCTACATGGCTTTTGTAGACCTGGAGAAGGCATTTGATCGAGTGCCTAGGAAAGTCATCTGGTGGGCACTAAGAAAACTTGGAGTGGACGAGTGGATTGTGAAACTGGTCCAAGGGATGTACGCAAATGCTCGGAGCCGTGTCCGCGTTGGTGATGGTTACAGTGAAGAATTTGAGGTGAAGGTGGGTGTTCATCAAGGCTCTGTTCTCAGCCCACTGCTTTTCATCATTGTGCTTGAAGCCTTGTCATGCGAGTTCCGCTCTGGAGTCCCCTGGGAGGACCTGTATGCTGATGACCTTGTCATCATAGCTGAATCCCTTGAGGAATGTGTCAGGAGGCTCTTAACTTGGAAAGACGCAATGGAGGCGAAAGGGCTGAGAGTGAATGCAGGAAAGACAAAGATCATGATCTGTGGTACAGGTCTGGACCTCTTGCAGAGTACAGGCCAGTTCCCATGCGCTGTATGTCGCACTGGAGTGGGCAGCAACAGTATCTTTTGTAATGGCTGCAAGTTCTGGGTGCACAAGAAATGCAGTGGGCTCAAACGCTTGATAGAGGACCCTGAGTACAGGTGTACACGGTGCCAAGGAACTGCACGCCCCTTAGATGGCAGACCACAGAGGGAAGTTCAAGTCGGATCAGACAAGCTGGAGGTTGTAGCTTCCTTCTGCTACCTAGGTGATATGCTCTCTGCAGGGGGTGGTTGCGACCTTTCAACTACATCACGTGTGAAAACAGCCTGGAAGAAATTCAAGGAGTTGCTACCAGTTCTCTCTTCCCGCCACCTCTCGTTCAAGACACGTGGCCGTGTGTATAGCTCTTGTGTGCGGAGCGCAATGCTCCATGCCAGTGAGACATGGCCATTGACAAAGCCAAACCTCCAACGTCTACAGCGAAATGACAGGGCAATGATCAGACAGATCTGCAATGTCAAGCCACAGGACACTGTCACCATCAGGTCCAGTGAGTTACTTGAGCGTCTTGGCATTGAGGACCTGGACCTCATCCTGAAAGAGAGAAGACTTCGCTGGTATGGACATGTGGAACGCTCCAACGGTGCAATCAAGACTGCCTGTGACATACAGGTAAGTGGAAAGCGGGGGCCAGGCAGGCCCAAGATGACCTGGAAGCAACTAACAGAAAGAGATTGCAGAGAATGGAAGCTCTCTGCTATCGATCCTCATGATAGACAAGCCTGGAGATCTGGTGTAAGATCTGCCATGCGTGCAGCAAGCCAGCTACCTGGAAGGGGGCCCACTTATGTGGACGTTGCCCCTGTACCTGCACGTTAATCAAAAATCCGTTGATGATGATGATGATGATATGATGTTACCTGCTACAATCATGCGAGGCGGACCGTCCATGCTAATAAACCCTATTGGTTTCATTGGGCGTCAGGGCTTGAGATGTCATTTCATCTCAATGTCGGGTAAAAGTCCCACAAAATTGGAAGCAACGTCTCCAAAATGACCTTTACAGTGTTGACAGAGACGCTAACCCTTGTCCTGCTGAGCCCGGATAGGCCTTATCTTTGAAACAATGCAGATCCAGATCAGATGGCTTCTGAAGAAGCCATCTGATCAGGATCTTCATTGTTTGCCATCCAGTTTATGAATTTGTTGCAATACTTTGCATGAAGTAATCTGATTGGCTGATAATCGGTAGTGGGTGTGGCATATTAAAATATTCAGCAGAACAAGGGTTAAACCTCAAATCAAACAAACAAACAAAAGCTACAATCATGATTGAAGCTTTACAGGTTACACTGGGTCTACACTGTTTGTCATTCTGTCTGCACCATTTGGACTCCTTGCATGATAATGAAACAAAATCATTATAATTTTATGCGAATCACAAGTCCTAAAGGTGTCCGAATTTTTTGGACTTTTAGAGTTACATACCAATGCATCTTGGTGCTGTACTGTTCCATGTCAGTTTCAGTTTGTCATCTCCAGTAGAATCACCAGGTACAGAGCGCTTTTTCCTTCCTTTGGACAGAGGACCAGTATCACATGTTACTGACCTCTTCTTCCTTCCTTTTGAACCTGTAAGACAAGAGTTGTAAAAAAAAAGTCCCACAAAATTGGAAGCAATGTCTCGAAAATGACATAGTGTTGACGGGGACTTTAAACCTCAATTCACACACAAAAAAAATCTGTTTTTATTCTTGCAACCAGTGGAACAACTTGACAGATAGTTACCAAAAAAGCATTCCTTTGAAATCATTTATCAGAGCAGAATGGTTTAAGCAATTATGGTAGATGGTCCCCAAAGGAACATTCGTGTGAAATTGTTTCAAAATCCATCCACTGGTTAAGGAGAAGTTGTTTAAAGGTTTTTCTATTTTTAGCTCTGATGGCCATCTTGTTCTTCCAAGTAGAACAGTTTGAGCAATTTTGGTACAGGATTCCTGTGAAATAATTTCAAAATCCATCCTATGGTTAAGGAGCAGAAGTCATTTCAAGGTTTTTTCTATTTTTAGCTTGAGGGGCCATCTTGTTCATCAGAGCAGTACGGTTTGAGCAATTTTTGTAGAGGGTCACCCAAGGAACATTCCTGTAAAACAATTTTCAAAAAACATCCACTGGTGAAGGAGAAGAAGTCATTTAAATCGTATTTTAACTGTAGTGAAGATATTGATTTAGATTTCACTGAGAAATCTCTATCATTCATTGAAAAGCATGTAAGTAAAATGTCTCCTTGTTGTTCATTATGGTATTGTTAACATCTTTCTTGTCCTTCAGATGTGGAATTTTGAAAATATTTAAGTGTTACTGTTGAGGCCTAATTGGCTGAAACTAGCAAGTCTGGTGCAAAAAAAAAACAAAACAAAAAAACATGTACACTCCATACTTTTCAGTTCTGTGGTGTATTCCTTGCTTTTAAAGGATGACCCTTTTATAGAACATTTTTACTCACCTTTGAACTGGAGTATTTCAATGTCCTTGTTGCAGAGTGGGGTATCACAGCAGTATACACAGTAAGGACGAACAGCTGTCGTCCTACACACGCTTTTGCTGCCATTCCTCTTCCTATCACACAGTGAACGTGTGTCACATGTTTTGTTGATCCTTTTTATTGTTTTACGATCATAGAGTATCCTCGTTTCACAGACACTCTGAAATATCATTACATAAACATGTCTATATAATTTTGACTCCCTTTAACCCCACTTTTATATAGTAAATCTGGAGTTCATTACAAAAACACGCCTATACAGATGCACTGTACACTTTACCGCCCCAAAAAATGAACATCAGGATCTACACTGTTAAAGAAGCCATCTGATAAGGATCTACACTGTTTACAAAGGTAGGGTTGTTGTTTTCAGTGGGAAAAGAGTTAAGATGCCAAGAAAAACTGCAGCTAAAAATGATGTCTGTTTATGTCATCTGCTGTATTTCTTGTACATGTTTCTTTAAATAGTGTTGCAAACAGGCAATCAGTGGTGTGAAGTTCAGCCCTTTTGTTCTTGAGTGACTGACAGTTCATGATCAATATTCTAAGGGGGTGGTTTAGGACCGCCGTTTTGGTCTTTGGTCTTGCTCCTTTTGGCTACTGCACAATGGTCGAAGAAGCTCCAGTGGGTGGGTCAATCACAGGGATCTGTGAGATATGATCTCTGTGACAAAACTGTTGCTTGCAAAGAAGACAATTTCTTGCACACCAGACAAGGAAATCCGTGATTTTACCCTGGGATATAAATTTATGTTCCGACCCTGGTGTTCCGACCCCAAATCAAATATAATCACGAGTTTGATAAATGCACCGGTTGATTACAACCTCATGCGCGGCGTCATCATGCGTGATGTCACTAAACATTCCTGTTGTGTCATCACAAAATGGCGGACATCGGTAACCGAAGTGACAGCAGCATTAAAAATTCGCAATAGAAATGGAAGGTATGCAAGAAAAAAATCCTATATGAGTGTGAGGGGTGGATGGAAAAATCTGTCCCTCGGGATCACTGTGCGGCATCACTCGGCAAGCCTGGTGATGCCGGACAGTGTCCCTCGGGACGGATTTTTCCATCCACCTCTCACACCCATATAAGATTCTTATATTCAATGAAATACGAAAGTTTTGAACACAGATGGCTTGTTTACCATGGGTGACTAGAACTTGTTTTTGAGTTCTGAGATTTTTCCTATGACTCCAGGTACATTTTTTACCCTTCTCTTGCTGAATATTCATTTTAGCCACACCCATCTCTGACTTCGAACCAATCAGATTACTTGATGTAATTTATTCCTACAAATTCATAAACTGAATGTCAAACAGTGTAGATCCTGATCAGATGACTTCTTCAGAAGCCATCTGATCTGGATCTACACTGTTTGCTAAGATAGGGGTTGTCGTGAACAGCAAGATAAGGGTTAAGGATGATTAACCCTAATCTAGCTGCATAAATAAATTTAGACACACCCATTTACATTTCAACCAATCAAATTACTTGATGTAATTTGTTCATTCAAATTCCCAAACTGAATGACATACAGTGCAGATCCTGATCAGATGGCTTCTTCAGAGGCCATCTGATCTGAATCTACACTGTTTGCTAAGGTAGGGGTTGTCGTGAACAGCAAGATAAGGGTTAAGGATGATTAACCCTAATCTAGCTGCATAAATAAATTTAGACACAACCAGTTACATTTCAACCAATCAAATTACTTGATGTAATTTGTTCATTCAAATTCCCAAACTGAATGACATACAGTGCAGATCCTGATCAGATGGCATCTTCAGATGCCATCTGATCTGAATCTACACTGTTTGGAAAGGTAGGGGTTGTCGTGAACAGCAGGATTAGGGTTAACAGAGATATTTTTCTTATTGTCGTGAACAGCAGGATTAGGGTTAACAGAGATATTTTTCTTATCTACTCTTGATCAAAGCGCCAAAGGCACTGAAATGACAGATTCTATGAGAAAATCAAAACACTGTGAAAACTTACAGACAGCCTTTCTAAAAAGATCTTAAAATTAAAGAAAATAGTTCTGCAAATTCCATTGTATATGTTTGCAGATGTCTATACACCGGTGGTATCATGAAATGCCATTCGATGTTTCAAATTTTGGAAAGAAACTATTTACGTTTTCAAAACCAAACATTAAAATTCAAGTTTTAACAATACTACTGTCAATTAAGTACATTTTTTTCTGGTCGGTTGTGGATACCTCCCCCCAAAAGATACTCTATTTTTCACAAAGAGATCGGAGGAGAAAGACTGGTCAGTCTAGTACATGAATTCCATTGGCTTGAAGACATTTTTGAGTAAGAACAGCACTATAAACCCGCGCATAATCCTGCTGGATTAGCTATCCCGGATTCTGAGCGTAAACAAATAAATGGAACCACGTGAGACCGACGCACTTGATTGATGTAACCTCTCGCTGTTCAGTTAACGTCTCAGCCATGCTCTTGAATGTTCTTAATGTCGCTAGCTACATGCAATAGCTCGACATACCATTTCTCTTATTCCATCCGATATGTCATGCTCTATTACGCACGCGTCGCCTCGGCATACCTTACACCTATATGTCGAAACATCCCGAAACGACAATCGGCGTGATTCACGCTGAAGTGCGATGTGTCACTGAAACGCATATCACGCGAGTCGCTTAGACGCCAATATACATGTACGTATTTCATGCACCAGCGTAAGTGTTCCGTACTGTGTCGACGTCTTAATTTTGGTCACGACAGGGACGTCTAGCTCTCAAAAGTGCATCGCATAAGGGCGACGAACAGTGTCAGTGCTTATTAGTCGGTAGTTGAAACCCTTGGTTTATCTACAGGTACAGTGTAGCAGATGCCGGCTGAAATCTGCTTCGCATATGCGTCTGTCGGATTAATCGATCTGGACGTACTGACGTCGGTCTTCCGCTACGTCGACCTCCACTAGCGTCTTCTGTTGATAGTAAGATGTCGCTCCAACAGACAAATAGATCACACACATGTGGCAACCAAAAATCAGAGTCAACGCCATCCGCTTTCCGACCAGCTTCTAATTGTCCATTAGAAGCCTCCTTGGTGTAGTGGTTATGCTACTCGCCTTGTAAACCAGGGATCGCAGGATCGATCCCGGACTTCTCCAGACTTTCGGATGTGTCTTTAAACCGAGGTATCGTCTCCGTATGACCTAAGCTGTTGGTGGGACGTAAAACTCAAACACTCACTCACTCACTCTAACTGTCCAGGGTTTAATGAAAAATGTTGCAATACGTTCTCACTTGATGTTTTTTTAAGAACAAAATACAATTTCTTCTTTTCTAGGCACGACCTTACATCACACATCAAAAGTTTGATCCTGAACATGTGGTTTCTATCAGTGCTGGTGTGAAGGTGGTACACAGGATCGTTGGCCCCCGCCCATCGGGGCTTAAAGAAATAAATGGGCTGCATGATGCTTCCACGCAGAGCTGAAACCGACCCGCACACGAGTACTGGTAATCAGCTTAGAGGATCTAAGCCTGCCCAGGCAAAGAGGTGCGAGTCGGTCCGTCCATGCATATAAACCCTATTGGTTTCATTGGGCGGCAGGGCTTGAGATGTCATTTCATCTCAGTGTCGGGTAAAAATCCCACAAAATTGGAAGCAACGTCTCCAAAATGACCTATACAATGTTGACGGGGTCGTTAAACCTCAAATCAAACAAAACAATACACAAGATCGTGGCCGGACTGGTAACCATACGTCACGGTTGATTGATTTAATCTTTTTAGCTTAAGGGCATGGTGCCTAAGCGTGTTATAATCATGCAATCGTTTGGTTTCAAAATCAAAGCACCGAAAGTGTTGGTGGGATGTAGGTTTGGGTAAAAGTCCTGGGCTGAGATTAAACTGTTTAACTTAACTCTGAAATTCCAAACAAATAGTGAAGATTTTGATAAGAAGCGCGTTCTGCAGCGTCCGAACTTGGTCTACACTGTTTGCCAAGCTCACCCTATGATTCCAGGATGACCCTTTTCAGTCTTATGGTTTTGTTTGTTTGTTTGTTTGATTTGAGGTTTAACGTCCCTGTCAACTCTGTAAAGGTCATTCAGTCTTATGGAATACCCTGATCTCACTGCGGCTATTTTCTGCAAGAAAAAGGTTATTCTGAGAAGTCAGTGATAGTCACGTAGACGTTAGCTCTGAATCGCTTTTTTATTAGTAACTTTGGGTCGAAATAGCTATGTATGTCTGGAAGTGCAAGCTTTCATCACCTACTTCGCTACACATTTCTTGCCGTTTATTTTATAGCTATTATATTAGTACTATCAGCAGTAGTAGTGATAGTAATAGTTGAAAAAAAAAAAGATTACTGATAATATTTAGAAAATGGTGAAAGCTAATGCTTGTATGCTCATAATCATAGGTTGTAGTTATGTGTCCTTCTTTATATTTATGTGAGATGATTCATGAATAAATTAAAAAAAAAAAAAAACTTTGGGTCGAATGCCAAACAATCAACCCAAACATAGCCGGGTCGTTTGTCAGTCTTGGGTACATGTAAGTGTTTTCTGTAAAATCTGCACTTGAATAAAATGTTCGATCTGGCAAACAATGTAGACTAAGCTCAAACGCCACAGAACACGGTGCTGATCTTGTTCTACATTTTTTGCATCAGTTACTAACATCCGTTAAGTTTAAACGGATCAGTCCAAGTCCTCGTTCATGACCAGCCTGCATTTAGAGACAATCGGCATGAGTGTTGTCAGTGCTTTGATTTATTCACTGCCCTGTGTTTCTGGAGTGTACTCTTCCATCGCTGAAGTTGGGCTCGTCCATTCTGCTAAATATGGCACCTAGAATTATATCACAGGACTTACACTGTTTGCATAGGTATCTGTACCATATTCCAGGGTTGAAAGGGACAGCCTTTCTCGCAAAGTCTAATATACACCTAGTTGTAACTGACCTAGACTTGACCTCGAATGTCGGAAAACCCATTAATATTCTAGTCTGCAGCTGACCTGCTGGTCTTTAAGGATTAAATATTGACAGCACTGTTAGAAAACAGTGTAAAACCTGAGCAGACGTCTGAGCAGGTGCCGCATTGATCTAGGTATACAGTCTCGCATGATGCAGCTGATTCATATGAAATGCTGAATCTATTCTCTGAGAGGTAAGATAAAATCGTCAAGTCGTCTGCTTCAAAAGTTTGTATTGCGATTATAGGATGTACAGTTTTGATAACTGTGCCTAACCGGACTACATTTTTGTGCGGACTCATATTTCTTTGGCGGTCAAAGCCGGAAGAAAGTCGTAAGAAAGCCGGAACTACTTTACAACACGCAGGACAACTAGAAATGACAGAATGAATCTGTCATTAAAAATGTATGTTGTGTGTATTTGTTAAAATCACCTTGGTGAGCCAATTCTAATAAGTACACACAACACACCCATATTTCAAAGAAGATTGAAAAAATACCCCCAAATTATTCCCCATCACCTCATTACCTGGCACTATGATTAACCGTATGTGGATTTAACCCTTATCCTGTTGAATAAATTAATTTAGCCATACCCCTTGCTGACTAGCAACCAGTCATATCATTTAATTGATACACTGTTTTTGTTCAGTTCACAAACTGTACGACAAACAGTGTAGATCCAGATCAGGTGGCTTCTTTGGCTTCTTAAGAAGCCATCTGATCTGGATCTACACTGTTTGCATAGGCAGGGGATGGTTGTGATCAGCACAGTGAGGGCTAAATACCCTAATCTCAACCAAGTTTTCAGTGTCCCAAAGGTGTTCCTGACATCGAAGTTTGACTGTTAAACTAGAGCTGTCAATGAAACTGACTAGGGCCCCGGCAGCGCTATCAGAGGAGTAGGAAAATTTGTGGACGGACAGACAGACAGACAGACGGACAGAGTGATTACTATAGGGCACCCACACTTTCAGTGCGGGGCCCTAATAAATGGATAAAATTAATAAGAGAAACAGAATTTTGTATGTAATATTAACCCTACAACTTCTACATAAGCTCCTGGAGCAGTTTTCATAGTAAATAAGGCTTGACAATATGTAAGCCTGGCAGACGATTCACATGTAAAGTCTAGCCTTATTTTCACTGAAAAATAAGTAAAATACACTTATAAAATGCCGACTGCAAGTCATAATTAGCAATTAAAAGGTTAACAGTAAAGGATTTTAACATTTGTCCTGCTGAGCCCGGATATGCCTTACCTTTCAAACAATGTAGATCCAGATCAGATGGCTTCTTCAGAAGCCATCTGATCAGGATCTACATTCTTTGTCATTCAGATTGTGAATTTGTTGCAATAATTTGCATCAAGTAATCTGATTGTTTGAAAATCGGTAGTGGGTGTGGCAGGACAAGGGTTAAATACATGTACAGATAAAAGTCTAGGATAAAGAGGAAAGAACACAGATTAATACCTCATGTGAAGAGCAGGTCTGTACATCTGTTACACACTCTTCATTTGTTGTCTTATCGGTACATCTGTAGCAAGTCAGAGGGGGGACAGTGGTAGAAGTAATAGTCTCTGTTGTTGTTGTCAATTTAGCTGTTGTTGTAGTGGTAGTAGTAGGGACAGTAGTTGTAGTAGTAGGGACAGTAGTGGTGGTAGTAGTAGGGACAGTAGTGGTAGTAGTAGGGACAGTAGTGGTAGTTGAAGGGACAGTAGTGGTAGTAGTAAGGACAGTAGTCATTGTAGTAGGGACAGTAGTGGTAGTAGTAGGGACAGTAGTGATAGTTGTAGGGACAGTAGTTGTTGTAGTAGGGACAGTAGTCATTGTAGTAGGGACAGTAGTGGTAGTAGTAGGGACAGTAGTGATAGTTGTAGGGACAGTAGTTGTTGTAGTAGGGACAGTAGTTGTTGTAGTAGGGACAGTAGTGGTAGTTGTAGGGACAGTAGTGGTAGTTGTAGGGACAGTAGTGGTAGTAGTAGGGACAGTAGTGATAGTAGTTGGGACAGTAGGGGTTGTAGTAGGGACAGCAGTGGTAGTAGTAGGAACAGTGGTAGTAGTAGTAGTAGTAGTAGAGACTGTAGTAGTAGTAGTAGGGACAGTAGTGGTAGTAGAAGGGACAGTAGTGACTGTAGAAGTAACAGTAGTGGGTGTAGTGACAGCAGTAGTGGTGGAGGGTATAGTGACTGTGGTAGTAGCGACAGGGGTAGTGGTTGTAGTAGTAGTGGTAGGTGTAGGGACAGGAATAGTGGTTGTAGTAGAACTAGCAGTGGTGGTGGTGGAAGTAGTGACAGGTGTAGTAGTGGTTGTAGTAGTGACAGTAGTAGGAGTAGTGGTACCAGAAGTAGTGGTAGTAGTAGTAGTGGTGATAGTAGAACTTGTTGTTTCTGAAAAGGAAAAAAAAAACTTGTCACTACATCACAACCTCTTTATAACACTGTTCATTATAACATGCTTTTGGATATAAAACAGCTTAAAAAGGGCAATGAAGGTTTCTAAAAACATACACATTAACTTTTGTTAACACTGTTCATTATAAAACACTTTTAGAAATAACAGTTTAATGATGGATGCCAAAACTGAAGATTATACAGAGAAATTACAATAAATGTTCATTTTTCTGATAATCGACATATTTTTATCCCAAAATGTATAGACTATATTATATAGAGAAATGACCATAAATGATAATATTACTATATATTCTATACATTTTTGTTTGGATATAACACAGCTTTTAACTAACATGGTTTCTGACTTGGGCCCCTTAATCTTCATGTTGCCCTAATGCCTCCTACAAGAAATCAGCTCAATTAGACTAACAATTCTGGAGAAGATGTTGAAACATGAATGGCCAACTATGGACAGACGACAGAGGGACAATGGACAGATAACAGATAGGCATAAGGAGCTTGTACATTCACAGACAATAGGTTCCTTACTAAACACATCAGAAAAATACTTGATAAGTGAGAGTGGTCGTCTAGCTTTCAACAAGCTGCATGATCTTGCAGACTTACTTGGTGTCAAATATATTTCTTGAACAAGATGTGTTTGTGAAACACTGATGCCCCTGGACAGGGCATGTGAAATATCAAAGCCCTAACACTAACCAATCAAAAGCTATGGCTGATGTTCAAGTTTTCAAAAAGTAGGTCAATGCCACAGGGTCAAAAATTATTGCACTACTGGAAAGGTCTGTGACAAGGAATGCTCATGTGAAATATGGAAGCCCAATCACTTTCCAATCAAAAGTTATGGCCAATGTTACAATTTTTAAAAAGTAGGTCAAACATCAAGGTCATAGTAACAAGGTCAAAAAATATGGTATCACTGAAAAGGTATTGTCACAAGAAATGCACATTTGAAATATGACAGCCCTATAACTTACCAATCAAACGTTATGGCCAATGTTAAAGTCTTTAAAAAATAATTCAAATGTCAAGGTCATGGTAAAAAATTATAGTATCCTCTGAAAGCTCCTGTGACAGAAATGCACATGTGAAATATGAAAGCCCTATCTGTTACCAATAAAAAGTTATGGCCAACAATAAAGTTTTTGGAATATAGGTCAAGTGTCAAGATCAAGGTCATAAGGTCAGAAATTATGGTAACACTGGAATGGTCTTGTGACATGGAATGCACATACAAAATATGAAAGCTGTATCATTAACCACTCAAAAGCTATGGCCAATGTTAAGGTTTTAAGAAAGTAGGTCAAACATCAAGTTCAAGGTCAAGAGGTCATAAATTATGGTATCACTGGAAAGGACTAGAGACAGGAAATGCACACGTAAAAAATGAAAGCTCTGTCACTAACAAATCAAAGGTTATAGCCAAAATTAAGATTTTTAAAAAGTAAGTCAAATGTCAAAGTCAAGACCACAAGGTCAAAAATTATACTACTGCTAGAAAGCTTTTGTGACATAGCATGCACATGCCAAATATGAAAGCCTTACCACTTACCAATCGAAAGTTATGACCAATGTGAAAGTTTTTAAAAAGTAGGTCAAATATCAAGGTCAAGGTCACGAGGTCAAAAATTATTGGACCACTGAAATGGTCTTGTGACAGGGAATGAAGATGTAAAATATAAAAGCCCTAACACTTACCAATCAAAAGTTATGGCCAATGTTGTAGTTTTTAAAAATGAAGGTCAAACATCAAGGTCATGAGGTAAAAAATTATGATACCACAAGAAAGGTCTTGTGACAAGCAATGCACATGTGAAATATTAAAGCCTTATCAGTTACCATTCAAAATTTATGAGCAATGTTAATGTTTTTGCGGACAGATAGACAAACAGATAGACAGACATACCCCCAAATCTTGGATTCTGGGGGCATAAAGAGCCTTAAAGTATCTGTGTGTGCTTATTCAAACTTATTCGCTTAATAGGGCAAATAATATAAATTTTAGGGCTAGCTAATCTGAACTGAAAAGATAATCGCTTATCAATCATGCAATTGTGATCAATGAATGATTAGTAATCACTAAAGATTTTGTCATAATTTTACCTGTCTGGCTTTCTTTCTGAGCATGAATCTTACAATATGTTGTATTTTACCATGTGTATATTATAACAGACAGGCTTAAGCATAAGTGTAGACCCAGATGAGATGGCACAGAATGCGGCATCTCATCTGGGTCTGCACTGTTTGCAATTTATCCAGCTATATTAGGCGCAACTTTGGGTAGTAAATTGTACTTACCAAACTAGAGCTGTCAGAGGATCTGACTATAGCCCCGCTATAGCGCTATCAGAGGAGTAAGACACATTGACTCTAAAAGCTTTTAACCTATCAGGGGAGCTTTCTTAGTTCCAGAGAAAACTTTAATATTTTTTTTTTTCTTTGCTGGGGAGATAACCCCAAGAGTAATGTTGTTGGCCATTATTTACTTACATCCACCTAATGTTCATGTTTATACAAAGTTTCAGCTTTCTAGCTTTCTTAGTACCTGAGAAAACTGTATCGAAAATATTTTTCATGGTTTGATGGTTAGAAAAGTGAAATGATTTTTTTACTTGCAGAAAATATCCTATCAGGGGAGATAACTCCAAGAGTTATGGGCCTTTGGCCATTATTTTGGTAAGGGCCATACATCCACTCACTTTTCATGTTCATACAAAGTTTCAGTATTCTAGCTTTCTTAGTTCCTGAGAAAACTGTCACCAAACCTTTTCATTTATTAAAAAAAACTATACTATCAGGGGAGATAACTCCAAAAGTAATGGGCCCTCGGCCATTATTTTGGTTAGCTCCCTATATCCACCCATTGTCCACATTTATGCAAAGTTTGAGGTTTCTAGCTTCTTTAGTTCCTGAGAAAACTGTGACCAAACATTTTCATTTAAAAAAAACCTATATTTTCATTTATTTAAAAAACCTATCAGGAGAGATAACTCCAACAGTTATGGGCCCTTGGCCATTATTTTGGTAAGCTCCCTATATCCACCCATTGTCCACATTTATGCAAAGTTTGAGCTTTCTAGCTTCTTTCGTTCCTGAGAAAACTGTGACCAAACATTTTCATTTAAAAAAACCTATCAGGGGAGATAACTCCAAGAGTTATGGGCCCTTGGTCATAATTTCGGTAAGGTCCGTGGAGGCACCCATTGTCCACGTGTATACAAAGTTTTAGTTTTCTAGCTCTCTTAGTTTCGGGGAAAACTGTGACGAAAAAATAACGGAATAACGGAATTACGGAATTACAGAATTACAGAATTACGGAATTACAGAATTACGGAATGACAGGGCAAATCCAATATAGCCCCACTTTTCAAGCGGGGCTATAAATAACAAGCGGGGCTATAATTACAGTCAAATCAGTAAATTAATGATAATCATTTTTGTGGTATCTATCAATGAATTAATCAATTATCCGATCAAGATTGCCAGCCTCAGTATGTTTACCATGTTTTTTAATGCATTTGTGGCCATCAGCAGATGTTCCATCTATGTACAGATATCCCTCAGTACAGGAGTAGTTTATATCCACAACCATGAGCAGACTGTTACCATCTAGGTGTATTGTAGCACACTCCTCCCCTTCTGCCCACGAGTCTATTTCCAGCTCGGTTGTATTGAGCAAACACATGAGGTAGCTGAAGTCTTGGAATGTCATGATAAAACTGGCACACATTGTGGACTCATCGAGAGTTACGTCTGCTGTCTTAGCTAGAAGACTCACTGCTAACTGCAGGTCAATCTGTAACGGGTAAAACACAAACCTCTCTAACCCTCTTTGTGTACAAGTGGACTCTTCCATTGCTATATGCTGGACAAGTCCATTTGTCATATAAGGGGTGTCAGGCCTATTTTTCAATTTAATTCTATTTTTAACAGAACATTCTTTAAGCAAATAATGCAGGCCCTGATCAGATGCCGCATTCTGCAGCATCTTATCTGGGTCTGCGCTGTTTGCCAGGCTACCATTTTAGGGGTTTCCCTGCCTAGAATGGGTTAAAACACTATTGTTTGGGTAAAAAACAGAGGCCATGTTGGTTAAACAATTGTATAGATTATAGCTAAACAAAAATGAGTCAGTATAGTCCACAATATAGAACAAAATAGAAATTAAAACATAAATTTAAATGTGTCTGATATATAGACATGTATAGATAGAAATGTATAGATAATAGAGAAAAAAGACATTTTTCTATTTTTAGCTATGGTGGCAAGGTTGTTCAGCATAGTGGAACAATTTTAGCTGTTTTGGTAGAAGGTTACCTCAGCAACATTCCTATGAAAATTGAATGAAATTGGCCTGTGGGTATGGGAGGAGTAGTCATTTAAAGATTTTTCTCTTTTTGGCTCTGTTGAACAACTTGTTCATTAGAACAAAACGATTTTATCTTTTTTGGTTGACAACCATCTGGGCAACATTCCAATGAACTTTAACTGAAATGGACCCAAGGGTTTAGGTGTTAGCATTTTAAGAAAATTGTTAATGTTGTTATATTTTTAGCTCTGGTGGCCATCTTGTTCACCTCAGCAAAATGATTTTAGCTATTCTTGAAGACAGCCACCTAGGCAACATTCCTATGAAATTTAACTTAAATTGGTCCAAGGGTTTTGGCGTAATTAGCATTTTAACCAAATTGTTGATGTTTTCTATTTTTAGCTCTGGCAGCCATTTTGTTCATCTGAGGGGAACAATTTTTGCTATTTTGGTAGCGGGTCACCTAAGCCACAGTCCTATGAAGTTTGAATACAATTGGCCCAGGGGTAAGGGAGAAGTAGTCGTTTAAAGTTGTTGTGTTTCTATTTTTAGTTCTGGTTGCCATCTTGTTTATCAGAGCGAAACAATTTTAGCTATTTTGGTACAGAGCAAACTAAGCAACACTCCTGTGAAGTTTAAATGAAATTGGCCCAAAGGCTTAGGAGGAGTAGTCTTTTAAAGCAAATTGTTGATGCGGGACGATGCATGGTGGACATTCACTGATCACAATAGCTCACCATGAGCACTTCCTGCTCAGGTGAGGTAATAACACAAACTGAGTCATTTCACATAGAAAGGGACCTAATCATGGTGTCCCTCTATACTTTATTAATAACAATCGTAGTAGCATGGATTTAGATACAAGCCAGCAAAAGATGGACTGAAAAAGGTTATAATTGTTTTATTTCACTACAATGGCTCTTGTGTATGTACATGTATACATTTTACCTCTGGATTCAGTAAAACGACTTAAAAGAGTTTGCAATGCAAAGCCATTAATTTATTTATGACAATATAAATAGTTAATGATAAACAAGAGGGCCATGTTGGCCCTGGATCACTCACCTGGTCTATAGTGTAACAAGTGGGCCCCAGGGAGGGCCATTATTGGCCCCAGGGCTTTAATGTGCATAATGTTGAGGGAGGTCTTAAAGGTGAAGCTTCATATGAACCATGACATCTAGGCAAAGGTCAAACATAGATGCTTGCATAAAAGTTGCCATTCCTAAATACAAGCTTGTACTAAGTATCATTAATGAAGCTCTAATAATTCTTGAGAAATGAACTAAACCATTGAGGTGAATGCTAGGGTAGTTGCAATATTTTACAAAGGCAGTGAACAATAAAAAGTAGGTCAAGGTCAAATATGGATGCTTGCAATTAGGTTTCCATCTCCAGATACAAGTTTGTACCAAGTAGTATTATTAATGAAGCTTTTATAGTTCTTGAGAAATTAACTTGACCATTTGGGAGAACGCTAGAGTGGTCGCAATATTTTTTACAAAGTCAGTGAACCATGAAATGTAGGTCAAGGTCAAATGTGGATGCTTGCATTTAAGTTGCCATCCCCAGATACAAGTTTGTACCAAGTATCATTAATGAAGCACTTATAGTTCTTGAGAAATTAACTTGACCATTAGGGTGAAAACTAGGGTGGTCCCAATATTTTACAAAGTCAGTGAACCATGAAATTTAGGTCAAGGTCAAATATGGATGCTTGGATTTACGTTGCCATCCCCAGATTCAAGTTTGTACCAAATATCAAAATAAACTTGACCAATAGGGTGTACACTAGGGTGGTCGCAATATTTTAACAAGAGGGCCATCATGGCCCTGGATCGCTCACCTGATCCATATGATAGAGTAACAAGTGGGCCTCGGGGAGGGCCATTATTGACCCCACGGCTAAAATGTAAATAATGTTGAGGGAGGTCTAAAGAGGTGAAGCTTCATACCAAATATCAACAAAGGCTATAATTTGAACAATCTTGGCAAAGGTCCACTAGATGAAGCTACACACCAAATATCAAAGACCTGGGCCTTGCGGTTTCAGAGAAGAAGATTTTTAAAGATTTTCCCTATAAAAGCCCATGTAAAACCAAAAGGCCCTGCTGGGGCTGGGGTGGGGGGGGGGTCGGGGGGGTGGGGACCTGGGCCTTGTGGGGTGAAGCTTCATACCAAATATCAAAGACAAGGGCATTACGGTTTCAGAGAAGAAAATTTTTAGAGATTTTCCCTATATAAACCCTTGTAAAACCAAAGGGCCCCAGAGCGGGGGCATTTTTGGCCCCAGCACTATAATTTGAACAATCTTGGTAGGGTTCCACTAGATGAAGCCTCATACCAAATATCAAAGACCTGGGCCTTGCGGTTTCAGAGAAGAAAATTTTAAAAGATTTTCCCTATGTAAGCCCATGTAAAACCAAAGGGCCCTGGAGCGGGGGCATTTTTGGCCCCAGCACTTTAATTTGAACAATCTTGGTAGGGGTCCACTAGATGAAGCTTCATACCAAATATCAAAGACCTGGGCCTTGCGGTTTCAGAGAAGAAGATTTTTTAAGATTTTCCTATATAAGCTCATGTAAAACCAAAGGGCCACCGGGTGGGGGCATTTTTGGCCCCAGCACTATAATTTGAACAATCTTGGTAGGGGTCCACTAGGTGAAGCTTCATACCAAATATCAAAGACCTGGGCCTAGCGGTTTTAGAGAAGAAGATTTTTAAAGATTTTCCCTATATAAGCCCATGTAAAATCAAAGGGCCCCGGGGCAGGGGGCATTTTTGGCCCCAGGGCTATAATTTGAACAATCTTGTCAGGGGTCCATTAGGTGAAGCTTCATACCAAATATCAAAGACCTGGGCCTTGCGGTTTCAGAGAAGAAAATTTTCAAAGATTTTCCCTATGTAAGCCCATGTAAAACCAAAGGGCCCCGGAGCGGGAGCTTTTTGGCCCCAGCACTATAATTTGAACAATCTTGGTAGGGGTCCACTAGATGAAGCTTCATACCAAATATCATGCGGTTTCAGAGAAGAAGATTTTTTAAGATTTTCCTATATAAGCTCATGTAAAACCAAAGGGCCACCGGGCGGGGGCATTTTTGGCCCCAGCACTATAATTTGAACTATCTTGGTAGGGGTCCACTAGATGAAGCTTCATACCAAATAACAAAGACCTGGGCCTTACGACTTCAGAGAAGAAGACTTTTAAAGATCTTCCCTACATAAGCCCATGTAAAACCAAAAGGCCCCGGGATGGGGGCATTTTTGGCCCCCAGGGCCTGGGCCTTGTGGGATGAAGCTTCATACCAAATATCAAAGACATGGGCCTTACGGTTTCAGAGAAGAAAATTTTTGGCCCCAGCACTATAATTTGAACAATCTTGGTAGGGGTCCACTAGATTAAGCCTCATACCAAATATCAAAGACCTGGGCCTTTTGGTTTCAGAGAAGAAGATTTTTCAAGATTTTCCATTTATAAGTCTATGTAAAACCAAAGGGCCCCGGAGCGGGGGCATTTTTGGCCCTAGGGCTATAATTTGAACAACCATGGTTGGGGTCCAGTAGGTGAAGCTTCATACCAAATATCCAAGACCTGGGACTTGCGGTTTCAGAGAAGAAGTTTTTTTTAGATTTTCCCTGTATAAGCCCATGTAAAACCAAAAAGCCCCGGGGGGGGGGGGGGGGGGGGGGGACCTGGGCCTTGTGGGGTGAAGTCATACCAAATATCAAAGACATGGGGCGTTAGGGTTTCAGAGAAGAAAATTCTTAAAGATTTTCCCTATATAAGCCCATGTAAAACCAAAGGGCCCCAGAGTGGGGGCATTTTTTGCCCCAGCACTATAATTTGAACAATCTTGGTAGGGGTCCACTAGGTGAAGCTTCATACCAAATATCAAAGACCTGGGCCTAGCGGTTTTAGAGAAGAAGATTTTTAAAGATTTTCCCTATATAAGCCCATGTAAAATCAAAGGGCCCCGGGGCAGGGGGCATTTTTGGCCCCAGGGCTATAATTTGAACAATCTTGGTAGGGGTCCATTAGGTGAAGCTTCATACCAAATATCAAAGACCTGGGCCTTGCGGTTTCAGAGAAGAAAATTTTAAAAGATTTTCCCTATGTAAGCCCATGTAAAACCAAAGGGCCCCGGAGCGGGGGCTTTTTGGCCCCAGCACTATAATTTGAACAATCTTGGTAGGGGTCCACTAGATGAAGCTTCATACCAAATATCATGCGGTTTCAGAGAAGAAGATTTTTTAAGATTTTCCTATATAAGCCCATGTAAAACCAAAGGGCCCCAGGGCGGGGGCATTTTTGGCCCCAGCACTATAATTTGAACAATCTTGGTAGGGGTCCACTAGATGAAGCTTCATACCAAATATCAAAGACCTGGGCTTTACGGTTTCAGAGAAGAAGATTTTTAAAGATCTTCCATATATAAGCCCATGTAAAACCCAAGGGCCCTGGAGCGGGGGCATTTTTGGCCCCAGCACTATAATTTGAACAATCTTGGTGGGGGTCCACTAGATAAAGCTTCATACCAAATATCAAAGACCTGGGCCTTGCGGTTTCAGAGAAGAAAATTTTAGAAGATTTTCCCTATTTAAGCCCATGTTAAACCAAAGGGCCCCGGTGCGGGGGCATTTTTGGCCCCAGCACTATAATTTGAACAATCTTGGTAGGGGTCCACTAGATGAAGCTTCATACCAAATATCAAAGACCTGGGCCTTGCGTTTTCAGAGAAGAAGATTTTTTAAGATTTTCCCTATATAAGCCCATATAAAACCAAACGGCCCTTGGGCGGGGGCATTTTTGGCCCCAGCACTATAATTTGAACAATCTTGGTAGGAGTCCACTAGATGTCGCTTCAGACCAAATATCAAAGATCTGGGCCTTACGGTTTCAGAGAAGAAGATTTTTAAAGATTTTCCCTATATAAGACCATGTAAAACCAAAGGGCCCCGGAGCGGGAGCATTTTTGGCCCCAGCATTATAATTTGAACAATCTTGGTAGGGGTCCACCAGTTGAAGCTTCATACCAAATATCAAAGACCTGGGCCTTGCAGTTTCAGAGAAAAAGATTTTTAAAGATTTTACCCTATATTAGCCCATGTAAAATCAAAGGGGCCTGGGGCGGGGGCATTTTTGGCCCCAGCACTTTAATTTGAACAATCTTGGTAGGGGTCCACTAGATGTAGCTTCAGACCAAATATCAAAGACCTGGGCCTTACGGTTTCAGAGAAGAAGATTTTTAAAGATTTTCCCTATATAAGCCCATGTAAAACCAAAGGGCCCCGGAGCGGGGGCATTTTTGGCCCCAGCACTATAATTTGAACAATCTTGGTAGGGGTCCACTAGATGAAGCTTCAGACCAAATATCAAAGACCTGGGTCTTACGGTTTCAGAGAAGAAGATTTTTAAAGATTTTTCCTATATAAGCCCATGTAAAACCAAAGGGCCCCGGAGCGGGGGCATTTTTGGCCCCAGCACTATAATTTGAACAATCTTGGTAGGGGTCCACTAGATGAAGCTTCATACCAAATATCAAAGACCTGGGCCTTGCGGTTTCAGAGAAGAAAATTTTAAAAGATTTTCCCTATGTAAGCCCATGTTAAACCAAAGGGCCCCGGAGCAGGGGCATTTTTAGCCCCAGCACTTTAATTTGAACAATCTTGGTAGGGGTCCACTAGATGAAGCTTCACACCAAATATCAAAGACCTGGGCCTTGCGGTTTCAGAGAAGAAGATTTTTAAAGATTTTCCCTATATAAGCTCATGTAAAACCAAAGGGCCCCGGAGCGGGGGCATTTTTGGCCCCAGCACTATAATTTGAACAATCTTGGTAGGGGTCCACTAGATGAAGCTTCAGACCAAATATCAAAGACCTGGGCCTTACGGTTTCAGAGAAGAAGATTTTTAAAGATTTTTCCCTATATAAGCCCATGTAAAACCAAAGGGCCCCGGAGCGGGGGCATTTTTGGCCCCAGCACTATAATTTGAACAATCTTGGTAGGGGTCCACTAGATGAAGCTTCATACCAAATATCAAAGACCTGGGCCTTGCGGTTTCAGAGAAGAAAATTTTTAAAGATTTTCCCTTTGTAAGCCCATGTTAAACCAAAGGGCCCCGGAGCGGGGGCATTTTTGGCCCCAGCACTTTAATTTGAACAATCTTGGTAGGGGTCCACTAGATGAAGCTTCATACCAAATATCAAAGACCTGGGCCTTGCGGTTTCAGAGAAGAAAATTTTTAGAGATTTTCCCTATATTAGCCCATGTAAAACCAAAGGGCCCCGGAGCGGGGGCATTTTTGGCCCCAGCACTATAATTTGAACAATCTTGGTAGGGGTCCACTAGATGTAGCTTCAGACCAAATATCAAAGACCTGGGCCTTACGGTTTCAGAGAAGAAGATTTTTAAAGATTTTCCCTATATAAGCCCATGTAAAACCAAAGGGCCCCGGAGCGGGGGCATTTTTGGCCCCAGCACTATAATTTGAACAATCTTGGTAGGGGTCTACTAGATGAAGCTTCAGACCAAATATCAAAGACCTGGGCCTTACGGTTTCAGAGAAGAAGATTTATAAAGATTTTCCCTATATAAGCCCATGTAAAACCAAAGAGCCCCGGAGCGGGGGCATTTTTGGCCCCAGCACTATAATTTGAACAATCTTGGTAGGGGTCCACTAGATGAAGCTTCAGACCAAATATCAAAGACCTGGGCCTTGTGGTTTCAGAGAAGAAGATTTTTTAAGTTTTTGGTGAAAAAAATCTATTTTTGGCCCCAAAAACCTATATGTACAACGGACCGGAACCATTTGAACAACTTTGAAAGGGGACCACCTAAGGATCATTCCTGTGAAGTTTGGTCAAAATCCGATCAGTGGTTTAGGAGGAGATGTCGTTTAAAGAAATTGTTTACGGACGCACGGACGCACTGACGCACGACGGACGACGGACGAAAAGTGATCCCATAAGCTCACCTCGTCACTACGTGACGGTGAGCTAAAAAGTCAGTGAACCATAAAATGTAGGTCGAGGTCAAATATGGATGCTTGCATTTAAGTTGCCATCCCCAGATACAAGTTTGTACCAAGTATCATTAATGAAGCTCTTATAGTTCTTGAGAAATAAACTTGACCATTAGGGTGAACGCTAGGGTGGTCGCAAGGATGGATGGACGAATGAACGAAGGGAAGAATGGATGGAAAACGTGATGCCTATATCGGGCCATGCTAATAGCAGGCGCGTCAAAAAAGGCCCCAGCTAATGATATCATTAGTTATAGCATCAATAAAATTTTGTGGTCTCGTAAAAACCAATTTAAGCCCCCAGTGAATTACTTTTCACTAACCGTTCAAAGGTGGTTCTTCTGTTGTGGTTTACTTTTGTTATTGTTTGTCTTGTGTATATACATGTATAAATTTTACCACTGGATCTCAGCAAAAGTGCCTAAAAAAGTTTGCAATCTCGGACATACCCTTCCCGGCATTTACACCTTTTCTTCGTTCGGGTCGATGGGCATGGTGGGCGAAGCTTGCTTACCAAGTAATGCTTACTATCCCAGGAAGCCTGATTACACTCTTCTGGAGTCCATGTCTGTTGATCCGAACATTGATATTTGCCATTTTGTCTATGGATTAACGATTTTGGATTAACGCTTTGGTACTACGACCTAAACTACTTGCAATGCAGAGCCATTAATTTATTTATGACAATATGAATAGTTAAAGATAACACAAGAGGGCCATGATGGCCCTGGATCACTCACCTGGTCTATAGTGTAACAAGTGGGCCCCAGGGAGGGCCATTATTGGCCCCAGGGCTTTAATGTGCATAATGTTGAGGGAGGTCTTAAAGGTGAAGCTTCATACCAAACATCACAAAGGCTATAATTTGAACAATCTTGGCAAAGGTCCACTAGATGAAGCTACACACCAAATATCAAAGACCCTGGCCTTGCGGATTCAGAGAAAAAGATTTTTTTGAAAGATATTCCCTACATAAGCCTTTGCAAAACCAAATGGCCCCAGGGCCGCGGCATTATTAGCCCCAGGGCTTTAATTTAAACAATCTTGATAGAAGTCCACTAGATGAAGCTTCACACCAAATATCAAAGACCTGGGCCTTGCTGTTTCAGAGAAGAAGATTTTCAAATATTATCTCTATATAAGTCTATGTAAAACCAAAGGGCCCCGGGTCGGGAGCATTTGTGGCCCCAGGGCTATAATTTGAATAATCTTGGTAGAAGTCTACTAGATGAAGCTCCATACCAAATATCAAAGACCTGGGCCTTGCAGTTTCAGAGAAGAAGATTTCTAAAGATTTCCCTTTATAAGACTTTGTAAAACTAAAGGGTCTAGGGGGGGGGGGACATTTTTGGCTCCAGCGATATAATTTGCACAATCTTGATAGAGTTCCACGAGATGAAATTTCACACATTCTTAAAGGTTTTCCCTATATAAGCCTATGTAAAAGATGTGGGCCCTGTAACGGGGCCATTTTAGGCCCCTGGGCTATAATTTGAACAATCTTGGAAGAGGTCCACTAGATGAAGCTCCATTCCAAATATCCGAGATCTAGGCCTTTTGGTTTCAGACTAGAATAATTTTAAAGGTATTCGCTATATTTGCCTATGTAAAACCAGGGACAGTGCCAGCTATATTTGGAACAATCTTAGTAGAGGTCCATCAGATTAACTTTCCTATCAAATAACAAAGACATGGGCCTTCTGGTTAGAGACAAGAAGATTTTTAAAGTTTTTCCCCCATATAAGCCTATGTAAAACCAGTGGGCCACGGCGCAGGGGCATTTTTGGCCCCAGGGCTATAATTTGAACAATCTTGGTAGAGGTGCGCTAGATGAAGCTGCGTGCCAAATATCAAAGACCTGGGCCTTCTGGTTTCAGACAAGAAGATTTTTAAAGGTTTTCCCTATATAAGCTTATGTAAAACCAGTGGGCCCCAGCTGGGGAGCATTTTTGGCCCCAGGGCTATAATTGGAACAATCTTGGTGGAGGTCCACTGGATGAAGCTTCATACCAAATATCACAGACCTGGGCATTCTGGTTTCAGACAAGATGATTTTTAAAGGTTTTCCCTTTATAAACCTATGTAAAACCAGTGGGCCCCTGCATGGGGGCATTTTTGGTACCAGGGCTATAATTTGAACAATCTTGGTAGAGGTCACTAGATGAAGCTTCATACCAAATATCAAAGACCTGGGCCTTTTGGTTTCAGACAAGAAGATATTTAAAGGTTTTCCCTATATAAGCCTATGTAAAACCAGTGGGCCCCGGCGCGGGGGCATTTTTGGCCCCTGGGCTATAATTTGAACAATCTTGTTAGAGGTCCACTGGATGAAGCTTCATACCAAATATCAAAGACCTGGGCTTTCTGGTTTCGGACAAGATGATTTTTAAAGGTTTTCCCTATATAAGCCTATGTAAAACCAGTGGGGCCCCTGAGCGGGGTCATTTTTGGCCCCAAGGCTATAATTTGAACAATCTTGGTAGATGTCCACTAGATGAAGCTTCATACCAAATATCAAAGACCTGGGCCTTCTGGTTTCAGACAAGAAGATTTTTTAAGGTTTTTTCTTATTTTCTCCTTTTCGTTGCCATAGCAACCAGAGGTCTGCATGGAATGGAATTCTTTGAACAACTTTGAAAGAGGACCACCCAAAGATCATTTATGCCAAGTTTGGTCAAAATCTGTTCAGTGGTTTAGCGGGAGATGTCGTTAAAAGGAATTGTGGACGTACATCTGGATGGACGACGACAACGATGACGGACGGTGACCAATCACAATAGCTCCCCCAGAGCCTTCGACTCAGGTGAGCTAAAAACCAAAGGGCCCCCGAAGGGGGGCATTTTTGGTTTCAGGGCTTTAATTTGAACAAACTTGATAGAGGTCCACTAGATGAAGCTTCATACCAAATATCAAAGATCTAGGCCTTGTGGTTTCAGAGAAGATTTTTAAAGATGTTCCCTATATTAGTCTATGTAAAACCAAAGGGCCTTGGAGCAGGGGCATTTTTGGCCCCAGGGCTATAACTTGAACAATCTTGGTAGATCCATTAGATGAAGCTTCATACCAAGTATCAAAGTCCTGGGCCATGTGGTTTCAGAGAAGAAGATTTTTTAAGATTTTCCGTATATAAATCTATGTAAAACAAAGAGCCCCGGAGCGGGGACATTTTTGGTCTCAGGGCTATAATTTGAATAATCTTGAAAGAGGTCCACCAGATGACTTCAAACCAAATATCAAGGACCTAGGCCTTGTGGTTTCAGAGAAGAAGATTTTTTAAGATTTTCCCTATATGAGTCTATGTAAAACCAAAGGGCCCTGAACAGGGGCAGTTTTGGCCCAAGGGCTATAATTTGAACAATCTTGGTAGAGGTCCATTATATGAAGCTTCATACCAAATATCAAAGTCCAGGGCCTTGCGGTTTCAGAGAAGAAGATTTTTAAAGATTATCCCTATATAATAAATGAAAAAGGTTAACTTTGGAAGCAAAGAATACATATTAGAATGAAAACCGGAAACTCGGTTTTATTAAGTTTCTTCATAAACAGCAATGGACTCGATGCATCCAAATAAAATAAAAATATAATCTGCACTATGATGAAGTACAGGGAGACGTTTTACGGCCACCACACAGCACTAAACACCAGCTGCAGTGTCGTAAATTAATGAAAAAGGTTAACTTTGGAAGCAAAGAATACATATTAGAATGAAAACCGGAAACTCGGTTTTATTGAGTTTCTCCATAAACAGCACTGTTGTCTGCAAGGCTGAATACGCCCCCTAGCATCGATTTCAGCTGTACTCGATTTTCAAATTACTCGCAATGGACTCTATGCATCCAAAGAAAATAAAAATTTAATCTGCACAATGATGAAGTACGGGGAGACGTTTTACGGCCGCCACACAGCACTAAACACCAGCTGCAGTGTAGTAAATAAGCCTATGTAAAACCAAAGGGCCCCGGAGCGGGGGCATTTTTGGCCCAAGGGCTATAATTTGAACAATGTTGGTAGAGGTCTATTAGATGAAGTCCTGGGCCTTGCGGTTTCAGAGCAGAAGATTTTTAAAGATTATCCCTATACAAGCCTATGTAAAACCAAAGGGCCCCAGTGTTATTGATAAGCTTTTGCCCGATGAGTACTGTTACTCCTTCAAACACAGACTACAGGCGTATCCTGTGATTTTTTGAGAGTATTGGTACTCCTAAAATCAAAACTAGTGTTGTATTTTCATCGGTCATCACAGGATGGCTGCTAAAGACACTTATATTAATGTCAGACATGGAAATGGCCATATGTAAAAAGACATTAAACACATATTGTACCATAGATACATACCGGTATACATTTTCTTTTGAATAAGCTGGCGGACAGCAAAAAATGAAAAATTACTTTTTCTTCTAAGGAAGTGTCAGATCAGCCTGTAAATCTAGCTAATGTGGTTGTATTCTTCGCATGTGTTCTTGGAATATCCCAGACACCATTGAAGGCTCGTTTTGATCAGACTGTGCAGGCTGGTCGGAGTCTTCAGCCATTACACAGGTCATATTGTCATCAAAATGTTTTCAAACCCATGTTAATTTTGCATGCAGCGGCCTTATGTGCAACGTGTTCAAAGGCGGAAAATTTCCACTGATTGTAGCAACTGCATGCAATTGGTAAAAGGCAGGGAAATCAGCTCTCGGCAAAAATACAATACAAGAATTCTGCAGAAGGCGGCGTCGCACCTGCCGGGGGCAAAAGTCATAGAAGCCACAATCAGAATGTTGTTTTTAATTAAGTAAATTTCATACCAGTTGATAGTTGATGTAAAATGTGTCAAAGTCACTGGACCAAAACTATAGGCCATGGTCACCAGGTCAAGGTACGTGGCAAATCAGTACAATGAGGAGAAGTACTATGCAAAGTTTGGTGGCTGTAGGCCATTTATTTTAAGACATATTGAACATTGACATAAAAAGCGCTGGAGTGCATAATATAGGTTAAGGTCACCAGGTCAAGGTACCCACAGAGTAAGTAAATGCAGGAGAAGCACTATGCAAGGTTTGGTGGTTGTAGGCCTTATAGTTAAGAAGATATGGAATGTCAACCATAAATGTGTTAAAGTCAATGGAGTGCAAAAAATAGGTCAAGGTCACCAAGTCAAAGTACCTGCATAGTCAGTACATGAGAACCACTATGCAAGATTTTGTGGTTGCAGGCCTTTTATTTGAGAAGATCTGGAACATTGACGCAAATTGTGTCAAAGTCAATGGAGCGTAAAAAATAGGTCAAGGTCACCAGGTCAAGGTACCTGCAGAATCAGTACATCCAGGAGCAGCATTATGCAAGCGTTGATGGTTGTAGGCCTTTTATTTGCAGAGATCTGGAACTTCGACATAAAAATTTGTCAAAGTCGCTGGAGCGTAAAATATAGGTCAAGGTCACCAGGTCAAGGTACCTGCAGAGTCAGTACATCTAGGAGAAGCACTATGCAAGATTAGATGGTTGTGGGCCTTTTATTTGAGGAGATCTGGAACTTCGACGTAAAATGTGTCAAAGTCAGTAGAGCGTAAAATATAGGTCAAGGTCACCATGTCAAGGTACCTGCAGAGTCAATACATCTAGGAGAAACACTATTCAAGATTTTATTGGTGTAGGCCTTTTATTTGAGAAGATCTGGAACATTGACGTAATTTGTGTAAAACTCACTGAAGCATAAAATATAGGTCAAGGTCACCGGGTCAAGGTGCTTGCCTAGTCAGGAGCTCAGGGTGATGTTTCATGGAAGGTTTGATGGTTGTTTGCGCTTATAGTTGATTACAATACAAACTTCGACATAATGGTAAAATTCACCAGGTCAAGGTGCTTACAAAGTGAGAAGGTCTATGAGATGTTTCATGTAAGGTTTGATGGTAGCTGAGGTTTGTAAAATAAAAACTTTGACGTAAATGTCGAACTTTGACGTAAATGTCGAACTTCGACGTAACTAGAGCTGTCAGTGAAACTGACTAGGGCCCCGGCAGCGCTATCAGAGGAGTAGGAAAATGTTGATGTTAAAAAAGACGGGTTTTTTTTCCTTTCACCTCTAAGTATGACCTTGACCTTTGAGGTACGGACCTGGGTCTTGCGCGTGACACACTGTCACATTATGGTTAATATTTCTGCTAAGTAATATTTAAATCCATCCAGGTATAAGAAAGTTATAGATTGGACACAATGAAAAAGACGCTTTTTTGACCTTTTATCTCTAAGTATGACCTTGACCTTTGAGGTACGGCTGTGGGTCTTGCGTGTGACACTTCGTCACATTATGGTTAACATTTCTGCCAAGTAATATTTAAATCCATCCAGGAATAATAACAAAGTTATTAATTGGACACAGGAAAGACCCTTTTTTGACCTTTAACCTCTAAGTATGACCTTGACCTTTGAGGTACGGACCTGAGTCTTGCGCGCAACACTCCATCACATTATGGTTAACATTTCTGCCAAGTAATATTTAAATCCATCCAGGAATAAGAAAGTTATGGAGGATAAAAAAATTTGTGGACGGACAGACGGACAGACAGACAGACAGACAGACGGACGGACAGAATGATGCCAAGTAATATTTAAATCCATCCAGGAATAATAAAAAGTTATGGAGGATAAAAAAATTTGTGGACGGACAGACGGACAGACGGACGGACAGACAGACAGACGGACGGACAGAGTGATTACTATAGGGCACCCACACTTTCAGTGCGGGGCCCTAATAATCAAAGTCACTGGAACGCAAAATATAGGTCAAAATCACCAGGTCAAGGTGCTTACAAAGTGAGAAGGCCTATGAGATGTTTCATGTAAGGTTTGATGGTAGCTGAGGTTTGTAAAATAAAAACTTTGACGTAAATGTCGAACTTCGACATAAATGTTAACGGACGGACGGACGGACGCACGTCTTACAGATGGACATTTGTTGGGTACTACAGTGTTAATTTTTCACCTATAAGTACCCAACAATCAGCTAAAATTTGCACAAGTACCCAACATGTCCCATCAAATTTGTTGGCTACTTTTTCGGACACTAACGGAATAAACGGCAAGTACCCAACTTATGTCTACCCAACATATGCCCGTGGATGTGCTCGGACGAACGGACGCACGGATGCACGGACGCAAGGACGAACGGATGGAAAATTGGACGCCTATGTCGCACCCTGCTATAAGCAGGTGCGACAAAAACGACGACCAGTGAAGACGCAGATCAGCCAGCACATCTGTTTTCGAAGTGTATTAGCATTATAAACACAAATGCCATCATCCATGAATGGATTAATTTCCAAGTGTTCTTGAACATTGGAACTGTTTTTTGTTTAAGACTATGATGCGCCAAAAATTGCTGTGATATCGATTGCTTTTTGTTATGCAGCACTTTTTTTATTGCCGATACGACCGCAATGGAACAACCTTGGAGTATCGCCAATTTGATGGTCTTATTTAATACAACCTTTTCTTCATTTCTAGGCATATTTGCTCGATTTCAGAGTCGTATTTACGACGATACGACGCTTATCAAGTACTCTGTTGGGCGGGGGCATTTTTGGCCCCAGCACTATAATTTGAATAATCTTAGTAGGGGTCCTTTAGATGAAGCTTCATACCAACTATCAAAGACCTAGGCCTTGTGGTTTTGGAGAAGAAGAGTTTTAAAGATTTTCCCTATATAAGCCTATGTAAAACCAAAGGGCCCCGGAGCGGGGGCATTTGGCACTTTTGGCCCATGGGCTATAATTTTAATAATCTTGGTAGAGGTCCACAAGTTGAAGGTTCATACCAAATATCAAAGTCCTGGGCCTTGCGGTTTTTGACAAGAAGATTTTTAAAGATTTTCCTTATATAAGCCTATGCAAAACCAAAGGGCCCTGGGACAGGCGCATATTTCCCCCAGCACTATAATTTGAACAATCTTGGTAGGTGTCCACTAGATGAAGCTTTATACCAAATATGAAAGACCTGGGCATTTTGGTGTCAGAGAAGAAGATTTTTTAAGTTTTCAGGGAAAAAAATCTATTTTTGGCTCCTGTGACCTAGATGTGCAACGGACTAGAACCATTTGAACAACTTTGAAAGTGGACCACCTAAGGATCATTCCAGTGAAGTTTGGTCAAAATCCTATCAGTGGTTTAGGAGATGTCGTTTAAAGAAATTGTTTACCCAAGGATGCATGGATGCACGGACGACAGACAAAAATTGACCCCAAAAGCTCACCTTGTCACTGCGTGACGGTGAGCTTAAAAGGGTCCAGCTAATGATATCATTAGTTTTATCATCATTAAAATTTTTTGGTCGTGTAAAATCGATTTAAGCACCCAGTGAAATATTTTTCACTGACCGCTCAAAGGTGGTTTTTCTGTTGTGGTTTATTTTTGTTATAGTTCGTCTTTGAATGAATGTATCGCTTTTATCTTTTTTCTTTTGGACAGCCATTTGGCTATTTTGTGGGAAAGTAACTGCCCTACGTTGGTGTTTCTATTATGGTATAGCTATTTCATGTTTGTGTTTCCTTCTCTTTGGTGTCTCTGATGGGAGGTGTGGGTTAATTGTATTAATTCTACTTTGATCAGTTAACATGGCAAATATACTACCTTAGATGTTTGATGAAAAAATGACAGTAGCTTTTGCAAATGTAAAAGCTACTCCCCTTAATTTTACAAAAATACCGCATTAATAGATATTGTACTAGAACACTTAACATTTGACCACTAATGAGCTTATTAACCTAACAATTTACAACTGGACCCAGATGGTCAGTTTGTCTGATGAAGCTGCCTATTTTAAAACCACATATTTTATGATGTGAAATATAACCAGTTCAGAAAACTAATGCAAATTTTCGCTCACCTTGTTGTCATCAGTTTGCTGAGACAGTTGAACTTGAGTAAAACGTATATGGAGACCCAAATCCTGACAAGCTGCTTTCATTGTAAACTGAGCATTCAACTGTAACTCTGAGTCAACCAGAAGTTCTATCAACCTTGCCTGATACTCCCTCAGACAAGTCTGATCCATAGTAGAGGTAGTCAAAGAACCATTAAACCAGATATGAGTTTGAGGTACTGTCAGAGCAAAGTTTGTATGGTCTGTTATTAAGGCTGGATCCACAGCTTCCAACTCACAGAGAGAGAGACCAGAAGTTGTAGACTGTAGTGCCGTGGAGGTGCTAGCTGTACTAGTGGAAGTAGAAGTGGTAGGTTCAGTAACTACTGTTGTAGAACTAGCACTTTTAGGTACAGTTTCTGAAGTATGTATACTGTAGTACTCAGTAGTAGTGGATACAGACAAAGTTGCCTCTGCTGATGAAGTTGTCTCACCATTTACTGATGTGGTTATGGCAGAACTTGTTGTTGATTCAAAGGTAATTTCAGCTGTAGACAGTTCTGATTCTGTAGAAGATGGTGATGTTGGCGCTGAAGCAGTTGAACTTTTTGCTTCAGTAGTGAATGCAGGTGTATGTTCAGTTGCCAAACTTGTATCAGCACTTGTAGATGTGACTTGAGATGCTATGGAGGTGTTGAATTTACTGGTAGTGTCTGGTGTACTTGGCACTGTAGGTTCTGACGTTGAAACTGTTGTATAAGAGGAAGATATATAAGCAGACGGTGAAAATGTTGTTGACTTAGTTTCTGATTCACTGCTTATTGTTTCAGTAGAAGGCATGGAAGTTGTAGGTTCCAATGTTGACCTCTGTGTTGATGTAGTACTTGATTCAGCTTTCTCTGTTGTTGAAAGGTGTTGCTGTTTATTTGTTGTGGCAGATGTGGATACTAATTCAGTTTTTTCTTGAGTTGATACAGAAGAAACTGAGGATGTCAGTCCTGATGATGTTGTAGTTGTCTTGGGTGAAGAAGGGTCGGGTGTTGTTTCCAATGTTGAAGAGAAACTTTCCGTCAATACTGTGGTAACTGGAATAGTAGTTGCTTCTGTAGATGTCAAAGGTGTTGATAAAACAGCTGATGTTGTAACTGTTTCTTTAGGGGTAGCAGTTGTCACATGAGATTCCTCTGAACTTGTCATAGTAGATGCTGTTGGGCTTGTATGTACTGCAGAAGTTGGCTCAGCTGTTACTGAAGGCTGAGCAGTGCTGCTTGAAGATGAGGGAACAGCAGTTGAGCAGTCATCACACTGTATACACTGACCGCTGACTTTCTCATAGACAAAACCTTTACTACAGACCCAGGAAGACTGAGGAATATCAAGCTTCTCAGGGTCAAACTCAATTTTCGGACAGTAAGAATCAATATTACCAGCAAAGGTTTTATTCAGTTTTGTTCCAAAGTATGTTTTAAAGACTAATTGCACTGCTGTGCCACATGCCTGGATACTGTCATCATCTGCTGTAGGGTCTTCAATGAAAAATGGCACTTGGATGTCAATCTGCAATCAAATATAAGCAATTTCAAAAATACAATGTATTATTAAGAATATAAAAGACTTATTACTTAGTCAGTGTTGCAAGATGAGGTAGTGCATGACAAAACCTACAATAAGACTTATGAGACTAGTGAAGGTTCAGATCAACCCGCACAGCCATACAGTCGAATCAATAATCACAGTTTGCATGAGCCGTCTCTCCCCTGCAGGTTATTCAAGGAGTGATAAGCAAAAACTCCTGAAATATTGGGTGGATGTGCAGGCTGACCTTAGTCAAATTCAAATACCTTATGGTAGGTTTTGTCCCACAATGGCTGCAGATACGGATAATTAATACCAGTATGTCTGTTACATATATGCCTTCTTTTCTCTCAAAGATTTCCCTGATGTTGTCATTAATGGTATAGAACAAAACACATTGTTATCTGACAAAGGCAAAAAAGTCTTATAAGAACATAATTTCTTGCACACCAGACAAGGAAATCCATGATTTTACCCTGGGATAGAAATTTATGTTCTGACCCTGGTGTTCCGACCCCAAATCGAATATACAGTCCAACCTGTGTTAAGCAAGCACCCCAGGGATAATGAAAATGTGCTTGCTTAAGACAGGCGCTTGCTTAATACAGGTGAATTTTAATGCATTTGCCATTTTCGGGAACTAAATGCCTGCTTGCTTAAGACAGGTTGCTTGCTTAATAGAGGTGGCCACTAAGACAGGTTTGACTGTAATCCCGTGTTTGATAAATGCACTGGTTGATTACAACCTCATGCGCGGCGGCGTCATGCGTGACATCACTAAACATTCCTGTTGTGTCATCACAAAATGGCGGATGTCGGTAACCGAAGTGACAGCAGCATTAAAAATTCGCAATAGAAATGGAAGGTATGCAAGAAAAAGAATCCAATATGGGTGTGAGGGGTGGATAGAAAAATCGTCCCTCGGTATCACTGTCCGGCATCACTCGGCAAGCCTCGTGATGCCGGACAGTGTCCCTCGGGACAGATTTTTCAATTCACCCCTCACACCCATATAAGATTCTTATAGTATCATGGCAAACAAGGCTGTGCAAAATAATTTGAAGGGAGATGTTGCACTGATGAGTTAGGAAGCCTTCATGTGGAATGAACAAATTATTTGTCTAATAATAAATAAGGTATAGTTACGCCTTAATTGCAACAGAATCAAGGGCGAGAATTGAGGCCGCATAAAATCTATTTAAACCTTTTTGACCCAAATGGAATCTTCCACCTTATATATAGCACAAGTCCATTTCAAAATTTAGGGTTGTCGGGTTGTATTTTCTTCAAAGTTTATTAGGAAAATGACTGAACTTTTTGCAAGCAGTGTAGGCCCTGATCAGATGCTGCATTCTGCGGCGTCTGATCTGGGCCTGAACTGTTTGCCACGGTACCTATTTTGGGGTTTCTGGTATAAAATGGGTTAAGCTCCCTAGTGAAATTCTTTTCACCAATTCCAGGGAATTTTGTCTGTCACGATTTATTTTTGTTATGTTTTGTCTTCCACTGTGTATTGCTTATATCTTTTTGTTTTTGATGGCCAATTCGCCATTTTGTGGGAAAGTAGCTGTCCTTTTGGCTTTCCGCTTTTGGTGTCTAGTTATTTAGTGTTTGTGTTTCTATCCTGTTGGTGTCTCTGATGGGAGGTGTGGGTTAATTGTATCGATTCCTGATCATTCCTTTAAGTTTAAGAAGTCCAAGCAATGGGTTGGAGTTATGGTCACACACCATGTGCAGTAAAATTTCCAATACTGACCATGCCAAGCACAATATATGAGAGTGCCTATAGCAAAATCTTACATAATTTATAAGACTCCTATGGGAGAAACTTGCATGTCCCACACATACTACTCACAAACTACTCATAAAACGGTTCACAAAAGAATTTACTATTTTCACAAAATGTGTGCTGGACTGAATCGTCTTGGGACCTGTCCTGAATGCATTCAAAACTGTCATGTTGCTGACCAACCAACCTTAGTGCACACATAATCGGATTAGGGCCTTCATGTTCACTACATTGCTACCATGGCTGGCTTGTTATGTTTCTTATACATTCAAACAGAAAGAGCTGAGATGCTTTGTTTACATCTACAGTTACGTAAAATTATTTCTTAGTAATAGGAGAAGCCTCCGTGGTGTAGTGGTTACGCTACTTCGTCTTGTAAACCAGGGATTGCAGGATTGATCCTGGGCTTCTCCAGACTTTCGGATGAGTCTTTAAACCGAGGTCCCGTCTCATTATGACCTTAGCTGTTGGTGGGACGTAAAACTCAAACACTCACTCTTAGTAATAGGCTTGAACTATCTTATTTAGCAAAGTTTCACATTAGAATTATTGTATAAGAAATATGCTTTTTTTCATCTATAATTACACAAAATAATTATTAAATCTAAAAAATCCATAGCAATAAGCTTGAAGTATTTTATATGACAAATTTTGGCATTAGAACTAATAAAAGATCAAATATACCTTATCATTTTCAATTCTGAGTATTCCTGTTGTATTTGTTATCTGGACATTGGGTAGTTCTGGGCAAACTTCTTGTAAACTTAAATCATCAATCGCTTGTTGAGACAATGCCTGGATAGCTTCCCTAACACTGTACAGACACTCCATCTCTAGCCCGGCAGACGCAGTTAATAGAATGTTTACTCTTATCATATGTGCAGGACCTACAAGGAAGCAAAATAATGATGATTTACACACACATGAGAGTAAATATAGTGTAACAGGTAGAAAATTTTAACCCTTAACCTGCTGAATATTTATTAAGCCACACCCACTTCTGGTTATCAACCAATCAAATTACTTGATGGAAATTATTGCAACAGATTCATAAACTAAATGACAAACAATGAAGATCCTGATCAGATGGCTTCTTCATTATTTGAAAGATAAGACATACCCGGGCTCAGCAGGACAAGGGTTAAAATGATAATAACAACAACTGTCATCTGTTTTGTTGTCTGCAGGTTACCTAGGAGCAGTTTGATCTGGGTCCACACTATTTGCCTGTATGCAAAAATATTTTTTTTAAAGTTTGCAAGAAGATGCAGCAGATGAAATGAACAGAAGACATTTTCAGATGCAGTTTTTCTTGGAGTCTTAATAGTTAAATTATATTCAACCTGTATGATAGCTTTGGCCTTTTCTGTGGTACGTATGCTCAATCTGATCCTTGGGATCATTTCTATTTTTTTTTTTCATGTGCTTACATTTCCCAGGTACCAAGAAAGGTTGTCTAGGGCATGAGGCCAAGGCAGCAGGCTGAGGATTTGAACATCATCAAAGGGATTTTGCCCAATGAAACCAATAGGGTTTATTAGCATGGACGGTCCGCCTCGCACCCCGGTTCCTGGACAAGCTTAGATCCTCTAAGCAGTTTACCAGTACTAGTGTGCAGGCCGGATTCAGCTCTGCGTGGAAGCATCATGCAGCCCATATATTGCTTCAAACCCCTATGGGCGGGGGCCAAGTAAAACTAGTGGGTCCTGGCGCAGGGACATTTTTGGCCCCAAGGCTATTATTTGAACATTCTTGGTAGAGGTCATTTAGATGAAGCTTCATACCAAATATCAAAGACCTGGGCCTTCTGGTTTCTGACTAGAAGATTTTTAAAGGTTATAACTGTATACACCTATGTGAATCGAGTTGGCCCCAGCGTGGTGATATTTTTTGCCTCAGGACTATATTTTGAACAATCTTTGTAGAGGTCCACGAGGTGAAGCTTCATGCCAAATATCAAAGACTTGGGCCTTCTGGTTTCAGACAAGAAGATTTTTAAAGGTTTTCCCTATATACACCTATGTAAAACCAGTGGGCCCCGGCATTGGGGCACTTTTGGCCCCAGGACTATATTTTGAACAATCTTGGCACATGTCCACTAGATGAAGCTTCATGCCAAATATCAAAGACCTTGGCCTTCTGGTTTCAGACAAGAAGATTTTTAAAGGTTATAACTGTATACGACTATGTGAAACCATTTGGTCCCGGGGTGACAATCTTGGTAGAGGTCCACTAGATGAAACTTCACATCAAATATCAAAGACCTGGGCCTTCTGGTTTCAGACAAGAAGATTGTTTTAAAGGTTTTCCCTATATAAGCCTATGTGAAACCAGTGGGCCCCGGTGCGGGTGCATTTTTGGCCCCAAAACTTGAATGATCTTGGTAGAGGTCCACTAGATGAAGCTTCATGCCAAATATCAAAGACCTGGGCGTTCTGGTTTCAGACAAGAAGACTTTTAAAGGTTTTCCCTATATACGCCTTTGTGAAACCAGTCCGGAGCCCGGGGGCATTTTTGGCCCCAGGACTATATTTTGAACAATCTTGGTAGAGGTCCACTAGATGAAGCTTCATACCAAATATCAAAGACCTGGACCTTCTCGTTTCAGACAAGAAGATTTTTAAAGGTTTTCCCCATATAAGTATATGTAAAACTGGTGGGCCCCGGCACGGGGGTTATTTTTGGCCCCAGGGCTATTATTTGACCAACTTGGTAGAGGTCCACAAGATGAAGCTATACACCAAATATCGAAGACCTCGGCCTTGTGGTTTCAGAACAGAAAAGATTTTTTTAACTTTTCATTAAAAAAAATCTATTTTTGGTTCCTGTGACCTTGATGTGCAACGGACTGGAACCATTTGAACAACTTTGAAAGGGGACCACCTAAGGATCATTCCTGTGAAGTTTGGTCAAAATCTGATCAGTGGTTTAGGAGGAGATGATGTTTGAAGAACATGTTTACGGACACATACACACACGGATGCACTGACGACGGACAAAAAGTGATTACAAAAGTCACCTTTTCACTACGTGACAGATGAGCTTAAAATACAGAGAACCCTCATTACAACAACTGTTTTTGTTGCCAAGCATTTTGATTTTTGAAGAATTTGTGGCTACAAAGAATCCCAATGAGGAGTAGTTTAACAGATGCAAATCTGACATTGTTTGTTTGTTTGATTTGAGGTTTAATGTCCCCGTCAACACTGTAAAGGTCCTTTTGGAGACGTTGCTTCCAATTTTGTGGGACTTTTACCAGACATTGAGATGAAATGACATCTCAAGCCCTGTCGCCCAATGAAACCAATAGGGTTTATTAGCATGGACGGTCCGTCTCGCACGACGGTTCCTGGACAGGCTTAGATCCCCTAAGTGGTTTACCAGTACTAGTGTCCAGGCCAGATTCAGCTCTGCGTGGAAGCATCATGCAGCCCATATATTTCAATCTCATGCAAATTCCTATGGAGACAATTTGCATGAGATGTCAAGTCCTGTTTTCTTTGGGAAAAATGAGAGAAACATCAACAATTTGTTGTCTGCTGAATTAGCCCAGAGAGTGGTAAAGGATAAAGTACCCATTTTTCATGACAAAGCTCTACCTAATGGATACACCTAATACCAGAGATTTTTTTTAATATTCTATGATGGAGACACTTTTTTTAAAACAATATATAATGTCTGAATCTCAATGTTATCAAGTGTAATATTGTTTTTCCTTGCTAGGATTTGGTTTTATGCTGCTGAAAGCAGTTGTCTTATTGGGCAAATATTACAATTTTGAAACAAAACAACTGAACAAGTGCATTGGAATGGGCATTCATTAACCAAAAACACAGTTATTTTCTACTTGGGTTGTCTCCCTTAAGCAATGCAAAAACTGTAAGGTGTATCCACTTTATTTATAATAGGAGAGAAAAGAAAATACCTGGATATATGTGGAAGCCAACAGGCAGGTGAGGAACACTAACATGCTGAGGGTTACACTGACAAACTGCTAGTGGCTTGGTTACTTGTACCTCCAAAGTATCAGTATCTAATGCATTAGTATCAGCATAAGAGGTTAGCGTAGATCTAGGGATAGTGTCTACAGTGTCAGTGTCAAAATAAACTGTTTGAGAACTAGTAACACTCTCTTGCTTTGTAGAACTGTCAGTTCTAGGTGACTCAGTAACTTTGACTGAAATGTTAGTATACTCAGTTGTTGAACCTAACTGGTTAGTATTGTTATACAGATCATCATATAATGACTGTTTTGTTTCTTTTACTGCATCTAACAAAGTTTTAGGAGATGCTCCCTGAAAACTTGTTTTGTCACTGCTTGATAATAGGTCTGGTTCTGTGCTAGGATCAATATCAGAATGGTAAGCTACAGTTGTGACTGTATGATCATTCTTCTCTTTAGTAGATTTTATCTCATGCGCAGCTTTGTTAAACAAACTAGATGATGTGTATGTCTCAAAAGAGAGCGAAACTGTGTTATAGCTGTTAGACGTATCAACGGATGTTTCTGATGGTGATGTAAGATCACTTGGCATTGATTCTATAGTTTTAACTGTATCGAGGCTTTCATTAATGTCTGCCTTTGAAGTACTATCAATTCCTACTGGTGAAGTTGTCTGAGTATCTGTCTGATCTTCCTGTATGTTGTCTTGAGTCACAAGTGATGTTTCAAGTACAGCTCTAACAGTTGTCTCTTCATTTGAAGCTGCAGAAGTTTCACAGTTAGAAGTGTCATTCACCATATCCATCAATGCAGATGTTGACAACATTGTTACATTCTTAGGAGAATTGGAAAACTTCAGAACATTTTCATCCTCATCAGGCATACCTGTTACAATATTATCTGTCTGAAGTGTGTTTGACACAGTACTGTCCTCAGCTAGATCTGCAAACATCAAAGATGTTTCTCTTGGCTCCAGCTCTGTAAAACCACTAATGCCATCATTAACTGGGCTTAAGGTCACAAACTGTTCACTGGTTACCCTTGGAAAAGGTGTTTCTGTTGCTACACTGGTTGATTCCAACACTACTGCAGCATTTCCTGTTTCAAAAGTAGCAGACAAAGCTGAATCATTAATAGGTGTCTCATCTTCTCCAACTGCATTAAATATAGAACCATTTCCTGGAAATAAGGGCAGGTCATTGATTGTATACATTATTCAGAATATTTAGAATTACAGAATCAATAAATGCTAATGCTGAAGTTAAGTAACCGTTTGTATATCTCTTGGTAACATTGGTACTATCAGTAATATTTTGACTGTGGCTGATCCTGGGCATTTTCTTTATAATTACATACTTTGATGCTACTGAAAATCCTAAAAAAATCATAAGCGTTTATGAATTTTGTATCTATTGTGTTAGGTGTACAGACACAGAAGATAGATAACCTCCTTATAACATAGTTCATTGTGAAATGGTTTTGGTATTACACATTTAAAGACAGCTCCCAAAAATAACAAGATC
This sequence comes from Lucinisca nassula, assembly GCA_963580285.1. Taxonomy (NCBI): domain Eukaryota; kingdom Metazoa; phylum Mollusca; class Bivalvia; order Lucinida; family Lucinidae; genus Lucinisca; species Lucinisca nassula. The sequence goes on from OY757011.1 coordinate 176,726,304, forward strand.
ATTTAAAAATATGACCATGAATGGTCATTTTTCTGTATAATCTAAATATTTTTTGTTTGGATATAACATGGTTGTGTAACTCACATGGCTTCTGGTTTAGGTGCCAATAATAGTGTTATAAAGAGGTTGTAGGATATCTATGCATTTTCTGAACTAAGTGTCTCATATGATCTGTTATTGCAGAAGGAAAGCATGTAAAGCAGAAAAATAAACTAGGTTGTTACTGAATAAGCCAATTAAAAGGAGGAATCTCACAAAAAAGGGATGGATTCAGATTTCCAGAAACAGGAAAGTCAAGAATAATTAGATTTAGCTCAGACACTGACATCATAATCTGAAGTATTCGTTTGTTTGTATTGGATGTTAACGGCCAAGTCAACACTACTGAAGGTCATTTTTGAGCCGGTCAGTTGACCTATCCACACTTTTCTGGGCAGACAGAGTCTGCTATTTTCATTTATTTGGTGTATTCCTTGCTTCCAAAGGATCTAACTTCAGAACTTATTTATATGTAAGAGGTTAACCAGTACAGTGCACATTCTCTCACCAGAAACTGACAACTGCCCTTCTTGAATCAGCAGAAGGGACAGAATGACCACAGAAAAGATTTCATGATCCATTATCTGAAGTACAAATTCTATGAATCTATGATAAATGTTTGATCAAGATAAATAATCCAGAAATCACATTCTTTAAAAGCGTATAGAATATGTTAAATCTTTTGAATTTAAAGAAATTAACAGAAAATATAAGATTCCAAAAATGCATCTGATATTAATGTCGTTTTTAGGTGACAGACAAAATACCTCTAAAATTTATTTTTTAAGAATTATATACTCGTACTAAAAAATTTTGGACAGTAGTTTCAAAGCTTCTGAATCCATACCAATGAAAGCTATGTCACTGCAGAAGAATATTGTTAATAAAAGTGAGGTACATGTATCTACAAAGACTGGGTGAATTATATCCATAGCATGTGCAAAAAAAAAAAGACACCTATAACTACAAAAGGAAAAGAAACTGAAGTATACAACAAACATCAAAGTAAAAGTTTTCTACCTTATTCATCATTGTTCTGTTGTTATCTTAATATGTCTTTGTTATGTAGGGATAACATCAAAACATGTGAAATAGAACAGTTATTGGCTTGAAAGACTGGGAATCTCCATGTTTTCTATTGAATCTCTTTTCAAAGTCTTCAGCAATAAAATCTGATTTAAGGGAAATGGGAACACCTGGAAGATGTTTCTGCTATTTTCAAAGGGACACAACTTTTGGGACTTCCTGTTAGCTTTTCTATTAGCCCTGTCCCATGGAAAAAGGGGTCTACTCTTAAAAGAAAGAATTTCTCCTCAGGAGCAAATTCTTTCCTTTAAGAGTTGAACCCTATTGACATGGGAGGCAAAAATACTTTTGAAGGAGTTGCCTCCCTTGAAGGTGCACCCACTCCCCTTAAAATTCCTATGTGATAAACAGAATCTTACACTTGTGGTCATTTCATATAAAATACCAAAAGTGTAAGCTTCTTTATATATGAATATATCTGGTTATGCAGAATTTGAGGACAAATACAGTGTTACTGAATGGTAAGGGATTCATCTAAGTTATTCTCCGCCATTTTTGTCAAGAGCATCCATGGCTTTCTGATTACTTAGCTTTTACCCTAAGTGAGAAACTGTTCTACCCTTAGAGAAAAGAATTTGATTCTAAGGAGGATTTTTTTTTTCTCTTAACAATAGGAAGAAAGCATTTTTGAAGTGGCTGCTTCCTTTGAAAATGTACCCAATCCCCTTAAAATGATTTGTCAATCTCTGCCGGATATATTATGTTACACAGGAGTATTGGAATTTGCTTCCCTTGTTCCAACAAAGTAGTCTCAAGGGCAATGGATTCAATTTTAGGGGAAGCAACTCTTATAAAAAAAAATGTTTCTTCCCTAACATAAGAGATCTACTTTTAAAGGCAATATTTGCTCTTCAACAAGGATAAATAGGGGGTCTGCTCTTAAAGGAAAGAATTTGCTCATTAGTAGCAAATTATTTCCTTTAAGAGTAGACACATTTTTAGAAGGACTCACTTTATAGAAAGCAAAGAGGAAGTCTGAATGCTATTTCCCTTGTAAAGATGGTCTACGAAAGTTGTCTCCCTTGATGGAAATATGGAAGGTATATCATTCCTTTTTCTTTTCAGAAAATGTTTAACAAAAGAAACCAAAGAGGAATGGAGTAAAGGATGGGTCACAAATTCTTTTAGTAAATATATTCTACTGAATATGTCCTCCTTTGCTTTTCTCTATCAGGGAACCAAATTCTTTTCTCGAGTTGTCTCCCATTTCAAATGAAAGCAGAAACTTTCAGTTGTTTCCCGTAACTCCAGATAAGGAGGAACAACAAGGATAATTATTTCTTTATTTCTCCATCAAAACCAATTGTGGGTACTTGTTAGAATTGCCCAAAAGAGAAAATTCTAATAAGTACCCATTATACAGTAGAACTCTGATGGCTCAAACACTGATGGCTCATTTACCATGGCTGAGTCCAAACCATTCTTGATCCCTTAGGGAATATCTCTAAATAAGAAACGGTGAGGGAAATTTAGGAAATTTGCATCTTTTATCTTGCAAGTTTATGCTGTGTGTACTCATTAGAATCGCCTCAATGAGGAGATTCTCACACAGCATAAATTTATATTATAGCACACCAAAAAGAATTCCCAAAATTATCCCCCTTTTGCTTCCAGGATGTAGCCCTCCGTGGCTCGAACTATCCCTGTCTCTAACAGATTTTCGTGGTCCCAAAGGTATTCCAGCCATTGAATTTCTACTGTATATGTTTCTGACAATAAGGATAATTATCCCTTACATATCCCCATTACTTCTTATCTGGAACTATGGCCCAAAGTTTAACCCTTTTTGTACCAAATGGAATCTTCCAGGAGTCCATTTCAAAATTTAGGGGTGTCAGGTTGTGTTTTCTTCAAAAAATATTTGGAAAATGACTGAACTGTTAGCAAACAATGGAGGCTCTGATCCGACGCCGCATTATGCGGCGTCTGATCTGGGCCTGCACTGTTTGCCAGGGTACCCGTTTTGGGGTTTCCGGTACAAAATGGGTTAACTGACTGATACTAGTTTTTAAGGTAACAAATGGTCCAAAGTTGAACAGAGGCAGTACAGATATACTTCTCTTCAAGTGCAAACTACCTTCTGACAATAAGCAAGACAGCAGTCCATCTTCATCCAGGAATGGTTCCCCAGTCAAACATAACATCACTGGTTCCTGGAATGTTAGTTCTGGAGACCAGAGCTGGACACCAACTGGACAGGTATAAGTTGGGTTCACATTAAACTTGCTGCGATAGTCTGCTATTTTCATATTGAACTGAGTCTGGATTTTCACAGAACACTGATCATCGATAGGAATTTGAAGACTGGCTGACATGTGAGGTTGTAAGGTGAAGGATAAATTTAACAGCATCTGAAAAAATAAAATGTATACCGGTATATCGATAAACAATTCAAGATATTCAAAATAAGCATATCATATTTATCGTATGTATTCGGACATGTAGGCCTGGGCAAACAGTGCAGACCCAGATGAGACGCCGCTAAATGCGGCATCTCATCAGGGTCTACACTATTTGCCACTCATCTAGCTATTTTTAGTTACAACATCGGGAAGAAAATTGTTCTCGTTCAAATTTCGGAACAAGTATGGTAAGGAACTGAGGTGTCCGAATACTTAGGGATAATATGGTACAATAGCTCCAGATAAAGACAAGACTGATCATGAAATATTTTCTATGGTCATTTTCTCCCCGCCATTGATTTAACCCTTATTCCACTGCATTAATTAACTAAGCCACTCCTGGCGAAAGAATGTGCACTGTACTGGTTAACCTCTTATGTATAAGCCTGCTCAGGAAAAGTGTGGATAGGTAAACTGACTGGCTCAAAAATGACCTAAAATAGTGTTGACTGGGCCGTTAAACTCCAATACAAACAAACAAAACTAAGCCACTCCCAATGCTGATTATCAACCAATCAAATTACTTGATGTAATGTATTTGTTCATTTCACAAACTGCATGGCAGTAAAGATCCTGATCAGATGGCTTCTTCTGTTATGGAAAAGAATGATTAGATAAACTAATCAGCTCAACATGACCTAAGCAGTGCTGATCAGGCAGTTAAAACTCCAAACCAAAGCAAATCTGAACCTTAGTATCTATAGCTACAACATTTCAAAGCTAAGCCAGACTAGCTGCTTGTATAGAATTTTCTTCACTGAATCTTTAACCTTAACTACAGTCGAACTTCAATGGCTCGAATACCTTTGGGACCACGAAAATCTGTTCGAGACAGGGGTAGTTCGAGACACAGATGGCTACTTCCAGGAGATAAAACTGGGATAATTTTGGGACTTCGGTTCGGTGATCTATGATATAAATATATGCTGTGTGTACTCATTAGAATCGCCTCATTGAGGCGATTCTAATGAGTACACACAGCATACATTTGCAAGATAAAAGATAAAAATATCCTAAATTTTACCCTCCCTATTTCTTACGTAGAGAAATTCCCTAGGGACTCAAGAACGGGTTCGACTCAGCCATGGTAAACGAGCCATCGGTGTTCGACCCATTGAAGTTCTACTGTATCTTTAAAAAGAAGAATTGCTGCTGCCTCTGATTCCCAGCCTCCAATCACCTGAAATAGGAGCAGATGCCATGAAAAGGAAGGAAGAGAATAATTCCCAATGAAGGTGTATGTATTAACTGACAAAGTTTATATTGATAACATGATTAAATCATCCCAGGAATGCTTTGGATTACCACTTTTAATCCAAAACTACGTCTGAAAATGTCATCTGTTTACTACCCATTTTGATTTAGCTGCAACACTCTCTTCATTCAACTAAAAAAACTGATTTCCTATTTGTCAGATCAAAATTTTTGATTGTCCTCTATGTCTTTGATGGCAAGAATATACAATTGTCTTAGGATTGTCACAAAGCACTGTGAAGACAAGTCAATCATGTTTGACAGTCAAGTATTACAACTTTACTTCTGTGACCTCAAAAACGGTACAGCACATGATGTAAATTTGAACATGTATCATCATGACACAATACATTGACCAATCGATGGTCATCACTGACAAGTGGGTGGTCTCTTGATCTAGTTGGATGGACCTTGTGATGGTGAAAAATATTTCAGTTCATGTCTTTGAGCTTTACATAAAAAAGATACATTTGACAGCAGTGCCAGAATTAGAACGTAGCAGCTAAAACAAAATTTGTAGTATGTCATCTACTGAATCTTCTTGTAAACTTTTCAACCTTAATCTTCTTGTAAACGTTTCAAACATACTTTGCATACAGGAAAACAGGTGGACTCTGATCAGACTGCTTCTAATGAATACCCACAACATAGGTTTTTTATGGAGAAGTGACCAAAGCTATCCTTCAATTACTGCAAAATATGCACCATATCTGTTCCTGAAGTCACGACATAGGTTTCCACTGAGAAATAAGGGAAACTATCCTAAAATTATCCTCAATGTCATTTCTTATCTGGAGCTATGAAAAAGACATTAGGAAAACACATCCGTGTGACATAGTGCATTTATTAACATCTCCAAAATTGCTACTTTTCTGATGAAAATGCCTGATATTTTTCTTATTTATATAGCAAACATAGGTTGTGGGTCCTTGTTAGAACCACCTCATTGAGGCGGTTCCAACAAGTATCCACAACCTATGTCTAGGAGCAAAAATAAGAAAAATAATGTATACCCCCGTAAACCCCAGTTTTCTCTATTATATAAAGTGAGGTTTAGGGGGTTGTTCATTTCACCGACTTGTTCACGTGATGAATTACCTCTGAAATATCTTGATTGACATCTACACCAGTGTCTGCAATGATGAGGTCAAATGTGTCAGGATTGTCACAAACTTGTTTCAGTGTCTCACTCATTCCTTGTAAATTACCAACAATTTTTGATTTTGTACTGTCCACACAGTTAGGGGACATCACTCCAGAACCAACAGATAGGGTTGCCATAGCAGCCATTCTCTGACCTGGAAGGCTTGTCTCAATCTTTGGAAGACTGTCTGGGTCTACACATTCCAAAGCAACATGGCCTGAAAATGTATTCATACTACATTTATTATATTTTATTAATTCATTATATGACAATGCGTCTCAGGTCTGAGAATGTAATAACGCCATTTATCATATGACGTCGCGTCTGAGAGTGTAATAATGCCATGTAATATTTTCGATAATCCACTAGTGGATTAAATATGCAAATTAGCTACCGTAAAAATTCGGCTATAAGGCGATTCGGCTATAAGACGGGACCCCTTTTTCAGTTCTTCTAATGTGGGATTTTGCTTATACTCTTTTATAAGACGGGCCAAATTTTTGCCATATCTGTCGGGGCCTATCTGCTACCGCTAGATGCCGTTTAGATGTGAGAAATCGGCCTTTTTTCGTCAGAAAACCCCTCTACTTACCCCTCACATGGCTTTGTTTATGTCTGTTGATATAATGTCTTCGTTTGTGAGAGTTACAAAGAGAGACAACTCTTACTGAATCTGAATCGGTAGGTCTATTAAGCGTCTGGAAAAGGGGGAAACGTCGGGCCGATAGGTCGTATTGCTGTCGGCCCGAAGTTGGCCCGGTACATGTTTTGCTGGCTAAGACTTCTATTTAATAGACGACAGGGCTGCCAAATCCATTTCCCGGTTGCCCGAGACAAGACCGAAATCGCGCCGGTCAAGTGCAAAAAAATCGTATACAACCGTCAGTCTTTCTGAGTCCTTAAATCCGGTAAAACTAGACCAGTAAGTAAATCGCAATAATTAATGCAGACAAACCATCTGTGTATTTATTACGGTTCAATTATGACACTATTGTTAATCCCTGTCATATAATTGCCACCCTGCGGTGCGTGTCGATAAGGTGTGAAAATATGGTCAAGTTATGTCTCGTATTTGCGTTTATCCTCCAACCATAAAATTTAATCCACAATCAATGTGAAAATGATTTAATCGCTCCTCAGACAATTAGCTACATCTAACGGTAGAAGTTTGCATTACAAAAAATGGACTATTCTACGATCTCATGAATGGTTATGTTTTGGCGCCAAATAGCAGACGCTGGGCGAGAAAAGTCGAACGCTGTTGTTGGTTATTGACACGGAGCTTCTGGGGATAATTCGGGAGCTGTGCAAAGCGCTGGTTTTCTATCCACTTCTATTTACAACCGTTTAGCTATCGAGAAAATATTTTTTACCGGTTCCTAACGGTTTTTTTTATGAACGAGATACACACAATGACATTAAACACGTGTTGGGGTGCTGGCGTCGGATGACGTCATTTACCGATCGCGTGCAGAAAAATGGTAGCGTCAGTTTGTGGGCGGCGATTTTTATCAATTCAAAAATCATCGATCGGCATTTTCCGTATGTCTGGTCTTCGCCGGACTTTGCCGGAAAAAAGCATGCAGTCCATGACCTCGGCTATAAGACGGGGTCAATTTTTCGGGCTCTTTTTGGAGGGAAAAATCCTCGTCTTATAGCCGAATTTTTACGGTAGATATGTCCCCTAACGTTACATGTAGACGTCCTTAACGATGTCACGTTTACTAATGGCGGAATATTGACATTTTTGTAAACAATAGTGAACAAGAGGCTCAATGAGCCTAAACCGCTCACCTGAGGAACTTAAGTTTTAACAATTCACAGACTTGACTACTAAATCTGCTAATAGAATCCAGCCCATTGACCCTTACAGGATATAAGTCATCATTATTGCATTGCATTCCAAGTTTGAGACTTCTAGCTTCTATAGTTCCTGAGAAATCTTTGACGAAAATTTAACAGTGGTCAAAATGGAGAGAAAGAAGAATGAAAGAACAGATGAACAAATAAGCTGAGAAAGCCCAATGTCTCTTACACAAAATAAGTCATCATTATTCTATTGAATACCAAATTTGATGCTTCTAGCTTTTATAGTTCCTGAGAAATCTTTGATTAAAAATTTAACATTGGTCTATTATCTCTATATGGAGAGAAAGAAGAATGAAGGAACAAATGAACCAGACCAGCTCCAAAACCTAATGCAGCCTTTCCCCTTGCCCAATGGTGCTACACATAAAATTTAAACAAGATTGGTCGACAGCCTTCTGAGATATGCTTCATTGAAAGTGTGGACGACGGATGGACGGACGACAGACGACGGACTCCGGAGCCTTGGTATACTATCAGCTCACTGGAGCCTTTGGCTCAGGTGAGCTAAAAATTCAAGTCGCTATTTCTGTCACAACATTTTCCCTACGTTAAGTCTATGGGCAAATTTTTTTGTCTCTCAAGGTCATGTAATTCCATGTCAATATTCCGATTCGGCCCAAAATCGAACTTAACCGAGATTTTATGCCTGTCCTCGTTACCTGCAAGTTTGAAGCTGATATGAATAAAAATAAAGTTGCTATCGTGGTCACAACATATTTTTTTATGCTCAAGGGCAGGTAACTCCAAGGCAAATATTCCAATTCGGCCCAAAATCGAACTTAACCGAGATTTTATGTCTGTCCTCGTTACCTGCAAGTTTGAAGCTGATCTGAAAAAAATTCAAGTCGCTATCGTAGTCGCAACATTTTCCCTAATTAAGTCTATGGGCAAATTTTTTGTCGCTCAACGTCATGTAACTCCGAGGTCAATATTCCGATTCGGCCCAAAATTGAACTTAACCAAGATTTTATGCCAGTCCTCGTTACCTGCAAGTTTGAAGCTGATATGAATAAAAATAAAGTTGCTATCGTGGTCACAACGTATTTTTTTATGCTCAAGGGCAGGTAACTCCAAGGCAAATAATCCGATTCGGCCCAAAATCGAACTTAACCGAGATTTTATGTTTGTCCTCGTTACCTGCAAGTTTGAAGCTGATCTGAAAAAAATTCAAGTCGCTATCGTAGTCACAACATTTTCCCTATGTTAAGTCTATGGGCAAATTTTTTGTCGCTCAAGGTCATGTAACTCCGAGGTCAATATTCCGATTCGAACTTAACTGAGATTTTATGCCTGTCCACGTTACCTGCAAGTTTGAAGCTGATCTGAATAAAAATTAAGTTGCTATCGTGGTCACAACGTATCTTTTTATGCTCAAGGGCAGGTAACTCCAAGGCAAATAATCCGATTCGGCCCAAAATCGAACTTGACCGAGATTTTATGCCTGTACTGGTTATCTGCAAGAATGAAGTCGATCAGAAAAAAATTGACGGAGCTAGAGTGATGACAAGCTTTTTCCTATGTGAAGTCTATGGGAGCTAGATGTTGCCATGGCAACCAGAGTTCCACTCAGATCTGCCTGAAAACCTAATGAAGCCTTTCCACTTGCCCAATAATGCGACACATGAAATTTGATCAAAGTTGGCCAAGTAGTCTTTAAGATATACATTTTTGAAATTCCCATTAGCCCTAATGCAAAAACACACAAGGGCAGGTAACTCCTAAGTGAATGATCCGATTCTGCCAGTTATCGAACTTGACCGAGATTTCATGGCTGTGCTGGTTATCTGCAAGAATAAAGCCAATCTGAAAACAATTGAAGCAGCTATGGTGATGACAACATTCTCCCCATGTTAAGTCAATAGGCAATTTTTTCAACGCTCAAGGGCACGTAACTCCTGAGTGAATAATCCGATTCAGCCCAAAATCGAACTTGATCGAGATTTCATGCCTGTCCTCGTTATCTGCAAGAATGAAGTCGATCAGAAAAAAATTGACGGAGCTAGAGTGATGACAAGCTTTTTCCTATGTTAAGAACGCTCAAGGGCACGTAACTCCTGAGTGAATAATCCGATTCAGCCCAAAATCGAACTTGATCGAGATTTCATGCCTGTCCTCGTTATCTGCAAGAATGAAGACGATCAGAAAAAAATTGACGGAGCTAGAGTGATGACAAACTTTTTCCTATGTTAAATCTATGGGAGCTATTTGTTGCCATGGCAACCAGAGTTCCAATCCGATCTGCCCGAAAACAGTATGCAGCCTTTCCCCCTACCTGATAATGCTTCACATGAAATTTGATCAAGATTGGTCCACTGGTTCTGGAGATATACTTCTTTGAAAGTGTGGACGACGGACGACGACGACGGACGACGGACGCCGGCTCGTGGTATACTAATACCTCACATGAGCCTTCGGCTCAGGTGAGCTAATAAAATGCATTTTTAATGTCATATGATAAATAGAATCTTGCATTCGTGTTCGTGTATTATTGAATTTATTAAACTCGTTGAGGAAAAGGGATAAAATGCTCGGCAAAGCCTCGCATTTTATCCCTTTGCATCAACTTGTTTAATAAATTCAATAATACATGAACACTCATGTAAGATCCTCTGTATATTACATGCATAACGAAGAAAAATACCAAGGTTTCTCAACAAATTAAAAATGATAATCACCTGTGGCCTAGGAAGATGTACTCTGAGGAAATATTTCCCTGTAGCCGGTCCTACTTTTCTAATGCAATCGCTATATTTAGACACGGAAAAGTTTAATTCATGTTGTGCATGTTGTTCTTGATGTCACGTCATAGGTGTCTCAGAAGATTTCAACAACGTTCAATGTAAGATGTTAGATTAGACTCCAAAGCAGTATTAAAATAAAGATTACATGGAGCTAACCACTGAATTAAGATTAAGTTTGGTTACCGTACTGTGCAGTTCTTCTATTTCCATTCAGTACAATAGAAAGCACAGTTTTTGTTTTAGTCAGCTTATGTGTCACTGTACCGACTACCGTTTGCATGGACTGTATGGTGAGAGTGAAATGCACTAGAAATTAGATGCAAAATTATCTGTCAGCTCTATCAAAATGCCTGTAATATACGGTTCATTGATTCAGCCCATTTTAAATACGGGATCTATAAACCTCCGGAGGGGGGGGGGGGGGGGGGGGTTACATCCCGCAATGTTACATGTACGACATCCTTAATGACATCGCATTTAGTAATGGCAGAATATTGATATTTTTGTACAAAATCGTGAATTAAATGCCCTTTAAATGTCATTAGGGTCATTGGCTAAAAAGGAAGAAAATTTGTTAAAGCTGTTTATTTTTTGCTCTGGCGGTGATCTTGTTCTTTAGATGAAACTGTTTTATAAACTTTGGTACAGGGTCAGAAAAGGAACATATCTGTGACATTCTACCGAAAACCTATAATGGAACACTGGTGTGAGATTATTTGAGAGTGAGCTATTATGTCATCAAATTAATTTTCTATTTTCATCTCTGGTGGCTGTCTTGCTCAATGAAGCAGAACCATTTCAACAACTCTAGTACAGGGTCATGGCATGTATGTCTTTGATGCTCTATTGAAATCTGGCCATTGTCATAAGAGATAACATTTAACAATTGTTCTGTCAAAAGCTATAGCTATAGGTCAATGAAGAGGAACAATTCTGGCACTGTGCTACAAAATGAAAAAATATATATCCCTTATATACTTATTACCGGTGTATACTAATTACCGGGGTATTCCGTTAAAACCCGAATCGCTATGGTGTGCGTTTTTATCGTTCTGAATTTTCCCCTCTATTATTTACAAGGCACTTTTCCCTCTGTCTAAAAGGGCAAAAAATATAACAGAAATTTCTTGTTTTCAGGGTATATGATTTCTTTTATATGTAGTCATAAGTCATGATGAATGTTCTGTCGTGTAGTTAATAAAATGGTATACTTCATAAAACATGCTGTAGAAACAGATAAAAAAAAAGCTTTCAAACAGGCCCTTTTAGCTTTCATTTTGAAGGCCAATAACTATTTCATTACATAATCTCATCACATATAGACCCTTTTACCCAAATAATTTTCTACAGGATTTGTTTACACATACACCGGTAATAAGTAACACCGGACATTCGAGATGGTGACAGGGGTAGTCCAATATAAATAAAGTATTTAGCGGGTTGAAGTTTATTTTGAAAAACAAAAATTGTTTATTTTCTTGGCGGAATGAAACAATAGTTTCACTAGACACAATTTATCAGAATCGGTAGAACAGTTTGTTTTATATACTGACTTGAACAGTTAAAACACCGGTAATTAGTAACACCAGTATACTTGAGAATTGATGTCATTGTTTATTAGTTTTAGCTCTGACAGCCATCTTGCTCAGTAGAGCAGAACCATTTAAGCTTTTTTGGTAGAAAGCTACCTATGCAATATTCCTTTAACCCATTTTGTACAGGAATCCCCAAACAGTGCAGGCCCAGATCAGATGCTGCAGAACGCGGTGTCTGATCAGGGCCTACACTGTTTGCAAAAAGTTCAGCCATTTTCCAAATAAATATTGAAGAAAATGCAACCTGACACCCCTAAATGTTGAAATGGACTCCTGCTATATATAAGAAGGAAGATTCCATTTGGTACAAAAAGGGTTAAAATTGAATTCAATTGGCCTAAGGCTTGAGGGGTTGTGATCTAAGAAAATTGCTGATGGCCCGCAACACAAGCCAGACACTGACGGTCACAACAGCTCATCACGAGCACCTTATGCTCAGGTGAGCAAATAATTAAATACACGCAAGATTACCTTTCAGTTCATATCCCAGCCTGTCGCAGGTGTACTCTAATACAGACCCAAGCCTGTATACTTCACTAGAGGGAGCTGATATTCTAGAGTATACTGGTACTGGTGGTGAGCTACAAGTCACGGCTGTAAAATTTATAAATACAGTAAAACTCCACTATTAAGACCACCTACAATTAAGACTAAATCTGCTTTTAAAAGCTTATTGAGAAGGTTTACGAAAGTTATTCTTTCTTTGTGTTTTCTACACCCAGTATCTCTGAATGAAAGACCACCTTTGGGATGGTTCAAAAGTGGTCTTAAAGACCACTTTTGAACAGTCTCAAAGGTGGTATTAATATAGGAATTTTACTGTAGTTGCTTATATAGAGGATCTTACACCAGTGGTCATTTCATATGAAATTAATGAAACGAGGCTCCCACAACTTTCATAACTTTCATATGAAATGATCATGCATGATATTATAATATGACAGATATTTACATGACATTTTAAATACATATACAGATGAATGTTCTTATCATGTGTTAAAAATTCAATATAATTCACCTTGATTTGATTCAGGCTTCTCATAATGTTACATGTCTTTAGTTCACATAAAGCCTGAACCCTTATCCTTCTTATTTGCTTTTTGTTTTAACTTTTATTGTGTACAGTAACATGTGTCTCATATTGGAAATTGTATTTTGATTGTGTACAGTAACATGTGTCTCATATTGTAACTTGTATTTTTCTTTGAGGGCCTCATGGAAGATTAGCTATTGTACATGTACATGTTAAATGTTGTAACCCTCATAAAATAAAGTCGTTACTTACTTACTTACTATTTAAGAATCTGTTTATCATATAACGATTTTATTGCAAAAAAAGTTCAGTAGAATACTTAGGGTTGTCATGGATGTCATCATAACGTTATGCTCCATATGTGGTCATATGACTTTATTCACGGCCCCCGGCCCATCAGGGCTTGAAGAAATAAATGGGCTGCATGATGCTTCCACGCAGAGCTGAAACCAACCGCACACGAGTACTGGTTAACCGCTTAGAGGCCCTAAGCCTGCCGAAGGCAAAGCGGTGCGCGTCGGACCGTCCATACTTATAAACCCTATTGGTTTTATTGGGCGACAGGGCTTGAGATGTCATTTCATCTCAATGTCTGTAAGAGTCCCACAAAATTGGAAGCAATGTCTCCAAAATGACCTATACAGTGTTGACGGGGATGTTAAACCTCAAATCAAACAAAACAAATCAAACAAATGACTTTATTCAATAAATGAAAGCGACATAATAAAATAAATATTCATGAACATGTACAAATATGTATCTATTGAATTTTGGTTAACCCTTATCCTGCTGAATAAACTAATTTTGCCACACCCATTTCTGACTATCAACTAATCAAATTACTTGATATAATGTATTCATTCAAATTCATAAACTGAATGACAAAAAGAATAGATCCTGATCAGGGGCCAGTTGTTCAAAACTAACGACGTCGTTAGTTAACGTATCGTTAAAACTTTGATCATTAAATATGGAAAATATGCTGAAATTTTTGCTGAAAAAATGTGAGCAGCTTTTGCTAACGCAAAAGCTGCTCACATCTTTCCAGCAAAAATACCGAAATTTACGATATTGTACTTGCTAGAAGAGTTAACAATATGACCGCTAACGAGCTCGTTAAGCTAACGATGCTTTGAACAACTGGCCCCAGATCTACACTGTTTGCAAGGTCAGGGCTTATCTTGTTCAGCAGGATAAGGGTTAAGACATAAGTGTGGCTTCTTTAACCCTTTTTGTGTGTTAGTTTGTTTGTTTGTATTGGAGTTTTACGGCCCAGTCAACACTAATTAGGTCATTTTTGAGCCGGTCAGTTTACCTATCAACACTTTCCTGGGCAGGCTTATACGTAAGCGGTTAACCAGTACAGTGCACACTCTTTCGCCAGAAACTGACAACTGCCCTTCTTGAATCAGCGGAAGGGAGTGAATGACCGTAGAAAAGATTTCATGATCAATCTCCACGAAAGAATGTTGCCGACCCCGGTGGGAGTCGAACCCGCGTCCTCCTGATCACCAGTCAGACGCGCATCCGACTGAGCCAACGAGGCCGGCTTTTTTGTGTGTTAGAGGAGTGTTTGAGATTTATGTCTCACAAACAGCTTAGGTCATACGGAGATGGGACCTTGGTTTAAAGACACATCCGAAAGTCTGGAGAAGCCCAGGATCGATCCTGCGACCCCAGGTTTACAAGGCGAGTAGCATAACCACTACACCACAGAGGCTTCTAAACCCTTTTTGTACCAAGTGGAATCTTCTCCTCTATATATAACAGGAGGCCATTTCAAAATTTAGGGGTGTCAGGTTGTGTTTGAAATTAATTCAGAAAATGGCTTCACATTTTGCAAACAGTGTAGGCCTTGATCAGATGCGGCATCTGATCTGGGCCTGCACTGTTTGCCAAGTACCCACTTAGGGGTTTCTGGTACGAAATGGGTTAACCACTTCTCTCTCTATAACTGTTCAAGGTAAAGATCCCTGTAAAGGCAATGGGTTAAGAGCCCCAACATTTACCTATTCAGTGCGCAATGGATAGAGTTTTTGTTGGAAAAACAGTGATGTAACTAATTTTATTTGTTGAATGTGACCAAATTTAAAAAAAAATCCTGTTTCCATTTTTACAGTAAAGATTCACTTTTCTGCAATAAAGCTGAAATTTCCCCCTGTAACTACCCCTCTTACTTTATAAATAAAGCCAATCCACCTCCTCAAAGTGCTATTAACTTATTTTGTAGAGGTGTCAGTCAGAATTATTTGGAGAAATTTGTTTAAAAAGTGACTGAACCTTTTTCAAACAATGAAGGTTCTGACCACGTTCTTTCATAAGATCAGCTTCTGAAGAAATTTTAGAACCAAGGCAAACAATACAATTTCCTGACTGACAACACATAAACTGAATAATTTTAATGTATACTTACCAACACACAAAATAGTTTCTAAGCTCCATACACCCAAAGGCAGGCATGTTCTGCTTGACTGACCCAACAATTTAAACCCTCTCTCACACCCATATGTAGCTGTGCTTCCATATATAGTATCATGGAATGTTACATTTCCGTGAGGTAGATCAGGTGGTGGACCACAGTCAATAGCTGAATATACAGAATTGGTTCTTTGAGCTGACATTGAATATATACCATGATAAATTGTTATCAATCATATGTGACATCTAAATAGAATTTTGGCAGATAAATTTTCATTATACTGCATGAAAATTTATCGTAACTATTATTTGACACTTAATTAAATAACCATCTGTCAGAAGTGACCAGCAACTTAATTTTGTTTTGCAAAATGGTTTGATGCAACATCATAAAAAGAAAATCAAAACATGTTTCTTCTCTGATTTTCTATCAAAACATACAAAGGTTATAATTATGACGGCGGTTCCAAAACTAACATCAATTTCATTTTTTTCTCCTTTACTGCAAATGTTAAAATCTTTCAGCCTTGTTCTGTCTTTCAACATACTCTCCATCTACCTGAATACACCTCTTAGCCAGTCAGATACTGATAAATTGCAGATCCAAGGGCATTTCTCAAATTGTATCCCTTTCCAGACACATGATATATCTTATCAGACACAAAAACCTCAGTCACAAGGTGTGCATTAGGAGCAGGTGCATTATCATGCGTCTGGGCAGCGTAAGTCCTGTTTTGGGGCAGCGGGATTCGTATTGTTTCTTCAATTTTTTTAGTAAAATATTTTTGTAGAACCTTTGTGATTATTCTGCCTTTTGGCACCGGAATTTCCATGACTCTTATTATTGAAAAAATTTACATACAAAGCCTTTTTACCATTCATGTTCATTCGGCAATAATTGGACGTCTTACATTTTTGGTGGCCAAAATTCAGTTGCAGCACTTCTGCTTTGGTTCAAAATAGAAAACCCAGGTCTCATCACCAGTGACTCAATGGTCAAAAGCTTTTTTGCTATATTTTGCATACATTTTCAAAAGTTTTTTTGTTTTTTTTTTTGCATTGGCTATATTGATCTTTGTCTGTTGACAAGAAATGGGGTATCCATCTTGCATTTATTTTCCTAAGTTGTAATGCTTCTTTAAAATACCATGAACTTGTGCTAATGACAATTTTGTCAACAAGGCTAATTGCCTCACTTTAAATTGGGCAACTTTTTGTAGGATACTGCAGCTTTTTTAATGTTACTTTTAGATGTTGTTGTTGTTGTTGCCCGCTCCTAAATTTAGCTACCCACCTGCAAATTGTCCTGTAAGACATTTGATCCTCACCATTGACATTGCAGACCTCATGGTGGATGTCTACAGGTTTTATACCGAGTTGTGACCTACCTTTTATAGCACGTTGTTAGCTCTTTTCCCAGTCATTTTGTGTATATGAATATGCTATAAGGAAATGTACACTGTATAAAGGTCATTGAAGTTGTGAGCAAGATTTTTACCTATGTTACTCTTTAGTGCTCACTTTATTGATAAGAGGTGGTTTTCAGCACACGTTGTATGACTGGTGCAAAATAAAACTACAATGACATTAACCCTTATCCTGCTGAATAAAATGATTTAACCATGTTCATTTCTGTTATCAACCGATCATATAACGTGATATTATATATTCATTAAAATTTACAAACTGAATGACGAACAGTGTGGATCCTGATCAGATGGCTTCTTCAGAAGCCATCTGGTCTGGATCTACAGTGTTTGCAAAGGGAGGGCTGGTCCTGTTCAGCAGGATAAGGGTTAATTTTGGAACATGCCTCGTGTTCTGTTTTCTTTGGTCAATTTCACACTTAAAGGAAGGCGGCATATGTGTGTTTCGACTGACTGGACTTAAAATTACAGAGGGAATCTGTTGTTTCCCTGTTGTTTTTTTCTTTCTTGATGCACTTAATCTGTCCTTTGTTTAGTCACCTAGTGAAATGTGATGCCCAATCCGCTCCCAAGTATGTATTAAGCAACAACTTATATTGACCCTTTTTGTACCAAATAGAATCTTCCTCCTTATATATAGCAAGAGTCCATTTCTAAATTTAGGGGTGACAGGTTGTGATATCTTCAAAATTGATTTTGAAAATCGCTGAACTTCCTGCAAATAGTGTAGGCCCTGATGAGACGCCGTGTTCTGCGGCGTTTCATCTGGGCCTGCACTGTTTGCTAAGGTACCCTTTTTGGGGTTTCCGGTACAAAATTGTTTAAGACATCCCTTGGGAGAATTTTTTTTATTCCTTTAAATCTTTGGTGTGTGTGTGTGAATTCGGGTTTAACGTCGCTTTCAACAATTTTTCAGTCATATCACAACGGTGTCTGGTTGCGACAGGGAGCTCAATGCTCACGTTTATAGTGCTGCCTCACTGAAATATCATGTCCCAGACACATTACATGATACAACACCCAGTCACATTATCCTGACACTGGATCGACCAGTCCTAGCTCTACCCCGTAAATCTGAGTGCCAAACGAGGAGCAGCTAGTACCATTTTTAACGACTTTGGTATGTCGTGGCCCGGGATCGAACCCGAGACCTCCCGTTCCCCGGAGCGGACACTCTACCAACTGAGCTATCGGGGCCGGTTTAAATCTTTGGTTAATGGGTTTTTTTTGTTTGTTTGTTTTGCTATCAAACACTCCTATAACTCTGCACAGTCAATCATTTAAACCTTGCCCTACTGAATAAATTGATTTTGCCACACCCACCTCTGACCATCAATCATCAAACAAATTACTTGATATAATGTATTCATTCAATTCACAAACTGGATAACAAACAGTATTGATCATGATCAAATCGTTTCTCCATCTGATCTGGATCTACACTGTTCGCAAAGGTAGGGATTGTCATTTCAGCAAAACTTGATTTAAATAATTTACCATATCTTGTCATAACTGTACTGTGCTTATACTTCCAAATAAATTTAAGTTTTACATCACGAAAACACGCCTATTTAATTTTGACCCCCATGAACCCAACTTTTTTTATAGTAAAACTGGGGTTTACATTGGTAAGTCTTATTTTTCTTATTTCTGCTCTAAAACATAGATTGTGGCTACTCGAGGCGGTTCTAACGAGTGCCCACAATCTATGTTTTGAGCAGAAATAAGAAAAATAAGTTTTCTTTTAAAATTTTTGTTTTTCGGTGGTAAAATTTACACTGTATTTGTATAGGCGTGTTTTCTTAATGGCTGATTTTTGAAACAGAACTGAAAGTTTACATACCAACACACTGTGGTTTTGACCCAGACCAGTGAAAATATAGCTGCCCATTGTTACTGTTTCCCTGTTGACAATATCTCTGGCAGCTGCCTTGTAGCTGATAACCAGTATTACAGCCATAGTTACCGTGGCTACCAACAAGATGGCTGCCATCTGGGTATTCTATGTAACCATTTGATATAGGGTCTAAGGCACCACAATCTCCAACTACATGGATAAAAGAAATATTATGTACATGACATATTATACTATTTGAAAACAAATAAAGCTGAAACATCATATATAAAGGAGTTCATTCTAGTAATTCTTAAAAATTCATAAAGGAAAATGGTAAGGCCCTGATCATATACCACATTCTGTGGCATCTGATTTGGGCCTGAACTGTTTGCCAATGATTCTGTTTTGGCTTTTCCATATAAAATGAGTTAGAGAGAAATGAATTTGGAAAAATAAAAGTTCTTCGAAAAACAAAGTTGTTAAATTTTTGGAGAATTACACCAAGTCCTCAAAGTTTTTATACACAAGAGCTCTCTTAAGATTGTTTCTGCTGCTCTTGTAATAGAGATCCACAACACAAGGTAATGAAGGATAATTTTCCCTTAACCCTTTTTGTGCCAAATGGAATCATCCTCCTTACATATAGCAGGATGTCATTTAAAAATATAGGGGTTTCAGGTTGTGTTTTCATCAAAATTTATTTGGAAAATGACTGAACTTTTAGCAAACAGTGGAGGCCCTGTTCAGACGCCTTGTTCTATGGCGTCTGATCTCGGCCTGCACTGTTTGCCAGGGTACCAGTTTTGGGGTTACCGGTACTAAATGGGTTAAGAGGCCAATCACAACAATTGTCATCTGCTCTATTGTCTGCCAGTTACTTTAAAAGTCATTGTTGCAAAAACAGTGTGGACCCAGATCAATCTGCTCTTCTAGAAGCGGTTTTATCTGGGTACAGACTGTTTGACTGTATGTAAAATTATGTCTAAAAAGTTTACATGCAGATTCAGCAGATGAAATAAATGTACAACATTTTAGATGCAATTTTTCTTGGCCTCTTCAAGGTTAAATTTATCCTTGCAAAATCCAGGAGTCTCAATTCCCCCTTGTCCTGCTGAGCCCAGATATCTGTGATCTTTCAAACAATGCAGATCCAGATCAGATGGCTTCTGAAGAAGCCATCTGATCAGGATCTTCATTGTTTATCATTCAGTTTATGAGTTTGTTCCAATGATTCACATCAATAATCTGATTTGTTGATAATCAGTGGTGGGTGTGGCAGATTTAAATATTCAGCAGGTCAAGGGTTATTATAGACACCGGGACTGTGCTGGCTCTCGACTTACCAATACACTTGACAGTATTAGACCAGAAACCATCCTCTCCACAGTGAGCAATATTTGAGCCATTAGGTACAGAACCTTGATCACAATGAACATACAGTGTGGTGGGGTACATGTAGCTACCATCAAGTACTGGGGTTGTGTTGTAGAATACAACAGCATTCTCCACCTCTACTGCTGGACACAGCACTGAAATCAGTCACTCAAACATGCAAGAAGATTCACATCTCTAGGTCCTTTACATGTGCAAACACAAACATTATTCATAGAGAATCAAACATGAGTGGTCATTTCATAAGAAATTTAATAAACAAGCTTTTGGTAAGTAAAAAGAATTTCATACGAAATTTCAAAAGAAGAGAAAGTCTGATTCACTGGATAATGTTATAAGACCTCATTTGTTTGTATTGGAGTTAAATCGCCCAGTCAACACTATTTAGGTCATATCGACCCTGTCAGTTTACCTATCCACATCTTTCCTGGGCAGGCTTACACATACCGGTTAACCAGTACAGTGCACATTCTTTTGTCAGAAACTGACAACCACCGGAGTGAGTGAGTGTTTGAGTTTTACGTCCTTCCAACAGCTAAGGTCATACACAGACGGGACCTCGGTTTAAAGACTCATCTGAAAGTCTGGAGAGGCTCGGGATCAATCCTGCGATTCCTGGTTCACAAGGCGAGTAGCGTAACCACTACACCACGGAGGCTTCTGGCAACCACCAGATGACCTTGTATTAGAGCTGTATGATAAAACAAATGAGCAACATTTCTGTGATATATCAGCAACCTTGTTCTTAAGAGCTTTGAAGAGGTTTCTGTCTAGTTTCTAAAGAAAACAGAATGTTGTTTGTTTGAGGCTTAACGTCCCCTTCAACACTATATGGATCATTTTGGAGGTGCTGCTCCAGCCATTGAGATGAAATGACATCTCAAGCATGTCGCCCAATGAAACCAATAGGGTTTATAGACTTGGACAATTTGACTCGCACCACTTTGCCTGGGTAGGCTTAGACCCTCCAAGCAGTTTACCAGTACTCGTGTGCTGACAGTTTCAGCTCTGCATGGAAGCATCATGCAGCCCGATCCATTTCTTCAAGCCCCAATGGGTGGAACAGAATGTTGTTACAGATTTGTGTGTGATATTACATAACATACTCTGGTCTTCTTAGTTCAGTCAGATGAACTTCTGACTTGTGATCAGGAGGTAGAGGGTTCAATACCTGCTGACCTGGCAACATTTCTTTATGGAGATTCATAATGAAATCTTTCCTGTTGTCATTCTCTCTTTCAGCTGATTTTTTCTCTTTATAACCTGGGGCTCAGGGGGTGCTCATTACACAGACTTGTTAAGTGATGGTAGTAATATAAAGTCAACCCTCTTTATACCGACATTCTACAACAAACCTTGTCATGATGACATTTTCAATGGAATGAATCCTTAGCGCAAGATAAGATGGATTTATGGAGATATTAAAAAATTTGTTTCTTGGAGTAATTCAGGGAGTAGTCCTTTACAATCTATTACATGTATGGTACTCCTTATTCGGAATCTTTATAGTGGCAAATTCGCTATGGTGACAGATTGTTAGGGAACAAATACTGTTGTTATAGCAAGGGTCCTCTGTAATATATAGATGATCTCCTGGCAGTGGTATTTGGTAAGTCTTATTAATTTTGAACTGATCACTCGTGTGATATTCTATTATCAAATGATCATTTTCCTTTGTATTTTGTTACTACTTCTACATAAAATACTATGTTGATACTGTTTTGAGATGTTGCTGGATGACACTACACATTGAGTACAGATGATAAGAAATGACATTACAGTACTATATAATATAATAAATCACCTTTACCTCAATTTCATACGAATGCTATTTGTATGGTTTAGCTTTTGTTGTTAGTGGTAATCACACAAACATTTATCATTAGCAATATAAATCAGATTCATCAATAATTTTGGGTCAAAAGATAAACCATTGACCCGAAAAGCAAAGACTTCTCACGAGACTGTCTTGATGCACAGGCTGTCCTTGGTGCTTGTAGATTTTTTCATCTGCTGGCTCATCTGGCTCATATATTGTAGTATATTTGAGCATCATTTAACCCTTCTCTTGATGAATATTCAGATTAGCCACACCGATTTCTGACTTTGAACCAATCAGATTACTTGATGTAATTTATTCCTACAAATTCATAAATTGACTGTCAAACAGTGTAGACCCTGATCAGATGGCTTCTTCATAAGCCATCTGATCTGGATCTACACTGTTTCCAAAGATAGGGGTTGTCATGAACAGCATAAGAGTAAAGATTAAATTTAGGAAAGAGGGTGCAAACTCTATTTTTGACTAATGTTTAACAGATATTAGGAACCTGTGACATTGAAAATCAAGCCAAGGCCATCAAAAGTTAAGCACTGAATTTCAACAGCAAATGTCAATGCAAACGGGATCTGCACCAAAAACAATGTCCCCTCCCCTTCGGTGGGGGAACTTAATGATACTGAAATGTTTGGAAAACACAGAAATGTTTCTCTAAGTACACTGATGCGCCACATTGCATGCTTTACCCAAACCACTAACCAACCATTCCACCACACAAAACCCACTCCAAACAATAGTCATACAAACCCTCAGCATGCTGAACATGGATATATCCTTTTCTGCAAACAATATAGATCCAGATCAGCTCAGAAGCCAGCTGATCAGGATCTGTACTGTTTTCCATTCTGCTTTTGAATCCATGGTAAAAATTGAAACCATGCAGTGCAAATGACTAAAAATTGAGGAGGAGTGTAGCATATTGAAATAATCAGCATGGTGAGGGTTAACCCTTATCTTGCTGAATATTCATTTAAGCCACACCCATTTCTGTCTATCTACCAATCAAATTACTTGATGTGATTTATTGCTACAAATTCATAAATTGAATGCCAAACAGTGTAGATCCAGATCAGATGGCTTCTTCAGAAGCCATCTGATCTGGATCTACACTATTTGCAAAGATAGGGGTTGTCGTGAACAGCAAGATAAGGGATAAGATGAATGGAAGGTGTACTTTAAACAATATTTTGGCTACCCATCCAATAGGGTCGATTCTACTCATCAGGAATAAATTCTTTCCTTGAAGACCAGGGGTGCATTTGATTTACCTCAATCAGAATCGGGATTCAAAATCATGTTTCTGTTTCATTGTTTTATTTGTGAGAAAAAGAAACACGATACTGAATCAGGCGAATCATACTCCATTCATGTTTCAATATGAATCTAGTGCATCCAAATGGCAAAATTGGGAACATACACCAAGAATTGAAACATACTGTTTTAAAAGTGCAGGCATGAAAAATGGGAATCTGAATGCTCTGCATGTTGGGTATTTGTTTAGGAGACAACATTTTGAAATATTTCATTTTTCTAAGAAAACAGGATTTGACACTTCATGCAAATTGTCTCCACAGAAAACAATTTGTATGAGATGTCAAAACCTCCTGCCTGGGAAATATAAGAAAAACATCAACAATTTGTCATCTGCTGAATTAGCCCAGACAGTGGTAAAGGTTAAAGTCCTTTTTTTTTCATAATTTCATTTTTTTCGTTAACTCACACTTTTTTCTATTTTGAACTTAGCATATAAAAAAATCTCACTCTAAATTTGTAAGTTATACTATCTTCAACCCTTTCACCTCTGAGTTCCTAAAATAGACTCCTCCATGTTTGAATTTGGTGGCTCCCAGCTTACAGTTTATCAATACTGGAAAAACAGGTAACCAGACCCCCCTGACCTTTGGGTTACCTGTTTTCCCGACATTGATAATCTTCAGACTAGGAACCAGCATATAATGCAAATAAGGTGAATGTCTATTCGATTTATGTAAATGGCAGGTTCAGTCAAAATCATTAACAGGATGGCAATCAGTGTACATCCTGATGAGACTGCTCATTTTGTCAGTCTTATCTGGACCTCACTGTTTGTATTTGGTAGCTACATTTAGAAGGTTTAAATTAGATTTCATTCTTTGAGTGTCACACAATACTGTGGAAGAAAATGTACACAGATTGTTCAAACCAGGAAAAAGTCTCTGAAGTTCTGAACCTCTATAAAATCCAGGGTCCAGTTGTTCCAGGCTTATAGTGACACAATTTAATAAATCATTAAAACCTGCATAGCCTAATAGGGAAAATATATATATTTATTTATTTTTTTCAACAAAACTATTTGTAAATTAGATATTGTACTAGCTAGTATAAAGGATAACCCTTAATACAAAGGATAACCCTTTTATAGAACATATTTGAACAACTGGACTCAGCCAGAAAGGGTATACACAAATTACACCACAAGTAGACGACAAAGGATGTACCATGTACAGGGGTACAGGTATAACCAGACAACTCACCAAAGCACGATTTGTTAGGTATAAGCGGGGTGTTATCAATGAGTAAAGCTTGACTCTCTGAAAACAGTCGGTAAATGCCCCTACACTGGCATGTAAAAGTTCCATTTGTGTTGACACATTTCTGTTCACAGTCACCATTGTCAACCAGACACTCATCAATATCTGAAAGTCAATATTACAAAGTAGAGTAAAAAATCATACAGAAGTTGAGCCATGCATAAGAAAACCTGTTTTTGTCAACTGCAAACAACGAAGGTGTAGACTAGTCTGCACACTTGCACAGTCTGATCAGCACCTCTTGTGTTCACTGCTTGCACAGTACAATACAACGTGTTTCTGCATCTAAAATTTCAGGAGTATTGCTGGTCTCTGAACATTACGAAAACACACCTATACAAATACATTGTAAATTTTTCTGCTGAAAAACAAAAACAATTTTAAGATGAAAAATTGCAATATTTTTCTTATTTCTGCTGAAAATATAGATTGTGGGTACACCTTAGAACCGCCTCAAAGAGGCAGTTCTAACGAGTACCCACAATCTATATTTTAGAGCAGAAATAAGAAAACTAAGGTATATCCCTGTAAACCCCAGTTTTACTATCTAAAAGTGGGGTTCAAGGGTGTCAACATTATAAAGGCATGTTTTCGTGATAAGCTGAGCAGGTTAGTTTGTATCCTACTGGTCGCAAATCCTAAAGACTTGTTTTCTCATGATGGGGCTCATGTGACAGTAGCGTAAATTGTATTTTATTTGTTTGGGAATTTAATGGCCCAGTCAACACTATAAAGGTAATGTCAAGCCTATCAGTTAACCTAACCACACCTTTTCTTGGCAAGGTTGGACCTTCTAAGCAGTGAAGCAGCACAATGGACATCCTTTCACCAGTAACTGACAACTGTCCTTCTTGAATCAGCAGAAAGGAGGACAAAAATATATGAGTGGACAGTAAAACCATCAGATTTATCTCTTTGAGCCAGTCCAATTGTCCAAAACTAACAATATTGTTAATTAATGTACCATTAATTCTTTGAAAATTTAACCATTATCCTACTGCATAAAGTAATTTAGCCACACCCATTTGCATTTCAACCATCAAATTAGTTCATATAATTTATTCATTCAAATTCACAATCAAAATAACAGTAGATACTGATCAGATGGCTTCTTCTGATCTGGATCTTCACAGTTTGCAAAGGTAGGGGTTGCCTTAAACAGCAGGATAAGTGTTGATATGCTAATATCTTTGCTGAAAAAAAACAAAACATAGAGGATCTTACATGAGTGTTCATGTATTATTGAATTTATTAAATGAGTTGAGGAAAAGGGATTAAATGCAAGGCTTTGCCGAGCATTTTATCTCTTTTCCTCAACGAGTTTAATAAATTCAATAATACATAAGCAAGATGCAAGATTCTATTTATCTTATGACATTTAAAACGCATTTTATTCACGATTGTTTACAAAAATGTCAATATTCTGCCATTACTAAACGCGACGTCATCAAGGACATCGTACATTTAACGTTACGGGACGTATCTAGCTAATTTGCATATTTAATCCACTAGTTGATTATCGAAAATAATACATGACGTTATTACTCTCAGACGCGACGTCATATGATAAATGGTATTAGATACTGTTCTTGTTAGAACAATTTACATTTTCACCATACAATTCACCTTATTTGCATTATCTGCTGGTTCCTAGTCTGAAGGTTATCAGTGTTGTAAAAACAGGTAACAAGACCCCCCTGACCTTGAAAGGTCAGAGGGGGGGGTCTGGTTACCTATTTTTCCAATATTGACAATGTGCAAGCTGGGAGTCAGCAAATAATGCAAATATGGTGAATGCTTTTGCAGAAATGGGCATCTCATTCTGGTAGACTGTTTTGAAGCGTTTATAAATTTTTGCAGGTCAATGTTCCATTCAAGTATTACCAGGGCTGTATTTTTTTCATATATCTGATTAAAATTACAAAGTTTAAGTGACTATCTGTTTGAAGAATTTTCAGATACACACCAATCTCCATATATCTGAATAACATTACCGAGTTGTTTGTAGGTTCTACATATAAATGCATTCTCTATGACTGTTCAAAAACATTGAATGTGACATCTATAAGAAATGATGAGGTGGTTCTAATGAAAACCCATAATGTAAGTTTTTAGAGAATTGACAAAAACTGTCCTTCAATTATCACAAAATATGCACCTTATTTATTGCTATGGTTCAGAATTATCTTAGTAGCTTACCAACACAGAACTGTTGAGACTCCTCAGTATGTGTGTAACCATGGTTACACTGACACCAGAAATCACCATCAGTATTTATACAAGTATGAGCTCCACAAAGGTCGAGGTCACTGCACTCATCTTTATCTGTGACAAAATATAAAGTTTAATAAATAGGTGTTGAGTCTGACATTCTCATCTGTTCAAGTCCATGGCCCCCCGCCCATCGAGGCTTGAATATATATACGGGCTGCATGATGCTTCCACGCAGAGCTGAATCTGACCCACACACGAGTACTGGTAAACCGCTTAGAGGATCTAAGCCTGTCCAGGCAAAGAGGTGCGAGTGTCGGACCGTACATGCTTATAAACCCTGTTAGTTTCATTGGGTGACAGGGCTTGAGATGTCATTTTATCTCAATGCTGGGTAAAAGTCCCACAAAATTGGAAGGAATGTCTCCAAAATGACCTTTACAGTGTTGACGGGGATGCTAAACCTAAAATCAAACAAACAAACAAACCATGAACTGGAGACTTGTGTAAAAGCTAATAATTTGTATCAAAAACAGCCGGGTTTACAAGAGTGCAAATATTTTTTTTACTTATTCTTACACAAAACATTGATTGAAGGTACTCCTTAGATCACCTCATCACGAAAACACACCTTCATAATTCTGACCCCCTTGAACTCCAATATTATATAGTAAAACTGGGGTTTACAAGGGTAAAGCTTATTTTTCTTATTTCTGCTCAAATAGAGATTGTGAGTACTTGTTAGAACCGCCTCATCTATCTATATTGATTTCTGCCCACAATTTTTCATCTGAAAATCGTCATTTTTTTCGGCAGTAAAATTTACAATGTACTTGTACAGGCATATTTTCATAATGTAAAATAAGGTAGGGCTAACAAGCACCCATAATGTATGTTTCAAGCAGATTAAAGAAAATATAAGTTTCATCTGAAAAAAAAAAAAAAAAAAAAGAAAGTCATTCCAGATCCATGAAAGAAAGAACAATATAACATAAGTGTGTGATCAAAATGTAACGTTTTAAAAGGACTCTTCCATCATTGAATTTTGGACAAACCTATTTGACTTGTATTATCCCAACAAATAAAATATGGACTCTGAAAGAAGACAAGCTCCTGCATTTGTTTGGCTGGCCAGAACTTTGTGACAAGCCCTTTGCTTTCAATCCAGAATTTACAGTTTGTTGGCTTACATTCATTCGACCATTATATGCATTTTTGTACATATGTAGTATTATTACCTTTGGAAAAAAAAAGAAAACATATAAAAAAGAATGGAAATTAACCCATTTTGTACCTGAAACCCCATAACGGGTAGGTGGCAAACAGTGCAGGCCCAGATCAGAATGCGGCATCTGATCAGGGCCTATTCTGTTCACAAAATTTTCAGCCAATTTCCAAAAAGTTTCAGAAGGAAACACAACTTGACACCCCTTAATTGTGGAATGCACTCCTGCTATGTATAAGGAGGAGGATTCCATTTGGTACAGAAAGGGTTAATAATCAAGTTTCCAGGGCCAGACTAGCAAGCTTTGTCCCATTCAGCCTTGTCATCCCTCCTACATATTACCTTTCAAGACCTCACTAGAGCATGATGTAAATATTAACAAAAAGAGAATTCGCCAAATTATAAAGGTTTTCTTGCCTTATAACTGAGCTTGCTCTTAATGGAAATAATTCGCTCCACTCTGAAGGAAATTATTTTATTGGTTTGCGATCAGGTAAGAATCAAACCAGTCTGCTCAGATACACAGATTAGCAAGAGCCTTTAACTTTAAGATACACAATAAAGAGGTACTGTACTAACCAAGTAGTGAAACAGGTATTCTCGCGATGTGACTTATACAGTAATATAACTAAGTATTGGGACAGACAGGCATAAGGAAACAGGGCAAACCCAGATCAGACTGCTCCTGAAGGAGCAGTCTGATCATGGTCTACACTGTTTTCCATTCGCCATTTTGTCTGCACTTTTTGGACCAACTGCTTGATCGTGAAACAAATTTGTTATGATTTTAGGAGAATTACAGGAAGTCCTCAAGGTGACCAAAGTTTTAGAATTTTTACAGTATTACCTGTACAGGCCGGAATGTTTTGATCATATTTGCCTCCTTCCGTACACTTCAAAATACCCTCAACATTTTCTGGAAGCTGGTAACCAGGGCTACATGTCACATGCACAACCTGGCCAATTCTGATTGGTTCAGACTGATTCACCTGCCCATGGGAAATATTTAAATCCTCGCAATAGGCTGCTGAAAAACAAAAACAGACACTGCATATAACAAGTTTCAAATTTTCTATTAAATGAAAGTATTTTAACAATATTTTCATCATGAAGAGTCAAAATGTTATGGGAGAAACCAGAGAACCCAAAGAAAGCCATCTTCCTTGGATGGTCAATTGATTTATAGTTGAAGAGTCAGTCAACAGTTTTAACCCTTGTCCTGCTGATCCTGGATATGTCTTATCTTTCAAACAATGAAGATCCAGATCAGATGGCTTCTTAAGAAGCCATCTGATCAGGATCTACATTGTTTGTCATTCAGTTTATGAATTTATTGCAATAATTTGCATCAAGTAATCTGATTGGTTGATAATCAGTAGTGGGTGTGGCATATATGAATATTCAGCAGGACAAGGGTTAACAACATACACATATCAAGTTTATAAGTTTAATAGTTTTTGATAAGAGTAGATTCTCTCTGAATAAACTTGCATTTCCATCAATTAACCTAAAGAAACTTTTAATAAAAAAAAAAATCCAAAATTGATTTGCTCCTCTTTTCAACAGCTAGAGTCTGCTTTTAATAGGGGAACACATTCATTACAGTTACTAATCTGTTAAATAAACACCCCTCTAAACCCCACTTTATAAAGTGGGGTTTACATCGAATATATATATATATTTTTTAATTCTGCTCCCAGACATATGTTGTGGGTGCCTGTTAGTACTGTCACAACCTATGTTTCGAGTATAAATAAGAAAAAAATATCACTTTTTTATCATAAAAATAATTGATATTTTTTTTTTTTTTTACTTTTATCATAAAAATAAGGCCGGCCTCAGTGGCTCAGTCGGATGCGCGTCTGACTGGTGATCAGGAGGTCGCGGGTTCGACTCCCGCCGGGGTCGGCAACATTCTTTCGTGGAGATTGATCATGAAATCTTTTCTACGGTCATTCTCTCCCTTCCACTGATTCAAGAAGGGCAGTTGTCAGTTTCTTGCGAAAGAATGTGCACTGAACTGGTTAACCGCTTACGTATAAGCCTGCCCAGGAAAGTGTTGATAGGTAAACTGACCGGCTCAAAAATGACCTAAATAGTGTTGACTGGGCCGTAAAACTCCAATACAAATAAATCATAAAAATAACCATTTTGGAGGTATGTAACAATGTACTATGTCACGCAGAGGTGTTGTGGTAATGTTTTTTTTTCTTCTGTAGAGCTGATCCCTTTAGATGGGCTAGGTGTATAGGAACAGAAGTTGTCTCCTTTTCAAAAATGGTTACGGGAAATATTTCAAAGATGTACCATATACCCTGAAATGTGACATACCTTTCATTTCTTCAGGCACACACATTGGTACTGGATGTGACCAGCTTCCATTCTTCAGACACTCTGAAAACTGGTAACCAACCAGGTGGTAACCAGGGCTACAGACAAACTCTGTTCTCTTGTAAATATGGTAGTGGATGGGAGTCATTAAACGACCATGATAAAGTGATGGCAACTTGGGACACTCCATAGCTGGAAATACAGTACTTATCTCATAAAATTAACCCATTTTATATGGGTAAACCCAAAAACGGTCATTGGCAAACAGAGAAGGCCCAGATCAGATGCCATAGAATGTTGCATCTTATCAGGGCCTTCACTATTTGCAGAAAATTCAATCGTTATCTTAATAAATTTCTAAAACAAGTGCACCTGACTTCCCTAAATTTTCAAATGGACTTCTACTGCAATAATAATCAACCTTATTTATAGATGGTCACACATTTAGTACTAGTACTTATCTTCCATGTGGCCCTCTTTTCCTGGGTAGGAACCAGTAATAAGCAATATGGATAAAGTCATTGCTCAAGGAAACAATACTTGGTGCTTGCAGGGTCCGATGCTTTACCACTGTACCACAGCGCTGCTTGGAAGTGGAAGATTGAATTCAAAATGGGTTAAATTAGACATGGCTACACTATCTATAACAGAAAACCATTCATTATACATAATTATGTTGCAATAATGCAAAAATCATTCACAAAAAGTTTATTTTAGTACTCCCTGACTTTTTCTCAATTTCAAGTACACTGAAACCTTTTTATAACACTGTTCAATATAACATTGTCTTAGATATATCATAGTTTAACGAAAGATCCTAAAAATGTATAGATTGTATATAACAAGAATTTTGTCGAAGCCTACGTCATCCCTGTGGGGACTCTTATACAAGGGTGAAAGCTAGGGTGGTCACAAATGTTGGTGGCTTGACAAATGAGCGGACAAGGGGATGGAAAACCAGACTCCTATATCGCGCCCTGCTTAAAGCAGGTGCAACAAAAATGACCATAAATGGTCCTTTTTCTATATAATCTATCCATTTTTTTTGGATATAACATCATTACACAAACACCCCTATACAAATACATTGCCACCTTTATCGCCGAAAAAATGAACATTTTATGATGAAAAATTGTGATATTTTTCTTATTTCTGCTCAAAATATAGATTGTGGGCACTCATTAGAACCGCCTCATCGAGGCGGTTCTAACGAGTAACCACAATCTATATTTTCGAGCAGAAATAAGAATAAGGTTTACCCCTGTAAACCCCAGTTTTACTATATAAAAGTGGGGTTCAAGGGGGTCAAAATTATATAGGCGTGTGGACACCAAGAGATTGTGGAGTATATAATTCATTATACATTGTACATTACTGAATTTATATGTTTTTGTGGTTCACAATTATTTGATTTATTATATTAGTTTTCCTTTTAAATAAGGCTTGATAGTACATATGAACTGCAATGATGTTTTTTCAGGCCTTATTTTCACTGAAAAATAAGAAAAAATTACACTTTGAAAATGCTGCCTGCTAGTTGTGATTAGCAGTCGAAGACTTAACTGTAACTGAAAACAGGTAAACACTACTAAACAGTTGCACTCACATTCACAGACTGGCATCGGAGTCCAGCCATCGTCAAGACATGTGACCTTCTCTGAGCCAATCATATTAAATCCCACATCACAGCTGTAATAGGCCACACCATCATAGTAGCGACTAGTGAGGTTGATCAGAGAGCCATGGTTCAGTTCTCTAGGTGCTCCACAGTGGATTACTACAAGCAAATGGAAATACAATACTGTAAAGATCCTAAACATTCAGACACCTTGAGGACTTGCTGCAATTTAAAATCCAAAAATTTTAACAAACTTGTTTCACGGTCCAGCAAAATGTCCAAAATCTGCAGACAGAATGGCAAACAGTGTAGACCCTGATCAGACTGCTCCTTCAGGAGCAGTCTGATCTGGGTCTGCACTTTTTGATAAGGACTGATTGTCCCACTCAGGATCAGTTTGGTAATAACTTATATATGGGATAAATGGCCCCAATTCCCTCAGGATTTCAGCAAGAACTTTCCTGTCTGGACCAAGTTGTTGAAAACTTATGAAGGTATCAGATAATGTAATGTTTAAACTTTTATGATTTAAGATGGCACATACACTAATACACAAAAATTTTCACAAAAACTGCTGTAATGATCCTAAGTATTGGGACAAATAGGTCTAAACAAACAGTGCAGACCTTGATCAGTCTGATCAGGCAGGGTCTACACTGTTTGCCATTCCTTCTGCACCTTTTTGACTCCTTGTTGGATCATGAAACAAATTTGTCATACTTTAAGGAGAATTACAGCAAGTCCTAAAGGTGTCCGAATTTTTAGGATTTTTATGGTAGACAATCTCTTAAGGATTTAAATGCTCTTGTTGCCAAAATTTCTATGTTAATTAAGGGCATATAACTTTTTCACAAACAGTCCAGCCAGAGTGTTCTGACCATTATGCATATGGGCCCCGTCAAGCGATTTTGGTACTTATCGCCTATGCGAGCAGCGAAGGTTCAGGCGAGCCTGCGCATCTGCGCAGTCTCGCCAGAACCTTTGCTGCTCGCTCATACAAGCAGTGAATCAAGAGGAACCTTCAGACAGAAAGCCATATCCCTGGCCCCTCTGAATGGCTGGGCATGTGCAGTTAAAATTTGTCATGACGGAATGCTCGAAGACACAAATTCGCTTGGCAGGGCTCATATAATGTAATGCCAAACCTATACACTACAGTTATCACACAAGTTTCAAACCAGGATCTTAATCAAAGAACTGACAGCACTGGTGGTTTTGACTGTCTCTAAGTGTAGGCTGGAAAATTTGTCCTGAATTTGTTTAACCCTTAAATTCCTGAACTGTAAGCAAATAGTGTAGATCCTGATCAGATGTAATGTTCTGCAGCATCTGAACTGCGTCTACACTGTCTGCCATTACGAAAACACACCAATACAAATACATTGCCAATTTTTTTGCCAAAAATTAGACATTTTAAGATGAAAAATTGTGATATTTTTCTTATTTCTGCTCAAAACATAGATTGCGGGGACTCGATAGAACCGCCTCGACGAGGCGGTTCTATCGAGTACCCACAATCTATGTTTTTGAGCATAAATAAGAAAAATAATGTATATCCTCTTAAACCCCAGTTTCACTATATATAAGTGGGGTATGAGGGGTCAAAATTATATAGGAGTGTTCTTGTAATGAAACCCAAACACAGGATTCCTGAGTACATTCTATAGATAACCCTCCTAAGCAACACTGACATCAAAGCGTTATGACATTACGATAACATATCCGTGCGACATAGTGCATTTTTTTACATCTCCAAAATGGCTACTTTTCTGATGAAAATCCTTGATATTTTTGTTATAAATGTTCGAAACATAGGTTGAAGGTGCTCGTTAGAACCGCCTCAATGAGGCGGTTCTAACAAGTACCCACAACCTATGTCTTGGAGCAGAAATAAGAAAAATAATGTTTACCCCCGTAAACCCCATTTTTCTCTATATAAAGTGGGGTTTAGGTGGGTCTTCATTACACGGACTTGTTCACGTGATGAATAGTGTGGCTATTTTCTATAAATATTTGTTACCTGAATTTCTGATAAGTCAGTGATAGTCACATAAACTTCAGCATTGAAAACTATTGTTCTTTGAAACTTTGGATTAACTGATAAACAATCAACCCAAAAACTGTGACTTTGTGGAATTAGTGCGAAATGAACAGCATATATGTACACAGGTCCCTCGTTATATCAACGGTAGCTGTGCCCAAACATTTTGCCTTTATGAATATTTGCCGCCAACATATCCTAATAAGGAGAAGTAAAATGCATAAGAAAAGGTCTTTTTTCCCTTTATTACTCCATGAAATGAATGTTGTGAGAATTTGTTAGAATCCCCTTGTTGAGGCGATTCTAACAAATATTGACAACATTTGTTTTGGGTGTACTTGAAAATCTTTAATTTGTCTAATCTTGAGCTACTGACTTGTTCACTGACATTGTCTTTATACTGTAAAACACTTAAATTTGGAGACAGCAAATTTTGTCATTTTTTATTAGTGGACCTTTTGGCGGATTTATATTTTGGTGGATTATCGATTTCCGAAATAAAAAAATCAACAAATTAGTGATTTCTGATGTACCCCTGTCTGTCTTTTGCATGCAATTCTACACGGTGATTTGCATGTCATACCCAGTGATTTTCTACTTTTTTCTACTTTATTAGTAAAAAAACCAACAGATTTTTTAGTTATAATAAGTTGTTGTTTTTTATTGCATTCATGCCATAAATGGTCATTTTTCTATATGATCCATGCATTTT
This sequence comes from Lucinisca nassula, assembly GCA_963580285.1. Classification (NCBI taxonomy): domain Eukaryota; kingdom Metazoa; phylum Mollusca; class Bivalvia; order Lucinida; family Lucinidae; genus Lucinisca; species Lucinisca nassula. The sequence goes on from OY757011.1 coordinate 176,761,089, forward strand.
TGTTTGGCTATAACAAGATTGTTTAACTTAACAAACACAGTTTCTGTTTTTGACGTCAACAATAGCAATATAAAGAGGTTGAAGGTATAACATTAGCTTACACTGACAAGCTGGTAGAGGTGTTCTAAACTCCCCACCAATATCACAGACTCGGGGACTGGTACCTATCAGCTGGTACCCTGTATCACAGTTGTAGCTGATTGATGATCCATATGATATGTAAGATGAAGATTTTGATGTGTGGGAACCAGTGCTATTGTCATGGCAACCTGAAATATAGAATTTATGGCATTATGGCATTTTAACAAAATACACCCTGGAAAAAATTCTAACTTTTCAATGGAAATTATAAATTTTGCCAAGACAGGTAACTAAGGAACTTCTCTTAACCCTTTTTGTACCAAATGGAATTTTCCTCCTTATATATAGCAGGAGTCCACTTCAAAATTTTGGGGTGTCAGGCTGTGTTTTCTTCAAAATTGATTTGGAAATTGGCTGAACTTTTTGCTAACAATGTAGGCCCTGATCAGATGCCACATTCTGTGGCATCTGATCTGGGCCTGCACTGTTTGCCAGGGTACCCATTTTGGGATTTCCGGTACAAAAAGGGTTAAACATTAGGCATCTCACAACTGCAGGTTTGAGCCTCACTCGGGTCACATGAGAGAAGCCATGTTCTGCAACGGAAGGTCAGGTGGTTTTTCTCCTGGTACTCACGTTTTCACTCACCTCTGGTTTCTGATCGGCTCCAAATAATTGAAATGATCTTGAAAGGGTCATAAAACCAAAACCAGTCACCTTAAAAAACAGATCTAGTAAGAAATATTTTTCTTAAAGGGTAGACCCCATTTTTTAGGGCTCTATTTATAGAACTTAAACTCAAAGTCTAAAAAGTCCTTTACCAATACCAAGTTTATCTATTTTACCTGTTACATAAAAGAGTTTTGCTTACCAAATGAGAATGAGGCTGTCCAGCCTCTGTAGGAGATTTGTTTGTCGGTAGTAAACTTGAGAAGAAACTGACCAGTGCTGGAGGTAACTGACCAGTCCACATGTTCACCAGACAGGTTGTCCGCTAGATGATTGGATGATGCTATGGCACTTGTGAAAATCTATGAAAAAAGGCAAATACCTGCATAAAATATCTGTAGGAGTGTACATATCTAACAACTATTTTCAAACTAGAACTCGTAGCTCCAGATAAAGAGGGGTATAATTTTGGGACAAATTTTCTTATTTCTCCATTTAACCATATGTCGTGGGTACTTGTTAGAATCGCCTCAATGAGGTGATTCTAACAAGTATCCACAACATATATGTTTCTAATGAGAAATAAGGAAAATCATGCCATAATTCTCCTCATTTACTTCTCATATCTGTTGCCATGGAATTTCAGGAAAGTTTTTTATATGAGACAGGATAGCAAAGGATCTATTTCCATATTTAGTCAACAATGGGTCCAGCGAATACTGCAAGCTATACACATTTTGTACTTAATGGAATTTCCCACCTAACATACATCAAGAGCCCATTTCAAAATTCACAGGAGTATGGTTGTGTTTTTTTTTTTATAAATTCATTTAAGAAAATGGCTGAACCTTTTTGCAAATATTGCACCGAGATCAAATACAACATTCTGCAGTGTCTGATCTGGGTCTGCACTGTGTGGCAGTGTCCAGTTTTGGTGTTCCATGTACAAAATGGGTAAACAGAATCATTCCAGATTAATTTTCTTCATTTCTAAAACTGGTGCCTTGTGAAAAATATACAATTTTGACATTTCAGGTGTTGAAATTTAGGTGAATCATCTCAGAAAAGCAAAATGAAATCAGATTTTCCTCACAATTAATTTGAAATGGCATAAGATTTAAAAAATCACTTTATCTTTTAATTCTTAACAAAATGATTCAGCTTGCTTCAAACTCTGTTACAAATAAAGAAACTATCAGAAACCTACCTGTAATGTATCATAATTTAATTCTGTATGAAGTGAGTGAATGACTAATGTAGTTTCTCGTTGAGCAAAAGGAGCTAGGTACCAGCTACAGTTGATACTGTTAGGATACTGGTTCCTAGATTTAAATCCTGGTGAATGTATAACACCATAGTCCTTTCTGATATTGATATCACAACCTGTTTAAAGATAATAGCAGTGTAATGTGACTGGTTCAGGGGAGGCAACTCCTTGAAAAATGTTTGTTTCCCTTTTCCCAGTAAGGGTCTTCACATAGCAAAGGAGCTCTTCAGGGACAAATTTACATGACATCACAATAGCATAGATTTACATGTCATCAAAATAGCATAGATTTACATGAGATCACAATAACATGTCTGTGAAATTAATAACCTTGCAAACCCCATTTTATATATAGAACAATGATGTTTACAAGCCATTATTTTCTTATTGCCCCGAAACATTGATTGTGGATACTCAGTTCGAATGAGCACACACAATTAATGCACTATGTCAAATCGGTGTGTTATCTTACTGAAATGTCAAGCCTGCTTTTCTCTAAACAAAAAAAAAGTATCAATATAAAATGTTGTCCGTTACATTTGTTACTTGGTGTAAGTGTGAAATATGTATAGCATTCGTGTACCCATTCCAAACAATGAACTTCTTCACTGGAATTAGCTAATTGATCTAGAAATCTAGAGACATTTCTGTATTAGCATTATAGAATAGGCTGTTTACTTTCTATTTTGTTTCAATTTCTAATGGACTGATAGTATCTCTACTCTGCTGGTCTACCTGAACATAGCACTTACAAGCATTTGCCTTTAATCTGCAGATATAGATATCTATAAATGAACACAATGCATACCATTTTAACCTTTAAACTGCTGCATAACAACCTTGATTTTCAGAATATTTTTCAAGGTCAATAAGGCTTGACATAACATGAGAATCGTCTGCTTGGCCAACAATTCACATGTAATGTCAGGCCTTATTTTCAATGTAAAATAAGAACAAGAGCATCGCATGCAGGTGCCAACGCTCGGCTGCAAAAATTCTAAGTAGAAAAAGGGGCATAACTGTGCCAAAAATATTTTGAGGTTTACCTCACCTATTGGTATGAGTTCCCCTTTTCATAATGAACAACTAGTCCGAGTTTCAAGTAAATATGTTCAGTAATGACAGAGATATTACAAAATGTCCAAGTTTTTGCACGACGACGACGCAAAAATTCTAAGTCGAAAAAGGGGCATAACTGTGCCATAAATACTTTGAGGATTACCTTGCCTATTAGTATGAGCTCCCCTTTGCATAATGAACAACTAGTCCAAGTTTCAAGTAAATATGTTCAGTAATGACAGAGATATTACAAAATGTCCAAGTTTTTGCACCACGACGACGCAGACGACGCCAGAGCTATGACAATACCTTGTCGTTTTCTTCGAAAACAGCCGAGCTAAAAATGCACTTTGAAAATGCCACCTGCTAACCATGAAGTTGCATCCACTGCCTGCACTCTATAGGCCTGCCTGCCCTCTGTAGCACTTGCAAACCTGTGCCTTTAATCCACAGGTCTGTTTATAAATGTACGGTACAGTGAAATTCCACTATTAAGACCAGCTAAAAGTAGGACTAATTCTGTGTTTAAAAGCATATTTAGAGGTTTTAGGTATTCTTTCTACACCCGCATCATCTAGTAGGAGACCACCTTTGGGACTGTTCAAAAGTGGTCTTAAAGACCACTTCTGAACAGTCCCTTAGGTGGTCTAGATATAGTAATTTTACTGTAATACATACCATTTTGATATGTGAAGTTGAAGCCCCTGCTTCTACTCTGTAGATCAGTCTGTAAGTGTACATGTAGACTGGGTCCACTGCTGATGATGATGTCATCCATTTTGTCACCGGTATATCTACCCAGCAGAGTAGCTTCTCTAGTACTGCCATCTCTGACTTCCAACCACTGACCAGGTGCTGACAGACTGAAGTCTTCAAACTTGAAAAAAAAAAAAAAAAAAAAAAATTAAGCCATTTTATATGGGACACCTCAAAGCCGGACATTGACAAACAAAGCAAGCCAAGATCAGAAGCTGCATGATGCTGGGTCTGATCAGGGCCTTCATTGTTTGTAAAATGTTCAGCTATTTTCGAAATAAAATTCTTACATCCACTCACGTAATGTAGATATTATACATATTGAGCTTACAGGAGATGTATATAATAAGCTGCTAGCTTACTCTCAAATCCTGAAGTATACTGTTGTTATTGTTGTTAAATGTTAGTTTGTACAGAGAAAGTAATAAATATTGTTTAAACCAAAATAAAATTCTTAACAAAACTCAACCTGACATCCCTAAATTACAAAATGGACTCCTACTATGTTTGGAGAGGAAGATTCCATTCAATACCAAAATTGTTACCACTACAACTCAAGCTTTTTATCCATACTGTAAAATGTCCATGCAATATTTTGCCCTCTCATTAAATCATTAGATGGCTGACTTTATTTTTTATTTTTTTATTTTCTTTAATGATAACACACCCGTGTGATATAGTAAATTCTTTCATATCTCCAAAATGGCCATTTTTTATGAAAATTGATAATATTTTGGCATTTCTCCTGCAAATGTAGATTGTGGGTGATCATTGGAACCAACTTGATGAAATGGTTCTAAAAAGCACTCACAATCTAAGTTTGTGAGCGAACAAAAATGATGTGTACCCTTGTAAACCCACTTTCTCTATACATAGTGGGTTTACAGTGTCTATTAGATGGACTTGTCAATGTGATGCTTATAGTCATCCTCGGATACAACAATTCAAAGCACTGGTGTGTCGCTTAGTGTAGTGTTACCAGTTTCGCTTAGTTGTAGGCCCATTGCTTATTTATGAAATAGATCACCTCTAACAGTGATTTGTTGAGTAATAAATAACAGTTTGGAGGTCAGTTGTAAAGTAGATCAAATCACAAGCGCGTAACACGAGTTATTTGTCTACTTACAATTGACCGACAAACTGTGATTTTAGTCTCAACAAATCACAATCAAGAGCTGACCTATTTCAATTCTAACACCAAAAATCGACAATATTTTGTTGTTTCCTTCAAATTCTCCCAACCTTCCGCCATTGTTAGAAGAAATCCCACCAATGTTATTGACTATATAACACACATTTAAATCCATTTGTAATTTTTTGATGCGAAAAAATAAACGTTTCACTGTCTAACATCAGGTATCTACGAGTGACGTCATAAAACAGCCACTTAAAATAACATTACTTGTCATGCTCCTTTGACAAGTGATTTATTGCAGAATAAATCACAGTTCCTCTTCATTGTCTATATAGGTGTGCTGTGTTAAAATAATCCTTATTCTGGTGTTCACGACGACCCATTACCTTTGAAAACAGTGCAGATACATATCAGATGGCTCCTGAAGAAGCCAACTGATCATGATATACATTTTATGTCATTCAGTTTGCGAATTTGAACAAAAACATTATATCAAGTAATCTGATTGGCTGATAGTCCAAAATGGGTGTGGCTAATTAAAATATTCAGCAGGATAAGGATTAACCCAAATATGCACAGGGTACAAAAAATAGCCATCGGAAGAGATGGCAAATCCTCCAACCAAAAGCCAATATGGCCTTCAGAAGATTGTTCACCAATAGAAAGTGCACCAGAATTAAACCAGCAATATATCACAAAAGTATTCGAGTTATGGCCATCACAAGATTATACTGTCATAGGACATAACTAAAAAGTCAGGGCACTCAGAATTGTGGTTTTTGTGCATGACATGCCTGCTTAAGCCCATGTATTTCTGTACGAAGTACCATCAATATGTCTCAAAGAGTATTGGAGATATGGTGATCACAAGCTGGTCATACTGTATATTGGAAGGATAGATAACTCAAATACCACAGCATCAACAGTTGTGGTTCTTGCACATGACAACCCTTCTGTACCTTGAATACAATTATGCCAAGTTCCTTCAATATATCTCAAAGGGTGTTGGGAGTTATAGCCATCACAAGGTTATATTGTCAGGGGAGATAACTAAAAACACCAGAGCACCAAGAGTTGTAATTCTTGAGCATGACACAACTGCTTAACCTCATGTACATCTGCATCAAGTACCACCAATACGTCTCAAAGGGTATTGAGAATTGATATATTGGAAGGGGAGATAACTCAAATACCATAGCACCCAGAGTTGTGGTTCTCAGGCATGAAGTGCCATCTCGACCTTGTAAACAATTGTGCCAAGTACCATCAATATATCTCAAAGGGTATTGGAGTTATGGCCATCACAAGGTTATATTGTCAGGGGAGATAACTAAAAACACCAGAGCACCCAGAGTTGTAATTCTTGAGCATGACACAACTGCTTAACCTCATGTACATCTGCATCAAGTACCACCAATATGTCTCAAAGGGTATTGAGAATTGTTATATTGGAAGGGGAGATAACTCAAATACCATAGCACCCAGAGTTGTGGTTCTCAGACATGAAGTGCCATCTCGACCTTGTAAACAATTGTGCCAAGTACCATCAATATATTTCAAAGGCTATTGGAGTTATGGCCATCACAAGGTTATATTGTCAGGGGAGATAATTAAACAAGAGGGCCATGATAGCCCTGGATCGCTCACCTGATCCATAGAGTAACAAGTTGGCCCCGGGGAGGGCCATTATTGACCCCAGGGTTATAATGTGCATAATGTTGAGGGAGGTCTAAAAAGGTGAAGCTTCATACCAAATATCAACAAAGGATATAATTTGAACAAACTTGGCAAAGGTCTACAAGATGAAGCTACACACCAAATATCAAAGACCTGGGCCTTGCTGTTTCAGAGAAGAAGATTTTCAAAGATTATCTCCATATAAGTCTATGTACAACCAAAGGGCTCGGGGCGGGGGCATTTGTGGCCCGAGGGCTATAATTTGAACAATCTTGGAAGAGGTCCATTAGATGAAGCTCCATACAAAATATCAAAGACCATGGCCTTGCAGTTTCAGAGAAGAAGATTTTTAAAGATTTCCCTATATAAGTCTATGTAAAACCAAAGGGTCTCGGGCGGGGGCATTTTTGGCCCCAGCACTATAATTTGAACAATCTTTATAGAGGTCCACTAGATGAAATTTCACACCAAATATCAAAGACCTAGGCCTTGTGGTTTCAGAGAAGAAGATTTTAAAGATTTTCCCTATAAATGCCTATGTAAAACCAAAGGGCCCCGGGGCGGGGGCTTTTTAGCCCCAGCACTATAATTTGAACAATCTTGGTAGGGGTCCACTAGATGAAGCTTCATACCAAATAGCAAAGACCTTGGCCTTGTGGTTTCAGAGAAGAAGATTTTTAAAGATTTTCCCTATATAACTCTATGTAAAACGAAAGGGCCACGTGGCGGGGGCATTTTTGGTCTCAGGACTATAATTTGAACAATCTTGGTAGAGGTCCACTAGCTGTAGCTTCAGAACAAATATCAAAGACCTAAGCCTTGTCGTTTCAGAGAAGAAGATTTTTAAAGATTTTCGCTACATTAGTCTATGTAAAACCAAAGGGCCCTGGAGCGGGGGCATTTTTGGCCCCAGGCCTATAATTTGAACAATCTTGGTAGAGGGCCACTAGCTGAAGCTTCATAACAAATACCAAAGATCTAAGCCTTGTGGTTTCAGAGAAGAAGATTTTTAAAGATTTTCCCTATATTAAGTCTACCGGGTATGTAAAACCAAAGGGCCAAATGGTATGGGCATTTTTGGTCTCAGGGCTATAATTTGAACAATCTTGGTAGAGGTCCACTAGCTGAAGCTTCATAACAAATATCAAAGACCTAAGCCTTGTGGTTTCAGAGAAGAAGATTTTTAAAGATTTTCCCTATATAAGTCTATGTAAAACCAAAGGGCCCCGGAGCGGGGGCATTTGTAGCCCGAGGGCTATAATTTGAACAATCTTGGTAGAGGTCCACAAGATGAAGCTTCATACCAAATATCAAAGATCTGGGCCTTGTAGTTTCAGAGAAGAAGATTTTTAAAGATTTTCCCTATATAAGCCTATGAAAAACCAAAGGGCCCCGGGGCGGGGGCATTTTTGGCCCCAGCACTATAATTTGAACAATCTTGGTAGGGGTCCACTAGATGAAGCTTCATACCAAATAGCAAAGACCTGGGCCTTGCAGTTTCAGAGAAGAAGATTTTTAAAGATTTTCCCTATATAAGCCCATGTGAAACAAAAGGGCCCCGGGGTGGGGGCATTTTTGGCCCCAGCACTATTATTTGAACAATCTTGGTAGGGGTCCACTAGATGAAGCTTCATACCAAATATCAAAGACCTGGGCATTGCGGTTTCAGAGAAGAAGATTTTTAAAGATTTTCCCTTTATAAGCCCATATAAAACCAAAGGGCCCTAGGGCAGGGGCATTTTTGGAACCAGCACTATAATTTGAACAATCTTGGTAGGGGTCCACTAGATAAGGCTTCATACCAAATATCAAAGACCTGGGCCTTGCGGTTTCAGAGAAGAAGATTTTTAAAGATTTTCCCTTTATAAGCCCATGTAAAACCAAAGGGCCCCGGGGCAGGGGGCATTTTTGGCCCCATCACTATAATTTGAACAATCTTGGTAGGGGTCCACTAGATAAGGCTTCATACCAAATATCAAAGACCTGGGCCTTGCAGTTTCAGAGAAGAAGATTTTTAAAGATTTTCCCTTTATAAGCCCATGTAAAACCAAAGGGTCCCGGGGTGGGGGCATTTTTGGCCCCATCACTATAATTTGAACAATCTTGGTAGGGGTCCACTAGATGAAGCTTCATACCAAATATCAAAGTCCTGGGCCTAGCGGTTTCAGAGAAGAAGATTTTTTAAGTTTTCTGTGAAAAAAATCTATTTTTGGCTCCTGTGACCTTTATGTGCTCCTGTGACCTTTATGTGAACTTTGAAAGGGGACCACCTAAGGATCATTCCTGTGAAGTTTGGTCAAAATCCGGTCAGTGGTTTAGGAGATGTTGTTTGAAGAAACTGTTTACGCACGGATGCACGGACGGATGCACGCACGGATGCACGACGGACGAAAAGTGATCCCAAAAGCTCACCTCGTCACTACGTGACAGGTGAGCTAAAAACCAGGGCACCCAGAGTCGTAGTTCTTGCACGTGACACACCTGCTTAACCTCATGTACAACTGTACCAAGTATCATCAGTATATCTCAAAGAGTATTGGAGATGTGGCCATCACAAGGTAGTGATTCTATTTTATTGAAAGGGATATAACTCAAAAACCATGGCACCCAGAGTTGTGGTTCTTGTGCATGACACACCGTCTTGGCCTTGTGAACAACTGTGCCAGGTACCATCAATATATCTCAAAAGGTATTGGAGTTATGGCCATCACAAAGTAGTCATTCTATTTTATTAAAAGGGGAGGTAACTCAAGAAGTATGCTATCCACAGTTCTGGCTCTTGCGCATGACACGCCTTCTCAGCCTTGTGAACAATTGTGCCAAGAACCATCAAAGAATCTCAAAGGTATAGAGTTATGGCCATCACAAGGTTGTGTCTACGGACAGACGGATGGATGGGCAGACATCCGGATGGACAGACGGATGGACGCCAGGCTGATCGCTATATCCCCCGAACCTATTCGGTCGGGGAATAAAAAGGGACATTGGCAAACAATGAAAACAAACATGTGTTGTACTCAGTAGGAATATAACACATGTAAGAAATGTGATATCAAAGTTGATGCTCCACTAGTACCTGAAGATTGATGAGATCATTTTCAGCTTCAGCTGTTATTATCCAATCACAGTCCAGGTTTCCTCTCACATGGCCTTTGTAAGTAGGGGAGGTAATCCAAGCAGAGATTTTTGAAGCTTTCAGCTGTCCACCACAGTCAGATGTCACTAAGAATAAAAAAAAAAAAAAAATAAATAAATAAATAAATAAAGGTAACTGTCATGGCCCGTCAGACACTACCACCCCTTCATTTCTGAAGTAGACTCTTCTTGAATTTGGAAATGCCCATTTTTGTAAATAGGGATTCTAGATGATAATCACTAACAAGATGGCAAACAGTGAAGATCCTGGAGTAATGGCTCCTATGATTCACATGAAATGTCAAGCCTTATTTTCACTGAAAAACAACAAAGAAAATTATATTGCCATCTCCTCTAAAATTTTCTGCAGTATTTGAAGCAAGAAAGTTTCAGCCTTCACCACCACAGTAATTAGTCAAAATTGTGTAAAACTGACTTTGCTAGCACTATTTTACCCTTAAACTGCCAAATTGGACATTTGTAGACATCATTTCAGAGGTGTAAAATTTCCTCAAAACTTACTCGCCCTATTGGTCCAAACTTTTCATTTAGATGCTAAAAATGAAGAAAAATTGTAATCAGTTCTGAAAATCTCACTCGCCCTGCCTTAAAATTTACTCGCAAATGCGAGCGGGCGAGTGGAATTTTACACCCCTGCATTTTAAAATATTTTAAAATGTTTTTATCTTATTTCACTCTAAGAATTTTTTCTCAAAAAGAAAAATAAATAAATTGCAGTCTGCTCTAAAAACTCACATGTTAGTTTAGGGGTTAAATCTGTATTTGTTTGTTTTTGTTTGATTTGAGGTGTAAGGTCCCCGTCAACACTGTGAGATGTGGCTTCCAATTTTGTTGGACTTTTACCCGACATTGAGATGAAATGACACCTCAAGTCCTGTTGCCCAATAAAACTAATAGGGTTTATAAGCATGGGCAGAACTACTCGCAACGCTTTGCCTGGGCAGACTTAGATCCTCTAAGCATTTTACCAGTACTCGTGTGCAGTCAGTTTCAGCTCTGCATGGAAGCATCATGCAGCCCATCTATTTCTTCAAGCCCTGATGGGTGGGGGCTGGTTAAATCTGTAACAAAACTAGTCATGTCCCAGTAAATAACATGACAACCCCTACCTTTGCAAACAGGTAGATCCAGATCAGATGCTATCCAATCAGGATCTACAGTGTCTGTCATTGCAGTTTGTGAATAGAGCCAATACATTATATGAAGCAATTTGATTGGTGGATAGTCGGGAATGGGTGTGGCTAAAAAAATGTATTCAGCAGAATAAGGCTTAATCCTTATCCTGCTGTTCCCGACAACCCCTATATTTGCAAACAATGTTTGCTTTGTTTGTTTGATTTGAGATTTAACGTCCCCGTCAACACTGTAAAGGTCATTTTGAAGACGTTGCTTCCAATTTTGTGGGACTTTTACCCAACATTGAGATGAAATGATGAAGCCCTGGCCCCAATGAAACCAATAGGGTTTATAAGCATGGATGGTCCGACTCGCACCGCTTTGCCTGGGCCTCTAGATCCTCTAAGCGGTTTACCAGTATCTTTTTCTTGCATACCTTCCATTTCTGAGCGTGGGATTTTAATACTGCAGTCACTTCCGTTGCAGACATCTGCCATATTGTGATGACACTACAGTGATGTTTAGTGATGTCATGTAACATGCTGTGACATCAACCTTAACAACAGCGCATATGAGGTCGTATTCAACCAGTGCATTTATCAAACATGCGAGGATATTTGATTTTGAGTAAGAACACCAAGGTAAGAACAGATTTTCTATCCCAAGCTAAAACAATGGATTTCCTTATCTGATGTGCAAGAAAAATGATTCTGTAGGGTGCCTTAGACTGTTTACATTTCCTTTAACCCTTTTTAACCCTTACTTTCCTGTATTGTAAACAATGTAGACCCTGATCAGATGCTGCATTCTTGGATGTATAACCCTAAAATTCCTGTATTGTAAGCAATGAGTGTAGACTCTGATCAGATGCCACTTTCTGCGGAGTCTGATCTGGGTCTTCACTGTTTGCCTCAGCCCAACCCATGATACCAGTCCAGATTCTATAGATAACCATATAAAGCAAGACGCTGGCCTCACAGCGATAAAATTAACCCTTATCTTGCTGCTCACGACAACCCCTATCTTTGCAAACAGTGTAGATCCATATCAGATGGCTTCTGAAGAAGCCATCTGATCAGGATCTACACTGTTTGGCATTCAGTTTATGAATTTGTAGCAATAAATTACATCAAGTAATTTGATTGGTTGATAGACAGAAATGGGTGTGGCTTAAATGAATATTCAGCAAGATAAGGGATAACATTCCCTTCAGTGATAATCACGTGGACTTGAGCACTAAAAAGTTTCTATGTTTAGTAACTTTGGGTCGAATGACAACCAATCAACCAGAAAAGGGAATCTGCTCTTAACGGATTTAACCCTTGTCCTGCTGAGCCCGGATATGCCTTATCTTTCAAACAATGTAGATCCAGATCAGATGGCTTCTGAAGAAGCCATCTGATCAGGATCTTCATTGTTTGCCATCCAGTTTATGAATTTGTTGCAATAATTTGCATCAAATAATCTGATTGGCTGATAATCAGTAGTGGGTGTGGCATATTTAAATATTCAGCAGGACAAGGGTTAAGAATATATAGCTTACCTGTCTTTTGACAGTAAGCAAATAAAAATACTTTTTGAAAGTGTTGGCTTTTCTATTTATCAAGTATTTTGTAAAGGGCTAACAACTTTGAAAAAATTGCTGTTACTTTATTCCATGGGAGGACACTCTTGAAGCCAGTAATAAATTTGTTGAACTGATTATGTCTCTTGGAGATTGCAAAATGTATTATTTTTCCGAAAAAAAAAAACAAGGAAAATAAGCACCAGTGAAAATCAGACTTAACTTTTCATGTGAATTGTCAGCAGATGATTCACATGTTTTTCTTCGGAAAACAAAAAAAGGAATTTATTTCTCCAAATGTCATGTTTGGCAGTTTAAGGGTTAACCCTTGTCCTGCTGAATATTTTAATCTGCCACACCTACCACTGATTATCAACCAATCAGATTACTTGGGTCAAATTATTACAACAAATTCATGTCTGAATGACAAACAATGTAGATCTTATGAAGCCATCTGATCTGGATCTACATTGTTTGAAAAATAGGGCATATCCAGGCTCAGTAGGACAAGGGTTAACCCTTAAAAACATAAGGTCAAGTTGAAAAACACATGGCATTGTGATTTTTACTTCTGATTTTAAAGAGAAAATAAGGTTAGATATTTCTTCAGACAAGATTCACATGAAATGTCAAGTCAGATTTTCTCTGAAAATAAGAAAAAACATTTGATTGGTGCTTTAAGCAGCTTATTAAAATTTCAGGATAACTACGATAACTGCCCTAATTTTTAGGATAATTACAGAATATAAAACTATGACAGCTCAGTGATAGGGGTTACTATTGGAGCTAATTCTTACTACATGTATTAACGCTTGTCCTGCTGAATATTCATATATGCCACACCCACTACCGATTATCAACCAATCAGATTACTTGATGCAAATTATTGCAAGAAATTCATAAACTGAATGACAAACAATGAAGATCCTGATCAGATGGCTTCTTCAATCTGATCTGGATCTTCATTGTTTGAAAGATAAGACATATCCGGGCTCAGCAGGACAAGGGTTAAGGATAGCCCCGATAATTTACCTAAAGGAAAATGCTATTACCGTAAAAATCCATAAAGAGGACTCGCTATGATTCTCCTAAACTATTAACATTATTGTTTCACAACCCAGCAAGCCAGACTGAATGGCAAATAGTGTAGACCCTGATCAGACTGCTCCATCAGGAGCAGTCTGATCTGAGTATACACTGTTTGCTTAGGCCTGTCTGTCCCAATACTTAGGATCATCACTGTATTTACCATTTAGGTGATTTCTCTATACTGCAAATAGTTTACTTTGGACCAAACAGTCTTCTGGAATGGCCTGGGTGACTAATGAAATCACAGCTTAGCCTGTGCATTGCTTAGTGAATTCAAATTCTTTGCTTTTTACTGATTGGCTTTTCAAAGAGAGATAAGCATCATATGGAGGCTGAACTGAGTTTTTAACATTTATCCTGCTGAATATTTTTAGCCACACCCATTTCTGACTATCAACCAATCAAATTACTTTATATATAATTTATTCATTCAAATTTGCAAAACTGAATGACAAACAGTGTAGATCCTAATCAGAGGCCATCCGATCTGGATCTACTCTGTTTGCAAAGGAAGGGGTTGTTTTGTCCAGTGGGACAAGGGTTAATATGCCATATTTACCTATGTATTTGGACAGACAGGCCTAAGCAAGAAGTGCAGACCCATATGAGATGCCACAGAATGCAGCTTCTCATCAGGAACTACATTGTTTGCCACTCATTCAGCTATTTTTAGACACAACATCAGGCAGCAGATTTTACCTGTTCAAATTTTAGACCATGTATGGTAAGGAGTTGAAGTGTCCCAATACTTAAGAGTAAATACTGTATTCTCCATGAGGAAAGGAGGGAAATATTTTCAGTCAGACGCCGCAGAATGCGGCGTCTGATCAGGGCCTGCACTATTTGCTAACAGAATTTTCGTCAAAAATAGAACAAAAATGAAAAAATAGGCCTGACACTCCTTATATGACAAATGGACTTGTCCAACATATAGCAATGGAAGAGTCCACTAGCATACAATGGGTTAAATCAGGAAATAGCAAGAAACAAATCTGAACTTGCAGTTGTTTTTTCTTATTGTCTTTGTTAGAAGTTTCAAAGTTTGTAAATTATGATAGAAATTATGATAGGCAGTAAGATGTAATTAAATCATGCTCTGTTCTGTTTATATTCCTCCTACATGTCAGATATAAAATAAAATGTGAAAGTTGACAGATTTAGATCCAGTTTAAGTTGTGAAGTGACAGAGTGGATGACAGACTGACAATTTAAATCTCACACCCAGACACAAGGACTTTAACCCACATTTTATACAGGGAAACCCTAAAAAGGGTCACTGCCAAACAGTAAAGGCCCAGATCAGATGCCTCAGTATGCGGCATCAGATCAGGATCTTCACTGTTTGCAGAAAGTTCAACAATTTCTCAAAAATAAATTTCTGAATCACACCTAGATTTCGAAATGGACTCCTGTTATATATAATGTGGAAGATTCTATTTTAACTATTAGCTGGTGCACAGAAGGCTGCAGGTAGGGTTCCCATTACGAAAACAGGCCTATACAAATACATTGTTAACTATACCGCCGAATAAACGAACATTTTAGGATGAACAATTGTGATATTTTTCTTATTTCTGCTCAAAATATAGATTGTGGGTGCTCGTTAGAACCACCTCATCAAGGCGGTTCTAAGAGGTACCCACAATCTATATTTTCGAGTAGATATAAGAACAAGAGCTGTCGACGGACAGCATAGCTCGCCTGTTTCGCGCTTTCAACATAGAAGGTATAATTAGTGAACCATGAAATATTAGGAGTGTAAGGATGCATCGGACCATCGATGCATTGCGATAGGCACTGGGCCGATAGTACTGCATCGATGGTAAAGTTAAACATCGATGACTATCGCCGATAGTGTTTTGAACTATCGATAGTTTCGATAGTTTTTCAGATAATTCCCGAAGTTGTTTTCAGTCTTAAAAATATTCTTTATTACCACCTGCGTCTTGTACCCGGTCAAGCGTCACACTGTATATTGTCCTAATTATAATCCAATAATCGCCTGTGTCAGTGGGAGTCAACGGCCGCTTGTCGCGAGATAAAGTCAATAAAATTACAGCCGAATCGTGGTTTGGCGGTGGCCTACAGGTACACGGTGTTCTGCATCCTATTCGTTATGCATTATCCACTTAACACCCAATGTCGGTATGTCAGTACATTGACTATTCCTTCATTGAACTGGTAAATTTACATTTTTCTGAAGCACATTTCAACAGCACTTTGATGTTAATTGATTTCGAAATAATTGACACGGACGACAACGCATATTTTGATTACGCTAATCTGCAAGCTGTCTGTAAGCCAGTGATAAGAAAAGCGACAACTAATGCCTGTTTACACAGTGGTATTTATTATCAAAGGGTACCGCCCGTATTAGCACGTGAAGCATGGAAAGTCCGCACGTGTCACTACCGTTTCAAAAGATGCAAAAATCGTTCTGGTTGACGTTTCAGAGGATTCTTTTTGTGTCAATAGCGGACATCAAAGGAAATGAAATATGTGTCGTCCTGCAAAGAACGTTTATAATTTGGGCATTATAAGCTGCGGAATTAATTTTGAATCTTTGACTCTATGCAAAGGGAAATACCGCACTAGAAAACAAGGAAATAAAAAGGTGGTACAATCTTCTGTTTATTTGTATTGCTAAAATATTTTAAAAGAATTTGTCAAATAACAATAGAAACATACAAATGATTTTTTTTTAAATCATTACAAATTGAAAATGATGGGAAATTAGATAAGCTGGCAGATGCAAGAATGTCGGGGATAGCATTGAAAGTCATGTTCGGCACGTTACTGATGATGTCATCGGTCGATCGGGGCCGATTTAGACATAAAAATTCTTTACTCTGATCTCAATGGTGTTCCGTTTAACAAACGCATACGATCGACTGTGTACTGAAACACTGAGACTTATATTAAAAATTTCCTCAGATGTTCGGTCAAAAGATTCAAATCTAACTTCACATACCACATGTCCTGTTGCATGAATGTCATTTCTGATTTCGGTAATAATTCTGATTCTGAATCGTATGCATTGCTGACCTAGTTTTTTTTTTAAATTATTTACTATCTATTTTAATGAAGCGTATTTCTTGAATCATAAAAAAAATGTGTGACTGGTAAAAAAATATTTTCTCGATAGCTAAACAGTTGTGGATAGAGTAGGATAGAAAACGATGCCCTGTACAATTCCCGACTTATCCCCAGAACCTCAGTGTCAATCAACAACAACAACATGCATATTTGTTTACACAAATCAAAGGTTTACACAAATCAAAGAGTTCGACTTTTCCCACCAAGCGTCTGCTATTTTGGCGCCAAAACATAACTACGCACGAGACAGTAGAATAGTCTGTTTTTATTAATATGCATACATCTACCGTTAGATGTAGCTAATCGTTTTGCGATTTGATTGTGGATTAAATTTTATGATTGAGGGATAAATGCAAATTAGAGACATAACTTGATCTTATTTTCACACCTTGTCACGCTGAACATTGTAGCTTATCGACAGCGAGGGAGGCTTGTGTTTACACTGTAATAGTAGAATACCGGTAGACTGATCTGTGACAAATACGGTCGGCGTTTATAACACGATCCGATTAACTAACACGGTCCGTTGGTTGGACCCAAAATTCTGTGTTATAACGAGGTTGAGGTGTATTAAGTCACTTTATCATGTCTGAATTGATTTTGAAGACAAGCAAAGATTTCATTGCCTTCGTGAAGAGCTTACATTTATTTTGATTAATAAACTGATGTCACATTCTCACTGTGAATTGATACATGTACTTGGCTACTTCTACTAAAACGAGTCTCCCGGCTCTTCCGGGAGGATATACACTTTAAAGATGCTCCTGGGGAGCTGTTTCCTCTTGTAGGGTAGACAGAAAAGCAAACAAGAGTTTACAACAGTTGTCCCTCTGTGTAGATTATCTTCTTTTATGCAGATAAAACATACAGAAAGACAGTTTGAAGGTTTGAATAGTTTCCTTCTTAAACAAGAAAATATGTTTCAGGCAATAGTATCGCAATAGTATTGCAATAGTAGTCCGCAATAGTAATAGTATCGCAATGGTTATTCTTGCAATGTCAATACTATCGCAATAGTCATTTTCTGACTATCGTTACATCCCTATGAAATATAGGTCACACACACCTAGATACATTTTGAGGTCAGTGACCAGGTCGCATGGAACATATATGCCAAATAATACATTTCAGAATCACAATGTGTATGAATTATAAGGCAAAATCAATGAACCATGAAAATAGGTAACACTGACCTAGATATATTTCTATGTCAATCATCTCGTCACATGGAACTTATAATTCAGGACTGAAGTTTCTAAAAAAAATTAAAAAAAAAATAGTAGTCAATTTGGCAGAGTCACTGAATCATGAAATTTAGGTCACACTGACCAAGATATAATTTCGAGGTCAGTCATGGGGTCACATGGAATAAATAATCCAGGCAGGATGTTTCTTCATGAAAAATTATTAAAGATAATAGGCAAATCACTGAACCATGAAATATAGGTCACAGTGACCTAGATATATTTTGAGGTAAATCATGGGGTCACATGGAACTAATAGACCAGGTATGACATTTTCTCCATCAAATAGTA
Organism: Lucinisca nassula; assembly: GCA_963580285.1. Lineage (NCBI taxonomy): Eukaryota > Metazoa > Mollusca > Bivalvia > Lucinida > Lucinidae > Lucinisca > Lucinisca nassula. The sequence goes on from OY757011.1 coordinate 176,779,289, forward strand.
ATAAAGATAATAGGGAAAATCACTGAACCATGAAATATAGGTCACAATGACCTGGATTTATTTTGTGGTCAATAATCAGGTCACATGGAATAAATAATCCAGGTGTAACATTTCTTCATCAAATAGTATTCAAGATAATAGACAAAATCACTGAACCATGAAATATAGGTCACAGTGACCTAGACATATTTTGAGGTCAAGCATGGGGTCACATGGGACTAATAACCCAGGTATGACATTTCTCCATCGAAAAATATTCAAGATAATAGGCAAAATCACTGAACCATGAAATATAGGTCACACTGACCTAGCTATATTTTGAGGTCAATCATGGGGTCACATGGAACTAATAATCAAGGTATGGCATCTCTCCATCAAAAAGTATTCGAGATAATAGGCAAAATCACTGAGCCATGAAATATAGATCACACTGACCTAGATATATTTTGCGGTCAATTATCAGGTCACATGGAACTAATAATCCAGGTATGACATTTCTCCATCAACTAGTACTCGAGATAATAATCAAAATCATTGAACCATGAAATATAGGTCACAGTGACCTAGATTTATTTTGAGGTCAATCATGGGGTCACATGGAACTAATATCCCAGGTATGACATTTCTCCACCAAACAGTCTTCAAGATAAAAGGCAAAATCACTGGACCGTGAAATATAGGTCACCATGACCTTCACCCTTTTACACTTGAACCAATGTCACTTGGTTGGCTCATGTATAACCAATTCTGTCTATAACTTGTTAGCATAAGGGAAATGTATACAACAAATTACAAAGTTGTCCTAGATTTTGACCCCTAGCCCAACCCCATCCCCACTCTCAGGCATGAACCCGGGGGGGGGGGGGGGGGGGGGGGTTGTCTTGGAATCTCAGAAGACACTCCCAGGTATCCAAGTTGTAAGTTGTAAATATGAATGCTTTGTGATGAGTGACTGCTGAGATATAAGCATTTCACAAACTTTAACATAGTATTACATAGGTGTTCTAGATTTTGACCCCAAGCCCCACCCTGGGGCATGACCCCAGGGGTCTGTTATCTTTGAACATCAGAAGACCCTCCCAGGTACTAAAGTTCCAAATATGAGTGCTCTGTGATGAGTGACTGTTGAGATATAAGCATTTGAAAAACTTTAACGCAGTGTGAAGCGCATTAGGTGTTCTAGATTTTGACCCTGAGCCCCACCCTGGGGCATGACCCCAGGGGTCTGTTATCTTTGAACATCAGAAGACCCTCCCAGGTACTAAAGTTCCAAATATGAATGCTCTGTGATGAGTGACTGTTGAGATATAAGCATTTGAAAAACTTTAACGCAGTGTGAAGCGCATTAGGTGTTCTAGATTTTGACCCCAAGCCCCACCCCGGGGCATGACCCCAGGGGTCTGTTATCTTTGAACATCAGAAGACCCTCCCAGGTACTAAAGTTCCAAATATGAGTGCTCTGTGATGAGTGGCTGTTGAGATATAAGCATTTGAAAAACTTTAACGCAGTGTGAAGCGCACGCGCACAGCGCACGCGCACGCCATCCGAGGTGACAACAATAGCTCTCCATGTACTTTGTACAGGCGAGCTAAAAATAAGGTTTACCCCCGTAAACACCAATTTTACCATATAAAGGGGGCCAAAAGGCAGTTGTTCAAAACATTTTGCATGTGCAAAAGCTAGTCAATTTAGTAACTTTTGCATGTGCAAAAGCTACTCATTTTTTCAAGCAAAAATACTGCTATATGTGGTATTGTATTTGCTAGAACACTTAATATTTCAACGACATTTACAAACACACATAACAGTTTTGTTAACCCATTTTGTACCGGAAACCCCTAAACAGGTATTTGGCAAACAGTGCAGGCCCAGATCAGATGCCGCAGAATGCGGCATCTGATCAAGGCCTTCACTGTTTGCAAAATGTTCAGCTAGTTTCCAAATAGATTTTGAAGAAAACACAACCTGACACCCCTAAATTTCGCAACTGACTCCTGCCATATATAAGGAGGAAGATTCCATTTGGTACAAAAAGGGTTAAACTAATGAAGTTCCTGAAAGGAGAGAATCTCATAAGCAGTATCCTGTCTGCAGAAGTTTTCTTCACTGAAAACCTGGGGCGAGTTGTTCAAAACTAACGATGTCGTTAGTTAATGTATCGTTAAAACTTTGATCATTAAATATGGCAAATATGCTGAAATTTTTGCTGAAAAAATGTGAGCAGCTTTTGCGGACGCAAAAGCTGCTCACATTTTTTCAGCAAAAGTACCAAAATTTACGATATTGTACTTGCTAGAAGAGTAAACAATTTGACCACTAACGAGCTCGTTAAGCTAACGATGCTTTGAACAACTGGCCCCAGGACTATTTCAAAAACATCGTTAGCTTAACAAGCTCATAAGTAAAATGTTAACTGCTCCAGTAAGTAGCATATGCAATAAAGTACAATTTATACTGAAATATATTTGCCGTATTAAATGATTCAAAGTTATTTATTAATTTAAACTACATTGTTAGTTTTAAACAACAGTTTTGTCTGAGTTGAGGTTTGACATCCCCATCAACACTGTTATGTCATTTTGGAGATGTTGGTGCCAATTTTGTGGGGAAATGACTTCTCAAGCCCTACTGCCCAAGGAAACCACTAGAGTTTAAAGGATGGTCTGACTCGCACAGCTTTGCCTGGGCAGGTTTAGACCTTCTAAGCAGCTTACCAGTACTTCAATGTTCAGTCGGTTTCAGTTCTGCATGGAAGCACCAAGTAGCTCAATCTATTCCTCCAAGCCCAATCGGCAGGGCACTCTTTTCTTCCTCTTTACCCCTCACTTGGCTAATTCAGCAAATGACAAATTGTTGATATGTTTCTTATTTTTCCCAGAAAACAGGATTTGACATCTCATTCAAATGGTCTCCATAAGAGACAATTTGCATGAGATGTCTAATCCCGTTTTTTTCTTTTAAAAAATATTTCAAAATGTTGTCTGCTTTTTCTTTTAAAAAATATTTCTAAATGTTGTCTGCTATTAAAATACCCAGCATGGACAGTGTCAAGAGTAGTAAGTTTTCATCTAAGGGTGAATGTCCAATTTTGATTCAATTCTTTTGATGTTTAAGGAATACAGTCTGTTTGTTTGTTTGATTTGACGTTTAACATCCCCGTCAACACTGTATAGGTCATTTTTGAGACGTCGCTTCCGATTTTGTGTGACTTGTACCCAACATTGAGCTGAAATAACATCTCAAGCCCTGTTGCCCAATGAAACCAATAGGGTTTATAAGCATGCACAGGCTTAGATCCTCTAAGCTGTTTACCAGAAATTTGTGTGTGGTCGGTTTCAGCTCTGCATGGACACATCATGCAGCCCATCTATTTCTCTAAGCCCCGATGGGTGGGGGCCGAGGGTTAAGTCTGGAAGGCAGTGATAGCTGGTAACTATAAAAATCCATTCCATCGTCTTCACTGTCTGTACTATTTCTTTTCTAAAGGCTAAATTAAAATAGTTTTAGCAAATGATTTTCAGCACAGGAAGACAGAATGAAGTTTCCTTCCTAACATAAACACATCAGTCAAAATCCTGCAACTGCTACAAAAATATCCTGTGGCAGATGACAATCTGAATTTTTAAAATGTTTTTAAATGATGAAATAAGGCCGACATTTCATGTGAAATGTTTGCCCAACAGACATTTCACATGTTAACGTAAACATCCTAAGTATTGGGACGGGCAGGCCTAAGTAAACAGTGCTAATGCAGACCATGATCAGACTGCTCCTGAAGGAGCAGTATGATCAGGGTCTACACTGTTTGCCATTCCAGCTGCGCTTTTTGGACTCCTTGCTGGATCATGAAACAAATTTTGTTACAATTCTAAGAGAATTACATCAAGTCCTCAAGGCGTCCAAACGTTTAAGATTTTTACGGTATCAATCCTCATTTTCTCTGAAAAAAAAATAAGAAAAAAAAAAACAGTTTGAAAAGGCCTTCTGCTTTTCATGTTTAGCACTTGAATGGTTAACCCTTGTCCTGCTGAATATTCATATATGCCACACCCACTACTGATTATCAACCAATCAGATTACTTGATGCAAATTATTGCAACAAATTCACAATCTGAATGGCAAACAATGTAGATCCTGATCAGATGTCAGAAGCCATCTGATCAGGATCTACATTGTTTCAAAGATAAGGCATATCCGGGATTAGCAGGACAAGGGTTAAGAAAATGGCATAGATAAGCAAAGTAGTAGAATGCAATTTCTTCAATGTTAAGGGCTACATGTACTAATTTGCTTTATAAGTGGCCCTCGAAAGCTTTGTTCACATCATTCTATTCTTGTCCATGCCATGGATGGCGGGATGGATGGATGAGAGGGTGATCTGAGGGGTGAATGGGTTTAATAGAGGGTGATTGGATGGATGGGTGGACTGATAGTTGGATGGAAAGATTGACAGATGGATGGATGGATGGATGGATGGATTGATGGATGGATAGATGGATCAAAAGTTGCTTGGATGTATGGATGGATGAATAGATGGATGGATGGATGGATAGATTGGGTGATGGATGGACAGATAATGGATGGATGGGTCATAATGCGGATGGATGGATGGATGGGTAGATGGATCGATGGAATGACAGACTATTGGATTGATGGATGGACAGATGGATGGATGGCATAATGCATGTATGGATGGATATGTATGAAAACACCTTTTTTCTAGATAAGATTCTGATCAGAATCCCTGTGGTGTACACAATGTAAAGCCACACCTTCATATTATGAATAGTTATTAAAATGCAATATTGCAGTTCATAATTTTAAAAATATTATGTACTTTTATTCCATAATGTGTAGCCTCCAGCTGTGTGATAGATGATAGGCACATTAATATTTCACACCTCACAGATGGTAGACAGATCTAGGCCAGCTGTGTCTGAGGGTGTTATGGGGACAATCAGTGCAGTACTGCACTGATGATGATTTCTTAACAAAGTGATCACCCTCTTTGTGGGTCATAAATTGGCAAACTGCTGCACTGAGGTGGTCTTATACTATTATAACTGTAAAGTTAGGGGTACCTTTCTACTACTGCACCAACGGTAATGTTGGTATAGACTGGTAGCCTAAAGTACAATACAGTAGAACTTTGATGGCTCGAACACCGATGGCTCGTTTACCATGGATGAGTCGAACCCATTCTTGAGCCCCTAGCGAAATCCTCTACATAAGAACTAGTGGGGGATAATTAAGGAGATTTTAGTTTTTTATCTTACAAATGTATGCTGTGTGTACTCATTAGAATCGCCTTGATGAGGCGATTCTAATGAGTACACACAGCATACATATTCATTATGGAACACCGTAAAGATGTCTAAAAGTATCTCGTTATGCCTCCTAGCAGTAACCCTCAGTGGCTCGAACTCGCTCTGCCTCGAACAGATTTTCGAGGTCCCAAAGGTGTTCGAGCTATTGAAGTTCAACTGTACTGTACTTTTTGCAAAATCTGTTGTAAACTGACTGTCTACAACCCAATACTGTTATAACTAAGTTTGGTGTCAAGTTTGGTTACAGTCCAATACTGAAACTAGAGGCCCAACTGGGCCAGAATCGCTCACCTGGATGAGGATGATCATATATTACATTGTACCTTGGTGGCCATTTGTCTATCTGATCACATTGCCTTCAGCAATTCTGAATCTGCATGTTATCTTGGGTGACATGGAGGTTCAGATTTGCTAAAATCCTTCCGCTCCGATAGCCAAGCTGGCCACCATGGAAGCCATCTTGAAATTCTTCCCGAACCAAAGGTCAAATGGAGCTAAAACTTGATGAGAGGCATCGGGATGACTTGGAGATTCAGATTTGCTAAAATGGTTCCGTTTGGATTTCCAAGATGGCCATCTTGAAATTCTTCAGAAGACATCTCCTCCCAAATGAAAGGTCGAATTGAGCTGAAACTTGATGGGAGGCATCGGGGTGACATGGAGATTCATATTTGCTAAAATCATTCCATTCTGCTGTCCAAGGTGTTCCATTTTGCTATCCAAGGTGGATAGCAAAATCCTTCAAACAACATCTCCCCCTGAACCAAAGGTCGAATTGAGCTAAAACATGATGGGAGACATTGTAGTGACATGGAGAATCAGAATTGCTCAAATTGTTCTGTTCAGATATCCAAGATGGCCTCCAGGGTTGCCATCTTGAACTTCTTCAAATGACATCTCCCAAACCAAAGGTCAATTTGAGCTGAAACTTGATGTGAGGTTAGGGCTGACATTGAGATTCAGATTTGCTAAAATTGTTCCGTTCTAATGGCGGCCATCTTGAAATTCTTCAAATGACATCTCCTCCCAAACCAAAGGTCCAATCTTGGGAGGCATATCAGGATGACATGGATATTGAGATTTGCTAATATTGTTCGTTCAGATATCCAAGATGGCTGCCATGGCTGCAATCTTGATATTCTTCAAACAAAATCTCCCAAACCAGAGGTATGATCAAGCTGAACCGGGATGGGAGGCATCAGGGGCCACATGGAGATTCAGATTTGCTTAAATCATTCCATTCTGATATCCTAGATGGCCGCAATGGTGGCAATCTTGTAAGTTTTCAAAGACAGCTCATGTTGGATCAAGTTGAAACTTCTTAGTATCATTCTGTTCTGATATCCCAGATGCCTGTCATGTTGGCCATTTTGAAAATCTTCAAAGAATGGTCTGTTGCATTGAGTTGAAATCAATGGGAGGCAATTTAGGTGACATGGAGATTCAGAATTGCTAAAATTGTTGTATTCTGATATCCCAGAAGGTGGCCATCCTGAAATTCTTCAAAGCGTCTGTATAGTAATTGCATTTAAGATTTACAGGGAGGGGCAGCTCAGGTGTTGTCAGTATATGTCAAACTCGCTGAGTCCACAAGAAGTTTTAGTATTGTGGCTTTTTTGCTAGCAGGCATATACACAATAGCTTTGTTTGTGTTACAGTTGTATTCATGTGATTGGTTTTCTTTTTTGATAATCAAAGGCAGGTGCAAACAATAGCTCTGGCCTGCCAAACTATACACCTCCACTCTGCATCAACATCATCTCTTCCTGAACCCTGAATCAGACTACTTACTGTTACAGTGTATAATTTGATTGGTTGAGAGTCAGCAATAGGTGGGGCAAAATCAATTTATTAAGTAGGACAAGGATTAAATGATACAATGTCAGGTGTCTCTTCTTTACAGTAAACAGGCACAGATAGAGTATCACCATCTATAACAATATTGATTCTATAGTTCATCGCCCCTGCCCATTGGGGCTTGGAGAAACAGATTGGGCTGCATTATGACCTCACAGCTGCAATCATCTGAGATAGCAAGGTGCCCTCTGACTGGGAGAAGACTTTCATTGTCTCTCTACAAGGGCAAGGGGGTTCATTAGACATGGAGCAGCTATTGTCGTCTCAAGCTGACACAGCAGGTCATGAAAGTCCTTGAGAAGATAGTGGATTGCCTCATCAGACAGTTGGTGTTAATCAACGATTCCTAATTTGGCTTTGTCCCAGGCAGAGGCACAACAAACACAATCTTCGCTGTCCGGCAGCTGCAAGAGAAGTAACTGGCTACCAACTTTAGTTGACCTGGAGAAGACGTTTGATAGAGTGCCTCAGAAGGTCATCAGTGGTCACTGAGAAACCTTAGTGTGGATGAGTGGATTATGCAACTGGTTCAAGGGATGTACGCTAATGTGCAGAGCTGTGTTCATGTTGGTGACATTTACAGTGAAGTTCGAAGTGAAGGTCAGTGTTCATCAGCCCTCTGCTTTTCATCATCTGCTTGAAGCCTTGTAATATGAGTTCCGTTCTGGAGTCCCCTTGGAGGACCTCTAAGCTAATGACATTGTTATCAAAGCTGAATCACTTGAGGAATATGTCAGGAGGCTCTTAACTTGGAAAGAAGCTATGGAGGAGAAAGGGCTTAGAGTACATGCAGGAAAGATGAAAATCATGATCTGTGGTACTGGCCTGGACCTCCTGCAGAGTTAAGGTGAGTTCCAATGCATGGTATGTTGCACTGCAGTGGGCAGCAACAGTATCTTTTGAAATGGTTGCAAGTTCTTGGTGCACAAGAAATGCAGTGGGCTCAAGCACTTAACAGAGGACAATGATTACAGGTGTAGACGGTGCCAGGGAACTGCACATCTCTTAGATGGCAGACTACAAAGAGAGCTCCATGTCTGACCTGACAAGCTGGAGATGGTGGTAGCCTCCTTTTGCTACCTAGGAGACATGCTCTCTGCTCTGCAGCAAGTGGCTGTGATCTTGCAATCATATCATATGTGAAAACAGCCTGTAAGAAGTTCAAGGAGCAGCTACCAGTTCTCTCTTCCGACCACCTCTCATTCAAGACATAGTCCATGTGTACCGCTCTTGTGTGTGGAGTGCAATGCTCCATGACAGCAAGACTTGGCCATTTATAAAACCAACCTCCAACTTGTGCAGCAGAATGACAGGGCAATAATCAGACAGATCTGCAATATCAAGTTGCAAGACACTGTCACCATCAGGCCAAGCGAGCTACTTGCGCAGCTTGGCATTGAGAACCTGGAATTCATCCTGACAGAAAGAAGGCTCTGCTGGTAGGGACACATGAAATGCTCCAAGGGTGCAGTCAAGACAGCCTTTGACATACAGGTGGATGGAAAACCTGTGCTTGAGAGGTCCAAGATGACTTGGAAGCAGCTGACAGAGAGAGATTGTAGAGACATGGGGTGTGGAAGCTCTCTGCTATCAACCCTCATGATAGACATACTTGGAGATCTGGTGTGAGAACTGCCATATCAGCCCCCGCCCATCGGGTAAAATGACATAGATGGGCTGCATGTTGCTTCCACACAGAGCTGAAACTGACCGCAAACGAGTACTGGTAAACCCCTTAGAGGACCTAAGCCTGCCCATGGAAAACCGGTGTGAGTCGGACCGTTCATGCTTATAAGCCTTATTGGTTTCATTATGCGACAGAGCTTGAGATGTTATTTCATCTCAATGTTCGGCAAAAGTCCCACAAAATTGAAAGCAAAGTCTCCAAAATGACATCTACATTGTTGACAAGGCTGTTAAACCTCAAATCAAACAATCAAACAAACAAGAACTACCATGCCTGAAGCAAGCCAGCTAGCTTTGTTTGCCATCTTGTTCAACGGTGTGGAAACGATTTTAGCTATATTGTTAGACTGTGACATTCCTATAAAGTTTGAATGAAATTGGCTTAGGAGGAGTTGTCATTTGAAGATTTTTCTATTTTTAGCTCTGGCAGCCATCTTGTCATCAGAGTGGAACGATTTAGCTATTTTGGTAGAGGGTCATCTAAGCTGAAGCAACATTCCTTTGAAGTTTGAATGAAACCAGTGCTTCAGCTGAAGTGTATGGGTATGGCGGCCATTTTGGTCATGTGACCTGGACCTAAAACGGTTCCCCACATAAATGCGCCTTATCGTAAGGAGCAAAAATATATCTTATACTTGAGTACTGTATTCTGAATCGTTTGCAGGATAAAATGCATTCTCACTTCTCCAATACAAAAGCATATGTGTCAAAGTTTGACCCAGGTACAAAGAAGGTCAAGGTCAACCCAGGGTCACCATTGTAGCAATTTATGATGGGTCTACATCCCAGATGCTATTTATCAATTTTCGTGGAAATCTGCCCAGTGGTTCTGGAGAAGACTATTTTTAAAGGGTTTTTACCATATATGGCTTGGCGGCCATTTTGGTCATGTGACCTGGCCCCATGAGCAAATTTTGGTTTCCCCCATCCCACAGAGGCTCCATATGAAATTTGACTTCAATCGGCCCAACGGTTTCTGAGGAGAAGCAGTTCTAAAATTTTCACATTTTTTGCCTCGGCGAGGCTATACTAAATGGAATGTAATATTTGGCAAGTTCATTGGTTAGATCTCATTGATATCTATCAGTATGCCAAAAATTGTTTAAATATTCCAACTAAAGCATGTGTCAAAGTTTGACCTAGGCACAAAGAAGGTCAAGGTCAACCAAGGGTCACCATTTTAGCAATTTATGATGGACCTACGTCTCAGATGCTATTTATCAAGTTTCGTGGAAATCTGCCCAGTGGTTCTGGAGAAGACTATTTTTGAAGGGTTTTTACCATATATGGCTTGGCGGCCACTTTGGTCATGTGACCTGGACCCCATGAGCAAATTTTGGGTCCCCCATCCCATACAGGTTCCATATGAAATTTGACTTCAATCGGCCCAACGGTTTCCAAGGAGAAGCAGTTCGAAAATTTTCACATTTTTCGCCTCGGCGAGGCTATACTAAATGGAATGTAATATTTCACAAGTTCATTGGTTAGATCTCATTGATATCTATCAGTATGCCAAAAATTGTTTAAATATTCCAAGCGGTTAAGTCACTATCACCAATTTTCACAAACGGGTTACGGACGGACAGACAGACTGACAGACTGACAGAATGACCGATTGACCGAATGACAGAATGACACGGTGATTTTAGGGCACTCTTAGAAAATCAATCGACTTCAGTCGGTCGCTTTTTCTGCGGGTCGTGCAATTGGTCCAAGGGTTTAATAGAAGTTAACATATAAAAAAATTGTTGACGCTGCAGGACACACGACGGACAATGATCGATCAAAATAGCTCACCATGAGCACTTCATGCTCACGAGAGCTAAAAGCAACAGGTTTTCTCATAACAGAAACTCTATCTAACCTGGCTTCCAGCTAGCTTTAAATCCTGATCCCTGTATACTGTGGTCCGTTTTAAACTGAACAACCATGAAATTGGTGGAAGACACAAGTGGTTCAGGAGTTATCCTCCCTGAGATGGTGGCGATGAGTTCAGAATCACCAGACAAACCATCCCAGACTGATACTAGGTCATACAACTCTTCAGTGTCAAACACCTCAAACTGAAAAGTCAGAACAAAGAAACTTCTAAACTGGCTGTTGGGCAGTCAATGGTTTGGTCATATTATTCATCATAAAAATAGTTTTTATCCTTAAAGCACAAATCACAATGGCAACAGACAATATCTTAACCCATTATATGCTAGTAGACTCTTCCACTGCTATATGTTGAACAAGTCCATTTGTCATATATGGGGTGTCAGACCTATTGTTTCATTTTTATTCTATTTTTGACGGAAAATTCTGTTAGCAAATAGTGTAGGCCCTAATCAGATGCTGCATTGTGCGGCATCTAATCTGGGCCTGAACTGTTTGCCAAGTTAAGCCTTTAGGGGTTTCCCGCATACAATGGGTTAAAACACTTTTTGGGTGGACTGTTTGACCTCAAAACCATATTAGATATACAAAAGTACTTATGCTGCTGATGTTCACATGACCAAAAGCAAAGCTGAACCCAAATATCATTTATATGAATTCCAGGTAACAGCTATTTATAGGTGTGTTATCCTTAGTACTACATGCATTTAAAGGTTAAACGTAAAACTCTAAATCCAGCCTCAACACCATTTTTCCAGTTTGCGCTCAGGAACAAGCCAAAAGGTATGTTGTGTGTGCCTATCAGAGAGGCGATTCTAATGAGTACACACAACATACCTTTATTTTAGGTATATTGTGCGTACTTATCAGAATTACTTCATTGAAGCCGATCTAAAGAGTACACTCAAAGTACCTTTAGTTAAGGTATGTTGTGTGTAATCAGAATCGCCTCATTAAGGTGATTCTAATGAATACATTCCATATTTGTTTGTTTGTTTGATTTGAGGTTTAAAGTCCCCATCAACACTGTAAAAGTCATTTTGGAGATGTTGCTTCCAATTTTGTGGGACTTTTACCTGACATTGAGATGAAATAACATCTCAAGCCCTGTCGACCAATGAAACCAATAGGGTTTACTAGCATGGACGGTCCGACTCGCACCCCTTTGCCTGGGCAGGCTTAGATCCTCTAAGCAGTTTACCAGTACTCGTGTGCAATCAGATTCAGCTCTGCTTGGAAGCATCATGCAGCCCATCTATTTCTTCAAGCCCCAATGGGCGGGGTCTGGAGTACATTCCATATACCTTTATTTTTAATAGAAGATAGCAATATTATACCCACTTGGCTCTATAATCAACCCACAGTGGCTGGAACAAACAAATTTTTATGGTCCTAAAGGTGTTGGAGACATTGAAGTCTGATTGTATATACAAGACAACCTCATTATAACACTGTTCCTTATAACATGGTCTCGCACTGCTTTGCCTGGGCAGGCTTAGATTCTCTAAGCGGTTTACCAGTACTCGTGTGCAGTCGGTTTCAGCTCTGCATGGAAGCATCGTGCAGCCCATCTATTTCTTCAAGCCCCGATGGGCAGGGGCCGTGTACGATAGACAGGAAATGGTTATTTATAGTTTCACTATTCTTACATTTGTGATGTCAGACTGCTATGTAAAGAAAGCTATAAGTAAAATACTGACTCAGTTCATGTGCTGGGATATTGGCAAACAATGTAGACCCAGATCTGCAGCATCTGATCAGGGTTTGCAGTTTGCTTACAGTACAGGAATAGTCTAAGTCCCCATTCAAGACAATTTTCCAGTCTACACTCAGAGATAATCAACCCATCAGTGCTGTCAGTGCTTTGATTTACATGAGACTTACTGTTTGCTTCCTTTTATTTATAAACTCAAACCCACTGAAAATGTGCTCTAGTCTAAAAAGAATGATTTTTTTTTTCTACGAGTAAGAGCAAAGTCTTTCCATTAGCACTAGAGACTTATTTGAGCAAGCTGCCTCAACCCCTTGACAGCTTTTTTATGATGTTGTTGTTATGCAATATTATTGCACCAATTTCAAGCTGATCTTAAATCAAAGGTAGACAAAAAATGGAGTAGAGAAAAACCACCTGGCCTTTCCATAAAGATAAAGAAAAGCTAAAGAAGCTTTATTTAACATTGCATATCCGAAACAAATAACATAAGCTCTGTAGAGCTTTCATTGTGACAAACAAAGTATCCTTTAACAAATACTTACCTGCCTTCATTTATCTTCCTAGGACTGAGAATGCGAGCATCAGCCAAGTGAGAACCTAGTACCATTTTTCACGCCTTTGGTATGGCCCGGCTGGGGGTCGAACCCACAATCTCCCATTCCGGAAGTGGACGCTCTACCACTGAGCTATCAGGGGCATGCATAATTTGGCATCTCACATGTGATCCGAGCAAGGATAGAACCAACTGCAGTGAGAGACACAGGGAACTAACCAACTAGGTCTATTTTAGACTACAGATACAAGCATTTTTCAGGTTGTGGCTATACACAAATCTGGCTTCTAACCAAGATATTTACCTGCAGCTCTACCTTCTTTCCCACTGGGGCTTGTATAACCCACTGGCAGTCCAGCCATCTGGGGTAGGGCTGGGGGTAACCCTGGGACTGAAATGTTGTCTTTCTGTCATCTAACAGGCCACCACACATCTCTGAAAGTACAATAGTTCTACATCAGTTTCTGATATTCCAATATACAACAGAATCTCAATAAACAGCAGAGTCTCAATATACAGCAGAATCTCAATATACAGCAGACTCTCAATATAAAGCAGGCTCTCAATATACAGCAGAATCTCAATATACAGCAGACTCTCACTATACAGCAGAATCTCAATATACAGCAAAATCTCAATATATAGCAGACTCTCAATATACAGCAGAATCTCAATATACAGCAGAGTCTCAATATACAGCAGACTCTCAATATACAACAGAATCTCAATATACAGCAGACTCTCAATATACAGCAGAATTTCAAAATACAGCAGAATCTCAATAGACAGCAGACTCTCAACATACAGCAGAATCTCAATATACAGCAGACTCTCAATATACAGCAGAAACTCAATATACAACAACAGAATCTCAATATACAGAAGCAGAATCTCAATATACAGCAGAATCTCAATATACAGCAGAATCTCAATATACAGCAGACTCTCAATAATTCAAATTTCTTTGCACTGGTTGCTTTGTTTGAGATAATCAGATTTTGAATTGTCAACAGTTAACACATTCTTACTTGGAAAACTTTAAAAGGGACAAAGGTAAACAGTGTAGACCTAGGTCAGGCACTAAATAATGCAGCATATGATAAGGGTCTAAACTGCTTGCCACCAAGATTTTCTGTCAAAAATAGAATAAATCGAAAAAATTACTATATAACAATTGAAAATTCCACCAGTATACAAAGGGTTAATTTTTATCTAATTCAACTTTTCTGCCTAAAAAAATGGTAAAAAAACTTGTTGGTGCAATGGCGGGCATAGATTAAGAGAAGAACAGCAGGTATAGCCCCAGTTAAGAGGGGGTATCCATATATTATTTTTCTTATTTCAGCATAAAAAGTGAGATGTGGGTACTCATTAGAAGCCCCTTGACAAGGTGCTCCCAATAAGTACCCACAACATATGTTTTCGTGCAGAAATCATGCAGAAATAAGAAAAATATCAGTACTTTTCGGATGAAAAAAAACGCCTTATCAGGCGCTATGAGCAGGATTTCAATGGCTAAAACACTGATGGCTCATTTACCATGGTTCATATGAACTGGGTATTTAGTCCCTACAAAATTCTTCCATTAGCTCATGATAACATATCACCGTAATGATTCTAAGGGATGGATGGGCCTAAGCAAACAGTGCAGACCCAGATCAGACTGCTCCTGAAAGAGCAGTCTGATCAGGGTCTACACTGTTTGCAATTCTGTCCGCACCTTTTGGACTCCTTGCTGGGTCATGAAACAAATTTGTTAAAATATAAGAATTACAGCAAGTCCTCAAGGTGTCCGAATTATTAGGATTTTTTACAGTAAGGAATAATTTAGGAAGATGTATATTATTTTATCATGAAAATATATGTTGTGTATACTGCATGATATTAGAATCCCCTCAATGAGACGATTTTAATGAGTACCCAAAACATAGCTAGATTTTATAGTAGATCGGAAAGGTATCCCTAAATTATCCTCACTTTGCACCTGAAATGGCATTAACCCTTATCCTGCTGAATAAATAAATTTGCCACATCCATCTCTGACTATCAGCCAATTAAATTATTTGATATAATGCATTTGTTTGGAAGCCATATGACCTGGATCTAAACTGTTTGCAAAGGTTCAGTGGGATATGAATTAAGAAAGTTGTTCAGTGGCTAGAACTACCCCTGTCTCAAACAAATTTTCATTATTCCAAATATGTGTCCACGGTATTGTCTTTTCCCTTTGAATTTTTAGTCAGTGACAAGAATGCTTTAAAAGTGGAACAAGCTCATTATCATTATTGTTTGTATAAAAAATATTGTATTATGGGTATTTTTATTTCTGAATTGCATGTTTATGAAGCCTTTAACTTGTAGTCTACCGATAATTTTCAAACTCAGATTATGAAAAACACAGATTCGTGTAACTTTCTACTTTGAAGTCTGATTTCAAGATTTGCAAAAGTATTTGGTTTCTTATATATTTGTTAGAGATATTTCTTCTTTTTCCATTTAATATGGGAAACCACAAATTGTGTCATTGGCAAACAGTACAGGCCCAGACCAGATCCAGCAGAATGTGGCATCTGCTCAGTGCCTTCCATTTTTTTTGCAGAAAGTTGTACCATTTGGAAATCAATTCTCTAAAATCATCTAAACCTGAAACCCTTACTTTTAAACTGAATTCCTCCTATACAGAAGTTCGACAATTCCATTCAGTACAGGACGGGTTTATCTTCCAACAGAAACAGACATTTTTTCATTATTTTTTTTTTCTAGGGAGAATTAAACATGGTATTTCATGAGAACCATCTACTGGTGAAGGATTCACATTTGTCTACCAGTACTGTGCAATTTGTTTGATACTCTGAGGGTTGCTTATTTGTTTGATTGTGTTGAGGTTTTATGTTCCCGTCAACACTATTTAGGTTATTTTGGAGATGTTGCTTCCTATTTCGTGGGACTTTTTCCTGACACTTAGATGAAATGACATCTCAAGCCCTACCACCCAAACAAACCACTAGGGTTTATATGCAGGGATGGTCTAAATCCAACCACTTTGCCTGGGCAGACCTTCTGAGCGGTTTACCAGTACTCATGTTCAGTAGGTGAAGCACCATGCAGCCCAAGATATTTATCCAAGCCGTGGTGGGTCGGGGTAATCTCTTAGGGTTGTATGAGACTGTTACTATCAATGGGCTCTTTACACTTTCATCTCTGTGCTTCTGCAGTGGACTTTTCAATCATGTCCATTCCGATAAGATGGCTCAATATGAGGCAGAGATGAAGGGGTTGATTTGTCATTACGTTACACCCGTGTGAGATAGTGCATTCTTTCATTTCTCCAAAATGGCTACTTTTCCAATGAATATTTGTGATATTTTTCTTATATATGCTCTGAATGTAGGTTGTGGGTGCTCATTAGAACCGCCTCTTCTAACAAGTTCCCACAACCTATGTCTTGGAGTAAAAATAAGCAAGATAAAGTATACCCCTGTAAACTCCAGTTAGTGGGGTTTAGAGGGGTATTCATTTCATGGACTTATTAATTGATGAACATGAAAATCATGCAGAAAAAAAAAACTTTAAAGAAATGGCTAGAAAAAATCTTGAAACAGATGTTTTTGATTCAATATTTCAAAATAACTTGTTTTGATGCCATTAAAATGTTTACTTAAAATAATTTAACTGTATCTATTCTAGCTGCAATGTTGCCGCCTATCAGCTGTATGGGTCATGTGCATCAGAGATAAATCTTTAGAACTTCAAGCACTATGCAAAATTCTAGAGCGGACAAAAATCTGTTTATGTTCTTATTTTTCAGAGAATAAAGGCTTGTCATTTCATGCGAATCATCTGCCCAACAGAGCATTCACATGTAATGTTAAGCCTTACTTTCTCTGAAAATGAGAAATAAAATACTTTGAAAATGTCATCTCCTAGTCATGATTAGCATTTGAAGATTTTTAATATCTCTTCAGCAGTCAGATATAATTTATGTATAATATATAAGATATGTGATTTTTTTTTCTTATTTCAGTTCCAAACACACAGTATTGGTGCTTGCTAGACCTATCACAATCTATATGTACACCCTCATGTAAAGTGAGTGAGTGTTTGAGTTTCACATCTCACCAACAGCTAAGGTTATACGGAGATGGGACCTCGGTATAAAGACTCATCCGAAAGTTTGGAGAAGCCTGGGATCGATCCTGCAATCCCTGGTTTACAAGGTGAGTAGCATTACCAAAACACCACAGAGGCTTCCCCCTCATGTAAACCTACAGTATTTACCCTAAATATTCACACTGAAAGGTTTGAAAAAGAAACTGTTGTTGATTAATATACTGTTAAAAGAACTGAAACTGAACCTCCTAAACAGTGTACAACTAGGACAGACTGACCCTAATAGCTGTCTGACTAGGAACTGCAATGTCTCCAAGCATATTTCAATGGGATATGCATACTTATTCAGATTTCACAACTGCAAGATCATGCACAGTTGTTTAAAGCTGTTGAAAGCTTACCAAGTGTATAAGTGGTTGAAGTGTCAACTGTTCTCGTACCAGCTGTAAAAAGCCTAAAAATTCAGACACCTTGAGGACTTGCTGCTGTAATTCTTGCAAAAATTTTAACAAATGTTTCACAATCTAGCAAGGATTCCAAATTGTGCAGACAGAATGGCAAACACTGTAGACCCTGATCAGACTGCTCCTTCAGGAGCAGTCTGATCGGGGTCTGCACTGTTTGCTTAGGCATGTCTGTCCCAAATCTAAGGATCATGATGGTACAACATCAAATACTCTGTTATTTTTGCTGGAAAAAATGTGAGTAGCTTTTTATTTGCAAATGCTACTCACATTTTTTTCAGCAAAATTATTAGTACTTTTGTCATATGTGTTATGTGTTGTGGTTTTATGGCCCAGTCAACAGCTAAAGTCATGTCAGGCCAGTCAGTTACAGTCACAGTTTCTTGACAGGCTTAGACCCTCTAAGCAGTTTACCAGTACTAAGTGAGATCACCCCCACAACAGTAATTGACAACAGCGGGCGGGTCAATGGCCAAGTCCTCAAGCAGCCGTGCATACAAGCCATCTCCCAAGAGATTGGGAAAGATAGTATTAAGAAAAAAAAAACAAAAAAAACAGCCCCAACATTCTGCACTTGCTGCAAGCACAACAAGCCCTTGCCCCACTGAAGCAAAGCAGTATAAGAACCCTGCACTGAAAGCTACATAGATCTCCTATCCCACGTCACACACTTTAGTCATATTAAGGGGAATGGGAACAACTGGCTAATTTTTCTGCCATTTTTCAAAGAGACTTCCTGTTTGCTTTTCTATAAGCCCTGTCCCACTGAAAAAGGGATCTACTCTTCAAGGAAAGAATTTGCTCCTCAGGAGCGAATTCTTTCCTTTAAGAGTTGACCCCTACTGACTCGGGAGACAAAATACTTTTGGAGGAGTTGACTCCCTGAAGGTGTATCCATTCCCCTTAAATGATCCAAAATTTTAAAGTAACATTAACAAACATTTAGTTTTGAACATTGGGATCCATACCCAGTTGTTCAAAACTAATGAGATTTTTAGTTATTGTTAAAACTCTGATCATTAAAAAAGTCATATTCACTGATGTTTTTGCTGAAAAACTGTGAGTAGCTTTTGCTAGCTTTTGAGTTCCTGGAACAGTCATTAACCCCAGTGTTCTCCAGTCCACTGGTCACCTTCGGGGGAAGCAACTCTCTCAAAATAATTTTATCCCCTTTGTGAATAGGGGTCAATTCTTTAAGGAAAGAATTTGCTCTGCAGGATTTTTCAGATGGGCTAATATACAGAAAAACCATCAGGAAGTCAAAACTTGACTCTTTGAAAAAAGGCAGGAAAATCAGCCAGGTGCATTAATTCCCCTCAATTAAACATAAAAAGACATAGTGACCTTTAGTAAATGTATTAGGACACCCTATAGGTTCTATAGCGCCAAAAGTTAGCAAGATGGAAGACACTGACCAACCATGACAGGCAGCTTTTTGCTGCTTCAACCATCCCTCAACCCTTTTTGTACCAAATGGAATCTTCCTCCTTATATATACCGGTAGCAGGAGTTCATTTCAAAATTTAGGGGTGTCAGGTTGTGTTTTCATTAAAATTTATTTGGAAAATGACTAAAATTTTAGCAAACAGTGGAGGCCCTGATCAGACGCCGCATTCTGTGGCGTCTGATCTGGGCCTCCGCTGTTTGCCAGGGTACCCGTTTTGGAGTTTCTGGTACTAAAAGGGTTAAGCAACCCAGGGGCTGCTTTAGGAATCCTATCCATTCCCTTTAAATTTTCTGTTACATTTATTTATTTATTTTCAAGCTTCATATACTTTTGTACAGTCGAACTTTGATGGGTCGAACTCGGTAGGCTCGAACACCACGTTTGGGGCGAACTGACTTTTCAGTCCCGGCAAAATCTCTATTCATTTTAACTAAACATGCCACCCTTAGCTCGAACCACGATGGCTCGAACCCTCGAACTCTAAGCCTGGTCCCTAGAGTGCATTTTCTATGTAAAATCCCACCGATGGCTCACACTAATTACCTTTTTAAAAATTCCAATTTTATCGATCAAGTCACGCAGGCACGTGATCAGTATCATAAGATGCTTGTCTTGCCGAAACAGCTGTTTACATAACACAGGTGAACTTGATTGGCGCAATCCCTTTGATCAACAGGTCAAGAAATTAATGTTGAGAAGGTGTCATATTTAATATTTAACACCGACATTGAGTTAGAGCTGCCAAAATTACAGCCTTTGCCTTAAAATACGGACCAAAAATACGAAAGGTATACTACGTGGCTTAAATTATGACCGATAAATGTACCGGAAGTCACCAAAATCGCCGCAGCTATGATAAAAAATCATAGTACAAAAAGATGGATCTTGCCGAGTCGGACTCCAATGGCTCGAACTACCGAATGCTCGAACTTTTTTCGGCGGCCCCGGCGAGTTCGAGCCATCGAAGTTCGACTGTATATGCCTTTATACATATATATAAATAATGAAGCCGGATATTGAAATGGTGGTCCTATCATATCTTATAATACACATAATTAATATAGGAACATTGTACTGTACTGTACAATTTTTCAAAATTAACTGTGTATATCATAAGATATGACAGGACCATCATTTCAATTTTCAGCTAAACAGCTTTATTAAGTTTGTCACCTGCAGATTATAAATTAGACTTGACAATAGAAATAGACACTTACTGTCCCAATAATATTAACAAGTCTGTGTAATGAACACCTGTCTAAACCCCACTTCATGAAGAGAAAACTGGGGTTTACAGCGGAATACATTATTTTCTTTATTTCTACTCCAGGACATAGGTTGTGCATGGGTACTCGTTAGAACCACCTCAATGAGGCGGTGCTAACGAGTACCCATAACCTATGTTTGGAGTATAAATAAGGAAAATATCACCAATTTTCATGAGGAAAGTAACCTTTTTGGAGATCTGAAGGAATGCACTGTGTCACACTGATGCTCAGAACAATCCAGGAAAGCCAGGGTATATTTTACTGCGAAAAACAGAGATTTTAGATAAAAAAGTGTGATATTTTTCTAATTTCTGCTCAAAATATAGATTGAGGGTACACGTTAGAACCGCCTCATGGAGGCGGTTCTAAACGAGTACCCACATTCTATATTTTAGAGCAGAAATAAGAAAAATAAGCTTTACCCCTGTAAACCCCAGTTTAACTATATAAAAGTGGGGTTCAAGGGGGTCAGAATTATATAGGCGTGTTTTCGTAATGTAAACAGCCAGCCAGTCAGACATCCCATCTGTGATCAGAAGAAACTCACCTTGTCCACACTGTGCCTCGTCACTGCCATCATCACAGTCTTTAACCCCATCACACAGCCAGCTCTGTGATACACATTTACCACCATCTGAGCATCTGAAATCCCCCTTCACACAGGCAGCCGTCTGGCATACAAAGGGCAGTTTAAGGTCACATCTTTCCAGAGTCCACCGGTACTTGCCAAACCTATCAAAGAACCCCAATGAGGCACAGCCCTTCACACCTGAAAGCCAGGAAACAGATACTTAAAAGTGCACCCCTAATAGCCATCAATAGCTGCCTGTGCCCAAGAAATAATTCGTTTTCAAAAAGAACATTTCTGTCAAAATATGGCCGGTCTCGGTAGCTCAGTCAGATGCGCGTCTGACTGGTGATCAGGAGGATGCGGGTTTGATACCTGCCGGGGTAGGCAGCATTATTTTGTGGGGATTGATCATGAAATCTTTTCTAGTCATTCTCTCCCTTCCGCTGAGTCAATAAAGGCAGTTGTAAGTTTCTGGCAAAAGAATGTGCACCGTATTGGTTAACCGTTTATGTATAAGCCTGCCCAGGAAGTGTGACAGGTTAAAAAATGACCTAAAATAGTGTTTACTGGGCTGTTAAACTCCAATACAAACCAAACCAATGGTTTCCTGACAAAAAGATTTTTTAAAGTTTTCTATACAATCGATATATACCGTATTCGCCCTAATTACCGCACATGCTCCTATAAGCGCACACCTAAGCTAATTTTGAAAAGGAAATGCATAAGCGCACACTTTACAGTAACCTCCCCCTGGAAGCTTTCACAGTAAATCGATAAAAATAACTTACCTTTATTTCTTCAACAGTGAAAGCAATGCTTAGTATCCTTTTCCGTCCCAATAAATATCAGTATGCATCATCTGGGAAGCTATTGTTTTCGCATCGAGTGTGCGCTAATTAGGTAGATTTTTCACTGTGATTTTTTTACATGGTTTTGAAAAAACTAAGCGCACGGTGCGGTAATTAGGGCGAATACGGTAGGTAAAATAAGCCCCACCTTTTCTTTGCAAATTGTGACAAATTGTAGAGGGTCACCAAAGCAACAGGTCTGCCATATTATATTAAATCAGTCATTTCTGATAAGATTTCTGAAGTTTTTTATATAGACAAAAAGTCCTGGCGGCCATGCATTTTATTGACGAATTGAGCAATCGTGCTATAGCGAGGGTCACCAAAGAAGCATTTCTTCCAAATAATATTGAAATTGGTCTTGTGGTTTCTAAGAAGAGTTTTGAAGTTTTCTAACTAGTGAAAGTAAACCATGGCCCGGGTGGCCATATTTTTGATGAATTACATTGAATTGAATTATCCTGTTAATGGACTCGGCTAATGGGTCACTAAAGCAACATTTCTACCAAATTATATTGAAATTGGTCTCGCTATTACTGACAAGAAGTAATTGGAAGGTTTCTACAATAAGGAAAATAAACTATGCTCCCCAGGTTATCAATGGAAAACTGTGCCGGCCAAGCCAGATGCCCGAGAATGGGTCAGGACAGTTCAGCCATTTTCTTAATTGTTTTCTTTTTTATTATTATTATTTACTTTTTTTCTAAATAACTCAACCTGACATCCCGACTGCTATACAGGTGGAGGATTCCATTCAGTACAAAAAGGGTTAACACATAAGATGCCAATCATGACAATTGTCATCTGCTTTGTCATCTGCAGATTACTTCAAGACTTATTTTTGCAAACAATGTGGACCCAGATCAGACTGCTCCTCTAGGAGCAGTCTGATCTGGTTCCACACTGTTTGCCTGTACGCAAAAAGTTCGCAAAAAGATTTAGCAGACGACATTAGCAGAAGACATTTTCAGATGTAGTTTTTCTCAGTGTCTAAAGGGTTTAAATTAAAGCCAATTCTCATCAAATTCTCAAGTCCGTGTAATGAAGACTCCTCTAAGCCCCATTTTATATGGAGAAAACTGGGGTTTATAAGGGTATATATTATTTTTCTTATTTCTGCTCCTAAAGACATACGTTGTGGGTACTTGTTACAAACTACTCTTTGAGACAGTTTTTACAAGCACCTACAACCTATGTTTGGAGTACAAACAAGAATAAAAAAAGAAAAATTTTCATCATTATAAAGTAACAATTTTTAAGACATGAAAGAATGCACTATCTTACACAGGTGTGTAATCCTAATGTAAAGCACACAGGCAGCAATTGACATATATTTTATTATTTGTCAGAGGAAATATTTTATGTAAATGATTCACACGTAATGCCAATTAAGCCTTATATTTATCTTTTTCCCTGAAAAAAAAAGGAAAAAATACTTCGAAACTTCCATCTGTTACTTGTGAATGGTGCTTCCTACCCCCCCCCCCATATGCTTTCTGCCTTTTTTACCTCTGACCTCTTAGCATGACCTAGACCATGGAGGTACCGACCTGGGCCTAGCATGCAACACATCGTCTCATGGTGGTTAAAGTTTCTGCGAAGTAATTTCAAAATCCATCTATAAATAAGAAAGTTATTGACCAAATACGAAAAAAAGGCCCCTTTTTTACCTTTGACCTCTAAGTATGACCTTCACCTTTGAGGTACTAACCTGGGTCATGCACGCAACACATCCTCTCATGGTGGTTAACATTTCTGCCAAGTAATTTCAAAATCCATCTAAAAATAAGAAAGTTATTGACCGAACACAAAAAGGCCCCCTTTTTTACCTTTAACCTCTATGTATGATCTTGACCTTTAAAGTACCAAACTGAGTCATGCGCGCAACACATTGTCTCATGTGTTGCGCACATGACCCAGTTTGGTACCTCAAACTGGGTCATGCACGCAACACGTCTCATTTGGTGGTTAACATTTCTGCCAAGTGAATTCTAAAAATAAGAAAGTTAGTGACAAAACACGAAAAAGGCCCCTTTTTAACCTTTGACCTCTAAGTATGACCATGACCTCAAAGGCTTTAAGGTACCAACTGGGTCATGCATGCACCACATCATCTCATGGTGGTAAACATTTCTGCCAATTTATTTCAAAATCCATCTAAAAATAAGACCAAATAATAAATCTAAAAATGGTTGGCTCCTCTCCCAGAATAACGTAGAGATCACCATAACTCCAACACCCTTTGAGAAATATTTATGGTACTTGGTACAATAGTATGCCAGGTTGAAAAGGCATTTCAAATGCTAGAACCACAATTCCGGGTTTCATGGAGTTTGAGTCATCTCTTCTGACATGAAAGAGTTAAACTGGGATCTATATGACTAGAAAAACCTTCGAAATATATTGATAGTAATTAGTCGAGTTGGACCAAAGGTTGAAATAAGTAATTAGTCGAGTTGGACCAAAGGTTGAAATAAGAATGAGTCCTTATGAATACAAGAGCAGGTAATTCAAGTACCAAAGAGCCAATTATTGTTGTGGCCCCGCCCATCGGGGCTTGAAGAAATAGATGGGCTGCACGGTGCTTCCACTCAGCACTGAAACCGACCGCACATGGGTACTGGTAAACTGCTTAGAAGGTCTAAGCCTGCACAGGCAAAATGGTGCGAGTCGGCCCGTCCATGCAAAGAAACCCTATTGGTTTAATTGGGCAGCAATGATTGAGATTTCATTTCATCTCAGTGTCGGGTAAAAGTCCCACAAAATTGGAAGAAATGTCTCCAAAATGACCTAAATAGTGTTGATGTTGATGTTAAACCTCAAATCAAACAAATAAACAATTGTTACCCTTGTATAGATCGATGATTGTTTACTGAACACTACGTCATACGGACTATTCCATCGGAAACCATTATGTAGGGGTTACCAACTTTTCCCTCGGTTAATTCACAACATCTTTGCTGTATATTATTCTGATATGACATCGTTACAGGATTATAATGTGGCGGTATTGGTTAGATGCATAAACTTTAACGACCTAGTTACCCGAAGGTCGTAGGTTCGAATCTCAAATTTTGAATAACATTTTTATTTTTCGTTCTTTTTTTCCTTTAATACACAGTTTTATGCAGCCTGTGGCAAGAAATGTTCAAGCCTGAGCTTTGGAACTTTGCAAACGAAATAAAACAGCTCCTCCTTATCGAGTTGACCAGCTTTTGAAGAGACACGGGCACACAATTCTGCGGCTTTCACCATACCATCCTAATCTGATTGCCAAAAAGATGATATGGGGAAATTTGAAAGGCTATGTTGGCCACTGAAATTTTCAGCTTCGCGTGGCAGATATAAAGGCTCAGATTGAAGAAGGCATTTGAAGCATTGTTGAAAAAGAATGGTCTGCTTGCTTGGTCGAAAAGGCTAACAGGACTATTGTTTTGTTTGATTTGAGGTTTAACGTCCCCGTCAACACTGTATTGGTCATTCTCGAGACGTTTCTTCCATTTTTGTGGGACTTTTACCTAACATTTAGATGAAATGACATCCCGAGTCCTGTCGCCCAATGAAACCAATAGGGTTTATAAGCATGGACGAGCCGACTCGCACCGCTTTGCCTGGGCAGGTTAGGAGGTGTACATGCGGACTGAACAAATTATTTGTCTTAATCGCGACGGAAGTAAGGGCGAGGATTGTGGCCACGTAAACTCAATTTAAGCCCCCCAGTGGAATTTGTTTCCGCTGACCGTTCCAAGGCGGTTCTTCTGCCGCGGTTTATTTTTGTTATTTTTTGTCTTTGGGAGTTTGTGTCACTTATATAATTTTATTTTGGGAAGCCTATTGCCCATTTTATGGGAAAGTAACAGTCCTTTTGGCTTTCCGCTGTTGGTGTTTCCATTGGAGTCTGTTGTTTCATGTTTGTGTTTCTTTCCCTTGGGTGTCTCTGATGGGAGCTGTGGGTTACCGGTAATTGTATCGATTCCTGATCATTGCCTCCACTTCTATTTTTAGATCCTCTAAGCAGTTTATCAGTACTCGTGCGGTTGGTTTCAGCTCTGCGTGGAAGCATCGTGCAGCCCATCCTCAAGCCCAAATGGGCGGGGGCCTGAACAGGACAATTGTACAAGTGACATCGCTGTTGAAATGGAACGAATCATTAACCACATGGACTCTGACAGTGACGTTAGAGATTACCGAGACTGCTTCTGAGGGTGATGAATCTACCGACACTGCCGAACAATCAAAACTGTTTTTGTAATGCAATTTCGAAATATGAAATTCTAAAATTATGAAATTCAAGTTAATATGAATCGCTGAAATTTGAAAATAATGAATTACATACTAATATTAAAAACAAAAACAAAACAAAACAAAAAAAACAGGAAACTTATAATACAGAAAAAAAAAAAAAAGTTTTAAAATAATTACATCGTCCGAGTGTCTGTTCCAGCCCTCGCCCTCACCACCCCGAGGACTTCAATGGTTCTGAGCTGTAACTGTAACCACTCGGCTATTTGTTATTCAGGAGCATTTTTGCGCACAGTAAACCTACATTCAAAACGATGCCTACCATCAAATTATTGTTTTTAAGTTTTCAGTTCTTCTCGACAATTTTGACATATTTTTTATTTTCTATATTTTATAAGTAACACAATGTGTTCTATTGTTGCGCATGAGAATGAGTTTCAGCTTTTATTTAAGAACTTTGCATTCACTGGTGACATTGTCATCCCCAGATAACGGTATTAGATGGACCGGCCCGTGTGACGTAATGTTCAGTAAACATTCATCGACCTATACTGAATATACCTCTGATACTTTATTGCTTTCACTTTACTACATGTAGTACTCTGTACATAAATCTCCATCTAGTTGTTGTTGTTTCCAGTTTCCCCGTGTCACGGGTCGTCAGCTGGTGGGGTCCCAGGGAACAAATCCATTCTGACACTACACCGTAGCCGTTCGGTGGTATCCCCATTCCACGTTGCCGGTGAATGGGGAGACCATCGCTCGGCTCCAGCCCCGTCCGTCCATGTCTATCGTAAGTCCGCTGCAGTTGGTCCATTTTGTCTTCTACTCGACGTTATAATTTTTTGCTTGTCAATATGCCGAACCGTGTCAGAGCAGGAAAGGGTCAATTTTGATATTGGTATTTTTGTTTTTTATTTTTTTTTATTTGATTTTTGTATATTTACCGGTATGTAACGTATGTACATTTTTACATTGTTTGGTCTGTTTCCCCAGCTTGTTGAGTGGTCTATTTTTTAAGTATATATATGCGGGCGGATGTGCTTACCCCGCCACGGACCTGTTTTGTTTGTTTTTCTTGTGCCTTAAAGGTGGTGTTGTCCGTTTTAGGGCAAGCCCATCTCCATCTAGAAAGGGTCCTTAATCCTTAGCTTGCTGAATATTCATTTAAGCCACACCCATTTCTGTCTGTCAACCAATCAAATTACTTGATGTAATTTATTGCTACAAATTCATAAACTGAATGCCAAACAGTGTAGATCCTGATCAGATGGCTTCTTCAGAAGCCATCTGATCTGGATCTACACTGTTTGCAAAGAAAAGGGTTGTCGTGAACAGCAAGATAAGGGTTAATGTCATTTGGTCATGAAAACCATAATAAACAATATCTTGCAAAATTATTTTAAGGATTAGCTGGCATGTTTTTTTCTTCTAGAGCACCTTCTGCATGTGTTCAATATCTTACGAACGCCATACTGGCTTTCAGTTGGGAGATTTGCCATCTCCTCGGATCTCTTTTGATATTTTTTTTTTCAATGAAAGTATGGCTTGACATTTTATGTGAATGCTCATCTGCCTTATTTTCGCTGAAATTAAGAAACAAGAGGGCCCAGAGGGCCCTGGTTCGCTCACCTGATCCAAAGCATAACAAGTGGGCCCCGAAGCGGGGGGATTTTTGGCCCCAGGGCTATAATTTGAACAATCTTGGTAGAGGTCCACTAGCTGAAGCTTCATAACAAATATCAAAGACCTAAGCCTTGTGTTTCAGAGAAGATGAATTTTAAAGATTTTCCCTATATAAGTCTATGTAAAACCAAAGGGCCACATGGCGGGGGCATTTTTGGTCTCAGGGCTATAATTTGAACAATCTTTATAGAGGTCCACTAGCTGAAGCGTCATAACAAATATCGAAGACATAAGCCTTGTGGTTTCAGAGAAGAAGATTTTTCAAGATTTTCCCTATATAAGTCTATGTAAAACCAAAGGGCCCCGGAGTGGGGGCATTTTTGGCCCCAGGGCTATAATTTGATTCATCTTGGTAGAGGTCCACAAGATGAAGCTTCATACCAAATATACAAGACCTGGGCCTTGCAGTTCCAGAGAAGAAGATTTTTCAAGATTTTCCCTATATAAGCCTATGTAAAACAAAAGTGCCCTGGTGCAGGGGCATTTTTGGCCCCAGCACTATAATTTGAACAATCTTGGTAGGGGTCCACTAGATGAAGCTTCATACCAAATATCAAAGACCTGGACCTAGCGGTTTCAGAGAAGAAGATTTTTCAAGATTTTCCCTATATAAGCCTATATAAAACCAAAGGGCCCCCGTGCGGGGGCATTTTTAGCTTCAGCACTATAATTTGAACAATCTTGGTAGGGGTCCACTAGATAAAGCTTCATACCTAATATCAAAGACCTGGGCCTTGCGGTTTCAGAGAAAAAGATTTTTAAATATTTTCCCTATATAAGCCCATGAAAAACCAAAGGGCCCCCGTGCGGGGGCATTTTTGGCCCCAGCACTATAATTTGAACAA